>JBBBDQ010001213.1:6175000-6920000 GCA_037127315.1 Ascarosepion bandense | reverse complement strand
ATATATATACGAATATTTTCAGGTAATGAGGTTCATTCCCTGACAATCCGTAGTGTGAATTTTACCTTTTAACGTGGCTTATCTAACATACTATATAATGATTCTGCCAAATTTATTTTAATGCCGCAAATATGAACATTGTAATTACTAACAAATACACATTGATTTTTGCCCTTTTTTCACATATATTTTTGAAAAATTTTATTTATTCTTTATGAAAATTAAATGATATCATTTTAATTGAGGGTGGAAATCAATAATTACAGACCTTATCCGCCATGATAACATTGGCGCAAATAGCTATCACATGTTTAAAACTGATACTTAAACTGCATTTAACTCAGTTTCTTGCTGATTCTTTTGAGTATCATTGAGTAAATATTTAATTATATATATTTTTTAATTTATTTTCCTGTTTTTCTGGATGCTTTTTCCTTAAAGTTTATTTACATAATTTTTGTGTTTTTCTATACTTTATTTTTCTACGCTATTTTATTCATTTTTATCTTCACATCAACGATTCCATTTTTTCATTCACCAAACCATTCTCATCTCAATTCTTATCTATAATCTCTTCACTCCTTAAAGCGATTTCTTTTTTATTTATTTTTCTTGTCTGTTAATGAGAAAGTCAACCATATTTGAACAGCTAGCATTTTCCTCAGATATTCTTCAACTCAGACATCAGGACTTTATTATTTATTACTAATTTTTACAGCACATAAAACATATGTTGCCAAATTTGAAAATGTTGCGATTGAAAATGTGTTACAAATATAGAAAAAACATTTATAATTCATAAAATACAACTACTTCTCTATACGATTAATGCGTTTAGGCTTCACCAAATTTATTTCTCGAAATTTTCAAATATATTGTAATATTTTGGTTACACATTGACTCCAGCAATATTTGTTTTTTTTCAGATCTTATTTTGGATGATCATCGTGTCACTTCTTTTATTTGTGAGCTTAATTTGGTGTAATCCGTCAATATTATAGACCATAAAATAGTTTACATCATTCTGTCATTTAAATAAAACTGACCATTGTACTTGGAGGTCTTATAACCACAGAACATATCTTTTCATCTGATTGTTGCAGGTTTTCTGGAATTTAATTTCACCCTTTTGTGGAAAACTAAAGTTATTCTCTTGTTTTCCAGAAAGCACGTATGATATTATCATGGGGCAGACGCTGATCTCCAGAAGGGTGACTAACGTATTCCTCTGGTATGAAGTACAAAGATTATATTGAATCAGTTGCTATATCTACCCGAATGAAAGTTGAATCTTTCTCACGTACTAGACAATGTTTTTAGACAGAATCTCCGACCAACTCTTTTTAATGTATCGTCCATATTTATAAGTCTGCCATCCAACCTTGCTTTGAATACCGCTGCAATTTAGGACCTTGTACTCCTGTTATATATTAAGAGATTCTTGGTAAATTTCAGAAAGCAATCTGCAATACCATTCGTCCGGATTTGGCATTTCTGCTTCTCTCACTTTTCCACCATTGTAATTTGGTTCCGTCTGCTTTTTTTCTGATTAAATTTCCTCTGTGGTACCAAGACTCTGTGAATATAAGCGGAGTACTAGGTTGGTAAGGTTTCATCATTTTACAATTGAAATGTCTACACATAACCGTAAGTTCAATGATAATAGATTGTTCTCCCGCCACTCTCATTGGTGGAACTCTCTTCCGGCTACTTGCTTCCCTGTCAACTTTCAGATTCAAAAATTTAAATTCAGTGTAAATCGTTATCTTCTCAATCCTTGTTCTCTTTTCTTAAAAGTATTTTATTCGTCATCGTCAATAACTCTTGCTATTTTGTGGCAGTATCGCTTTGCTTGGAATGAAATGATTAAAAAATGGTCGTGAATTCAATTATAAAGAGAGAACTATATAGTGAAACGTTTGAGAATATAAATTTTGTCCAAATAACGATCACAGAGAAAAACCGGTTCATTGAATGCCCAAGTAACCACACTTCATTTACAGAACAATCAATGCGCCTGTAAATGTGGAAAAATTCATCAGTTGACATTAAAATCAGTCATATTGCGTATTCATTAACAGAATATGTAAAAAATCCAATTTTTCGTTCTAGAGTGTAGCCAAACGTTGAGAGCCTCAGTTATCATTAAGTCATATGCAATCTTTTGGTAAATCTAGAAAACATTTAACAGAAACGATGACGGGGATTATAAAATATTCTTTGATTTATTCGAACTAATGTTTTTATTTTCCTCACTAATAGACAAAACAATTTGTCAAGTATATTTTGTATTCTCTGCTGTAAAAAAGAGAAACTTAGAAACAAGTTAAAAATAAAAATAATAAAAGGTGTCAAAAGGATAGTTTCTTTTCTTTACGTCCATATTACAATACATAAATCGATAGATAAATTGTCTAAATTACTCAAATATGCAAGTAACTCTGACATCACACTTTAACAGATATATTGACAAAAACTACCTAATTGCATCTTTGAAAATTAAATGGTGAATTTATTCAATAAAATCGCCATTGTCTTTAATTATGGTCTCCAGATACTCATCAGAATGGTCACCTTGTTTAAGTTGGTTACTGCTGCCATAATCCTTGCCTTCAGTTCATGTTTGGTCATACAAGTTTTGTTGGCCTCTCGCTAAAATTCACATCACACATAATAATTCATTGTGTTGTAGTCTGCGTAGTTATTTGGCCTGATGTAATGGTTGATGTAGTCGCAGATATTCTCTGACAACACATCTGCTCGTGTGTTATGATTCAGAGTCCTGTTGCCTAAACATAGTGTATTCTATCAGCCAAGCACCAGAACTTGATGTAGTCATCTGTGTTAACACTAGAGCCCTGTTGGAATATGAAATGACGTCTAACGTCAACATTAATAGTGATCACTCTAAATAGCATCAAAATTACAAGTAAACTCATCATACTCTTACAGAATCTTCTGCACTGTTCTCAGATTGACATTCAAAACTTCAGAAATATACATTTTGAAGATGCAGACGCGAACACTAAGCAAGGCTGCATGCCGATCCCAGATTTTTAGTGGAATGAATTACAGGAATGGGGACTGCACAAATAAATGAACAACAACCAGTAATTGAGATAGAAAAATAAGTGTATTAACGTAAGGATATAGATTTGAATGAACGTTAGTAGACCAGGAATAAGGATTAGTAAAAGTATATGTACAAGTATCTGGAAATAAAACCGTAGTATATACAGTATGTCCACGTCGGAAACTGACAAGTACTGAGTAATAATCTTCTCGATGAGTGGATCACTGAGCTACTATGAACTACTATTGGGGTATTCTCTCCCTCTCCTCTCGCTTTTATAGTAGTATATGCATACTCTGGACGAGTATATCTTTATGAAAAGGGAGAACTCTACAACACCCGATTCCCTAGGTTCTCTTTTGTGGGGGAGTCAATATTTTTTTTTTGTTTATGGTCTATTCTTAGCGGTTCTATGAATTTTCTTTTGCTGCTTGTTGTTCTAATCTCCGAGGCTAGTTGTGGTCTTTGAATTTCAAATGCTTCAAAAATCTCCTCTATTGGGTCTTCATTTTCCTAAGGGGACGAGATTGGCTCCTCTACACGTTTTTGTGTCTGAAGGCTCTGTAAAAGCGTGCTGAACAACCGTAAACTCTCAATCACACCTCTAATCAACGAATTTGAGGTCCTCACCTCTTCAACCGATACGGCTGAGTGCTTTGCTCTCGGATTCTCCACTAACTCGACACTGGAATCGACTGGAGTATCTGTACCAGACTTCCTTCTCCGAACCCAGGCCCAACTGACTGAGATAGAAATTACTCCCTCGGTAGTCACCAGAATAATTTCTAAGCTTGACCCCCATAAGGCGAGTGAAAAGAAATGTGCTCCTGAACTCTCCTCTGTTCTCTCTAAACTTTATAACTTCTGCCTTTCTGCTTCCTGCTTTCCTGCCTGCTGGAAATCTTCATCCATGGTTCCTATATATAAAAATATTGGAGAACCTTCTGACTCTGCTAATCATCGACCTATCAGACTCTTACCAATCTTTGGCAAAGTGTTCGAAGTCATCGTCAACGCCAATGTGGTACAACATCTCACAGCCCATAAACTCTTCTCTGACAAACAGTATGGCTTCTACTTAACAAGTTCTACTGCTGATATGCTCACGACCATCTCTGAGTATATACACCAGGCCCTCGACAAAAACGGCGAAGCCCGAACTGTGGCCCTTGACATCTCCAAAGCGTTTGACAGAATCTGGCATGCTGGCCTTCTATGCAAACGCAGGGCTACGGTATAACTGGACAGTTGTTTGACCTAATCCAGTCCTTCCTTTCAAACCGTAAAATGAGGGTGTTATTGAACGGACAAGCCTCCCAAAACTATCATATGAATGCAGGTGTCCTTCAAGGCTCTATTCTCGGTCCTTTCCTTATCTATATTAACGGTCTCCCTGATGTAATAAGATCCCGATTGGGCATATATGCTGACGACACTACGGTATACTCTCGTCACGATCAAAAATCTACCGAGGCTGACAAAGCAAACCTCGTTGCCGAGCTTGAAAATGACCTCCAATCCGTGGTGGACTGGGGGTAAGGAATGACACGTAAATTTTAATGCTTCCAAAACGAATCTGCTATCTAATATCCACAACAGACAATCGTTCCTCTCGCCCATTAACATGGATCAGATCTCTCTATCTGAAAGCGAAACACTGCACCTCCTCGGGTTAGCTCTCACACCAGACCTCAAGTGGAATAACTATATAGAATCAATAGATAAATCCGCTGCTAAGAATGTTGATTCTCTGTGTAGGGCCAGAATGTTTTTCCCGTCCCAAACAATCCTGCACATATACAAGTCTACTAACCGCCCGTGCATTGAGTATTGCTGCCATATCTGGTCCGGTGCTCCTATTATCCACTGAGGTTCCTCGACAGAATCCAATGTGATCGATCCCGACTTGGCAGCTAGGATACAGTCGCTTTCTCATCGACGCAGTGTGGCTTCCCTGTGTCTCTTATACAAATACTTTCACGGCTTCTGCTTCGATGAACTTAGCTCACTGGTACCCACTATATACAAATTTCTTCGAGCCACAAGATTAGCAACTAGGTCCCACCCTTTTACTGTGAAACTAATAAATTGTAAACGCAAATTCTACTCCTGCTGCTTCTTTTTCCGAACTTCCCGCCTGTGGAACTCTCTTCCGCATACTTGCTTTCCTGACAGTTACAATGTCCAAGAATGTAAATATAAAATCCATAGTCATCTCCTGTCACACTAACTTATTTCCTCTCTTTCATGCTTTTCTACATCCACCCCACTCTCATCAGTACTCTCTTCCCTTTCCTACTCTCTTCCTGACATCCCCTGCAACCTCTCAATCTTCATAACATTCCACCAATGTAAGCCCCGCACAACAGTGGCAGTAAAATGCCTTGCTTTAGGCGACACAATTAAAAAATAAATCTGATTGATATATCTCTTGTGGGTGAACTTTTCGCCTTTGATCGTGTACAGAACATTCCCCAGTCTGTTTGTTATCGTTACTGGTTTCCAGTATGTAATATTGCTCCTGAAATTTCTTAAATAGACTTGTTCGCCTTGTCTGAAGAATCTTTTAGGCACTATAGGTATCAGCCGGATTTTATTTTTGCTGGGTAATAATTTGTTAATCGTTTTTGTATCATTGATGGTGCCTTTACTGTCGCAGCACTTCCTCTACATTTTTCTACCATCTGAGAAATGTTGTCATCCATATTAGGCCAGTAAACAAAATTCTCATTAACTCTTTCATATGTTTTTCCCTGGGTGTCCTAGATAAAAGCCCTTCAGTATTCGCCTTTGCAAAGATTTGGGTATGACCCCTCTTTCCTTATAAAGTAATACATGATCACAAAATGAACAGCTGTCCGATAGATTTCTTTCTTTTTCTTCTATTTTTCTCTTTGTACCTCGTACGAATTCATCCATTTCAGCTTCTTTTCTGATTTCTAACAAGATCACTGCTAATTCCCTTACTGTATTGCTTATAATTTTATTAATTTCATTTTCGGCTCGCAAAGTCACTATTACAAAGTCTTCCAGAGGTTTGCATTTCGCAGATACCAATCTAGATAAGCCATCCGCATGACCAATATTTTTCGATGACAGGAACTCTAGTTTGAAATTAAATTTCAATAATATAGTTCCCCAGCTCAGAAATCTATTGGCTGTGTAAATTGGTAGTTCCTTTTGCGATCCGAATATAGTGAGAAGAAGTTTATGGACAGTTTGAAGTGTAAACAAGTGGAAGCACGTTATGGCAAATATTATGCCTAACGCTTCTTTCACTATTTGCGAATAATTTCTCTCTGCCGGTAACAACGATTTAGATGCGTGAACTATTGGTTTCCTTGCGCCATTCTGCATTTTGTGTAATATACAAGCTCCCTCTCCGTCTGAGCTTGCGTCACTAGCAATGATGATTTCCAGTTTGGGATCGAAATACCTCAGTTCTAGATCAGGTGTTAATTTCTTTATGATCTTCTTAAAAGCTTTCTGACAATCTTCCGTCCAATTCCATTGATTATCTTTTTTCAATAGTTCATTCGGAGGAGCCCTCAGTTTGTGCATGTTTTCAATGAATTTACCGTAATAGTTCGCTAGACCAAGAAAGCTTTGCAACTCTGAGACATTTTTCGGGTCAGACATATATTTTATTGAAGATGCCTTATCTGGATCTGGTTTTTTGCTGTTGTGACACGATAACTAGACATATATGTATTTTATTATAATAGATTAAAATAGAAAATAGATTAGAATAGAAAATACTTTAAAAACATATCTAACAAAAGTGAAAAAGAAGAGGAAAAAAATAAATAAATAAACGCTTTTTCTTTTATGAGGAAAATTGTCCTCCGGTAAATATTTGAGTCAGTGATAAAGTTCAGCAGGTAGGTTTTTGATGACCCGGTCAAAGGCTGTCCTTTACTGTATCTTGACCACACATTAAGCCTTTTCCGGCGGAAGCCTTATTAAGATAAAAAAAAGATAACTGAAATTTCAGACTTACAGTCGCCGGTGTTTGTCACCGGTGGTCTAAAGCATTTCCGGATTTCCGGTCAATTTTGGATAAATTCAGGCAATTTTTCCGAGTCAGTTAAGTTAAGTTAAGTTAAGTTGAGAGTTCCGCCGGGTGCGAGCTTGAAGTAAGAATCTCCGTTCGTCTTGTTTCGTTCAGTTCGGATTTGTTGATCTCCATTAATTAGAGTTAGACCTGTATGTCACATTCGCCTGCCCCAACCGAAAAGGCTAGCTCTAAACGAATAAAGCATCCTTTTAACTTATCCAAGTTGTGGAAGTTCGTTCCTTATAGTCAATCTTGTACCCCCAGCTGTCCGGCCGACATTTTCAACAAACTCCCGGCAAAATTACAGCGTGGAGAACGGCCGCCGGAGAAATTGTTAGGACGGACCATTGGGGTGTTACATTTGGTGCCTGTCTCTTTTTTTTTCTTTTTTTACTATTTTCTTTGATTATATGGCCTAAATACTTGATTTCTTTTTAAAATAATCGCATGTTTTCTCCTTCACTTTAAAACCAAAATCCTGAATTCTTTTAAAGACTTCCTTAATGTGCGTTGCGTGTTCTTCTACATTATCGCTTTTGATTAAAATGTCGTCTAAGTAAGCGGTAGCAAATTTCTGTCCCATGATCATGGTATTCATAGTCTGTTGAAAGATTGACGGAGTTATTTTTTTCCCAAATACATAAAATTTATGTACTTTCTTCTACTGGAATCTGAAGATCTGATATCTTTCCATCGTGAATATTGGTAAATATTTCCTTTGGGCTTGGCATAGGGTAGTGATAATCTTTGGTAGCACTGTTTAACCCAGTCGAGAAATCTGAGCAAACACGGTTTTTCCGGATTTTAAAAAATTTTTTTTTTTCGGGGAGGGTGAAAATCTTAAACTTTTGTTCAACTTTCGTATCTGTGCTACTCCTGATTTATCAATATCCTTAGAAACTTGTTTGATGCTCAAGCATTTTCGACAGTCTTCTGACAATTTTTGTAGCGTTAATCCAGTCTCGCTTTGAAGCTTCGTGAGCATTCTTTTGTGCATTTCGCTGTCCTTGGCTAAGATTAACCTCTGTACGAATATAAGACACTTAAAATTGTCCAGAGTCAATTCTGCCAATTTAAAATCATCGCAATATTTGTTAACAACTGCGGCGTTAGACTAAAATGCACCGTAAGGCATGTAACTGCCTCGTCAAACCTCAAATCGTTTTTATTTTTTGGTAAAATATAGTCCAAAAATTTTGTGTTCTCCTCTGTTTCTGAGTAATAAACGTAGTTTTTTCGCTTCTGTTCAGTTTTGGCAATCGATCTGTGAAAATGTCTATATGGCATCTGAAATAATCCCCGAAATTTTTATCGTTTTCTAAAGAGTAATTAAATGTTTCTATTGTGTTCCAAATTGCGTCTTGGGAAAAAGGCGACTCTTTTTTAATATTCTGTTATTGTGAGTTAACTGTCAATTTTAATAGTAATTCCTGGAATTGTGTTTGTCTCTCTTCATTTATTCTTTAAATTTCTATCTGTTTTTTCTCTAATTTTATTCGTGCTTCTATCTGTTTTTCCTCTATTTTTAACTGTCTCTCATCACTTTTTTCAGTGCTTCTAACTGTTTCTCTTCACTTCTTATAATCTCAATATTGCTTTTTGAAAGTCTTCCATATTTTTGCTTTGTTTCAGTGAGGGGTTTCACTTTTTTTACCGCTGATTTTTGTATTAAATGATGTAAAAAATTTTCCTGTTTTGATTGTTGTGCAATATTCTTTTTATTTAGTCGCCAATTAATCGTGGTGACTTGGTCGAAGAGAAAAAATATTCACTTTCAAATACCTTTTATTGAGAGTGACGAATTTTTCTTTCTATTTATTGTGTAACGTTTTTTCGTACGTTCGTTTGTGTTCATCGTTAATTGTTGTGACTAGTAGTTCTTTATTAATCCCTGAATCGTCGCTGAACTGTTGTACAACGTGGTTTGCCAATTTCTAAGGAATGACGTCTTTCTTTTTGCTCCTTGCGTTCTTGCGAATCTTAGCAAGTTGTTATGCAACAGATCTTCCTTTTAATTTCTACAAGAATTCTTTCGAATTGTTGTGTCGTCAAATTGTTGTGGTCGACGTATGTTTTTTTTTTGTTCGAGTCTTGTTGTCAAGTTGTTGTGGTCAACGTGACTCATATTCTCGTGGCCAATTTTTGTAGATCCCAGGAATGGGGTCCGCCTAAATAAATAAACAACGCCCAGTAACTGAGATAGAAAATTAAGTTTATTAACGTAAAGATACAGACTTGAATGAAGGTTAGTAAATCAGTATTACGGGTTATTAAAAGTATATATACAAGCCTCTGGAAATGAAACCGTAGTATATTCAGTATGTCCACGTCGGAAGCTGACGGGCACTGCGTAATAATCTTCTCGATTAGTGGAGCACGGAGATACTATGAATTACTGACGCGGTATTTCTCTCCCTCCCGTCTCGCTTCTATAGCAGTAATATATGTATATTCTGGACGAGATCATTTTTATGAAAAGGGAGAACCCCACAACATGAAATGGTGACAATTTACCTATTGTAGCCTGTATTATATATTGATTTTTTTATATAATTTTTACAGAACCACACTTTATGAAACTGTAGTATGATCTCTTGTATACACAAAGAGCAATTTCTGCAATACATAAAATTAATGAAGAAAGCGGAATCTATGTTTTTCTATCCTCTGTTTTAACTGGTGTCTCCCAAATCTCCAGTTATTTAAGTGTAATCTATAATTTTCCTAGCGGAAGATTTCACTGAAATAAGTTGACAGAATTTACAGTTTTCATCTGAAAATACAAAATACGAAATAAATTACACATTACAAAAAGAAGGCGTTTACAATGACACCATGGGTATAGGATTTAAGCTTATGTTAGGTCAGCTTAAGAAACAGGAAGAACAAATCAGCAGAATCAAATAAGATTATAATAGAGGCGCTCACATAAGTAGGTTATGGTATTTGAGATATGTGGGAAAAGAAAGGTTCTGCCATTAACTATTAAGAATGTATACCTAACAAAAAGACAAACGTAAGCTACAAGCCTCGTATTCGGGAAGTCAAAACAAATAAAAATAGAACTTTTTTTAAAATATCTACGTGTCAAACAATTAGAAGTGTTCCACAGATATGTAATAACTGATAACAACAGAGAAAATATCTTTACTAAATTAAGTAAAACATTAATCGATAGAGAGATATCATTGGTGGGAAGGAAATGTTTACCGAAATTTAATATATCTATTTATCAACGAATGAAAAAACACAATTACAACTACAGAGATGTGGTTCAACTGGTGAATTCATAGAATACACTGAACAGTGACTGGCACCAGGGAAGTCTGAAGAAGAAGAAAAATGATCAGAATACTGAAGCAAACAATTAGAGAGAGCTGAAATTTCTGGGACACATGAAATAAATATTTTAGTGAATGTAATGCACAAACGGTATACTAAAGGTAAGTAAAGCAGAATGAAAAAGATTTTAAATCAATATATTTGAATAAATTGAACAAAGAGAAAACATAAGCGGAAATTAGAGTTATAAAATGCAGGAACTTGAGGTGAAACATTATGTACTAAATCCTAAAAAAATATATCATATCAAAAGAGAGATAAAAATACCCGAATTATAAAGGAAACATTTATTGAATTAACGCTATAGATCTTTCATACACTCAAATTAATACTGACTCTGTTAGATGTTATGCTAGATGAGACACCATCAAGAACATTGTCCTTACAAACGCGACGATAAAAATATAGTGTAAATAATAACTCTTCATTCAAAAACTTGAGACAGAACATAGTAGTCTTTTGAGTATAATACGAAGACATTCTTACTAAATCTTTCTCTACCCGAAATAATATAATCAAATAATCCGTAACTTGCCTTGGGAACAAATAGTTTGTACATGAAAAGAGTTTGGGTTAAATGATTATACAAAATGACAAGGATGTGTTTTATGGGAGTATTTATTCGGATTTTACAAATATACTTTTCTAAGAAGAATATAAGTCCTACCAGTATTTATTATCGATAAACGTAACCGTAACAACAAGGGATACAATTACGACTGTTTATTCAGAAGAAACAGTGAAAGAAAAAAATAAACTATTAGATAAAGTAATCAATATACAAAGACTAATCGTTGTTAGGAGACAAAATATTTGATTAGAAGCAAAGTGAACAACTGTAAGTCTATGTATATTGACGTAAAAAATCAAGCAGGTATGGAAATGCAATTCTACGGAGCATAGTAACAGTTAACGAATGTATTATATAGTAATCCGAAAAATTGCATTAATAATAAATAATTCTTTTTCATGATCCAAGCTACATTTTAAGTTATAGCAAATGTCATTCGGAAGTATGTAAACCACATTACCTATATGCCAAATGATACTGACCAATTTCCTTATAGATAAAGTAAAATTTTGAGGTTACATCGCTGTTCTCTAACGAATGTTGAGAATATCATCTACATAGAATGTTAGAACTGAGTAACTTTTAAGAAAATATCCAAGACAAAAAAAATTCTGTTAACATAAATAAATAGTTGAAAACTAGAAAACTTAATATGGAAATATTGTTGGAGATTTTAAAGTTTGAATTTCACGGAATAAACAAACATGACAAGTTTAAGTACATGATTTTTGAATCAATTAGCATTAAGATAAAAGCTATACACGGAGAGGAATTTCGTGAAGTACACAAAATTAGGAAGTTACATCACATAGAGAAGCTTAGAAATCTTCTACAGGCGGTCGTGTAGCATACAAACCGGTCTTGTTCAGGAAAGGTTTGAATGTGTTAGTAAAAACATTTACGGCTCACACCTCTCTAATTAGATAATTTTTCAGCTAAAATGTTCAGGTTTTCTCATCTAATATTCTAACAAATCGAATAGACTGTAGTGACATTTTGCATGACCACACTAGTTTCTTTTCTACACGGACATTTTTACTTTTGTGATTTTTCAAATAATTGCAATTTTTGGCACATTTTCAATTTATGGAAATATTTTGTAATAAAATTCATGTTTTGAAACACACTTCCTTAAAATGAAAATATAGGCAGTTCGGATGTTCACAATAAACGTATATACAGTAAAATATGACCTCATAAGAATTACTTTAAACATTCCAATTTTTAGGTTGGCATAGGCTAACGAATTTTTTGGTAAATAAAATATTTAAAATGATAAAGATTTCCGTGGTAGTCTACTGTTTCAGGATACCAAATTATTCGTATTGTTGTAGTAATTTCTTTTTTGTTTTTTGAGTATAATTGCCATCTTGTAATACACGTTTTGATTGGTCAGTGTTCCACACCCAATACATTTTATTTGGTTCAAAATAAAATGAACATCATAGAATAAGAACGTGTAGATTAATGGTTTAATAACAAAAATTGTACTTATACATCTTGATGTATTAAAATACAAGTCTGAATTATGGAGATTGACAAAAAGAACAAGTTGTTGCATCAATGTTTCAGTTGTATCAGTCTAGATAATTGTCTCGTGTGATGAATATAATATTTATATTGTGGTACGTCATAATTTAATATAACATGAGGGTATTCAGATTTGTTATGCAATAAGCATTATTCATCGTAAGATAATTTGCTACTTATCGAAATTTAGTTTACTTGGAACGCACATTACAAACAACGTCATTTGAATAATATTTCAAGTCAAAAATATTTTTAGATGGTATGACATTTTTGGAGATAATGATTTACTGATACAAATCTTAATTCACTAGGGGGGAAGTTAATTAAGTAATCTGGGAAATAAGAGGTGGTACTCTGCATTTCTCAAGGACGTTTGCGTGTAAGTGAACATAAGGAATCCAACTGGAATTAGAACAGTTCTCCGATCAACTTACCCATTAAACCATCCGTACATATAAGCTTACAATATGAAGAGGACATTCATCTTGTCACTGAATAGGAACAACGTTGCTTATCATGATCGTACAAAAACCGGTGCTTCAATGAGATCCATAAACCGAAACTGTTTTCAAGCAACTAATGGAACTTTTGTCAGAAGGATATCGAAGAGAGAAATACAGATACCAATAGAAGTGCATTTAGATTTTATAGATTATACAATAGCATTTGATATGTTACGGAACAAGGGTTTATTTTAACTGCACAAAAAATTGATTAACTATGGGGAATGCAAGAATAGTCCATAACATATCTTGAAGAAATCGTATGCATACTGGTAGATAATGGCATATTATCACCAGAATTATTCAGCATCTGATTTCAGGATATCGGAAAAAAAAGCCAGAAAAAAAAACTAGAGACAGTTCTACATAATGTAGCAATGGAATGTAAGACGAAAGAAATTATCAATTGTATGAAAAAGGAATATATGGTTGTCAGAAGGTGATAAATAGCAATATGAAAATTACAAAGCGAAAACTTTAAAATCAAAATGTTTGGGAATTGTTTAAAAAGAGGACTGAAAATATAAGAGCAAAATTTGAAATTGGACTAACAAGAAATTCCTTCTAAAAACAAACCACGTACTATGAAATGAGAACATTTCGTTAAAAACAATAGAAAACTGTGGGAACCTGCAACGTAACATGAACTCTGTTCGACAGAAATAAGATGACATTACCATGAACAGATTGTAAGAAACGTGAAAATTTTAAAGAATATTGAAATAGAAACGTTTCTTAGAATCAGAAATATTTAAAATTTCTGACCCACGTAGATAACAAATTTAGAAAATTTGATATTCACAAGTTATATTGAAGGCAAGAAATACATAGCGGAACAGTGAATATGTAAATAGAGAACACAACAGGGCGTAGACAGGAAGGTAAGGGTTAACAATTTGTTTATAATTACAGATATTCGGAAGTTGTGGAAATTCTTGATTATCGACGACCTGATTATATATCGTACATAAAAGATTAAATATTGCTACGAATTATACTCAAAATACATAAAGATATTAAAAATAAACACATTAACAGACACTATATACATATTTTTAACCTGTCCATTTTAGTTGGTTTATAATTTCGTTATTGATTTTTTTCCAGAGTTCATTCTAATACCTGTGTTTTTGGGTGCGAATCTTATCTCTAAATTTTACCACTCTTTGATATATATATATATATATATATATATATATATATATATATATATATATATATGTATGTATGTATGTATGTATGTATGTATGTATATATTTCTACTCAATTCAAATAATATTAATACCAAGTTTTAATTGTTCAGCTTAAATGCTTAAAAAAAAACGAGGAAGAGAAATGTTAAAGTTTTTAATGCAGCATTCGTTGTTTGCTTTATTTATTCATAAGCACATCATATCACACATATATACTTTCTTTTAATTTTCAAAGTTTCAATGTCTTCTTAGTTTTATAAGTCTTACATAATTTCAACTTCTTCTGAACACATTTTCACAATTTGGCAATTTGAATCGATATTCAGTAATGACAGTTTGTAACAATGAAAAATATATCTATTATTATATATCTACGAAATTGGATAAAATATCATTGAAGTTGGCTTGTGCATATATTCAAATAGAGATTGTCAAATTTATGACTTCCACAATTTCTCCGATTACTGAGTTAGATATCTGATAATGTTCTACTAATATTAAATCTCACGAACTTTCAGAATTTATGTGAACTCATTCTTGGAAAATTGGTCGTTTGTTTATATCGATAACTACTGACGGGTATGAATAAAGTTTACAGAATGTGTCCTTAATTTTACATTCAAAAATAAGCAGTTATATGAATATAGAAATTACCATTGTAAGGTTTTGAATTAAAGCCCTGAGTCTATTAAAAAAATCAGGATATGGAATTAGTAAATACGAAACAATTCAAGTGCCTCGACGTATGGATTATTTATAAAAAGTTTAATATGTGAAAAATGGAAATCGAAAATAGAATAATATGCATCAGAGGTAGTTTCACTCAAAGCCAAAAATTGTTACATAGCAAAAACATCAATTTAAAAACTTGTCACGTTCGTAAATAGCCTCATCAGAAAGAAACATTCATATGGAGATCTGATATGTTGTTATACCCTCCCAGAAGTATATAAACTGTCAGCGGTCAGATCAATGGTTAAAATGGATTTGAACATATGTAACTTAAGAGTCATAGCAGTGATCATTCTTTTTTGAACATTAATGACTAGTGATACAAGAACTATAGCAATTACGAGAAACCACATCACTTGAGGGGGCAAAAAGCAACAGCAACTAAAATAGATATTATATGTAACTCGACGAGTAAAGAATGATAATTAAAAAGTTGATATTCCGTACTACGTGAATGAAAATGTTATGAAGGAATCCCCAATCAATGTTGAAAAGAATAATATTTCCTGGACTTCAGAAATCTATTTTCCTGAAGAACTGGCTGTTCGGTACCTACATGGCGAATGTTTCTCGTAGGGAAGCTGTTAATATTACAGTCGCAAATAAATTTTCATTTCTATATCCATATTTTATTTTTCTAACACTATCTCCGATATTGACATTACATTACTAAACAAAGAATTAAAAAAAATTTTTTTGAAACGATTCATTTTACAACATCAGTCTGTTATTCTAAGACTGACTTTGTGATAGGAATCTGCTGAAGTGTGTTTCAACAACTACTCCACACACACACACAAAAACACACACAATATAGTTTTAAATTATGCTATATTTATGCATAACAATGCTGAATATTAAAAATAAAGCATATGTTAATAATATAAATGTGAATACTGAGATCAGTGGAGCTGAAAACTACGTTCAAGCGTGCAATATACTGTCGTTCTATCGTTGTTTATTAACTTTAAAATATATATACTCTGTATACTTATCAAAAATTAACAATTAACATGATATTCTTTTTATCAAAGTATAAGGATGCATGTTATTTATTTTTGTAAAATAGAAAAATAGGGACGAGGCTTGATTTAGAAATTCAAAATATAGTCATGAGTCAGTTACCAAGCATTGATAATCAGGTTCAAAGTGAATGACATTAAATCAGAAATGTTCAAATGCTTATCCGATCCTAGTTCTGAATCCTCTTTTCAATAATACGTAGGATTGACTAAGGCAACGAAGAGTCTGTAAAATGTAATGATCTTTGATCTATAGATTCTGAAACATTTGTGATGTTTAGGGCTATTATTAGGACGAGCACGTATATTCACGAGACATCATGCATTTGATTGCGAATAACGAAGTCGATAAGAAAAGCATGCAAATCAAGTAGTAAATAAAGAATGTGGGTAATTTGAAATGAAGCGAGAAAATAAATTTGGTTAGTATAAAGGAGGGGAGCCGAGTTCGAATTCCAGTTGAATTCATTGCATTCACTTACGCGCAAATACCCTTGGGAAAGGTATTAATCCGTCTCTTCCCTCCAGTTATGGGTTAAATAACAGGACAGATTGGGTTCTATAGCCTTGGTCGGCAATCAGTCTACCGCAGAAAGCAATGACAACCTACTGCGGGATAATCTTCTGTCCAGTCAGTCATGTCTCTTTCGAGACATGATCGCCCAAGCGTGTTTCACGTATGGCACTTAACTGACTGAAAGGAGGAAAAATGGGCGAAATAAAAATAGTTTAAGGAGTAGACGGGAAAATATTTGAAAACGAGTCGTAAAATTGATTCCTTTGGTTAACTGCACTGTCTGTAAATAATAGTTAAACAAATAATATGCTTTGAAACTCTTTCTTGAAACGGCATATTACTCAGTGAGACACTTGTAATACATTTTATGACATACATAGATCCTTATTTGATCAAATATGTTAATTTCCTTTTGTATCGTTCTGTCATCACTTATTTCCAGTTCCATTAGTTGTATTGGTATCACTCAAATTAATATATAGTCATTTGAAATTATACTACATTCATCTTTATATATCTTACAGAAAAAACACATCAATAACTATATATATGCATTTTCATAATAATTTATTTGTAATTTATTTAATACTTTAGTTGAAAAAATTAAATCAAATATTTCATAATATTTATTGAAAACTTTGTATGATATTTAACATTTTTAGTATAAGTTGAACTGGGCACTGTTACTAATATTTTCTGGTTGTTATGAATTTTATTGTTAAAAAAGTGACTTCCGTAATAAAATGACATCGTGTATGAGAAGTAATTGTTTATGTGCAAGTGCGATATTACATTCTCATGAATTTTAATCTTTTATTTAACGGTTAAAATATAATTATTATGTTCTTGTTCTATCAATCTTGTTGCTTTATGGTTACAACAAAATCAATTTTAGGTCCTGACGTCCATTAAAATACAGTGATTTGTTTCCTTTGCCTACTCAGTTTCTATTAAATGGTGCAGTAACGTACTGCCTGTAAGACAAATTAATCTACACTCAACACCTGGGAATAGTTTTATTCAAAGTTTCCCTGAAACGAAAACATAGACAGACACCATACGAGCCGGGAAAGACAATTGACGCCTATAAAACCAGAAACTATTGGCAGAAAGTGCCTATAATTGACCAAGTTTCCAATGTTTTTGTTTAATTTGTTCGAGGTCCAAAAAATGTCAAGTACCTGCCACTTTTTGGCAGTAGAATTCCACGTATATATATATTAGCTTCATTAATTTCCTTCCAACATAACCAAGTGAAAGTTTCTTTTCCAAACTTATAAGTCTTTCAATAATTGTATAACAAAAATTATAGACTTCAACTGATTAGAAGAGTTACATTTCAAATGAGATTTAATCACTATATATATATATATATGCGCGCGCGCGCGCGCGCGCGCGCGCGTGTCTGTGTGTGTGTCTGTGTCTGTGTGTGTGTGTGTGTGTGTGTGTGTGTGTGTGTGTGTGTTAAATAATTGAGTTCAATAAGATATGTTGGACTGCAATGTTTTATACTATTTTAAAATGAAGAATGTTTATGACATAATGTAAGTAATGACAATCCAATAAGCTGATTCTTAGTATCAATTCGTTTACAATGCCAGTTGTTCGCATATATTCAATAGCACCTCCGCTATCGGTGAAATAAAGAACATTGATTGTAAAAAAAAATAATGATTTGCAACATTATGCAATATACAGTGGTAGATGCTGATTTTATTTATATTACTAAAATTAATACTGATAATCTAAACTTTTTTTTAATTTGTTTTAATGCAATTGGAGTGCAGATCTGAAAAGATCCTACAATTGTCAAGTAATTATAAAAGTAAAAAATAAGTTTAAATAGAAAATATATTTTTTAAAAACTCTACGTTGCTTTTAGAAAACAGCTTAAAGTATTTAACTCAGACATTCAGTAAAATAATTTAAAAAGAATGCTGTTCACACAGGTTAAAACACCTCAAAAAAATCTACATTACCATTCAGAAGGATCCCGAGTTAGATAAACAATGCCTTACAGGTCTGGTATAGAAGTAAAAAAGGTAGTTTTTAATAATAGCTGCACAAGATCAAAATTGTTTTCATGGATTTCTCAAAAATCATAATTTTTTTCAAAATGGTGCAGGTCTAATAGCAATTTTATGAGAAAATTTTTGACGACTGTGTTTGATTGTATGCCTTCAGTTATATATCGAACATAGATAGACATAAAAGAATATTAATTTTAAAATATCAATACTATAGTGCATCACATGCCTGAAAATAGTAAGGGCTTCTACTTGGACCAACTATAGGAGTCCATTGAATCGGTATTTTTAGAGGGATTACTATTCATTCTAATAGAAATATAAAATGTTCATCGATCAGACAATGAATAACGACTACAGAAAATCGACTTCTCACAGGTTTAATATCAGATAAAATGATATCAACTAAAGATCTTGAGAAAGTTCATAGTAAGATCATGAAATGAAAGAAAATAAGGGACCTACTTTTATTCCTAAAATTATGACTGATTGTTTTATGATAATCAATTCCTTTGAATGAAAGCCTAAACATTTTTTGGATTGTAAGTAAGTCTCTGAGAAGATAATTTTCTGATACAAATCTTAATATTTAATCCATAGCAGGGGTGAGAAAAAGTATATCCATATTTTTCTCATTGTATTTGCACGGAAGTGAATACAACGAATTCCCCAATTTCTCATTTCGAGTTTTTATTTATTATATTTCCCCAACATGCATGCATGCATCACCTGCTTTTCTCCAGCTGTCACTCGTCTAGGTACACACTGATGTTCAGCTTTGGTTAACTTTTGTGATCGGACGAGAATCGCTGTAAAAAATAAAATTTAGAGTAAAACCAATAAAATTACAGACAAGACATTTAGTCAATTTCTGTTTACAAGAGATTCGAAACATTCAATTTCCACGTAAAATCGAAATGCCCAAGGAAATATCCGAATAGGACTTATTTTAATATTCGTATAATAAATTAAAAAATAATATTCTTACGTTATTTATATCGGTCGGAGAGTTATACTCCTATTTATTGTCATATTTACGATGTTTGTAACCTGCAAAATTCTTCAGGTTACTGGAATTTTAATCCCATTTTTTGATTGCAGGGTTAGATTGTTCCTGAGTCATGCAACTACGGGTTGTTTTAGTCATCTCTATTTAAGTCAACAATAAAGCTTTGTTCGTCACCATGCCTCCTTCTACCGAGCGCCCATATCTCAAAGGTAGAATCGCCGACTGACGCCAATTCGGTCCGGTTTCAATCCTGGCTAAAAAGCAATCGGATATCTAGCCGTACTGATGAGCTGTGATACAGCGAAACAGATCATTCTGCGGATATATATATATATATAGTAACATAATTATTAACCAATTACTGGTTAGATTTAGTTTACACCAGTTAGCATTAATATTAAACAGTGATCAAAACATATTTAAAATTAAAGTATAGAGTTTTTAAATAATCTAATTCGTTAGTTCAGGCGATTACGGTATCTTGGATTCAAAATTCCGGCGTTTTATATTACACACACACACACACACACACACACACAAACACACACACACACATGCATTTTAAACCTATATATACAATGCGCTAATAAAGAACATGTATATTTGTATACATATAGCGTGTATATATATATATATATATATATATATATATATATATATTAATTCAAATATATCCCATATGTAACAAGCATATCTATTTATTTATCTATCCATCTGTCCACACGCACACACGCGCACACACACACACACACGCACACACGCGCGCGCGCGCGTGTGTGTGTGTGTGTGTGTACCTTCATTTGTACATGAGTTATTACGAGATTTTGTTTTCTACCATGTCGATTTGGATTGAGTGAAACCATACCCTTAGGGTCATCCAAACATGTCTAAAAACATTATAACTTCTTCTAATGTTTTAAAATTGTGCTTTCATAAAAAAAATCTCCGTTATGTGTGCGTTCTTTAAAAATATATATATATATATATAATTGAAAACGGTAAAATCAGTTATTGCAAATATCCCTAAGACATCACATTTCAGAAACTTATGTCGCGTAATATTTCGTTTACAAATGAAGAAAATATTCAAAGTTCTACAATATAATTATGTTGAACATTTTTTAATACAACTACGTACTGGTCTAATTTAATTATGGCCAAAAATTAAGAAATTACATATATAGTCATCCGCAGACAGATCTGTTTCGCAGCTCATCAGTACGGTTAGATTCCGATTGCTTTATTAACCCACGATTGAAACCCGACCGCATTGCCGTCAGTCGGCGATTCTACCTCTGAGCTACGGGAGCTCGGTAGAAGCAGGCAGACCTTTTTGTATATTATCATTATACACGCCGAATAGCTGAGAGTGTTCTAATTCATTGCTGAATGAACGATGCGTATATGCGTAGCTACTGTTTTTCAAAGTCTATCATTCTTCCACAGTGCTCAATCAGGATATATATATATATATATATATATATATATATATATATATATAGAGAGAGAGAGAGACAGAGACAGTGAGAGGTTTCATTAAGAATGACAGACTAAGAATTATCATTAATATTTTTATATAATTTTTCATGTGTTCGTTTAAATTTTTCGTTTCAGAACGCAAATTATATAAGAACTGTCCAAAGGTTTTGAACTTTCGAGCGCTATTGGCCATTATCTAGAATTAATTTTGATTTATTTGTAAATAAACATGTGTAAAGTTTATGCATATTGTGTCTTGTGTATGTTAAGTTCCGAACACGGTCAGCATATTGTTACTATATTCATAATTGATGTTATTACGTGTAGGATTTCTCTTTTTCATTTGTAATTATTTCATCATTCTTAATTTTTTTTTTTTTTTGCATATCAATGTTGCTATTAAACAGGTATTATCAAAATGTATGTCACGGGTATCCTGGAAGATCTCGATTTGTGTTTAAATGAGACCGGATGGAAATGTTGTGGAAAAGATACAACGTCATTCTTCTCGACAATTTCGTGGTGTTGTAGTCAATGTAACTGATTACGAATTTAAATAGTTGAGGAACACAGTTCTTCAAAGGACATATAAATTCGTAAATGACACTGGTTCTCTGCAGTTTAGATTTTGTAGATGAATTGTTACCATATTCATAATTGATGTTATTACGTGTAAGATTTCTCTTTTTCATGTGTAATTATTTCATCATTTTTAATTTTTAAAGAATTTTTTTTTTTTTATAATAGATAAATAATTTAATTTTCTTGTTTGAATTGGCCGATGTTGCCTAATTTCGGTGATATTGTGAAGTAAAAGTTCATCTGTCTGTAGTTATTGGGAATTTGATTTTTGTAAAATATATTTATGTTTTTGTTTTTGACCACGTGTTTGTGGCTTGTATTGGTTACGTTACGAAGAAAAAGATTGATATCGTAATCAAGTGAATAATTTGGAAGGCCGTTGTTGTTAATCGATTGTTTCAAATTGTGTTGTTCTTTGAAGAAAAACGGTTGGGAAGGTGAATTCTCATACGCTCTCGTGAGGAAATATTTAATAAGACTAATTTTGTATCGAAGGAGATATTGAATAAGAAAATTAAGGTGGCAAGAATTTTTCCTCGTGGGTTTTTTATGTACTGAATTTTTTTTAAATCATTTCACCCCAAGGAAGGCATTCCACTGCCACTATTGGGCTTGTGGCTACATAGGGGAAGGTAAATAGAAAGAGTGGTTAGATATAGGAAATGTCAGAAGTGGGGGTGATAGGTAGTTGGGAGGATGGGAAGAGTGTTTGAAAGAATGGAAGCGAGTTAGTGTGTTAGGAGGTGTCTATTGACCTTACATTTAAAATCCTGGAGATTGTAGCCGTCGGGGAAGCAGTCATGTGGAAGGGAATTCCACAGTCGGGAAGTGCGAGAAAATAAACTATTGGAGTAGAAGTTGCGGTTGCATTTTATCGGTTTCACTGTAAATGAGTGGGATCTAGTTGCTAATCAAGTATCTCGGGCAAGTTCGAACCTAGGGGGCACCAGTGATCTACGTTCATCGGAGCAGACGACATGAATGTATTTATAGAAGAGACACAGGGAAGCGACGTCGCGCCGGTGGGAGAGAGACTGCAGGCGGTCTGCCAAGTCAGTATCGATCACATTACAGACCCTCCGCTGTACCTTGTCGAGAAGCCTAAGGAGAATAGCAGGGGCACCCGACCAGATATGGCAACAGTATTCAATGCACGGGCGGATGGTAGATTTATAAATGTGCAGGATAGATTCAGACGGGGAAAAAAATCGCCATCGTAAAGGCATACTTAAATATTTATTGCACTTCCCATAATTGAAATATTCTCAATCTTATCTTCTTTCAGTCTCCACTCGCGTCTTAATGATTTTATAGCCTGGCACTTAATGAAATCTTTTTAAAAATAAAATTTATCAAATGTTTTTTAAATACCACTAAAGATAGTGTGGCACAGTTTATTCATAATTTTCAGCGAAACAAATTTTAAAAATTAAATCGCCATTTGAACAACCACCTTACACTTGGCATTTTAATTCAATATATATATTACGGAAATCAACGAATTTTAACGAAACTTGGTTATAAGCAACCAACAATTTGAAATGAATTGTTTGAACATTATTTATTTATTTTTTATCGATACTCGTATTTAAGTAGATATTCTGTTTTTAATAAAACAGAATTATATATTTATTTCTACCGGTCTGATTATTTACGATAAATTTTTATTACGAAAATGTGCGCCATTCGGCAAGATTCTGAACCTGTGACCCCTATCTATATTGGGGAAGCTACCATTTGATGTGGTAATGTCTTAGACCACTTGACCGCGAATAACCTCCAGTTTAAACGAGTTTTTTTTAACAAGGATGCGCGTTGTGGTACAGTGGATATGCAATAAATATTTAAGTCTGCCTTACGATGGCGAATTACTTTGCGTTTAAAGTTTTGATGAATGTTTACAGTTGGAAAGTTATAAACCCGTTTGTATTTCCAGTTATGTGAAATGCGATAGATTAGTAGTTATCATTACGTAGTGCATTGTGAAAAGTGAAAGAATTAGACCTAATAGTGTGCACAATTTTATCCATTTGGAGAACACATGAGGACATCTCATTAAATCAATTTTAATGAAAATATAGGAAAGAATGGTGGAACAACGTCACGGCGATTTGAAAATGAACGATATCTAAATGCCAGGTCTGATTGGTAATAAACTAAAATAAAAATAGCCCAATAAATATTTGCTTGAATGTTTCAAACTAAAATACAGACAAAAATATCTGTTCGGAATACCTTTAACAGTGAATGAAATACCTGTGTTAGATAATAACTACAGACAGCGAGTCCCAGTAAAAAAAAAAACAAAACAAAAAAACAAAAACAAAAAAATAACAGTACAATTAACTAATATGATGTGTCCATAGACAAGGCTAGCGTATATGATAAATATCTATCGCATTGATTATGTAAAATATTCATTTTGAATTTTACTGTTACAAGATGCATGTAAAGAAAACTGGAAAGCATGAGCACAAACAGAAGAATAACTTCATTCCACATTTGGTTTCACAAAAGAGCATAGAAATTCACAAAAAATAAACACAAGAATCTATAGTTGGTTAAGGTCTATTACTTCTTGAATAGAGTTGAAGTAAAAAAAAATCTTCCTACATTTATTATTCCTATTTAATGTAGTAATATAAGTACATTTCACACTTTTATTATTGGAAATGATGCTACCCTTATCAGTTGTATTAATAATGTTATTAAATTCCAAAACATAAATTTTTATATGGACAAAATTTATTTTTAAAAATGTCTTTTTAAGTAGTTCTTTAATTATGATTATTGATATGAGTCAGTTGTTTAATTGCTAATACAGGAAACGTTTTGAAAATGAATTGTATTTGTTAGAAATATTTAAACACGCCAGACTGATGATTTTACTCTTGTTTTCTTATAGGTCAACTGAAGAAGAAAAATAATTGCCATTCAGGACTTCTTCTTGACTGAAAATTCATCTGATATATTATAAGGTAAACTTGTTTTTTTAACTACATTTTTTATTTGATAATACCATATATACGTACTTAATTCAATCTCCACAACAGTACGGCACATTATTCATAAAAAATGCTAAGCCAGTGTTTCAAAGAAATGGCATACCAAACATTTCAAATGAATTTAACAAGAAAATTAAAAAGAAACATGTTATTTGTGACTTTAACAACAAAAACTGTGAGTAAAAAATATAATTTGATGGTTGATAGATTTCGTTTTGATTGTTCGTTGAATGCGTTTAATGTTTAGTTTTGGCTTAAGCACTCTACAAAATTATCATGGTCTATAACTCATTTTTTAAAATCTGGTAGATATTTTTTTTAGAATGGGGTGATAATTCAACTGAATATAATTATATTTTAAAACAATAATCATTTAGACAAATCAAAATTTCCTTGTTGGTTATTCACTATTTTTTCTAGAAATCTGATAATTATAATACTAGACTGGTTTAAGTTAAAATTTCGGTTCATGTGTATGTACCTGATTAAAATATTATTGGATTACTTGATACTGTAATGAAACAGTCAATTTCATATGCAACGATATTACTAAAAATATTTGGTTGGGTGCTTGTAATGTTCCAATAAATACCCGGTTCTTCCTGAAATGCAAATCTTTCTGTAATTTTTATCTTTTTGCTTCAAAAACAAAAAACCATAAAGGAAATATTTTCATGTTCTAATGAATTCTAGCAATTAACTGCCAACCGTTACATTTGAAGCAAAAAAAAAATTACAGCAATTTTTGCCAACACAGTTTTGTGTTTAATTAATGTTACCACAACTTACACCACTAAAGATGATCTCGGAAGAAGGTTGAAAGTACTTAGGAACATTGGGATTTGGATAATAAAATCAACTGTTAAAGTTATAGCGAATTTCTGACATTTTTCATTTATAATACACTAAAGATTAGCCGTGAGTACGAACGTATTTTATTAAAAGTAAGCAGACATAAAGTTTGAAACTTATTTAAACTGACGTATATATATATATATATATATATATATATATATATATATATATATATTATGTGTGTGTGTGTGTGTGTGTGTGTGTGTGTGTGTATTCGTGATCCTCTCTGCTACTAGAGTTAGTAAATGATCAAATTTTTCTATAGATATTTTGTAAGTGCATAATGAAGAGGTATACAAATGTTTTGGCAAGACGAATGCGGAACAGTTTCCTTCAATGGGTTTTATTTTACAGATTTCTCTTTGGGTATATTGCACAAAACTTACGCACGTTCTTACAGACCAAAGGAAATTTATATTTTCTTCCTTTTGTTACGAATGTCAATTTTCTTGCAAACGGTCATAAATTAATCTATACTCAACGAAATCTTGCTTGCCAGTTAATATAACGGAAAATAAAAATATAAAAGGTCTCTCTCACTCACTATATATTTGTGTGTGTGTGTGTGTGTGTGTGTGTGTGTGTGCGTGCGTGTGTGTGTGTGTGTGTGTGTGTGTGTTTGTTTGTTTGTGTGTGCACGCAGGCGCGTGTGTGTGTGTTTGTGTGCGTGTGAAAAGAAGGCGCCAAGCAAACGACGCATAAGGTAATAATTTATCTCGCCTATCCGGTTTTCTGCCTGTCTTTTGTTTAAAGCATGTTTATTCTTTCTTGTTATATTTTGTTTAGGGTTCGTTCACCTGATGAATTCCCAAGAAAACACTTCAGTTTGGCTATTCATAAATCTTTAATGTTCTGCGTTTTTTGCATCACAAAATTAGAGCCTATGTAGGTGTATAGCCTTAGAGGCACACACGCACGTGTGGGATAGGAAGAAAAAAGGTTGAGGTTAAAGAGATGGATGAGTGCAGCCTTTGTTGTTGCTTCTTTACTCGTTCTTCTACTTTGTTATAATTGTGTTTGTTGTTTTGATTTTTTTTTTTTCAAATATTGGTCGTTTGCCTTGAAGCTGTTTTTTTGCTTGTTTTTCTTTTCTTTCTCCTTAACTTCTTTTCTTCATTCGTTTTTAAGGTTTCTTCACCTGTTTTTATTTTAATCGTTTTCATTAACAACAGATAATACCCTCTGTGTTTATGTGCTTTTCCGAATCCATTCACTTTATCTTTTCATTTTCTGCTTCTCACAAACTGATTATTTATATCCATTTTCTTTTGTTTATCTGTTTTAATTCTAAGCTATGTTTTTGCCTTGCCAATTAAGTAACTTCATTTCCGTTTCTTTCAGATGAATTATAAGTTTTTAATTTACGGCATGCATTTCTCAAACTACCCTAAAATACGACCAGCTTACGTAGAACTAACAAATTTAGTGCATGTGCTGACAGTGTAATTGGCATGAAAAATTGAATCGGTGAGTGTAGTTCGTATTTCTTTTCTTCGCAACCCAGCTATGACTAGTCAAAGAGAAGAATAACTTAATTCTACACTTGGTTTCATAAAAGCGCATAGAAATTCACAAAAAATAAATACAAGATTCTATAGTTAGTTATGGTCTCTTACTTCTTGAAGTGTGTTGAATTTAAAAAAAAAATCTTCCTACATTTATTATTCCTATTTAATGTGGTAATATAAATTCATTTCACACTTTTATTATTTAAAATGATGTTAGCCTTATTAGTTGTAATAATGGAAAAGCGTCTGAAAGGATTTACTGTGGAAAAAATCGCTTTTAACGTTGCGTTCTTTTATAGATCTCCAAAGATCACTAGAAATATTTGCACATGTCTATACAGATCAATCCGAAGTAAAGGTTCTGAATACATAAATTCAAAGAGAAGAAAAAATTGTGAAAATTGACAATATTTGAGCCAAAAGGTAAACAGAAAATTATCGTAACATAGAAAGAAATACCCGTAGGCAAAGTTTGAAGTAGAGAAGAACCAGAACTGTAATATCAGGCTATAATACAAGGATTCTGAATTCACATTAAAGACTCCAAGACGTGCACAATTCATTTATGGGACCAGTCACGCTCAAAGCAGATGATGAATATTAGGATGTACTCGATAATAAAAGATGCTGACAAAAAAAAAATAATAAGAAAAAATAAAAAAATATATAGCAGCAAATTTTTTCAGGACTTTCACGTATATATAATTTATTTGAAATATTTGAACAGAATATTTCCCCCCTAAAAAATGGACGGTAAAATATAAAGTCACTCAGATGAAGCAGGTAAAAATAACATTAGCGAGAGACAAATTATCCATAATTAAAACAAATCAACAAAATCTAATTGCATAGTTACCAAAAAAGATCAGTAAAAGTTTCTGTTATTTAATTCCGCCCATTATATGATTTATAATTCGATAAAAGATGAAACCTATATTTAATGTATTGTTCTTTTGTCTTTCGTCAGATTAAAAAATATTATATTTTTTTGGGGAAATGGTGCTTAATGTAGGAGATTTATAGATATAGACAGTATGTCATAGGAGTTTTAAGACTTGGTTTAAAAATTGAGTAGACGTGTGAAACAGTCACCTTGTAGTGTTGATACCTATTTTTATACATCAAGCGGTATACGGACACTTTACATTGAAACACCGGTTTCCGTACGATCACTAAAGTTAAGCAACGTCGAGCATGTATAATACCTAGATGAGTGACAGCTTGAGAATAACCGGTGCTGTATCGATGGGTGTGCGGATAGGATAATGGCTTCTAACTTAATCGGAAAGTACAATTTCAGTTCGTTTCGTTGTATCTACTTACGCGCAAATGCGATGAAAAAAAAAGGTACGAATCAAGTTCTTCTCACGCAGTTATGGACTAAGTAACAACGCTAGTAACTATCATTATCTAAAAAAAGTAAATTTCGGCATCAAACAACACATAAAGAAAAAACAGCTATATATATATTAGTCATCCACATACAAGCCCGTTTCGCTGTATCACAACTCATCAGTGTGGCTAGACATAACCACTTGCTTCATGGCCGGGATCGAAACTCGACCAATGTGGTGTCAGTCGGAGTCTCTATTCCCTAAGCCATCGGCGCATGGGATTTAGAGAAGAGAAATTTTAACGTCTTGTATGTAAGCAGTGTACACAGTCGCCAGTCACCGAAAGAACTATATATATATATATATATATATATATATGCAATTTCTAAAAAGATGATAGATTTTTGTCAATCTGAAATGTTATGTCAGATACAGTCAGAAACATGGTGGATCTAACGACGGGTTCATTTGCTCAAGGGGGATGCTGGTTCAAATTCTGCCGGGAAGCACATTTTTTCTTTACAAACTTTTTGAAATATTCAACGCAGGTCGACAATAATAAATAAATAAACTATTTAATAAATAAACAAAGTTTGAAATAAGATATGGTCATTCACTAAAAATAATAAATAGTAGTATCGTGAATATATAAATTTAACGTGGGTAAATTGTGACACACGCAAATTGTCACACTTGATATTACGCACAGCTTAAAAATAACCTGACGAAAAATTACCTAACTTCTGGATTGACAATAATATTTTCAAGTTGCTCCTAGGGTTAAATTCAATCTTCTAGTGATACATTTTGTATTTTCTGTTTGATCAATGAGAACAATTAAATAATTTTATTATCATGTTTCCTTGGAAATGCTTTGTTTTCATATATTGTTATGCAATCGCCATTTCTGGATGGAGTGATATTTTATGTTTTATGAAGTTATCAGATCACTTACAGTTAAATTAAAACTAGTTAATTTGAATTAATTTGATTACAGAACACAAATAAATTATTTCTCCATATATTTGTATACTATCTGTATTTATCAATTATTCTATATAATGGCTGAATATTAACATATTTAAAAATTAATAATAATTCTATTTCTAATCCGACATTTTTATTATTTCAAACGTTGTTTTTGATGTACACCTACATTTGAAATAGACTCATCGTTTTTATTACTGTATTCTGTTTATCAGCCATTGCAGGCAAATATACGTCATACAATCTTTATAACAAGGAAATAGGGCGCCTGCTTAAATACATATACATATATTACATAAAAATAAAATTTGGATAAATAATTGAAGGGTCTCCAACTGCATTGCACACACACACACACACACACACACACAGATGAAATAAGTGTATAAAGTCGTGAAAGTTTTCTTGAAAATGTAGATTCATGGCTCTTCTTATCATTAATGTTGTTTATTTTTTGTATAATACTTCAAGTGTCAATAATTATACTTGTGTCGCTACACGCGTTTCGAATACAAAGCTGGCTGTCTTCAGGGGAATTAGTTTGTCATTTTATATATTGAGATCCGTTTGTCTTTCTGACTGCCGAAAACACAGTGTAAATATAGATAAATGGTCGGTGAACAGGTCAGAAGGTTGATATGCGTGCGTGTTTGTTTGCTGGGTATTTTCACACTGGCCTGTTAATATTTTCTCAGTTTTCTCAGTATATCGCTCACTTTTCAATTGCCAGAAAAAAATGTTCACACTGACTCGCGAAATTTGCTTTTGTCTTCAAAATTTATTAACCAAGATTGTATGCAAATAATAAGTATCGCGATGGGGATAAAAATAACACCAACATATGCAGCACTCATACTTGCATATTTAGAGGAAAAAATATACAATCAAATCGGATACAAATATGGGGAAGACATAAAAACATAATTTACTAAATCATGGAAAAGATATCTATTTGATGGCTTTAAGTTTTGGAGATAAACATGGGAAGATATAAATAAACTAAACAATATACTCCCAAACTTGCACCCCTAAATTAAGTTCACACTAGAATATAGCTATAATGAATTGCTATTCCAAGACATATTCAAAACGAAAGCAATTACACCATCAAAGACATATAACATAAACCAAGTGACACCCATCGATACCTTCATTTCAATACTCCCCACCCTAAAAGTTGTCTAAATACATGCACTACTCCTACGAATTTGCATAGTAGTAGCTGACAAACCTCTTTGTAAAATACGCCTAGAGAAACTACGAAAAACATCAATAATAAAAGAATACCCTACTCCACTAATAAACATAGGTTTTGAACTGGCAGAAGAAATAAGATTAGAATATCTCCGGAATCAAAAAATAATAAAAAATTAGAAAAAAATACGAACAAAAAACATGAAAAAGAAGAATATTCTCGCATGCGTCTTCAATATAAAAAGACACCTAGAATTACTAAAAAAAATTGACAAAATAAAATTAAATAATCTGAAGACAACTAAAATAATTAAATACAAGGGCTAACCGCAAAATTCTAAAACCATACTGGCCTTATCAAAATTCGATCAGCACATAACACAGGGGGTCACAAAATGCCACAAAAAATGTGTCGTGTTTGCAACATAATAATAGAAGAAAACCACTTCAAACCAATCGCAGAAAAGATTTTGACGAAAAAAAGATCCAAACAAATTTCGCGTGCTATTGCGTAAAATATTAAATATGGATTCTGATTAGACAGAAAACAACAAACAGAACTTTATGACCCGTGCCATTTTCTTATCACTAAAAAGTAGAATTTCTCATTTACAAAATGGAATCAAAACACTGAAAACAATTTTGAAGATAAAAGATGAAAGCAAATGTCACGAGTCAGCGTAAAAATATTTTCTGGCCAATAAAATTAAGCGATTCACAACACTGAGAAAAATGGAACAAGCAATTGTGAAAATAGCAAACAAACGAATATGTACGCATATAAATCATCTGACCTGTTCAGCGACCCTTTTTTTTTTTCTGTATAAAGGGTGTTTTCGGCCGTCAGAAGACAAACGGATCTTGATATGTAAAGTCATAAATTTATTCGCCTTAATGGGGTCAACTCTGGATTCGAAACACATGTAGCAAACAAATATAATTATTAGACACTTAATGCGTTTTACAATAGATAAAAAACATTGATAGTAATAATAATAATAATAATAATAATAATAATAATAATGATGATGATGATGATGATAATGATAATAATAATAATATTAACAATAAATCTACACTTTAAACAAAACGTTCATGAGTTCTCACACTGTTTTCACCTATACCAATTTCACTCGTTAGAACAACCCCTATTTCTATTTTCAACACACACACACACACACACACACACACACACACACACACACACATATATATATATATATATATATATATATATATATATATATATTATGGAAATAAACGGAGATTAACAAAATTGGTTATGAACAACCGACAATTTGAAATGATTTGTTTGAACATTTTTTTTTATCGATACTCGTATTTAAGTAGATATTCTGTTTATAATCAATCTGTATTTATTTCTACCGGCATTAGGTAGATAAAATTTTGTTACGAAAAACCTGGCGAAATACACACATTTTCGTAACAAAAATTTATCGTAAATAATCAGGCCGGTCGAAATGAATATATAATACTGTTTTATTATAAACTGAATATCTTTTGAAATATGAGTACCGATCAAAATAAATGCTCTAACAAATCATTTCAAGTATATATATTGACTAGAATAAAATAACGTAATGCAAAAAAATGTATACATTTTAAAAACTTCATTATTAACAAAACGTAGCAAACATGAAAGCATAACAGAACAATATTATAATTATTTGAAATGCTCATTCAGTAATGAATTAGAGCACTCTGGCTATTGGGCGTGTATAATGATAATATACACGCTAAAATGTCTGCCTTCTTCTACCGAGCGCCCATAGCACAGAGGTAGAAAGTAAAGTAAAGTAAACCTAGTGAGCCAACAAACCTACCAAGTTTTCACCTAAGCGGATCGCCAGGGAACGACGAGCCGCTTAGGTGAAACATTGGTAGGTTTGTTGACTCAGTAGGTTTACTTTACTTATTCTGCTCTGCTTAAGTATTGAATTTTTTTTTTCTTTGGGCTACGTGCTGACTTGGTCCGAATCCCTTTGGCTGAAGTCCATGTGCTTAGCTCTTTCATTTTTTACAATCATTTTTCTTTCCACCTATATACGCGGAGGGTTTTTCGAAACGAGTATAGTTATAAGTTTGTGTTTATATATATATATATATATATATATATATATATATATATATGCGTGTGTGAAATGTGTGTATATATATATATATATATATATATATATACAATTTGTTATATATATTATATTATTTATATATTATATATGCGTTGTACTTAGTTGAAAGCGCTCAATATCAGTGATAGTGCTGACATATTTAAATAGATAGCTGTGAGTTTTGACCCTGAGTTTCACGCTCTTCCGATCGTCAGACAAACTGATTAATTTTAAAAAAAATAATTGGTTATATGTAGGGCTGCGTATATTAGTGTATTTTTGTGCAAGTGGGAGAAAATTGGGAGGAAAATATATCATCGTGACAAACGCAGACATATATACACCCTTGTACACACATTGACATGCGCACAGGTACAGACACGCGCACCCGCCCACCGGGGCTCACACAACTATATGCGAACCTGATGGGGCTTGGCATATATATGTATATCTGTGTCGTTGCGTAAATACATACGTATTTTGTTGGTACATTCAAATACTGTAGCGATGTCAACGCGCAGACGATTGTTGATTTCTGTTCTCTGAAAATTATTTTCTCCTACGTAAATATGTACGTATGATGTGCCTAGGATAAAATAAGGTAATGCAAAAAAATGTCAACATTTTAAAAACTTCATTATTAACAAAACGTAGCAAACAGGAAAGGATAACAGCACAAATAGAATATTATAATTATTCTAAAACCTTATTCTAATCCTAATATACGGACTAAAAAAATGAAATTCTATATTTTGAAAGCAGAAGACGACTAAATAAAAATATTAAACATGAAAATTAAAAACTAAAAACAATTTTCTATTTATCTTCTAAAATTATTTTAATTTAGTGAAAAACGAAAACAACATTACGGAGTCATGGTGGATAGAATTTTGTTTTAATAATGTGGCGCAACAACTTCTAGTTGTGGTATTCTAGATGTGCGTAATGAATGCAAAACTCAACTGGAGGATTCACAGCTTCTACAAATATACCAAAGGACTTATATGTGTGACCCTCTCTACGGAAGATTTTAAAAATTTCGAAGTTAATAGAGATCACAGTAACATTTTTTAGTATAAGATGCAAGGGGTGGTGTCGTCGCAGAATTTGTCTGACAACCATATCTCGGTTCTCCTTGAGTGGCAAGTGCCTACACATATGGTCTTCCAGGAGCCATCCTCTTGATCCCGGGCAGCATACGTGCCTTGATTTTTGCCTTCGTGTTGAGGCTGAAGACCTCACCAAGAGATTAGGATGTACTTTTCTTAATAGAATGATCAAAATTAGTTTTCAAAGCCTCCGTAATAATCATTAGACTTAGTCAAACCTCTAAGATGTCCCCTCACTTGAGCACTCACACATTTTGAAATGTCCGTATATGAATGCCAAAGAGAAAGGCATACCGTTTCCAAATTTCTAGCAGAGAGAATTTTATCATCGTACTTTTTTTCTCACGGACTGTGCCTTACTGACCATACTATATTATGCAGTCGATAAATCAAAAACAAATAATGTGCATGCGAGAAATTAATATAAAAAAATTGTGCAAAAATTTCCTTCACAATCTGTAAATACACTAGGAGCCCCCTACTTATAGGACCTCCTACCTCTAACAAAAAGCTGAATGGGATGCCTTTCGCGATTTCCTCTGCGACGTCCCTTGGGGAAAAGTGTTCGACCTATCAGTTGATGACTGTGCCTCTGAGGTCTCGTCATGGGTGAAAGCTGGCATTGATGCCTTCATACCCACCAGGAAGTATTGCTTAAAACCTCATTCCTCTCCGTGGTTCTCTCCTGCCTGTTCAGCCGCCATTGCCCACAGGAATCATTACTTCCGTCTATTCCGGAGACAGTCAACTGATCACAATAGGCGCCTGTTCATATCTGCTCGCATTGATTGCAAGAGAACCCTAAATGACGCCAAACAGTTGTTTGCTGAGAGAATGCGACAGCACATAGCTGACCGCAAGTTCGGCTCCAAGGACTATTGGAGGATTTGTAAACGAGTGCTCAACAATAGAAAATCCTCAATACCTCCTTTAATCCATGGATTTGAGATTCTCACGTCATCTGCGGACAAAGCTGCGTGCTTTGCCCACAGATTCTCATCCAACTCCACATTCGACTCGTCCGGAGTACACCCACCCGACTTCCCTATTAGAACTGAGGCCAAACTGTACGACGTATATATTACCCCGACAGTAGACTCCAGAATAATTTCAAAACTCGACCCCCATAAGGCGAGTGGAGACGATAGAATCCCGGTGATAGTCCTTAAGAGGTGTGCTCCTGAACTTTCCCCTGTCCTCTCTAAACTATTTAACTACTGCCTTTCTGCTTCCTGCTTTCCTGCATGCTGGAAGTTCTCTTCAGTCGTCCCTGTATTTAAGAATTGTGGTGAACCCTCGGACCCATCCAACTATCGCCCTATCAGTCTTCTACCGATATTCGGGAAAGTATTTGAGGCTATAATCAATGCTGAAATAGTTCATCATCTCACAGCCCACAAACTGTTCCCCGACAGGAAATATGGCTTCCGCTGTGCCAGGTCCACGGCCGACCTGCTAAAAACCGTAACGGAATACATGCTATAGACCCTTGATGAGTCTGACGAGGCTCGCGCAGTTGCTCTGGACATCTCCATGGCTTTCGACAGGGTTTGGCACTCTGGCCTCCTATGCAAACTACGCGGTTATGGTATTACCGATCGCTTGCTTGACCTAATCCAATCTTTCTTAAATAACCGCAAAATGAAGGTCGTTCTGAATGGGCGTGCCTCTTCGTCCTACAGCACGAATGCTGGTGTCCCACAGAGCACTATCCTGGGCCCGACGCTCTTCCTTATTTTCATCAACGACCTCCCAGATGAGATCAAGTCCAAGTAGGCATCTACGCAGATGACACTACACTATACTCCCGCACCAGTAAGAAACCTGTCGTGGCGGACAGACATATTCTCGCTGCTGACCTTGAACGTTATCTACAGTCTGTGGTGAACTGGGGCAAGAAGTGGATTGTCAACTTCAATTCATCTAAGATCAAGCTGTTGTCTGTCAACCATTACAGGCAACCTCTCCTGCCTCACATACACATGGACCAAGCGATTCTCCCGAAGAGTAATACACTAAGCCTCCTCGGACTTACCCTGTCCTCATACCTCAAATGGAACCACTATATTGAATCCATAGCAAAATCTACTGCTAAGAAGGTTGGGTCACAATGTCGATCCAGGATGTTTTTTTCCACCTGAATCCATCCTGCATATATACAAGTCAACCATCCGTCCGTGCATGGAGTACTGCTGCCATTTATGGTCAGGTGCCCCTGCCGTTCTCCTCAGTGTTCTTGACAGGTTCCAAAGGAGAGTCTGTAATGTGATAGGTACTGATCTGGCGGCTCGACTGCAGCCACTTCCCCATCGTCGAAATGTGGCCTCCCTTTGTCTGTTTTATAAATACTTTCCTGGCTTCTGCTCAGACGAACTTAAGTCACTGATGCCTCCTCAACAGGTGTTTACTTGTGCAACCAGACTGGCAACTGGGTCCCACCCATTCACAGTCAGGTTAGCCAAATGCAGACGACAATTCTACTCCTGCAGCTTCTTCTCTCGCACTTCCCGCCTGTGGAACTCGCTCCCGTATTCTTGCTTTCCTGACGGCTACAACCTCCAGAAATTTAAATGCAAAGTCAATACTCATCTACTAACCACTGGACTCTAGCTCTCTCCCCACCCCCGTATAACCTTTCCTTTCTCTCCACCTATATATCTGTCATCGCACCTGCTTTCTCAGCTTTCTATTGTTCCTTTCTAACCAGTTTGTACTCCTCACTGTTTTCTAATTAATCTTTTTACATTTATGTAGCCCCCTGCCCACCAGTGGCGTTTCCGCCTTGCTTGGGGTGAAATGATTAACAAATATATATATCCCTGATATTGATATTTTATCTCCTAAATATAGCAGACCTCCAACTTACATATATATATATATATATATATATATATATATATATATATATATATATATATATATATATCCCAAAAGGATGATCAGATAGGTAAATCCCCAAAACCCGATCCTAATTAATATAAATTTTATATATATTAACATTGATTAAGTTTGAGGATTCGATGCAAGAATACTATTCTATTAACAGAGGCAAATATAAAAAATTAAAAAAAAATTCGATATTTAAATCCGCTGAATAGCGATTTCTTTGAGGAAATCCTCACTTCTTCAGCAATGGTGAAACGAAAATTTTATTTACTCAAATTCAAATGTTTTAAAAGATTTTATACCGGTAGAAGTCTAAAAAAAAAATCATCCATCCACAGGAAAATAAAATGCGGTGAGATTAACAATTTTTTAAATTATGGAAGTAAAAAGGGGTAAGCAGACAGATACCTATGTTTCATATCAGAAGATTATATATTTTTATTTTTATTATTTTTATTTTATATTTTTTATTCTTCTTCTTATTTATTATTTTTATTTGCTTTTATTTTTATTTTTATTATTATTTATTTTTATTTTTTTAGGAGAAAAATAAAGATAAAAATGTTAAATTACCCAAACCAACACCTACTTTTAAATTTACGTAAAGAATTCATAAGCTAATGCCGCCATAAATCGAAATTTTTGAAATTTAAAACTTAAGCTTTAAGTTTTAAATTTAATCTATGATTTTTTTCTGTTTTTTTTTAGCTATTAAGTTTAGACCCCACTACTAAGTACTAATCCCAGCCTTAGAGATAACCTCCTTCTTCCTTCCTTCTTCCTTCTAAATATCTACTATTTAACATGTAAGAACCTGTAGACCAACACTTTAGCTCTTCATTCACCTTTATAATATTTTGTTTTGTTTTTGCGACAATTGTTATTTCCATTTTGTTTTTCTATGACTCTATTGCTCATATAACTTCCCTGCGCATTGTTATAATTCTAACGGTTGGATATATTTTTTAGATGTGTATGTATTTTTGTGGTCATACATGTGTATGTGTGTGCATGTGTTTATAGGTACGTATATGTGGATATGTATGTATGTATGTATGGGTGTGGATATATATATATATATATATATATATATATATATATGCAGGTTCATAATTGTGTATGTGTGTATATGTATGGGTGTATGATGTGTATATGTAGGTATATATATGTATGTATGTATGTAATGTATGTATGTATGTATGTATGTGTATATATATATAGAGAGAGAGAGAGAAAGAGAGAGAGAGAGTGAGAGAGAGAGAGGAATTTGTTGAACCCTCCTTAAAATAAAATAAAATTTATTTGTATTTTTAATTTTTAATTTACTGCTAAATCTATATTAGTTTTTACACAAAAAGATAAATTTTGGTTAATCTTTAACAGAGCCCTTTCAATATATATAATAATTCGGTTCCTTTCGTACTAAGCTGCCTTAAATGTAGTTTCTTAAACTTTTAAAATAATTAAAATTAAATTTAATTCGTGCATTGTGAATACCCTTTAGATATTTAAGTAAATTATTTTCGGGCATGTGTGTGTGACTGTGTGTATGATAATGGATTCTTTTGAGATCTAATCTTGACGTTAATATTATCAATGAAAAATTTAAAATTTACTATTCATATTTAAACTTGAATGTTCAATTTTTTTTCTATAAAATTTGTCCCAGTAATTATTTATTAAAACTAAAATTTATTGGGTAAAACTTTCAATGTTTTTTTCAACATTGATGCTAGCAGTTTTCTTTTGTTTCTATGAAATTTTTTTTTAGCATAATTCCCAGTCAACCAACACTTCCCCACTTTTTCCTTTTTTTCTTTCGTTCCCTCTACCAATTCTATCCCACTGACATGGCTAAATTTTAACTTTTAAACTCTTGACTCAAGTATGAGGGAGGGGTATGTTTTCTAATATGAGACATCGGTATCTGTCTGCTATCCACTTTATAAATATCGAAATTTTTGTTTTATTATATATATATATATATATATATATATAAACGAAAGAGCATTTTATTACTTGATACATTTTACATGGTTATACCCTTTTCTAATACTAATATGTTTCCTTTTTTCTCTTTTCTTTTTCATGAATGCCTGGCATACTCTATGCTCACGGGAATGCGTTACATCCACGACCTGAATATTGACTCGTCTGTGTTGTGTATATTAAAATTTTTCAAACTTTTATCGTTACTTTAAATTTACTTAAAATGTAAATAACATGAAAAATAAAACCGTTCACTATTTAAATTGCTATTTCATTTCTTTTTATGTTTCACTGCTAAATGACAAATTATGTAAATATAAATTCGTAATTTTAACATGTCTATGTTCTCTTAAATTTATGATTTATTCTTTTCTCATTTAACATCTGGTTCGTGACAATTTTCATTCTAATCTCTATTAAATTCTCTGATAACATTTTGTAATAATATTTTTATTCATATTTTCTTTTTAATCACTAATTAAACGTCTTTTAATTGACGGAATATTATGTCTTCATATTCTGTTTTTATTTACGTTTTTTTATCACATCTAATAGCACAATGTCGAGAAATTTCTTGAGCTTCGAGCTGCTTTGTATTCTTGCGGTCTTTTGGCAAATTGTTTCTTACAGCGGCACGGATGCCTACACGAAATACCGCTGCAAGTTCCCTGAATTCCTTAACGTGCCAGGTGGATGGGGAGTCCGCTATTCTGATGGTGACTACAAAGCCACTATTGTGCGGGGGCAATTAGATGCCAAGTCTTGCATAAAGCAATGTCAAGATTACGTAAGATACTGCCAAGAAGAAAAAGAAAATGAAAAATTTGTTGTCTCACAGGTGAGTTCTTTTTCTTTTTCAAATAAAGTAGAATGTACTTAGACATAATATAAATGCTGAAATTCTTGGTCTGACACGCTTAATTTGAACACATCAATTAAAATTTGTTGTATTTCGAAATTCTTAGTGCATCGACGGTCCGAGAATAGTTCAATTCGTGTGTACATTTTCTAGGCTAGTAGTAATAGAGGGTTGACGTAATCCGTAAAAGATATTATTAGACTGAAGGTGATAATTAAGGACGTAAAATAATAGTTAGATTTCTTTCATTGTCAACATATATATATATATATATATATATATATATATATATATATATATATGGGGGAACTTTGATTTCTGTCATCTTCTGTTTATACGAAACCGACGGTTCAGCTCTTAGAACAGAAGAACTATATTGTCTGATCGGCATATATGATTTGTTTATATTTGGGAACGCTTCTGTAGAATCAAATAACAAAATTCGAATGCAGAGAAATGGTGCACAGCATGCTACAATTTTTCTGAACAACCATACTCAGGTTTCGACTTCAGAGTTGCCGTTCTTCAAGACTGGCAACCAACCAAATCTGAATGGCACAGTCTGCACTCCTACTTAACTTATTGTTGGGCCAGAAAAATTCTCCAACTTCTCATTCAAAGCCGCTATGCATTAAAATATTCACACACACACACACACACACACACACACACACACACACACACACACACACACACACACGTGTGTGTGTGTGTGTGTGTGTGTGTGTGTGTGTGTGAATATTTTAATGCATAGCGGCTTTGAATGAGAAGTTGGAGAATATATATATATATATATAGAGAGAGAGAGAGAGAGAAACAGAAACAGAGACAGAGGCGAGAGTAAGAGAGGGAGAGAGAAAAACATAACAGTTCGCATATTTAGCTTAATCTAATCGTTTCTATCAAATCATCTACTCAGGGTCGTGTTGATAGGACACATTTCTAAATCATTTCACAGTAATACAAGTATTACTCTGGTCTCTAGCTTTTAACCTACATTGCTACTCATTTTTATCAGTGATATTGGTAATGTAATTATTTCTCAAATAGTTATTTATGCGGTTGACATGTATTTACCCCGTAAATATCATAGCAGAAAACATTGCCAAGAACTGGGTGTCCACTATTTCATGTAGCTGCGGAAAAATAATTGAGAAACGGTAAGGTAAAACTGCAAGTACAGTGCAAAACCGTAACACGAAGGGAGATAGAAAAATCAGAAGGAGCTGACCACATATGGAGGGAGAAAGGGGATCACCGTCCACTATGGGATAAAGCTGAAACAATTTTTAGATAACACTACTGAAAACTACGTAAGCTTATGGTATCAGCGCATATGATAAGCCACAAAAGTCTCCTAAGCAGGCCAAGCATAGAAATGAATACAATATGGGGAACAGTAATACGGAATGTCAGAGAAAATCATTAGCATCAAACATTGCATTATGAGCGCTGGTAAAAATTATTACTGAGACAATAGGTTTATAAGTCTCAGAAAAACAATCTTAATATGCACTGAGCTGTGTGTCGTTCAGAACCAGTGAATATAGATCATGGTTATCCCACTGACTTGACCCACAATTTTGAGTTCAGTACCCGGCGACAGCAGTGTTGAACAAATAACTTACGAGTTAAGGTAAAGCGAGATAACTGCTAGCTACCAGAGGTAGAAATGTACATGGAATGAGAATGAAAAGCCCCATTTATAGTAATAAAGAATTATGTTCGAAATTCTTGGCACATGAATAACACCGGAGCCTACAATGGTCGAAACCTCGTAAACATGGCAATAAATATGATGTCAATTGTCCGAACAATATCGATTGTGCTAAGGCGTTCGACAAAGTACGCCACAAAGAATTGATAAAAATGTTCAGTAATTCGACATATTTAGGAAATATATTAGAGTAATCAATAATCTCTACCGGCAGCAAACCACCTGCGTACAGACAGGTAACGAATTCAGCATATATAAAAAGATAGCAAGAGGCGTAAGACAAGGATGTGTCTTTTCACCAGATGTATTCTACTTGTACAGCGAGACTATCTGAGGACTTTATATGTCAGTCCAGGATTCGTCATCGGATGCCGCAATTTGAATATAATGTACGCAGATGATACAGTGCTGATAGCAGGCAGAAAAAGGAAACGACAAGATCTCCAACAGAATGTAGCTGAAGAGTCTGACAAAAACGAACTAGAAATAAGCTGCCAGAAAACCGAATGCATGGTCATCAGCACAAAGAGCAGATGACGGATTTTGCAACAGAGAGATCCAAAGTCGAACTGGTATGTGATTTATTACAGAGTTTAACACAAGCTAGACACTTAAATTTGATCTCACGTTACCTATATTCAAAATAATAAATTCACGAGTACAAAAACGTTTATTTCAAATAATGAAGCTACAAATTCAAGCGTCGCTTTCGTAGATTATCAATCCAATCCTTGAAGTTTAGTCAAAAGCATACGAAAAGGAAAGATCAATATTACGAAAGATACTATCTCTGCGGTAATGAGTTTGATGAAACAGAAGAAAAAGCATCTCAAGAAATTTGTCGGATGAAGAATTTTTCAAAGACCATTACAGCAAAAGTCCTTTAAAATATCACTCTTGTCAGGCATACAGGACGTGATGTATAAATTGTCCCCATTTTATATTTTTGTATATAATGATGGCAACGTTATACTTCTTTTCATCTACCCACAAGGGCTCATAATCAACATGAAGTCTATATCAAGTGACTTGAGGAGGTAGTACTGCCCTGGGTCAGAGGAATGGCTGCTGGAAGACCCTAGGTCTGGCAACCGGACTCTGTAGCATGCCACACATGCAAAGAGAAGCCATTCATGGCTGTTAGACAATTTCTGCGACGATATCTGACCACCTTGCTCCTAAGATGACAATGCCCTTGATTATTTGATTGCTGGGTGGGGATCTAAGTGAGATAATAACAAAACATCAAAGATGAACTGAAGACAATAATTATGGCAGCAATTCACCAGCATAAAAAAAATGAGAACATTCAGTAAAGATGCAAGAGATTCCAAAGTAATGAGGAGGCCGAGACTTAAAACAATAGCGATTTTATTGAAAAAATTGACTCTTTGGTATTTCAAGATATGTTCGTACAATTTTGGTAGAATGTTAAAATGAGATGTCATGACTATTTTCATTTTTGCTTCATTTAGACAATTTATAATCTGCACACTGTAAATGATTTTGACAAAAATCAGAAAATCTAGAAATGTTGAAGGAAGTGACTGCAGACTCAAATATTTGATCGAAAATTTTTCGAAAGCTAAGGTATCAGAGACAGTCAACCGAAAGTCTCAAAGTTATTATTATTATTATTATGTCATTTTTCATCATATTTCGATTTCTGCTTTGGTCTCACTACCAACCAAGTCTGCGGGGAGACCTAAGGCAGGTAGTGGCGTGTTGTTATGGCTTCATTTCATGTTTTTCTATCTTCCCTATCATCCCCAGCATTACATAGATAAAGTTTTCCTTAGTGTGTGGGCTGTACTTAATAAGACAATTTTTTGTATATCTCTTAAGCTGGGGTTTCCAGGGATTCTTTCAATGTGTTGTTTTGTTCCATTTTTTATCATTCCAAGTGCACCTACTATCACTGGCACAACTCTTGTTTTCAATTTCCACATTTTTTCTATTTCAATTTCCAGGTCTTTATATTTTGACAGTTTTTCAAATTCCTTGATTGCTATGTTACAATCCGCTGGACAAGCCATATCAATTAATAGACAAGTTTTCTCCTTCTGTTATTATTATTATTATTATTATTATTATTATTATTATTAACAAATTTTAAAAGAAAGTATTTCTTCGACTTCTCGAAGGAATAAAATCAGATTTCGGTCTTATTGTAAGAAGAGAATATTTCTTATCCATTAGGAATTCGAAATTGGCAAGTTTTGTTTTAGTTGACGAAAAAGAATCCCGTTTAAACTGGAAACACTGATATTAATATACAATGACTAACTACAAAGCCCAAAAAATCGTCCTACCCAGAAGGGGATGAAACATTTTAAGTGCCATTTCGTTTAAGTATAATCATCACTTTGTTGTTCGTGCATTTAATGCAAACGTTACTATTAATATTTTATAATAATTAATTTACTTATAAATAATAATTTTATAATTGCTTCGATCTAAATTTAATAATAATCATTTTGTTTCTATCCTTAATTTGTAATTCTTTACTTTAAGTTGCTTTTTGTCTCTTTTTATTGTAAACTATTTTTATTCATTTTGTTTCTCTTTAACATAAATATTAATAAAAATATAACGTTTTCATTGCAGGAAGAAAAAGATGACCCCGCAACGAAATACCTTTGCATGAAGTTCATAAAACGTAGTGCTGCAGTGATGCAGATTCGTATGTCTCCACTGAGCTCTTCCAAAGAAAATGTTTGCAACGACACCCGTATGATGATGGATGATTGGCCATTAATATCCGTCCACTTGTTCAGCAAAACTGAAGTGACATGTCCGTTTGATGGCGGTTATGATTTCGATATCACGTTACCAAGCGGCGAGAAGGTTTGCTCCAGTACCATCTTGCCGTTGCGTTTTGAAAGCTCTTGCGTTCAAGAAGAGGGCCTCCTGATCCGTCTTCGGAACAAGGGCTGCCGGCAGTCAGCTTGGAACCTAAAAGACGAAAACCGCTTCCGTTGCATGGCCAAATGGAAAGAAGGGGGTAATGATTATGTAGTCGTTCGCGACAGTGATGACCTCCAGTATTGGTGCATGCGGGTGGAGTATGATGAAAACGATATGATTAAGAAGATCTATTTCTTCCTGGAAAAAATTTGCGACACCAAGACCATATTCCCCAAAGAGCGAAAATACATAGTATTCAACATGCGTCGTCATGTGGTGCGAAGCATATGCAGCGATGAGTTCGATGGATGTCGCAACCCGCAGCAGTGCAAAACAAAGTTAAAGTCGCATTGTCTTCAGTCGTGCGGCGAATGCAAAGTTAACCGATACGGCAGCATTCACGGTCTGCGGGCCTGCAGCTTCCCTAAGGTCATGCACGGCATCTGGGTGCGATACGCCCGCAGCGGCACCAGCAAGATCGTCATCCGTAATAATACGGTAAACATCAATGGCGAATCAGATTGGCACTGTATCGATGCGGGCGAGGGAAACTACTCCCGTCGACGCGTGCTCATGAAGAAATTCGACAACGGATGCTATCCACGGTTTATGTGTATTGAACTTCAAGAAACATCACCATCCGTGATGCGATACAGAGTGGGAGACACAGTTCTGTGGCCGGTGAATATCACACACGGGCTGCAGGAACAAGTCTGCAATGATAACCGCTTCGTACAACATGACTCTGATTTTAGGGTGCCATCATCCCAAGGCATCATTCCACTGCAGAATCTTGTCCGGGATTATGACAAGCGGACTGTCTCCTGTAACTTACCGGCAGGGCTGGGCACATCGTTAGCTTTTCGGGACGATAATTCCCGGCAGGGATGTCTGCTACACGACATCCACTTCATCCCACACAAGATGGTTCTGATGTTGGAGGATGATGGTGGCAGACATAAAACCCATGCCCAGTATTTCTGTCTGGCTTCAATGAAGTTTATAGATGAGTACGATACAATCGTCACTCAAACAAAGGATCGTATTGATGAATATCTATGTTGGATGATCATCGATAACAAAGAATTGATTATGCTGCCTGCATCGATGTGCAATCGAGTACACGCCGAGGCAGTAATCAAGCAGGTAGAAAAGCCATTAGCCCGACTTAGCCTCATTACGAACAATGATTGCAGGGAAGTCGAGAAACGATGGCGCGAAGAGGAGCAATCGTCACGAGATGAAGGCGTATTAATTGAGAAATCCTCTAGCGCCAGTCAGATCCGTGGCTTAGCAACCGTCTTATTCTTTATGCTTTTATTAGCACTACATTGATAATTTAAAAATATATTTAAAAAATTTCAATCAATATATATATATATATATATATATATATATATTTGAGTATAAATGTGTACATATATATATATATATATATATATGTGTGTGTGTACATATAGGTTTACATATATGTATGTATGTATATATATATATATATATATATATATATATATATATATATATATATATATAGGAATATGTATACATTAAGAATACAACTTTCCCGCTGTAAAATTCATAAGCGAAGTAATTATGTTGAAAAAATATGTATATCTTCAATTAAGATTCGTAAAGAAAATATTTGAAAGTCTAAAGAAAAGAACCATATTTCTCTCGCTCTCTCGCTCTCTCTCTCTCTCCTCTCACTAAATGGTAGTAAATTTTACCAAAATTTCAAAAATAAAAGTGAACGCAATTGCTGCAACAAATTAATCGAAAAAATGAAATACACAATTTACGAATTTGAGAATTTTAATGTTAAATAATTCAATAATTTACTAAAGTATTGACATCTTTTATGTACAGAAGAAAACAGATCTGTATGTTGGAATTAATAATATTGATTATTCATTGTATAGAATAGATGCTCTATATATTGGCTTATTAGAAAAATCTTAATCATCAGAAAGATAAAATTCGCATTCTTCGTAACTAAATCATTAATAACATCAATATTAATAATAACGATAAAAAATGATATATACAACATAATAAAGACAACTGTCAAAATTCGAAACAGAAACCTTTTGTTGTTTCTGTCAAACAAAACTTGAACAAATAATGGTTATAATTATCCTATCAAAACCATTTACACTCAATTATAGGCAAAGTTCAGTTTAGAAAATTCATATCATTGAACTTCAAGGCACATAAACCATGATAAATAAGTAGTTATTCAAATTTAAAAAACACAGATAACTATTGCGTTAAGGATTCTAAGAATTACGAATTTGCGATTGAATTTACTCATAATATAAAGCGCTGGAATATAACTAGAATATAACTAGAACAATTATAGTGAGTTATGATATAATTAAGGGTTATTAATTTCGTTTATATTTTTTTTTTATAATTCTGTGTTATTTAAAATCTAATTAAATTAATTCACGATATAATTTTCAAATATATATTATTAACATGAAAAGGAATACCTTGTATTATCTCTTGGAATCATCGATAATATCAAATCCTTTCCGTTAACTACAGTATATCTTTCAGTAAATGAGAGTCCAGATCTTATAGAAGAGAGTTTGACTTGGAAGTACATACGTTATTGAACAAAACACAAACAAGATTATAGATAATTTTAATGGCTCTCAAATTAAGAGTTTTAACTGTGATAATTCTAAATTATTAACAGAATTTACAAATTAAATCTGCCACGAATTTAAAGTATGTATAATGAATAAATATACAAGCATGCCAATGTATACATTAAGTTTTTTGATTACTTATTTTTAGTCAATTTTAATATATTTTGTTCAAATCAGGAAGCATTGTCTAAAATTCCTATATGAAAGATTGAAAATTTAATCTTGCTGAAATATTTGTCTATCTTCATTATGAAATCATAGAAAAAATATATCAATTAAATCATTTAGAAAATGAAATGTAGTAACAATAAATTAATATTATTATGTAGCATGCAGAAGAAAAATAATAAAAATTTATACAGCATTGCATTCAATTTATCTTTGGAATCTCAGGATGAAAGGTAGAATGAAACTGGGCGTTGGATGAAAATCTGATTCAAATTTGATTCTCAAAATAAAGATAGAAAATCTGGTCAATATGTTTTCTTCTATATTTATGCAGTAACTATTATGTTTTAAAAATTATTTAAAAATCTTAAACTATCAAAAAGAAAAATGCCAAAACATTAAAAAATGTATTCTAGAGAATGCAAAACATCATAAGTTTTTAAACATGGCCACAAAGCTAACATGTTCTTGCTTATTTAGCTTTTGAATTAGCCTTTTGTATATGTCATTGTGTGGACAAATCGCTCGTCAACAATACTGGAAATGCTTTTCCATTACACTAATTTTAAACATAATTGCTAATTAACCCCATATAATTAAAAAAAGCATAAATTTCTTTAAATATCGGTAACAGATTTCAAAGTAGGGAAAACAACTTTCATTTTTACATGCATTAAATTCAACCACGTAATTATCGTTAATAAAGATTGAATTATACAATTATAACTATATATTTTATCGCTTTTTGTATAACATTTTGGGTTATAATATATAAGAGGCCGTATCTGATATCATTGGTTTGATAAAAAGCAACAACAATTAACACATGGATGGAATTCATATTTGTTAATATACAAACATGATATTTGATCATTATAATAAAAATGCTACGATTCGAAGGGGGAAAAGAATAATTATGAAATTTGTAATGAAATTGGTGGATATTTTGTGAACAGCGACACAGCAACAAAATCTGCAAATGATTAAAAATCGGATATTCCAAAAAGTACGAGAAAAAATGAAACAGTAAATTGACAATCTTTATTATTGGCGTACTTATTTGGGTTGTGCAAATATATAAACTATTCATTAAAATTTGATTTGTAAGAAAACTTATTTAAAGCTGCGTCAAGTGACAAAAGAGAAAAAGATGAAAAAAGCCTCTCCCCCTAAGAAATCACCCGAAATTTTGATCAAACCAAAAGGACTTAAAAATTCATGCATATGACCAAGTAGACAAGAAGAAAAACATCTTCTTGACATGCATTGTGTTTTGTAAATAATATTTGTTTTAAGACGCGTCCTGTTATGTTTACCCTCCCTATTTGTTATTAATGTATTTCTGTTTTGTTTGTATTTTGTTATGCTATTGTTTTTGTTATAAAAACCAAAGTATATATGTAGTTATTACGAAATATAAAATAAGCCTTTAGCATTCAATATTAATTCTTTTGTTCACTAATTTTAATATATATTTTGAAAATTTGAGGTTGTCTTTTTTCAGGTTGATACACAAAACGAATGTCATTCCATTTTTAGTCCTTTACATTTAAAAAATTAAATAAATTTTAATTTTTTAAAAGACTGCAATTGTTCGTAAAATAAATAAAAAAATCTTTATATCCGGTTTCGGACAAAACTGGATACTCTTTAAAAGTTTTGAAACATCAAAATCGCAAAAAGCATAGATCGAAAATTTGCTCCTATAAAATAAAAGAAAAACGTACATAATTCGGACATATATATATATATATATATATATATATATATATATATATATATATATTAGAATACCTCAAATTGATGTATAAGTGCATGCTCTCTCACACATTCTCTCTCTGTCTATATATATATATATATATATATATATATATATATATATAGTGCTAATTTATGTAGGTGTTTTACGAGTATTAATATACAAGCATACAAATATATTTATATACCATCTCTCTCTTCCCCCCTCTCTCTCTATATATATATATATTTATATATATATATATATATATATATATATATATATATATATATATATATATATATATATGTATATATATATATATATATTATTACACATACATACATTAATACATAAATATATTTGTATGCAAATATAAATGTACAAACACATTCGTGTTTGCGCATACATACCTGTGATTTTAATGAATGCAAACGCATTACTGTAATGTTTTGTGTATGTATTTTATAAAAACTGCTTTTTGTGAATTCCTGTGTTTTCTGTTCCAGAAGTTTTAATAGAAATTTCCTTGCACTTATTGAAGTCGCAAATATTGAAATGTTGCATGTATACCTAATGTCTTATGCATTGAATCTTCGCTTTCTTACTAAAATGCCGTGTCGCTCATACGCAGAAATATCCCGTAGGATAAATAAAAAATATTTTGAAATATAATTATATGTATACTTCAGGCTTTCATGTCAAATTTTTACAGTAAAATATTTAATTACTCGTTTTGTTTTATCTCTTCCATAAAATTCACATTAATAGCTGAACTTGATATCATCTGTCTAAAGTTACATGTTTAGTCACTGAAATACTGGGGTATGTTTGAAAGGGGTATACTTGAATTAAATCATCACTTTTCTTGTCATATAATTGAGCCTAGATTTAATTTTTATTCGAATTTCGATACTTTGTTTAAAATTTAATAGTCTATTTAAACAAAGCAGACTTGTTCATAAACGAATAGTGAATTTTCTTTCGGCCAAAGCCTAAAGAATATTCTGTTCACAAAGCTGCCTCTAAAAGTGTTTCTTTTTTTTATTTATGTAATTTAAGAATTGGATGTGCGTTGTGGTGCAGTGGATACCGACTCGGAACAACAAATCGGGTGCAGAGTTCGAATTCCAGTTGAATTCATTGCATTGATTTATGCACAAATACCCTTGGGAAAGGTATTAATCAGTCTCTTCCCTCCAGTTATGGGTTAAATAATAGGACAGATTGGGTTCTATAGCCTTGGCTGGCAATCAATCTACCGCAGAAAGCAATGGCAACCTCCTGCGGGATAATCTTCTGCCCAGTCAGTTATGTCTCTTTTCGAGACATGATTGCCCAAGCGTGTATCACGTATAGCACTTAACTGACTGACTGAATTTAAGAATTGTATAACAAACAAAAATATGAATGCTCTTTAAATGATACTTTCTATTCTGCAAGTACTATTTTGAGATTAGTTTTCTCGTCTGTTTAGTGCTATGTATAAAGATTTTTATCAAAACTGGTGTAAGACAATAAGTAAAAGAAATTCTCTTACTGTGCCTCGCTTTCACTATTGTAAGAAAAGAAAAACAAAGAATTGACATATTGGTTACAATAATATGTCCAGATCTGTCCCTGTTAAAACATATTGAATAATATTTTCTTTACTAAACTACTTCCTGATCGTTCTCAAATTGTCAAATAAATAATTCTATAATTTCTAATAAGTACAAGAGTCGAAATTTAACTCTGCAATTTCAAATATATTTGCTTAACATTAATTTTGTCAGATATAATGAATTTTAATATAAGTCATGGTATTTACCTACGACCAACCATATATTTTACAATAAGCTTTTTACAATTTTCGTATAGTAGAAATCCAAATAAATAGATAGCATTCGATATAATATTTACTTAAATATAACAATATAATTACATGAATAATCATGTAATTATTCGGCTCAATAGATCAGACGGGACGTGATCGAATTATATAAAGTTAATTATCTAAGAAAGAAAATCAATTAAATAATTGGCTTATAAGTTTGCAGATTTATTTAAAATAACCAGATGTGCGAGAAAAAATAGTCTAGAGAAACGTCACAATGCCAATTAACAATACTACGTATTCATTAAACTCCGATTACTCTAGTACATAATAAACAACATTGGGACAGCTGAGGAGTATGGAATTCTCCTAGAAATTTTACAAAACTAACAGGTATATCATTACAGTAGGGAAAGCGTACAGAAATAACAATGCCATTTACTATAAAACAGCGCTTATTGTTGCTAGTTTCCTTTGCATGTAAGTTATATATTTTAAAATATGTCAAATTCCCAATCTTGCCAGTTTATTATTAATATTTCATACATAAGTATATCATTGAATAGATGGGGGTCGGAAAAGAACTAACTACACACACCCGGTCACTGAAATGAAGTATTTCTTGAATTAGTTTTATTCGTTGTACATATAGTATTCTATTTTATTATTTTAAAATCAAATTATAATAATTTATGTTTGCATATTTGAAAAAAGCAGGCAACAGAAAAATTCCAGTTATACTTTATTTGTAATATATTACTTACTGCTAAAATAAATAGATGTTAGTTAATTATAAAAGTGTATGAATAAACCATATATATAAAATACATTTACAGTTCCTAAACAAAATAGCATTAATAACAATAAGTATATTCTGAAGATGTTATGATATTTTTCCGTTGGTCAAATTTCAAATATTCTATTAACTTAATTTATACCCGTTAGCATTAGAGCAAAAACAACTACAGTTATCTATCAGTATCCTGACAGATCGCTTAAAGTAAATCGTAAAATATCTCAGTGAATGGTGTCAGATAAAGTCTCAGGAACAAATTAAATTTTATTACGTATCTCCTATTTTCAAATATAAATAACTTTGTAGTTTTCTTTCATGCTGTTACTCATAGCTCATAATTATATAGATAATATGGGAAATACGTATAGTTTTAGGAATTAAGCATTTAAGTGCTATTTTGATGCGACAGAAAAATGTTTCTTTCGCTTGCTGTTAGACAATTTTGTTTAATATATTTAAAATATATTGATTTCTGTTGTTTATTAATATTTATATAATAGAAATAAACAATGGAAGATATGTGATAAAATAAAAGAAAGACTGGATGAGAGATTGGAGAAGAGAGAGCAAGAAAATTATGTTTGCATCTCTGTGTGTGTGGGTGTGTGTGCGGGTATATATATATATATATATATATATATATATATATATATATATATATATATATAAACACAAAAAGAATCTCCTTTAAAATGCTTTGAAAGCGAAATAATTTTGAGCTCTTTGGGGTGATGCAATGGCCTAGATGGCGCCTAAGAAAGAAAGAAGAGGAGGGAATTCATTTATAATAATGATGAAAAGGGTGGATTGTGATGTGGGTTTGTTAAAGTGGAGAGAATTCATATTGATTATGATTGGTCATTATCAATTATGTGTTATTTTTTATTAATACATTTAGTGCAAATAGACACAAATTAACAGAGTAAAATGCTTCAGCTAAATATCTCTTATTCAATGTCGCATTGTACATATAAAAAGGCATTTATTTCTTCGGTTTCAAACAAATTGCTCCTATTTTCATATGCATACACACATACGTGTTAAAAATTTCTTTGTATACATCTATATATATATATATATATATATATATATATATATATATATATATATATATATATATTCCATAACACTTATATACACAAAGCCTGTTCACAACTTCACTGCAGATGGAATGCTTGCACTTCAGCAATCATGGAATGTAACCCGTTACTTTTTTCTCCTTCTGCGTTAAGCTATAAATGAATCAGGATTCATGCAAACATAGATTTAAAAAACTTATAGAATGCGACTTATCGTTCACGCATACAAACCAGGCATTATATATATTTGTTTGTTTGTTTGTTTGTTTGTTTGTGTGTGTGTGTGTGTGTGTGTGTGTGTGTGTGTGTGTGTGTGTGTGTGTGTGTGTGTGTGTGTGTTTGTGCGCGCGTGAAATTCTTGTATGACGAAATTGCATGCAAAACATGTGTATAAATGAGATATGCTAGTATTTCTATCGATACATTCACCTCTAAACACGCTGGCATTTTCCTCAAAGTGGGTATGACTATTTGTAGGTGCGCGCGAGTTTCCTTACAAATTAGGATAAATTGAAATGAATGCCATAACAGTTTTAAGATTAACTGATTTCATAAATGACACGTTCACACACAAGCTCAGGCAAATGCAACCTCATTTGCTATCTTTACCTCCCAAAATTCCATACACCTCCATAAATTCCATCTATATATTATCCTATCTTCGATATCACCAGTACCCATTTGCTTTTTGTTTTGTTTTTGTTTTTTTCGTCACTCTAACCCATGCGCACTAGTGGCAATCTTGCTTGGGCTGTAATGATTACAAAAAATTAAAAGCGTTACACAGATTTACATCTTATGATTACGGTCCAAGTTATTCAAGAAGAGCCGAGTCATAGCGGAATGCTTGGGTCCCGTGAATTACTTCAGCAAACGCACGCACTGATGTCCTTGTGCAACACACATTAGAGAGACATTCGCCTTATTTAACTTTTTGGTGATGTCTCGTGATCGACTGGCTGTGATAATGTTTTATAATATCCTGAACCTGCTGGACAAATTCAAACGTTCTTAAAAGAACTGGCCGTTTAGAGACTTTATTTCTCTTGTCCACAGATGACACGTCCTCGAAAAAAAAATTCAAGTTCGTTTCATGAATTAAACTCGCAAGACCCGGATTTTTTTTATGAAACGAGTCACTGTGCTTGAAGAATGATGAAAAGTGCTCGGCGTGCCTTTTAATTTCCTGTGTCAGATTGAATTGCAGTTAATACATCTCAAAAAGAAAAGAAAATGTCATAATTTGGCGCATGCCACGTATCATTACTGTAAGTCTTCTATTCATAGCCTGCTGAATGTGTGTTTTTAGGTACCTGGTATATATATATATATATTCAGCTTTTGAAAACAGACAATTATATTACTATATTACTTATTTGATTATATACGTTCCCATTAGTTTGGTAGTAGTACACATTTTAATCATTCACCGAACTGGGAAATACGTGGATTGATAAGCGGTTATGTTTTTTTCTATTTTATATAAAATAATATTAATTGATTGACCACTTATTTATTATCGTTGTTTTCCATACCCCTATGTTTATAATATATGCATATAATATACGAATATATATGTAAACAAAGATTTGTACCCACAGAAAACACAAACTGCTCTGAACAATATAGACGTCATTATAATAACCTAACCTGAGGAACCTTTCGGCCAACACTTTTCAAAGGTATTCGTTGGATTTATTATGAATTTCAAATGCAGGTCAAATGAGAACAACAAATGTTTAACTTAAAAAAAACGAGAGGAAAGATGGAGCCCGTCTAAAAGTAAATTACTTTTAGACGAGCTCCATCTGACCCCCCCCCCCGTTTTTGTAAGTTAAGCTTTTATTGTTCTTCTTTGTTCCGCCTTTAAAAATTTAAAATAAAGCCAACGAATACCTTTGAAAAGTGTTGGCCTGAAAGGTTCCTCAGGTTAGGTTATTATAATGAGGTGTATATTGTTCAAAGGAATATATATATAACAACAGTGATGTTGCATTCTTAACTTATCCATTTGTAAAAGAAATACATGTCAGTGAATGATAAATGGGTGTTCATATTCTATCGCTTTCTTCTTGCCTTTTGCTTTTCTTCTATCCTTCTAACCCACATACACACATATGTGCACAAACATGTATATATATTTGTCAGTGTATGCCTGTGAGAAACGCTTCTATTTACTTAGAAGCTACTTAGCATAAAAAAGTCTAATTCCTATTGCAGCTACGTTTAAAGAAACACGAATAAAACATAAAATTATTCCTTATATGTGGCCAAAAAATAATGACTAAAAACAAAAACACAAAACACAAACATGAATACATCAAATAGATTAACACAAAACATCCTACAAAATATTAGAAAAATGTATGAGTCTTGAATTGTGTCTTATATATCTGTCTATCAATTTTTCCTTGTGAAAATTTGGAAGAAAATGGAAGATGGAATTATCGCTACCTTGGTTTAAACTATTTTTACGCTATCGCTGATGCCATTTCAATGTAGAACTTCATTTTTTAAACAAAATTTTGAATGGGAATTAATTGCTGATATATTTCAAAGTTCCATCGGAAAAGCAAAAAATTAAAAAAAATCCACGCAAAATATCAATTATGAAAAAGATGTTACAATATATCAAATGGAACGTACAAAGAAAAAAGAAACAAAAATCCTGTGGGAAAAGACAATGTTAATTTTGTTTGATGAACAGAAAACAAATTTAGAACGTGAAGGTAGGTAAAGAGAAACTTGTCAGATTACTTCATAAAATACAAAAAAGGACGAATATAACCATTTTAATTCCAAACAGTAAAACAAAATTTAAAAAAGTAACAAAAACATTTAACTGTTACAGAAAAAAAAACATGTTTATTCTTTACCTTTTGCTTTCATGAGATGAATTTACTGTGGCTGACAGGTTAAAATAAAACAATGGTGTACACATATTCTTGAATTTGGTTTTCTTTTTTTACATGTTCTTTTTTATTCTTCTGAAAATGTCGAAGATTTGTGTTAATACGCCAGTATTTGAATGATTTAAGATGTGCAAATGTTTGATTGCTTGTTCAAAAATCTATGGACGTGAATAAATAAGCTATCTATGAATTAAGTTAAAAAACAAACACAGACGGGCACAAAAGTAATACAGAAATATCAATGAGAAAATATTTAAAAATTCTCCAAACTTAGCAAAAAAATTACGACTACCCACCCACCATTAAATGTATAAATATAATACAACACGCCGAAAATCTATATTATACTAAAATTACAAAAATATGAAATAAAAAGTGCTAAAACAATAAGACAAGGATGTGCCTTTCACCGGATCTTTCAGCTTGTACAGCGAGGATATTTTGAGGACACTAGAAGTTATGCCTGGATTTGTCATCGGAGGCCACAATTTCAAGAAACTAAGGTAATACAGTGCTGATAACAGACACAGAAAGGAAACTACAAGACCTTGTACAGAAGGTAGCTGAAAAAATAACAAGAAAGTACTACAAATAAACTGCAAGAAAACCGAATACATGGTCATCAGTAATAAGGGCAGCTCAATATACCTACTACATATCGGGGATACTAGAATCAAGCAGGAACAAAAATTTAAATACCTGGGAAGTATTATAACAGATGACGGAAAGTGCGACACAGAGATCCGAAGGCGAGTTGACATGGTGAAGGAAGCATTCCAGGAGTTGAGTAAGGTATTAAGAAACAGGACAATTTCACTAGAAACAATGAAGAAAGTACTGGATTGCTACGTATTGTCCGTTCTTCAATGTGACAGTGAATGCTGGACAATATCATCAAAGATGAAGGAAAAACTTGAAGCAGCTGAAATGTGGTTCTACAGAAGGATGCTGCGAATATCATGGACCGATCATATGAGCAATGATGAGATCTTAGAAATGATGCACACAAAAAGGAAGTTGATACTGAGGATCAGGAAGAGACAGATGAAGTTCCTGGGATATGCAATGAGGAAAGAGGAATTGGAGAACCTGATACTAACAGGCCAGATAGAGGGCAAAAGAGACAGGAGAAAGCAATGGATAACATATTTGAAGGACCTAATCAGGTGGATGACGGAACGAGGGTTGCATGGTGTAACAGGAGAAGGCGTGACAGAGCCACAAGTGATAAAGAAACGTGAAAAGCTATGATCGCCTAAGTCCTGAAGGGGCAGGGTACATAGAAGAAGAATATAATTAGCAAAAGTATATACATATATATAGAGAGGGACGAAGGCATATTATTTCTAATAAATTGCAAAGGCAGAACTAGAATCTAAATAAGAAAATGAATAATAAGATACTTCAAAACTCTAGAATTTGAAACCAATATAAAATTCAACGAAAAAATAGTAAATTTCTTAGATATAAGCTTTAAAAAACAACGGAAATTACAAATGTTTTAAATGTGTATATATATATATATATATACGAGAGAGAGAAAGAAGAAAGAGAGAAAATACAATTAAAAGTTTTGTCAACTAGTGATTAGGGTTACCTTTGTTTTTAACACACACAAACACACACACACTATTTTAATTTGTAATGCATTGTGCAATCATCATGTGGTTATTATAAACTGAACATCCGGCTTTGAATTTTTGTTTCTTAGGTTGTTCATGGTAGCTATATGTTGCTGGGATGCTAAATTACATTTCCAAAATATCTATAAATAAATTGATGTGGTTCGACTACTTTTTCGTTTAATGTCATTTAAGGAGTCCAAATCTATGGTAATGTCAAGAATACTCAGAACCACGTGATGAATGTATTAGGATATCCTAACCATATAGATGGTAACACTATCATTCTAGCCATGTGTTAGTTGGTGTTGTCGTTCAATGTGATAAGACACCATAATATAAACGATCTCGAATCTTGCAACAAAGATTCCTCACAATTTGCCCAGCATTTCACAGAATCTGACTGCGTTAAATTACTGTTCCTCTGACATAATATCCCACAGCAGCTAATCTTTGTATTTCCGAATTCAGTTGATATCAATTTCTCCCCCTTACTACAGACATTTTAAGGTTTTAGCAAGCTAATGAAATCAATCTTTGTATCGGGGCATATCGGCGTTGAACCTGCCAACCTAGATTGATTTTGAAGAATGTCCCCTTTAGCTTCACTACAAGATTCTCGAAGAAGAAAACCTAATTCATGCGCTGAAAAAGATATTTATTTTAACGTCAGTTTTTAATTATTATTTAGCATTAAATATGTGTAAGACCTAAAGTCATTATCACGGTGGCTTTAAACCGCGTCTCTCGAATCACAATTAAATAGCGTAGTCCCTAATTTATGTCAAACACGCACCATATTCATTATAGACTAATACTGCACTATCTTCCTGTTTTGCCGTCATTTTTAATTTCGTGAATATTATTATCCAAATAATTAAAGAAAACTCGGAAAACTTATAATGCAAACGTTACTATAATATATTCTTTTGTTCTACCATTTCTTACCTTCCTGAATACGACCCGTCATGCCACACCCATCCTATACCATTCTCTTCATACTCTATTGATGAAGATATAAATTTCACGCGAGCACCTTCCCATGAAATGCTGATCTGGGAAACTCACTCGAAAGTGGATGCTTCCGCGATCACTACAATCATAATCAATTCAAGAGTTATCTTTCTTGTATATATGCATAAGTTATGTTTCCTACTCTGTAATTTACTACCTAGAGTGGCTCCCAGACACTGTATAGTTTGAGCATCATATTTGTGTGTTTAAAAGTATCTTCTATTTTAGTAAATACTGAAAATTTCAAACTCTCAAAACCCCATAATTTTGACAAATTTTGAAGATTACGCATTGCGAAGGACCCGAAAAATACTATTTAGGATTTTCGAAAATAAAATCAATCACAGTAATTTATCAAGAGTAATGTGAATATTTGAAATTGAAAGAAAACAATTGTGTCTAGCAAGACGGGCTTAAAATAAGCGATTGTTTATTTCATTTTAAATTATACTATTACACAATAGCGAACAAGAAAGGAAACTAAGCCTAGTACAGTAAAAATGCATTTTTTGTTAGTATTAGTACTGATAATCACCGATTTATAGAAATGTTGCTAAAAACTTTTTTAGGAGAATTCGACATTCAGGGGTAAATAATGTCGATGCATTGAGTAAGTTTATTGTGGAAGTTGTAATTGTGTCGGGTAAATACATTGATATCATTCGGAAGCAAGCAATTTTTCTAGATATTGTCGAATTGAAGATACGAATAAATTTGTCTGGAACTGAGATTTTAACGTATTCTGCACTTCAAGCTAAAAGAATAGATATTGTTAATATAAGCCTGAAAAAGGAACAACGCATATTGTGGATTTAGCTGATTCTGTGAGATGAATTTCAAAGGAATTTTGTCTGCTTGGTCTGTTTCATCATATAAAAGAGACATTTTTCAGTATAAAATATAGAAAATTGCACATATAGTCGATCTACTTATTATGTCGGTAAATAAAACCGAACTATACGCAAAACTACTCTTGCCATCAAACAAGATGTATTTAAAAGAATGCTTACTGCCAAAAAACTAAGTGAAAGGTATATACAGTGAATTAATAGCAGTCATGGCTATAAGCAAAATGTGAAAATAAATTTGGACACACGAAATGCTAATAATGAGTTGCGTATCATATGATTGTATTCTTGTTTGAACGGCAAAATATTCTTAATTGTAACAACACATTTCCTATCCAGCATGATTTTCTTCATATGAATATTTATTAGGTGATAATATTTTTGATTTTACAGTGTTTCAATGGAAACTTAAACCTACTACAGGGCGTTGAAGCAAAATCTGATACGTGACAAAAAGAAAACGATATAGGCAATAAAAACAAAAGGAGAGCACCGAAAGTTTATTTAACAACAGTTAGAGTTATATACTGCATTATTTTTTAATGTGACCGCCGGAGGCGGCGATGACCATTTCAAGGAGGGCGCGAAATGAGTCACACGCTTTGGTGACCATGTCCTTGTCCATAGCGGTGGACGCCTCCACGATGACAGCTTTCAGAGAGTCGATCAAGTTGTGGGCAAGCTTGTTGGTCTTGGCCTCGATCACGCCCTAGAGGAAATGGTCAAGAGGGTTGCAGTCAGGTGAAGAGAGCGGCCACCTGTCCAGTAACCAGTGGAAAGAAACATTGCTGAGCAACCACGCATGGGTCATCTTGGCCTTGTGTGCAGAAGAGGAATGCTGCTGGAAGACGTAGGGGCGTCCATCGAGGGCCTCACCACGCTTCTCAGCACCTCCTGGTAGATCTCAGCGGTGACACTCAGGTCTTTTTGAAAGAAGGACGGAGGCATGACGCCCCACCTTGCTTGAGATGACGCCAAGGATCATGACGGAGGAAGGAAACTTTGTATGCTTCACGACGAGAACCTCCTCGATGTTTTTACAGATCCATCCTTCGTTCTACATGTTGCTCATCTGTTCCTGGATGAAATTCTTTTCATGAACCTCAGCATTCTTTCAAAAGGGCCTGAGGGTTAGCGCTGAGATCTACTAGAAGGTGCTGAGGAATTCAAATTGGAAAGAAGGATACTCTGCAATATTTTGAATAATGTAACAGGAATGAAATGAAAGAATGTTATTTTAACTTCACAAAAACATTAAACAAACAATTGAATGATCTCATATATAACGACAGTCTACATAAGAAAAATAAAATATTTCTATAAAAGAAATGATATAAGATCAGGTAAAACCTCAAAAAATTCATATAGAATCTGTTATCAGATGCCACATTTTGTAGAATAAAATTGTGTAAAATACAAAATAAACTGTTCGCAGAAGAATGTACACTTATAGATGACGGACAAAGCATTTTGATACAAAGATCTGCAAACTAGATCTATCTGGGAAGTATGTTAGAATCCAAACCTTATACTGGGAGCGAACTGCCAGTATCATCATTATTTTTACCAACACATCCAATGGTGCATAGGGTAGTAACTTTTTGTTGCTGTAACAAACTGTTTTTTACGGGGCAAGGTGGTTATCTCTGCACCCAATCCCCACACATGGAGGACCTGTGGACCATTCTTGGTCCTTACGTTTACAGGACTTGTTATTCCCAAATGGTCACTCATTTAAGTACTGACCAGGCTCGATGTTGCTTAACTTCGGTGAACGGACGAGAACCGGTGCATTCAACACGATATAGACGTAGACGAACCGCCAGTATAGAAATAGAAAATAGAATAGGCAAAAGAGATAGAAAATGGTGAAAGGCATGGGTGTGTCTTCTCATCGCATTTGATAAACTACTACAGCGTGCTTATCCTAAAGGGAGCTGGGTATTCTATTAGTATTTATTTTCGGGTGCGGGGATAATCTATAAAAACAATATAAGTTAAGCAGATGGCAAATATAAAAAGAAAACTTCAGAACCTTCTCGAGAGAGTAGAGAAGGAAAGAGGTGGTGGCAAAAAATGCGGTTATTCAAAAGAACGCTGAAAATTCCTTAAACTTAATGAAATCAGAAAAATAAATGAGGTATACTCAGAATCAGAAACAAGCAGCTAAAATTTATTGGATACACGAGGAAAGACAGCTTGAAGAATTTGACTGATATAACATATGAAGGTCAAGTGGGACGGATAATATAACGTATATTATATTAACCAGTCGATCTGTGCGTGTAGCTAGCGGTTCGTAGGCCAGTGAATGAAGCCTTAGTTACTGGTTATTGTTTCACCGAGCTGATATACTGTCAGGAAAAGTGAGAAGGGATTCGGTTGCACTTAAGGGATACGCTTGTATGAATGTGTAGGAGAACAGGGGAGCAGAAGTTTTGAGAAATTGACGTACTTTGCTAAGTGCTACAAAGAATAGGTGGTTGTGAAGAGTCATGATGAACCACGTCTGAAAAGAACATGGAACGTAGAAGCAGCAAAATGACAGCTACAATTATGGTAGCCACGGTGATAATGTACAAAAAAAAACTGAAGTAAGAATGGCACAGGGAAAGGCACAAAGACAGCATCTGAGCAGAAGAGAAATATGGACATTAAAGGTGACAGAACAAAATTGAAAGGGTAGGAGCTAAAAAACTAGTCAACTAAAGAACGAGATAATTAATAAGATGAACTTGGGAATAGTAGAATGATATGGTTCTCACTAAACGGAGTAGATTTAAACATACCTGATCGGCAAAATACATAAACAGCAAGTGCTTCCAGTTGAAGACCAAACCGGGCAAGGAATCAAAGATAAGTTCAAAACTATAATGATTACCACAGAGTATGTATAAACTTGTATGTTTCCAAAAAAATAAAATGCAAAAACAAAAAGAGATTTAACAAAAGAATACCCAATATATATTTGAACTAAGTTATGTTACTGTTGTAGAGTAGTTTTCGCACTGAATCTTATAATAGTGCTATGGCGGTTGCTAATCGACTTAACGTACCCAAAATTTTAGGAACTTGGTAATCTTCCACTGAAAGCTGTCTCCTTAGTATTCGGCTAACTGCCGACTAATATCAACTGCCTAGCAGTTCTACTGAACTCCAGTAGAACTTTAAAGAACTCCTATGAACTTCCCAAGGACTTCTAAAGATCTTCCCCTTAAATTCCTGTTTACTCTTATAGTAGGGAGAATCCATTATCTGAGAAATAGGTGTGTTTCCCCATAACTGTTACAATCCCACATCTAACTGGGTCACATCTAACTCGTCTAGGAAAACCAGCATAAGGCCTAAAATGAGTGAGCGGCTGAAAAATGGAAGCAAATAAAGTTTTCAGATCTAACACGCTGGAGGAATATATTAAGAAATCTAACGTTACGAATAAATCAACTCAAGGGTCTATCACACTGAAATTCCGGTTCTTGAACGATGAGCTAGATGGGTGATGCTTGGCAATAATAGGGTCTTTATGCTTGTATGGGTAGTTACAGTAATTTTTAACAGCTCAGAATTGGAAATCAGAGGGGCGACTTCCAGTTACAGTCGGATTCGTTATTTTTGCAGAGCCAGTTATATTAACAAACGACCCAGGAAAAAGCAAGGATGACAACAAGATGTTGAGTGAAAAAGTTGCTAGAGTTTGACAAATCTTAATATGTTACAATTCAAACGACCTTATACGTCGGTGTGAAACTGATGTTGAATTAGCGGTGAACATTGCTTGAGTCGATCTGTGCGTGTAGCTAGTGGGACGTAGGCCAGGGAATGAAGCCTTAGTTACTGGTTATTGTTGCACCGAGCTGATTATATTGGATCGTCGATTGTTGCCACTGCGAGGTTAAACTGTACTGCTTACTACGCTGGAAGTCGCTGCAAAGTCGAACTGGATGATTTACTTAGCTGGAAGTAGCTCGTGAATCGAATTGGGCTGGTCGCTTCATTAAACTGATGTATATTCTCGTACATTAAACTTTCTTGGCCTGAAAAGGGTAGTTGTAAAAATTCGAGAGAAGACCTGGTTGTTGTCATAAAAAGAACAGTTGTGCTAGCAGTGGTAATGGTCGGGGGCCTTATGCAGCTGGATAGTCGTCAGAGTCGTCAGGCAGGGCGGTAGCAGTGGTATTAGCCGGAGGCTTCAGATAGGAACTCAGGAATTCGGGTCATCAGACGGGATGTGAATGTCGGACATCAAGCTGCAGGTACAGCATCATTCTCTCATGCCCGTGTTTGGTTAGCTAATGGGTAAATTTGTCTTTCGATTCCTGTTTTTATACGCCTCAGTGTACGTTACTCTCGGTATGAACCTCATTTTTGTTTTGCTGAGTGATGGCTATCTTATGGAAAGACCAGAACTTTGAGATGAGTAGCCTGAAGCTACGATATTATATTCACTTATATATACTCTTGGGATAGGTAGGGACCCATTTTTCATTCTCTAGCTATGGGTTAATTCATAGAAATTGTATCAGTAGACCTATATTTAAAAACTGAAAAAATTCTTAAAAACCTAAATATATTTTCTGAATTTAAATAACTAGCAAAAGTTAACCCATAAAAAATCAAACAGCGAATAAATCTAGTGATGGAATATGTTACAGAGTGAAAAAAAACGATGAAAATAAAATTACTTTTCAAAAAATTACAGTGATTTAAGAAATTGACATCATGTAAAGGAACTCAGCAACATGCTTAATAGAGAAATCTTATAATGTATGTATAATTATTGCTATGGCATACAGGTGTGAAACATTAGAATAATTGAAATGCCAAAAAAGTAAAATCAGAATGAGCAAAAGAAGTTATGATTCGAAACGATAAACGTTAACACTGTAAGTAGCATCGGCTAAGCGTGTAAAATTAACCTTATGCCTAACATGACCAAGCGACCACATATAAACGATTAAAGGGTAAGCAGACATTAAAAGGATAAAAAAGACATTAAAGGGGTAAACAGATATTAAAATGAGGATAAAAGAGTTTCGTTTCTATTAATAAGCTTAAGGTTTATTTAACAAGAATTGACATCATTGTAACACTGTATCCTCACCCCCACTAGACCGGCCGTTGCCACACTTCTGCCACGTTGTGATCTTTTTCATCACAGAGGGAGGTAATCATATCGTAAGACCCCGGAAGCTGCTCGTTGGTCCACCTGCGTGTTCGCCGGCTGAGAATCGGATTAACAGAAAAATAAATATAACCAAGTTGATGCAATTTTGGAGGACAATATGACAAAAACAAAAACACACAAAAAATTTAGTTGCACAAAATTGAATGTGTCTTATATATGAACAATAAACAAATAAAACAAACTTTTCTAATAATTTCCGTAAATGAGAGATGCGGGCTTCGTTTAACCCCTTTAGGTCTGGTCTTAGCGAAACTATTAAAATCTTCGACGTTTCAGTTTTTGGTAGCAGTAAAGGTAGTAATAGTATTAGTACGAGTAGGAGTAGTGATATTTAGACGCTTCCTTTAAATCTCCGACGTCTCTCAACTCAGTTCGACTGCATTCGAAGAGAGTCGAACGTCCAAATTTTTCTTTCCTACTCTCTTCTCGTCTCGTCTCATTTCATCGACTAGTATTGTCCCTCTGTGCTTCTCTACACACTCTGTAAACATCATCATCTCTCTGAACCATTTCTTCAACCCGTCTCCCGGTGCTTCTCGCCAACTATTCCCGACGAATCTCTCGTCGAATATCTCTCTCTCTCTCTCTCTCTGTGTTTAGCGTCGACTCTCATTTCTTCACGTCGACAATCCTCGTTAACCAGTCTTTTTTACTCTTCTCTCCGACATCACTTAGACTCGTCTCCCGTCGCGTTTCGTCAGCTTTCTCTCTCTCTCTCTCTCTCTCTCTCTCTCTCTCTCTCGATGCTTATCTTAATCTTAATTATGCAAAATAAAAGTAAAAAGATTAAGTAGAAGAGAGTGAAGAGGAAAACGAACCAGTTAGAAAGGAGCAAGAGAAGGATGGGAATACAGGTGTGATGACAGTTGCAAAGGTGGAGAGAAAGGAAAGGATATACGGGGTGGTGAAAGAACTAGAGTCAAGTGGTTAATAGATGAGTATTGACATTGCATTTAAATTCCTGTAGGTTGTAACCGTCAGGAAAGCAAGAATATAGGAGCGAGTTCCACAGGTTTGAGATCAGAAGAGAGGGTAAGGCCGAGGAGGCGCAGTGTATTGCTCTCAGGGAGACTCGTTTGGTCCATGCTTATGGGAGGCAGGAGAGGTTGCCATTGATGATTGACAGACAACAGCTTAGTATTAATCGCATTGAAACTGACAAGCCACTTCTTGCCCCAATTCACCACAGAGTGTAGATCCCGTTCAAGGTCAGCAGCAGGTTTATGTTTGTCCGCCACGACGGGTTTCTTACTGATGCGGGAGTAAATTGTGGTGTCATCTGCGTAGATACCTACTTGGCTCTTGATCTCATCTGTGAGGTCATTGATGAAAATAAGGAAGAGCGTCGGGCCTAGGGTAGAGCCCTAAGGGACACCAGTGTTTGTACAGTAGGGTGTGGAGGCATTCAGAACGACCTTCATTATGCGGTTATGTAGAAAAGATTGGATCAGATCATGCAATCGTCCGGTAATACCGTAACCCCGTAGCTTGCATAGAAGGCCAGAGTGCCAAACCCTGTCAAAAGCCTTGGAGATGTCCAGATCAACAGCACGAGCCTCGCCTGACGCATCAAGGGCCTGGAGCATGTACTCCGTAATGGCTGTTAGCATGTCGGCCGTGGATCTGGCAAAGCGGAATCTATACTGCCTGTCAGAGTAGAGTTTGCGGGCAGTAAGATGTTGAACTATTTCAGCATTAATTATGGCCTCGAACACTTTCCCGAAAATTGGTAGAAGGCTGATAGGACGATAATTGGATGGGTCCGAGGGTTCACCACAGTTCTTAAATACAGGAACGACTGAAGAAAACTTCCAACATGCAAGAAAACAGAAAGCAGAAAGGCAGTAGTTATACAGTTTAGAGAGGACAAGGGAGAGTTCAGGAGCAATTTTCCTAAGGAATATCACCGGGATTCCATCGCCACCGCTCGCCTTATGAGGGTCAAGTTTTGAAATTACTCGAGATACTACTGTCGGGGTAATATATATGTCGTACAGTTTAGCCTCAATTCTAATAGGGAAGTCGGGTGAAGGTACTCCAGATGAGTCAAATGTGGAGTTGGATGAGAATCTGCGAGCAAAGCACTCAGTTTTGTCCGCAGATGAGGTGAGAACCTCAAATCATTGATTAAAGGAGGTATTGAGGATTTGCTGTTGTTCAGCACCCGTTTGCATAACCGCCTATAGTCCTTGGAGCCAAACTTGCGGTCAGCTATGCGCTGTCTCATTCTCTCAGCAATCAACCGCTTGGCGTCATTCAGGATTCTCTTGCACTTATTACGGGCTGACGTGAATAGTCTCCTATTGTGGTCAGATGACTGTCTCCGAAATAGTCGGAAGTAGTGTTTCTTGTGAGCAATGGCGTTCGAACAGGTAGGAGAGAACCAAGGAGAGGAATGATGTTTGAGACGAAACTTCCTGGTAGGTATGAAAGCATCAATGCCAGCTTTCACCCAGGACGAAATCTCAGAGGCACAGTCATCAAATCGATCGAACACTTTCCCCCAATTGACGTCGCAAAGGAAGTCGCGGAAGGTGTCCCAGTCAGCTCTTTGGTAGCAGCAGGATATCCTATAAATAGGAGGCTCCTGGGAGGAGTGAGAGTGGAGAGAAATTTTAAGAGAGACAACAGCATGGTCGGAGTTGCCGAGAGGGCAAAGCTGCGAGACTTGACAGTAGTCAGGTGCAGAGGTAAAGCATATATCTAATAGGGATTCGCGCAAACACGCCCCTAATTAAAGGATGTTGGTTTTAGAATACAAACTGATTACTGACTTCTTTCCCTAGCTCGACCATACCAACTGTAGGAGATTTAGATCCTTTACGATTTATATTACGATTCGTCCAACATACAATTAAAAAAATAAATAAATAAAAACAACAACTCCAATTTGTAACTAATAAATAAAAGTATATTATATATTCAATAAATACAGCAATTGACAAAAAAAGCATGTAATAGTAGTATACATAGAATAGGCGGAAAAAGTTGTTCCCCTTTAACTGCAACTGACCAAAGTCAATTAAACGAAGAAAGTTTTTTCTTGTGCTGAAAAGATTTGTTATAAATTTTAGAAAGGTGTTCATGTAAGAATAAATAACATGAAGAATAAAATTATTTTTAATGTAATTGTAAGTAACACAAATTTTGGTCACGAGTTCAAAAATTCAAAAGTTCAAAGGAAGTTGTTGGCGAAAATGTTCAGACAGAAAACAAAGTTCTGTGTCTATGTGTGTGTTAAGAAATTTTTGAGTAGAACTTACATACAGTTGTTTGGCAGCCTGGTCGTCTACTGGCTAGCTTGTGGAAAGTAGCCGTATTTAACGAAGACCGATGATCGCAAACGAAGAGCAGGAAAACTGGTTTTACATAAAAAAAAATATGTGATTGGCTAAAAATTAACCAATCACCACACACATATGAAAGAGCTGCTTCAGAGCCGAAAGATTCAAAGGCGACTGCGATTGCTAAATTGTCCTATAGAAGAACAGTAGTGATGTATTACCCAATCGCAGTCGAGTAAATGACATGGAGCGAATGTGGGTAAGAAAAACATAGCAACCGCTTTACCAACCCGCTCTATGACATACTTTTAAAATACAATTTCAACTCTCCAGAAATAAATAATTTACTTTTTCATCGATTGATTTTTCAAGGTTCACAACAAAACGCTATCTTTTTATCATGTTGCGATTAATTATTCTGATATTCTTTTTGTTAACTACAGAGATTTTGTTTAGAAAAAGTTTTAGATTAAAACATCCTTAATTTTAACATTGTTTCTTATAGTACCAAAATCCATTTCTCTTTAAAATTTCCAACTTATTACTATTCCATTAGTAATCTGATATCCTTTGTATTCCTAAAGTAACTTCTTTACGTTATTTCAAAGTCTTCACAAATATATCAACATTGTGGTCATTCGAAATGCCTCTCTTTCATTTAGAATTTTGTGCTTTACGGCACATCCTACTTTATTATTATTATAATTATTATTATTATCATTATTATTTATAGTAATTCAGGGGTAACAACGCCTCTGTCACATTACACTTTTTGTCTATTACTCGTAATTGACAAATATATTTCCAATGACTATTAGAGAAAAAAATTCTATTTATGCATCAGTTTGGCAGTCCTCAACAGTTCATATCACAGTAGTTGATATTCCAAATATAGTATGATATTTATTTTTCTGTCATATATATATATATATATATATATATATATATATATATATATATATTATATATTGAAGTGTATATAATCTCATTTGCTCTTCAGATCAGTTACCTCAATCTTTCGTACACATATCCTTATTTTAAAGAACAAAACTTTCTACCAAAGTTATAATGTCCACAGTTCATCATACCAATCCAATACGAAGAATATTGATCGCACTTATATTTTAATCATTCCTGGAGCTCTCAACACTCCTTACTATTTAATCATTCATTGTCTTTATTCACATTTTATCTTTTCTGCTCTGCCTTGATTAAGCAGTGGGCTTATGATCTCTGTAGCAGATACGGGGCTCTCCCCAACAGTTGTCGATTCTACCTGTAACTCAACGGAAAGTTCGATCGCTCTCAGATTAGATCGGCTTTTATAAATCTCACTTAATGGATTTCCTCTTTCGTTCAGGTTCTTACTAGCCAGTTTATTTTCTCTGCGTGACAAATTCGCTCGACTCTTCAACCACCACCATGCCACTACTAGTAGTAATCAATAAGAATCCTAAAACAGTCGGCCAAGCTATCATAACAATCATATTCTCTTTCCGACTCGGACTAGTTCTTCCCACTATGCTTTATTTGGACTTCAACTCTTGTAGAGAATTTTTCTCAAGGGGCTTCAAGAAGTCGGCCATTTTCTTAAAGAAATCTAAGGGAATTCCTTTACAATAGCTTCCCATAATTCTGTCTATTCACTTGCGTTGGTTGGCATTAATTTAAAGAAAGAATCGTTTTCTTCGAATTTTTCCTTCCTGGTAATAAGAGGTGAGTGACATCGAGGATCCATGGGCTCCACATCTCATTGTTACATCTACAATAAATAATGGTGGCCCCACTTTTATAGTTCTAGCAGCTTTTTTTCACAGACCTCCGATATTTCTAGAACTCTTTGGGTGGCTTCCACCCAAATTTTGTCTGATATGAATGTAATAATTCAACTTGACAGTTCTCTTTAATTCCCTTTTTATTTTTCATAAATAATTCAAGTACACACGGATCGTGACTACCAGTTACATAAATTGTGCCTGCAGGTAGACAGGTGCTTAAAGCGTTTATTTTACATCTACTTGCTTCTTCACTTGTCTGCAACATAAATTTTGTCCAGGCCAAATTCAAAGCTAAAATGTCCGCTTCTACCTTTACCTATCCACGTCTTCTAATTTTTAATTTGTATCAGGATATAAAATAGGAAAGTTTATTTCCTGGTATATTTCGAAGGTACTCTCCATATCTAACAGAGGAACTGATACTAGTACTAACAACTTCTCGTCCAGTAAGGTGGTACACCCTAGGGTAAAATATTATTTCCATAATTGCTAGGTGGAGTCTACAGATAACCTAAGGTAATGAGGTTATCTAGCCTATATTTACAAGAACACTTCACTTAAGCGGGTTGTATTTATTGTACTTGGTGACATAGATAGCATATCAATCTGGGCCCCTCACATGCTCTAATAATGACTGACTAGTCTGACGGACTTTACGAGTTATCGACAAACATGGAAATGCTGTTGTAAAAAACACACAATTCTTCTCAGTTCTGCTGCTAGGGATCCTGTTACATTAAACACGTCCTCTCTAAAGATTTGCAAATATGAACTTAACCAATTTATGCTACCTCTGTGTTCATAGCTAATTCCAATCTTGTAACATTAAGAATCGATACACTCTTGTAGGTACCACGGCTATGCCTCTCAAATTGTACTTGTGCAAAACACAACCGAAGTCCGCACATTTTAAATATTGAAGGTTGGATGCTGAAATGTGGAAAGATAAAATAATTCGTTCGTACATTAAAGTAAAAATTTATTAACAGAATAACAAAATTGCAGGAAGAAAAATATAAGTGAAATTTTGTTAACTGAAGACTATTGTATGGAGAAAAATAAAATGTTCATAGAGAAAGTGCATGGAGTTAAAATTTTTCAAAGAGAACTGTATGTATTTAAAATGGTCCACAGAAATTAAGCGTTCATAGATGATAGTAGTAAGCAGCTACGTGTCCGGGGGCGTATAATATATGTTCCTCTACCTTTTTGGTAGATTGACGACAAGGTGAAAAAAAATGTGAAACAAATAAAGAAATTGCACTTTTCGCATTAATTTGGAGTGCCTTGCTGTGGTGGTTGTTGTTGTTGTTCTTGTTGTTTTCTTTGATGGCGTGGAGTGAAAACGAAGAAAGGAAACTTGGAAGTAAAGGTCGGCGAGACGTGACCGAGTCAGCTTGAAGTGTTTCTTCCTTGCATTGTGACGAGATGCTATCGCCCGGTTCACACTCCACCCACGTCTATTGAACAGGTGAAGAGGCTCATCCCTTGTTTCCTGTTTAGGATGCGGTTTCCGGTTTTCTCTTTTCCAATCTTCTCACTTTGTTTTTTCAATTGGAGTAGATAGATTAAACTATCGCCCGGTTCACATTCCACCCACCTTTATTGAACAGGTGAAGAGGCTCATCCATTGTTTCCTGTTTAGGGTGTGGTTTCCGGTTTTCTCTTTTCCAATATTTTCACTCCTATGTAGCCCCCTGCACATCAGTGGCGTTACCGCCTTGCTCGGGGTGATATGATTAAAAAAAAAATCATCAGCACAGTATGAAGGAAAAAGGCCCTAAACCAAAGAAAAACAAAGTTTTATCTGCAAAATGTTTATGTAATTATTAAGAGGAAAAATCAAAGTATTTTTTAAATTAATTCTCAAAATTTTTTAACTCTTTCTAACACGTTCAAAATTTTGGTAGAAAATCTTGTTTTTCTTCTGTCCATGAGTGACGTCATTTTTATAAGGGTTTGTAATGGCAAACGTAATATTACACATGACCCTTCTTTGCCAGTAAAAAAGACACATTAATTTAGAAATTCTTGCAAAAATCAAATAATGGTCAGATTTTGATGAAAATTTCAGAACGTATTCATAATTGACTGAAATCATTTTTGAAATCTATTTTTAGAGAATATTGATAAGAATATATATTTTTTTATACATATGTTACCCTTCACCACTAAGTAATTTCCGGAAATATCTTGAAATTCACCATCGTTTCCCCATAAACTTAATATTAATTGAATTCAGGAGTCATTAGAGAATGTTAATAAACTGTCATTTATTCTTCAAAATTAGTTCATTTTTAGAAGATCTGCTCCGAATTACGAAAACAAAAATGCAATAAAACTATGCCATTTTTTATTTAAATAACATTTAATTGCGTTCATGAAATTATAAATTAAAAATATCATAATCTGAAGAGAAAAAAATCAATGAATAATGAAGTTTTTACAAGAATGTCAAATGTGTGCGTATGATGACCGGTGTTTTCTTTTTACGCGTGGCCGTATATGATATATTTCATGTAAAGATTTCAAAGGTTGCGCTCCATACATGAAAAAAAAAAAATTAAATTAAAATTAAAATAAACCCTATATAAACATTTTCGGCAGGGTACAAATCCTTTATCTCGCTTCAGTGTTTAAAATGTCCTACTGTACAACATTCAAAGGGCTTTGTAAATCATCTTTTCAAAATTTAAAGCAAGTTCAATATTTTAATTCCTATTTACTAATTTTATTTAAGAAAATGTAATTGTGAAATTCACAATTTCTGGATTTTTTTTTTTAATCATATCACCTCAAGCAAGGCGGTAACGCCACTGATGTGCAGGGGGCTACTTAAGAGTAAGAAGATTGGAAAAGAGAAAGCAGGAAACCACATCCTAAACAGGGAACAAGTGATGAGACTCTTCACCTGTTCAACAGACGTGGGTGGAGTGTGAACCGGGTGATAGTTTAGTCTATCTGCTCCAATTGAGAGAAAAAAAAAGGAAAGAGTAAGTAGATTGGAAAGGAGAAAGCCGGAAACCACATCCTAAACAGGGAACAAGGGATGAGACCCTTCACCTGTTCAATAGACGTGGGTTGAGTGTGAACCGGGCGATAGTTTAGTCTATCTACACCAATTGAGAAAAAAAAAGAAAAGAAAAGAGTAAGAAGATTGGAAAAGAGAAAGCCGGAAACCACATCCTAAACAGGGAACAAGGGACGAGACTCTTCACCTGTTCAATAGACGTGGGTGTAATGTGAACCGGGCGATAGTGTAGTCTACATACTCCAACAGAGAAAAAATAAAAATAAAAGAGTAAGAAGACTAGAAAAGAGAAAGCCGGAAACCACATCCTAAACAGGGAACAACGGATGGGCCCTCTTCACCTGTTCAATAGACGTGGGTTGAGTGTGAACCGGGCGATAGTTTAGTCTCTCTGCTCCAATTGAGAAAAAGAAAAGAAAAGAAAAGAGTAAGAAGGTTGGAAAAGAGAAAGCCGGAAACCACATCCTAAACAGGGAACAAGGGATGAGACTCTTCACCTGTTCAACAGACGTGCGTGGACTGTGAAGCGGGCGATAGTCTAGTCTATCTACTCCAATTGAGAGAAAAAAAGGAAAGTGTTAGTAGATTGGCAAGGATAAAGCCGGAAACCACATCCTAAACAGGGAACAAGGGATGAGACCCTTCACCTGTTCAATAGACGTGGGTGGAGTGTGAACCGGGCGATAGTTTAGTCTATCTACTCCAATTGAGAAAAAAATAAAAGAAAAGAAAAGAGTAAGAAGATTGGAAAAGAGAAAGCCGGAAACCACATCCTAAACAGGGAACAATGGATGAGACTCTTCACCTGCTCAATAGACGTGGGTTGAGTGTGAACCGGGCGATAGTTTAGTCTATCTACTTCAATTGAGAAAAAAAAAAAAAAGAAAAGAGTAAGGAGATTTGAAAAGAGAAAGCCGGGAACCACATCTAATCAGGGAACAAGGGATGAGCCTCTTCTATAAAGGTAAATAAAAAGATATTAAAAATTAAAACTAATAAATGACATAAATTATTGAGTTTACGCTGCCGTTATATAATTTTATTCTGTTATTAAATTGTAATAACTTTTTTAAAAAGTTTTATATTATTTTAATTTTTACGGAAGATAAATAAAAATTCTATAAAATATTGGATAATTGCAGAAATTATTGTGTTAAAGTTTTAATTTTAACATATAAATAAAATATGAAGCTTTTGATCAAATCGTTTTGTATACTTGGCATTTTTTGACGGCTGCTGTCTGTCATGTTAATTATCGCCTCTGATAACACGATGACAACCCCGATATCAAGGCTACAGTAATTAAGAAACGCTTTTATAATACCTTTAAGGCATTAAGCAAGCAATTCCTGTTTCAAATCAGATTAAGGTAAGTTTAAATTTGGTAATCTGTATAGAATAATGTGTATTCTATTTTTGCCAAAGTTTTTAAAACCGAGAATTAGCTTCTGTTTACGAAATGTGTCGATCGATGTAAAATAGCTGAAAAATTGAAATTTTAAAAACATTAATGATATGTTAAATTCCGATCAATATAATTTTGGTTTGAAATACACCAGAGTATTTTGCTTACTTGGATTACTACATGTAATACCTTGACTTTCAATTAAAGCTAAAATTAAAACGTTTTTATTATTAAAAAATCAATTTAAATTTAGTTATAGAAAATGAGTTGAAGCACTAATTGTAATAGTTCTACCCACTTTAGATACAGACACATGCCTTTTCATTTTCTATCAAGTATCAGTAATTCTTGAGCTAACAGATACATTATACGGTGGCACTCTTCATTTTGTTGATAATCCAAAGCTATATGTGATCAAGCCCTGCCGAGCTTCATTATTTCCATTTTTAAGCGAACTAATAACTCTTAGTGTAGTTGTAAATTTATCACTAGCGTTATCAACAATTTTGATCTAGTCAGGACCACCTCATTGATCATTTAAATACAGTATTTTTGCTGTGATCCCAGACACTTACTCTCAAAACCAGCACTAACGGCATAAGGGGTTACTTCCCTTGTCCATGTCTGCATCGAGATAAAAGGTGATGGCCAATTTTACTCTTGCATTTCCTTCTGTCGTTTCTTATGGATATTAATTTGCATAAGCACCCGAAGAAATTATCAAGTCTAAAGCAAGCGGTGGCACGCATGCAATGAGTGAACTTTCACATAACTGTTAACACCGGTAACCGCAGTCCGGCCCACCTCCTAGGCTCTTCTGCAGGTATGTCATCAGTGTTCTCCTTTAGTCTATTCAGGCGCTAGTTCTCACTACTCCTCTCGGTCATAGCTTTATAGGCAAATCTATATCCTTAGATGATTTTCGGTCTCTACCCGTTCTGTCAACTGGGCTAACGGAATCTCATCCTCTTCTTCTCAACTGTACGACACGCGTCGTTATTTTCCTCAAGTTGTCTACGTCTACGATTGTCGATCTCCTTTATTCGCTCCAAACTCTAAACTCACTGGGGTAATCATAATTTCCTCCTCCAAGTTCTTGAGATCAGTCGCTCATCCTTCGAGTTCAACCAAGGTTGCCTTTTTCCATTCCTCTGTTCGTTCTCCTCTCCTGAGCTCATTTCCATTCATCTTACTTCGCAAAATTTATATCGTTAGCATGTATCCGTTTTACTTTCCCTGCTACTTGATCACAAATTATGTAAGTCACAGGTCTCGTCCGTTTCACTGTTCTATAAAAAACAATCCATCTCCGATCCAACTTACTATCCTTCAGGTGTACCATATAATATACTGGATCAGCCAGTTGGAAGTTAATTTTTTTGTTTTTATTTAACTTAATCATTACACCTCTTATCGTCTCTCCTAATTTTTCTTCTCTTTTCACCTGAGTAAAAACCCCATGTCTTTGCTCCAAGATCAATTCATGTTGATCTTCTCCCATATATTATCATTCTGGGTCTTAACAAATTATTTATCGGTAAGTTCACATCTCTGCCAAATAGCATATAATAACGGAACAATCTCGGGATTTCGTTTATAGAACGACAACAAGCGCCTGAATTAAGTACTCAACTTACCTCTCCTTATTTTCACTTGACAATTTCGTTAGCACATCGGCTAAAGTCCGGTGGAATATTTCTACTTTAACCTTGCGCTGGGGATGGTATAGGGAAGTGGTAATGTGTACATTACTTACTTCTCTCAAAGTCTTTTCCATTATTTGATTTACATTATCTGGTTCAATATCACTGATCAACTGCTCATATCTAGGAAGTATCTCCTGAAGCATTACATTTGCTACTGTTTTCGGTTTCTTATCAGGTATCGTAAATGCTTCTGGCTAGCCAGTCCACGAAGCTTACTATATACGAATTTCCAAGAAAATTTCGCGATAGGACCCTTCTAAAAAGGATAATTCGAAATATTTGTTCCCACCACTTGTTCGGCCCTATGATCTTTACTCTGCGATTGACATGTTATGCACTTGTTTACATAATTCAATACATCATTATACAGTCTAGGCCAAAAATATTCCTGACTATTAATTCAAAGGTTCTATCAACCCCCACGTGTTCTATCTTTTCATGACACTGGGATAAGATTTCTTGTTTTAACATTTTTAGTGCTACTATTTTGAGACTTCTTACTTCCTCTCGTTCGGAAATATAGTTCGGTACCCTATTGTGTATAACATATATTTAGAGACAGTCCCTGCCTCTACCTTACTCCCCAGAAAAGTAATCTCCTCATCGTTATGATTCTTCTTTATGATAACTTCCCAATGTGGGTCCCTAATTATTTCTTCTCCATCATCTTCTTTTTCCTGCAAAACTGAACGTTTACTTATGGTGTGAGAATTTATCACACTAACTTGATAAGCCCTGTCATTCAACACTTGTTCTAACCTAATTGATTCGACATCTAATCTTTCTGGAATTCTTGATAACAGATCTGCACAGGTTTTATCCTTTTCAGATAGAAACTCTATTTTACAGTTATAGCGTCTAGGCTTCAGTGCCCACAGCTGAATCTTTTCAGTTGTCCACTCTGCCTCTAATAAATGTTTGAGGGGCTTATGGTCAGTTTCAATTGTAAATACGGCCCTACTAAATAATAATCTAATTTTTGTACGGCATATAAAATGGCAAATGCTTCTTTTTCTATCACCGGTTTTCTCTGTTGGGTATGGGTAAGTCAGCAAGCGTATTGCTTTCATGTGGTTCTTAAGGGTACCAAAGGCTCGCTGACAGTCTGTCGTGCACTTAAATCTTGCATAGTTCATAGTCAGGACTATCAAGGGCCCTGCTAATCTTCTAATTGCATGTCTAAAGTGTCAGTAAAGTCCTCTGACTCCTATAAAGCCACAAACCCCTCTCACTGTCATGGGCTCGGACATAGCCCTTATCACTTCTACTTTATCTAAATGAGTTTTTATTCCAATTCTGTTCATAACGAAAATCAAATACTTGGTCTCAGCCTTCAGAAAATGACACTTAAGCAATTTTAATTTCAACTCTTCCTCTTGCAATCTACTGAAAAGTTTCTGTAATTGTCTAACATGCTCTTCTGGTGTCTTAGAAAACATCATGATATCATCCAGATACACCATCTTCCATACCTCGTAACACTATGGACATTAACTTAATATGCACACCAGGGGCACAAGATAATGGGCATCACACAAAAATAAAATAGACACACATGACAAGTAAAGTCCGTCTTCTCTTGGTCTTTTCCAACCAAGGACACTTGCCAATAACATGACATTAGATCCACAAGAGAATAACAGGTTGACCTTCCCAAAATGTGCTAGAATATCATCGATCATGGACAAAGGTTTCGCTAACGGTTTTGTATGGTATTTAATTGTATATACACCACACAAAATCAATGTCCAACATCCTTTTTTCCACAATAACTATTGGAAAAATCGATGATGACCTAGATCACTCTATTACTCCCGAGTTCAGCATCTCATTTACTGCCTTTTCCACTAATTTTCTCTCTAAAAGGCCTCAATCTAATTGGTGAGTGGTCACCAGTGTCTATCTTCATTCGTACTGTCCCGGTCTGTCCCAGCCTCTTGTCAGTATTAGCTGCCACATTTTGATTATCTTCGAGCAATTACCTTATGTCATTTTTATAACTTTCAGGCACTGTCAAATCTTTTATTTCGGGGCTATTAGTCTCTAGCCTTTTCCCAAAGTTCTTGCTTACTATCACTTGATTCATAATTTTTATCGAACAGGCGTAACCTAACACTTCTCCCTGTTTTGTTGTAATAGTTTTACTGGCTGTCCTAGCCAACAACAGGGGCACCGTTTTCATTCCTACTACCACAGAACTACACAAGGTCAACTGTTCTTCACCATTCTCATATCTTTCTGTATGTGCTTATTTAACATAATCCTTTCGTTAGTTTACCTACTGTATGTATCCTTTCCTCACATGAAATAGTCATTCTAGGGGGAAGTTTTTCTTTGGTTCTGGGCCACTACATGATATTTCCTTTCCCCTTCATGCTCTAATATGATTTCCATCCCATCTAAATTCAATGTGACCAGGTTAAAGCTGATTTCGACTTTGTTCAGCCTAAGCCAGTCACTCCCTAAAATTAATTCCCTACACAAATTCGCTATCCTAGTCCGGCTTCTCTTATGGCTTTCTTTGTGTAAAATTGGGACTGGTCTTTTCGTTTCCCTTATCTCCTCATTTCTCTCAACATTTTTGTCCCTATAGAATTGCAGCTTACATGTCCAGCCGTTGTACATAGATATCACTTACATCATTTACATTTGGCAGCAAAAAAAGTCCAGCCAATCCATGGGACCAGCACTTTAGAGATCTTACTTTTATCGGAGCCCCACTGACTCTTATTTCTCTACAGGGATTTCACTGTGGTTTTTCGAACGTTTATTCTTATATTCGGGGTGAGTTACTAGGAGGTTTATTGGCTCAATCCCTAGTCTCCTCTCGCCTGCATCTATGCACCACTTCGCCTTGTGACCAAAACTTCTGCACTTAGTTCAATTCAGCCCGAGAGACCAAGGGAATCCTTCTCAGTTAGTGGGACAATCTCTGGCCCTGTGTCCTCCATAATTGCAGGTCCAGCATACCAGCCCGTACCGACCCGGAATGGATACCGTATATCCCATTCCTTCTAGTTGTGGACGGTTCTGGACTGCTAGTCTAATTCTCTTGCATCCTTACGGAGTTTTAAGTTCCTTACCCCATTTCTGGAGCCCTTTTTTGTACTTTTTCAATCCATGAGTCTTTGGGTTCCCTAGTCACTGCTATTTCTTATTCTTTCCCAGATCATCTCGCTATATTTTACTTCTTCTATGGTCTCCGTCAACCTACGGGGCTCGCTCTTCAAGACGTTACCTCTCATCACCACGGATGGCATCCATGAAAGCATCCACTAACAATGCCTGAATCATCCCAATTATTTTATTTCCGGATTTGGAAATACTAACCCCGCTAATTCCGTCATCCTATCTCCAAGGTCTTCTATAGTTTTCTCTATATCCTGTTTAGTCCTGAATAATTTTCGAGCCGCCTCTATGGTTGTTCGCTCGCTAGCATATCATCTGATTAGGGTTCCCTTTCAGCTCGTCCCATGTTATCTAGGAGTTTTTCTTGTATAAGCCCCTAATTCATGTTGAGACTAACCCCGCTGCTGCCTCATATGACAACAGCACCGCCTTCTGGTCTGAAAACCCGTATACCAGCTGTTTCTTTCGTACAGCTACCAACCAATCTAGAAACACAGCTGAGTTGCCTCGGTATGTGGGTGACTTCATCCCAAACAACAAACCCATAATGGCCGCCGTTATTTCGGCGACTGTAGGCTCGCCCTTCGTATTGTCTATTTGGCGATGTTCCTCAATTAATATGTAAATTTGAAAGACGAGGGTGATACTAAATATCCAGTGGCTGTTTTCGTGTACTATAATCGAGCGACAAACAAAAGCATTAATCGAGGGAAACCAAAAAGTAACGTACCTTTCGCTTCATGCTATTTTTTAAATTAATATTTTAAAAATTTTTTGGTCGTATTTCGCACTTGCAAGGGTTTCTTTCCTGTCAATTTCTTTCTTTTTCAGTGTTTTCTAGATAATTATTGGGTATCATCTTTGGTTGCGGCCTAAATTGTAACTACTTTCCATTCCTTTAATGTCTTCCGGATATCTCTTTGGTCGAATCCTAGTCACGGCAACCAATTGTAACACCGTATTCTCACCCCAATAAACCGACGCACTCTACTGGACCAGTCGTTGGTCCGGTATGGTTCATTATTAAAGGTTAGACAGAAGCGTCTGATTCCCAACGTCAATTCGATGCCACCCTCCAGCCACGTTATAATTTTGTTTTATCCTGGACTACGGTTATCATATCGTAGAACCCCGGAATCTTTCCGTTGGTCCACCTGCGTGTTCGTCGGGTAAGAATTGGGTAAACAGATTAAGAAATATAACCAAGTCGATGCGATTTTAAAAGGACAAATGAAGATTTTTTATACATAAAAACAAACAAACAAACAAACAAACACACGCACACACACACATACACACGCACACACACATATACACACACAAAACAATTCTTGTTGCATAAAGTTGAGTGTTTATTGTATATGAACAATAATCAAATAAAACACAAATACTTTGAATATTTTCGGTAAAGGAGACATGCGGTTTTCGTTTAAGCCTTTTTAGGTCTGTTCTAAGCGTAACTATTACAACCTTTAATGTTCTCCTTCTCAGTAGTAGTAACGGTAGTAAAAGTATCAGTGGTAGTATGAGTAGCGGTATATAGATATTAGCTGTGGTATTTTGCTTCTTCAGTAAAACAAACACACAGCAGATGCTTCCTTTCAATCTCTGACTCAGTTCGAGTGCATTCGAAGAGAGTCGAACCCATAACTCCTATTCTCTTTCACTTTCTACCCTTTTCTCGTCTCGTCCCATTTCACCGACTCCTCTCGTCTAATCGACTTGTCTCATCTCTCGATGTTACTCTACTCTCTCTGTCAACTCATCATCATCTCTCCGACCCGTCACTTCGACTCCTCTCTCGGTGCTTCTTGTCGAGTCTCTCGGTGCTTCTCGTCGACTCGTCTCTTTGATCTATCTCCCATTGCTTCTGTTCGACACACACACTCTCTCTCTCTCTCTCTCTCTCTCTCTCTCTCTCTCTTTCTCTCTCTCTCTCTCTCTGTGCTTCTCGCCGAGTTTCTCTCGGTGTTTCTTGTCGGCTCTTCTCGGTGCTTCACGTTGACTAAAATCGACTCTCTCTGTGTACTTCTCGCCGAGTTTCTTTTGGTGTTTCTTGAAAACTCTTCTTGTTAATCCGTCTCTTCGTCTCTTCTCCTCGAATCGTTTTGTCTACTCGTCTCTTCCACTCGTCTCCCGGTGCTTCTCGACGACTCTCTCTCTCTCGGTGCTTCTCAAATTATCAGAAGGTTGAAAAGATAAAACTGTCTTGTTAATAAAAATGTATTTATCGGGAAGATTAAAATTCATTTTGTATGTTTGAAATTATTAAACTCGGAAATTTTCTTAGAGAAAGTTACAGTCGTAAAGAGTACAAAGAATTCAAAGTTCGTTTGTTTAAGTAGAATGTGATTTGTGCAGAAAAAGGTAAGTCTTTGTTTCGCTGTGCGTATCAACAAATAGAAATAGCATCTCATTTTTTTACACGGTGAGGAGGTGAAAAGGGAAAAGAAGATAGAAAGAAAGCAAAAAAGCAAGTGACAGGGCGTGAATGGGTGTCACTGGAACAGGTGTGTTCGATAGGCAGTTGATAATTGTCTTGCATTTTGACTGGTGTTAACAGGCACCTAAGTTTTAATGAACAAGTAGTTCGGACGCTTTTTTTTCCACTGAAGGTATGTTATTTTTATTTATTTAATTTTTGGCGACAAAAATCATTGATCTTAATTATATGCTTTCATGTCGGAATATAATAAAAAGATCAATAATTTCGAAAATCATAATTTTATCAAATTATCGAAGCATTAAATTTGATGATGACAAACAAGCTTATTGATAAAATACCATTTGACTAAAATGCCTACAATTGTCTCTATCAGAAGAAATTATAAAATCACCCATTTGCAAACATTGACAAATTAACAAAGGGAGAGTACTTTTAATTATAATGTCTTTGCTAACCTCCCTTGTTTAATGTATTATCAATATGTATTAATGGTTTGCCCATACCTGATACAAGTGTTGGTTGTATCTTTTGCTGGACAATTTTTGAAGGAATTCATTAGCTACACTTGACTAAAACCTATTAACAAAAACAAAAAACAAAAAACAAAACGTACATAAATTTTACCAAAATTATTCATTCAGGTATATACATTCATTTTCGAGACCAACGTGAATTTTAAAGCTTGAAGCTTTAATTTTAGCTTTAATTGAATGATAAATTTAATATTTCCAGTAAGCAAAATACTCTGGTGTATTTCAAACGAAAATTACATTGATCTGAAAGTCAACGTTTGAGAGTTTTAAAAAGTTGTCATCTTTCTTTTATTTTTGACAGATTGACAGGTTTGTAAACAAAAGTTAATTCTCGGTTTTAAAATATTTAAAAAAATAAAATCTTCATCTGTAACACGTTATATTTTTTTAGAAAATTAGCAAATTTAAAGTTAAATTGATCTGATTTGAAACAAATAATACTTCTTTATAGCATGGAATTTAGAATAAAAGTATTTCTTAATCATGGTGACGTCACTGTTTGACGGGCTAAGTGATTAATGACAGACAATCTAAGTAGAGATGACCAGAATTGACATGATTGTCTAAATTTTTTCCTGTAAGAGACAGAAACATTAAACAGTTGATCTTTTAATGTAACACACGAAGTATCATACTTAATAAAACAATATTTCTACATCCAAACAAATAATTAAAAAAATATATTTTTAAAATCTTTTAACTCGAAGAGTTTTACTATGCTTTTCAAATTTCGATTAATAAATATAATCTTCACTTAGTAACCTAAACGCAACAAGGCTTTTAAAGGATACAAAATTCTATATATTACTGCGAATAACTGACATTCCCAACAAGGAGAAAACGCCTACACACAAAATCGGATCAGAATCACTAAAACCGAAATTCGGTAAATTAAAAAAAAGTTAAAATCCAAAATAAATTTATTGTGATTATGATTGCTGACTCAACAGAAAACAAGGATTTCAGTGGCTATGGTTCTTGATGCCAAAAAATAAGTTTGCATTCGGAGCCGATCAAGAAGATTGAGTTGGCTACTTATACACCTCTGCAGCCGTCAGTCCTGTCATAGACCCCAGAACTGACACTAAATTAGCAAAAACAACTACAACAACAAAACACTTTAGCTGATTCTTCAAAACATCCACGAAAAGTAGATTTTTCTCTCATCATTTATTTTTGTATTCTTTTAAAATCATGTCTCACTTTCTTTAACCTTAAATTAACAGACTCATCTTTCTCTTCATCGACAACAAAAGAAAGAGGAACAAAAGATCTAACATCCGTTTTCTTCACAGTAACACCAAATCTGTATTTGTTTTAAAGAAAAGCAAACGAAGACACTGTTGGGATAGACTAAGCTAACCACCCCCTGGTTACAGGTCGGTAAATTTGGATCATTCCAATACTCTGAATTAGCCAACCAGAGCTTACGATTGCTGCACAAGCAATCTCATTGGCTAAGCACAGTTTTGGCGCCAAAATTGAACGAGCCGATTTTCAACTTCCAAAATATATAAAAGTCACACTTTCGAATCAAATTTCAGTTTCCCCCAGTGCTAGCCGAATCCACGCTGATCCTTTTTAACACCCTCATCCAGCCGCACTTTATCTTCGCGCGCAATCTTTCGAAGTGCTAATGGATTCCGGGGTTACTCATTAATTCTATACAAACTGAAAGACCTTCCTCGTTACCGTCAAGAACTTCATCTACTTGCTTTAAAAATATTCTTTGACTATTTCTCGATCACCGATATTTTAATCTTCGTGAAAAGTTTTATTCAGACTTATATTCATACTAATACTGATTAATTTTACGTAACAAACAACATGAATATTGAATATTCTATAATTAATAGATTAAGATATTTCGTCAACTTCAAATATTTTCGGCAAGGCACGTAAATCTCATTTCTGTTTCTACAACCTACATTACGTGCAAATCTATGAACATTCGCTTCACCGCACTTCGGTTGTATTTTTGTAACGAATCGAACTTTCGTCAATCAAACAAACGTTTACGATATTTCATTCTTGACTATTTAATGTTAAAACTCATCTTCACATTTCTTGTCATTTCGACATCACAGCTCTATCTTCATATGTGCATTTTGATTGTATTTCTTGAACTGTTTAAATGTTTCTTTGATTATATAAAATTATTCATGTTACATTTGTTTGCTCAACCAGTTGTTTGAGTTAATCATTTCTACATTTTGTCAGGATTGTCGTTTCTTGTGATCAAATATAAAAATAGTTGTGAACTTGGTTAAAACACGCACACAGCCTTAAAACCCTTACTAAACATGAAATCTACAACCATAGATTTTCAACAACACCATTCACCTCAGCGACACTATCTGTCTTTTCTTCACAAAACCAAGTCGTAATATTCGGACGTTACTACTATTGTTTACCCACAAAGCGAAGCATAAACTTATCTTAAATTCGCAAATAACATCTCACTTAAACGAACTCTTTGAAATTTGAAGGTATATTAGTACCCTCAAAATAGGTCAGTGAAAAAATACTCATTGTTTATTTTTTTCAGTTTATATGAAATATATGATTCTGCTTTCTACTTTTCTGCAAAATATTTCTTTTCCTGTTCCATTTCTTAAAAATTGTGTTGTATTTTGTGGACAAGATACTCTGTATTAAATTTTCATTTTAATCTGGATATTCTCCCCTACACCTGGAATTATTTAAAAAATATTTTTGAAACTTCATAAATTACTATTTATACAATGTAATCATTCTTTTTAACAGACTAGACTATCCTTAATATATATATTTTAAAAGCAATTAGTTAGATTATGTCATTCTTTTAAGGCATTTTGTATTTTACTTTACTTTGGGAAAAATATATACCGTTTGAGAAAGAAAAATACACGATTTATATTTCCCAAGGTGTTCTGCGTTTAACTAGTGAAACAAGTTTTCGAAACAGAATTTAATTTCTTGAGATTCAGGAAATCAAATAGAGATGTGAAGAATAAGAGATTTTTAAAATATTTTCAGCAAAATTTCTTAAAAATTATAATTTAAAAAATAACTTAATTTATTTGTGAATATGTCCTGATAGTTTCATTAAAATACGACAATTATTTGATTTTTGCAGGAGTTTTCAAAAAACGTTTTTTACACCAGAAAAAAAAGTTTCGTAATATTACATTATCTATAGTAAACTCTGCCTGGTAAAAAAAAAAAGTTCTACTCGCTGGCTAATAAAATAAAAATAAAAAGATTTTTACCAATATATCGGACGTTTTAGAAAATATCAAAATATTTTTTAAAAATAATAAAAATAATTTGGTCTTTTTTTTTCTTTATAACATACATTTTGACGGCAAAAAAACTTGATTTTATTAGGTTTAGGACATTTTTTCTTCGTGCTATGCTGTTTTCTTTTTGTGAATTAGTAATATGATAACGCTACATTACTGTTTTTACACGTTATAGTGGATCATGAATAAAACATTAAACTGAATAGTAAGAATGACCTTACATTTTGGGGGTATTTGTTCAAATAAAATTAAGGTCTCCTGTGGCTATAGATAAAAATCAGTTTTACATATTTATGAGTTTTTATTTGGCATGTTTATATACTTTATTATATGTATAGCGTAGGAGTGTTTTCAGGTCCTCACTGATTTTAGACAGCATTGCAAAATAACAAAATTGATTAGTAGTTTAATAAATTAAACTTCATATCTTTATGTATAGTTTGGGACAAGATGAAATAAGACCTAACATATACAGTGTGAGTGTATACTTCTCTTTAAAAAAAATGATAGCTAATTTTAGAAAGCTGTATAAAAAAAGAAATAAATAATTTCTGTAGCTTTTATTTCAGTTTTAACTGCAATCTAGTAGACGAATGAAATATTTCAAGTGAACAAAATACTTTAAGTTGTATAATTCTTGTGATTCTCGAGAAATTCGACCATAAACAAATATTCTCCTTATTTGAAAGTATAAAACTTATAAAATGTTTTTTTTTAGAAAAATTACTTTGATTTAATGTTTAATTTGAGTTTAAACAACCTGAATTTAAACGAATCATATATTTTGATAAATTATAATAGAAAATCATTACCAGGAACGGAGCATATATGCCACAGGTGTGTAGTTGGTTATAGTGAGAGAATAAAAATGCTAAAGGGGATGTAGAAGAAAAGATAAGAGATGGATGGGAATCAATTAGATAAATGGTGGCAATTGATATTGTATTTAAAATTTTTGAGATTGAAGCTATGGGATACATATTTTTTTTTATTAAAATAAGCAACAGGAAATCACAATAAAACATTCTAGAAAAATTGGATCAAAACGGCAGTAGAATGTAGATTACATTTTTATATTTCTCAACCAATCAGCTAAAAACTTAGAATAAGAACATTCTAGAAAAATAGGATCGGAAGTAAATTAACACAAAAATATTTAGGCCCCAAAACAAAATAGTAAAATAATAAATCTGATTGGTCAATAAATGTTTTCACACCCTAATGTTAGGAAGATTCTTTGATCCCCTATTAATGTATATAATACACACAGTTAGAAGAAAAAGGTCAGTCACCAAGCTAGCCATTAAGTCCGCATGCCACTGATACTTTGTCCGGCCAAGTCATTTCTTCCACGCTAAAGTTCATGACCTAGCTCCGAGGACCTTGAAAAGAAAAAACCGGCGAACTTTCATTCAGCAACGCGACACGCTGTCGCCACCTGAAATTGAACTAAATGTAAGTAGGAAAGACTTATTTACGGACTCTGCTAATGTAAACGTATACACATCCTTGAACAACTTTAACTTCTTGCCAAGTTTTACTTTCCAAAAGGCAATTTTCGCATCATGTATTTTATTTGTTTCCACGTACCATTTTATTTTTCACATAATAAATTGTTTGTTATTTAATGTCCGTTGAGAATTATTCCTTTCACTTTGCGCGATTGTAAAACAGAGTGTTGTATTTGTGGGGGAAATAATCTAGAGAGCCAGACCCGTAAAATACGGAAGCACATACAACCCAGCAAATACAAAACCCCCTACAAAGCTAAAAAGAAAATCAGCAAATCGAAGTTCTACAAATAGAAATTGCGATGAAATAAACTATTTGAGTAGAAGTTGCGGTTATATTTAACTATTTCATCGGTAAATGGGTGGAATTTTCATGACAATCTAATAGCGCAAGTAAGTACATGTGGTCGGCCTACCAGGAAAAAAGCTTGTATAGGATACAAATCCTATATAATCCATCAAAAAACTAAAAAACACAAAATAAATTGCACGCCCTCAAAATCGACATTAGAAAAAAAACAACTAAGAAAAATTTACTGTTCAGTGTGAAAAATCATATTCTGAATCCTGATTGGTTAGAAATCGAGTAATTCAAAATACGTCAGCAAAACGGTTTTTTTCACAGCTAAAGAAAAAATCGTTCTTGTAGCCTCTCCACGTGACCTGAAATTGTATATTTAATCAGGTCTCCTGACCGGTCACGGTCATTCCGTCAGGTGGAAGCAGTAGCTGACAGCATCTCACCATGTAAAGAAGAAACTTCAAACCGACTCGCCGTCATTGCCAATTTTTGTTTTCATCTTTTTCACTCCACGCCAACCTGGACGCAGGGTACATCACAGTTTCATTCGCCCTCACTTTCAACGCCCTCTTCTTCATTTTCACACTACGCCGCTAAATAGGACAGCACACAACCAAATTTAAACTTGTGTTAAGTCAGTCAGTTAAAGTGCCATACGTGATACACGCTTGGGCGATCATGTCTCGAAAGAGACATGACTGACTGGGCAGAAGATTATCCCGCAGTAGGTTGCCATTGCTTTCTGCGGTAGACTGGTTGCCGACCAAGGCTATAGAACCCAATCTGTCCTGCTATTTACCCCATAACTGGAAGGAAGAGACGGATTAATACCTTTCCCAAGGGTATTTGCGCGTAAGTGAATACAATGGATTCAACTGGAATTCGAACTCGGCTACCCGGTTTCTCGTTCCGAGCCGATATCCACTGTACCACAACGCACATACCACTCCTTTATTTGTTTTGCCTTCTCTTTCTCTCAACCTGTCAAGACCTACTAAAAGAGGAAGGAAAAAGTCATTACAATTTGCTCCTACACAATCATGAACTCTAAACTTCTGCGGACATTTAAAATAGTTACAATACTACTAAGAACGTGTTTAACTACCTAACTGCATGCATTTTCTCAATGAACATTATCTTTTCACAAATTTATTATCGTCTTCAGTTAACAAATTTCACTTATATCCTCCTTCTTACATCTTTGTCATAAAGTAAACGCAAACTTACTTTAATGTAAACTTCTGTGGAACAATGACTCAACATTTTACTACAATCAGTGTACGCCCGGGACACTTCACATTTTACTACTATCAAACGCAAAAACTAAACTTCAGTGAGACAATTTCAATGGCGTACATTTCACTTTGCAAACCAATTACATACGTTTTTCTCATCAAACACCCTTCAATGAAAATTTAAATCTTTTTCTTCTCACAATTATGTAATAGCATTAACAACGAACAAAATTCTACTTATTTTTTCAACAACCTGATGCTATCTTTAAATGCGTGGATTGTCGGCTATGTTTGGAATTGGCTTGTACCTGGCATAGCAGACACACACTACAAAGTGTTGATCAAGACGTGAGACGAACACATGACATTCTGCATATTTGATTAAACCCGAAAGAACACGCACCCTACAGAAGGATAAAACCACAAAGATCACGCAAAGAAATACTTATGTCAACATATTTGTTAAAACCGCAAGGAACACGCGGTAGAACTCTGAACCATAAAGAATGGCGACTCCTCACAGAAACACACTCTCGTTAAAATAAATTTAACATTTATGCACAAAAACGAGAGACTTTTCACCAACAAGATGTACTTTTCAATGTTGTTATCTCCCAACTATCCATACAGGAACTTTTCAACTTCCTCACAAAATGAATGGCGACCATGTGAAGAAACGCTGAAAATTCTGTTTTCTACAAAATCTTGACCGCAACATACAACACTCAACCACTACTACATAAAATGGCAACCACGCATAAAACATTGCATATTTTAATAATGGCGTACTAGACAGCATAACTGTCAACTCTCCCAGGCTTTCCAGAAAAAGAGTGACACACTACGCTTTTTTCTTCATTTAACCAGAACCACTAAGACATCTGCAAGTTCGAATTACTAATACTGGAGATAACTGAGACCTCCAAAACAACTCGACATTTAACCCAGATATATATTAACTTCTTTCGAACACACGTTGACACTCAGTATCAACACACAAGCATCAATCAACTAGTTTGCAAATAAGAGTTTTTTTTTCCCAACTGTTAATCCTTTTAACACCTAGATAAACACACACACACACACACACACACACACACACACACACACACACACACACACACACACACACACAAGGAACCTTACAAAAGCAATCAACTCAACGCGGGGCATTGGAATAAATTAGAAGATTTGTAACAGCCATATCATCCACCGAGAAATTTTTCAGAGCATGTTACATTCTGAAATAAACTGCACTCTGATAGGGTAACACTTTCGCAAAACCTAGTCACGCGCATCAACTCAGACTCTTTTTCTTTTCAGCCTACGAGAGACAAAAAAATCAAACTCAAACAAACTACTTGCAATGAACGAACACATACGCCGCATACAAGCCTCAACTCAGAAAAAATCTTCACTGGACTACGACAAATCGCAACAAGCACACAATCCGTTTGTAAGCAACGAGAACAAATTTATCCTTTATTTCGTGCTTTAAATGGCGATAATAACATGGATACGTACCAATATGCATGAAAATATATTACATATTGAAAAATATTTTCAATATTTATCAATCTGCGGGGTGGGTGGGGGGTTATACGATACAAATCTTATATAATCCATCAAACAACTAAAGAACACAAATTAAATTGCAAACTCGCAAAATCGGAGTCAAATGACATTGGAAAAACCCAACTGAGAAAAATTCACAAGTCAGTGTGAAAAATCATATTCTGAATCCTGATTGGGTAACAAATCGAGAAATTCAAAATACGTCAGCGAAACGTTTTTTTTTTTTACAGCTAAAGAAAAAATCGTTCTTGGAGCCTCCACAAGTGACTTGAATAAGTACCACTCCATTATTTGATTTGCCTTGTCTTTCTTTCAACCTGTCGCGACGTACTAAAAAGAGGAAGGAAAAAGCCATTACAATCTGCTGCTACACAAACATGAACTGTAAAATTCTGCGGACATTTCAAATAGCCTCAATACTACTAGGAACGAATTTAACTACTTAACTGCATGCATTTTCTCAATGAACATTATCTTTTCACAAATATAATATCGTCTTTAGTTAAAGAATTTCACTTATATTTTCCTTCTTACGCGTTTTTCATTCTGTAAATAAATCTTAGCTTTAATGTGCACAAGAAGAATTTTTTCCTTTCAACATCCAGCCTTCAACCTTCTCAAATTGTGAGGACATCGGATGTGCTTGACACAAGGCCAATTAACCAAGCGTGACCGAGGCCCCTACACAGGTCAGAGCATTTGCTATCAAAATTTTTATAAAAAAGTATAAGAAAGCGAGATCATGTCAATGACAAAGTGACTAAAGGTAGTTCGCCCAATCAGTATCGATTATATTGCAGATCCTCTTTTGAATTTTGTCGCGAACCTCAAGGTGAATAGCAGGTGTATGCGACCAGATATGGCAACAATATTCAATATGCGGACGAATGGTATATTTATAAATGTGAAAAATGGATCCTGACGAGAAAAACTTTCTTGCCGACACAGTGACCCGACCATTCCCGCTGTAGATGCAGCTATGGATTCAATGTAATCTTTCAGTTTGAGGTCATTTTAGAGTGAGGCCAAAGAGGCACAGTGTTTGGCACTATAGGAGACGAGCGTCATCCATTCTGATGACAGGCAAGAATGTTTCCCCATGGTGTTTAAAAGAGAGCAGCTTCATTTTGGAGGTATCATATGTTTTAGCAATTTCTTACCCCAGTCAGTCACAGAATGGAGGTACTTTTGAGGTACTGTAGCCATATTTACTTTGTCAGCCTTGGCAGATTTCTTATTGAGATGGGCGTAAATGATGGCGTCATCTGCAGAGACTTGTGAACTAATTACATCAGGAAGATCATTGATGTAGATCAGACAAAACATTAGGGACGCGAGCGTTAGTATGAAAGGACCTGGAAGCTTTCACATTCAAAACAACCTCTATTTCACGATTTGATAAGAACAATTTGATTTCATCAATCGTCCGGAAATACCTAGCCCTGGAGCTTGCACAAGAGAACAGCATACCAAACACTGTTAAATGCGTTTGAGAAATCAAGAACAAGAATTCTAGCTTCGCCGTTCCTATAAAGAGCCTGGTATACATATTCAGTTATGGTCGTTAACACATCAGCATTGGAACCGCAACTTCTACTCCAATAGTTTCTTTCCTCGCACTTCCCGACTGTGGAATTCTCTTCCACACTATTGCTTCCCCGACGGATACAATCTCCAGAAGTTTAAATGTAAGGTCAATAGACACCTCCTAACACACTAACCTGCTCCCATTCTATCAAACACTCTTCCCATCTGCCCAACCCTCATCATCGGTATCCTTACTCATCTGTCACCTTCCTCCTGACATACTCTATGTCTAACCACTCCTTCTCTTTACCTTCCCCTATGTAGCCCCATGCGCAATAGTGGCAGTGTAATGCCTTGCTTGGGGTGAGATGATTAAAAAAAAAAACTGGTGAAACAAATGCCATATGGTTTGTCATAGAGAAATTTGCGTGATGTGAGATGCTTAATGATTTCAGTATCGAGTACCTTACCAAAAAGAAGTAAGAAGCTAAGAGGGGGATAATTAAAGGGATCACACGAGTTCATAGTCCATAAATGTACATTTTTCGTAGTGGGTGGGGGATAAATATAACTATTAAAAGCGAAACGCAAATTAATATTTACAATAGTTACATTCTCATATACAATATACTAAAGAAAACAGTGATAGTAATAAAAATATCAATAATTGTGACAGAAACATCAGTTAACTGGGACCTGCATAATTTAAGCAATCATTCGGCCAAGCTCACTCAAAAACACACTCATTTAAAAACGACAACAAATACGAAAAGCACACTCGAAAAGACGAAATACGTCCCGCATACACAAGGGAAATGACATTTCTGCTCACTGACTTAGGGAGAAGAGATAAAATCTAATCAAAGAAAGTGGGGACAAAATTAAAAGGGAGTCAATGAGCATACATCGCCAATCTATGGTTAACTTGAGGAAAGAAATTAAAACGGAAGACAAACTTAATCTTCTCTAATTGAGCTGGGTTTATATTCAGCAGTAGCATTGAGGTACGTACTATTGCCCTCCCTCTTCAAGAAATGTTCCTTCGACACCAGAGAAAACAGTGAACTTGATTTTCTCCTGCACTTTTGAAAGATTCATTTCCAAGAAAAGATCTAGAACGAATCAAATGACCAACTCCCTGTCTCAAATATAGGCCAAAAAAGAGAGGTTCTACGCATCCAACCGCGTTGGCATGTGATGGGGTGCATGGGATCTCTGTTACTGGGCCTCTCTTTGAGACGGAGGATACTCGGTATTTGGTTCGGTCCAGATATCCTCGAGGCGAGGAAAGTAGTCCAAATAAGCGTTGAATGGTTCAGGGATCAGCGTAGTCTTCCCGTTGAACACATCCTAAAAGTAGTCACGAAAAGCCTCTCATGTGACACGCGTGAATCGTCACAGTCCGCTTATCTAGCAATGTGACGTAAGCGATATATCGTTTGGATGCATTCCGAACTTTATATAGACGCAGTTCAGCGGCTATATTTGTCGTCTCAGAAAACGTTCTATTTAACCTACAAGAGCTTGATCCTTTAGTTTAGAAAGGAGGACGCCTAGCAAAAACTATTTTTCTATATCACGAGATTTGATCACCCGATCGATTTTAGCTCTCGTGCCTGTTGCGCATCTTATCTAACTATATTTTTGGCGAATATTTTCAGCAAAAATGACCTAATACTGGATTTTATATTATTCTAACACTCATTCCCAACCACAACCTGAGTCATTAGCTTTCTTTCTAGAATACTCGCTCAACAAATAATGATGCGTTCAATTTCCAGTGACCAGGTATTCCAATCTTAAACATATCAACACACGAAAATGGAGATGCCTATGTAATTTACTGAATGAAAACGTTTACGCAAACGCTCTTAAGTAGGCCTCAGTCAAGAGAGCTAGAACACACCACCGAAGCCGAGCTTCCCGTATTTCTCCAAGCTCACACTACTAAGTAAAATAAATAAAAATTCATTCACAGGTCTTTCAAGTAATCCAAAATAGTCAAACTATAACAGTTACTGGTAAAAGAACAACAAAAAATAAAAACAAACAAACAAAAACAAAAACAAAGAACTGATCTAATACTAAAATGAATGTTTATTTGAAAAACTAGAATGAAATTATTCATAGAAAATGTACAAAAAGCTTACATAACAGCGGAAAAAGAAAGCCTTCATCTTCTCCTTCATATGCCGTGTCCCTTCAGGAGGTAAGAGTCATGGACTTCAACTTGGCTCTGTTTCTTGTTGCTCTCAATAATTTTTCTCTTGGTGTCTCTTCCAAGCCCCGTTCCATCAATCATTTGCTCAGCACTAACAAGTACGTCTCGCGCTGCTTTCCCCTGTCTCTTCTTCCATATATCCGACCGGTAGGTATCACGTTCTCCAGGCCCTCCTTCCTTATTACGTGTCCCAGGAAGCTGATTTGTCATTTCCTGATATCAATAATTGTCACAGAATTATTTTAACCTGAAATTAAATCCAAAATATGATGTTTAAAACGGCTCATGATTACACATAATAGACATTCATTTTCTCTTGTATTTAACAATATATGTCTAGTAACATTAATACACCCGCCAATTATAGTCGCCTAAGAGTTAAATCTAGATTGCTTAACAGTATAGACAACACTAAGACGCACATGACATGCATCTCGCACAACAACAAAGGTCATACACACACGCAATCAGTAACAATAACCACACACACACACTTCTTCCTCCCTTATAACAAACCGCTAATCAGGCTAGAACACACACACACACACACAGATACAGAAAATAAGGTAGATTTAATTACAACATCACACATAGACTATACACACAGACAAAGATAGTTACAATAATCACGCACACAGATTTATCTCCCCCCCCCCCGGTTGTAGTAGCAGAGGTGCTCATAACAAACCACTTACCAGGAAAGAACACACACACACACACACACACACACACACACATATATATATATATATATATATATATATATATATATATACAAAATAAAGTAGATTCAATTACAACACACACAATGAGCAAAGACAACCAGATAAATCAGATAGATAAGACAACAGCAATGAAACTGATACTCTTTGTCCCGGTCAAAGTCACATCAACTCCCAGATCACACTAAAGTTAGCCACCTGCGAACTGATTCCATCAGACCAATAAAACTCCAACTAGAATACACACACATACACACTTACTCTCTCTCTCTCTCTCTCTCTCTCTCTCTCTCTCTCTCTCTCTCCCACACACACACACACACACACACACACACACACACACACACACACACACACACACACACCATAAAAAAGACCTAACTAGAATACACACACACATGCACACGCGCACGCACACACATACACGCACACACACGTACAGCAGCAGTGGATAAAGCCAGCCATTCATAGATGGACCACGACGAAGCGCGGACAGTCTGAGGATTTCTATGCCACTCTGATGATGAGATTATAGTCTCGAAATATCAATGTTATAAATAGGTCACACGATTACCTCCTGACCTTCCTTTATTTCATTCAACGAATTGTGACAGCCTTCAAGACATAACACATACAACTATTTTACGCAATGCTTCAAGCAAATTACAAAACTTTACTAATATATATATATATATATATATATATATATATATATAATCTGCATACAGCTTTTTTCTCGTTTGCGTCCTATTCAACACCTCATCGTTGCACACGTGCTCTGTTCATGGTCTCCTCAGCATCCTTCTGTAAACCACATTTCTGCTGCCTCGAGCCTTTCCATCTTTGATGAGATCGTCCAGCACAGACGGACAGATCTGAAACCCAAATGTCTTGTCAGTTCTCATGACGTTGCAGTTTCTTTGTATTTTTATATTCTATTTATGTGACTTGTAATGTTTGTATTCCGACACATTTCTCGGAAACTGAGCAAGAATAACATCTGTTGGTGCAGGTGGAACTCATTCCCATTCAAGCTGGGTATTTTTCAGCAGCTTTTTATTTATAAATATAATTCCCTGTTTATTACTTTGTAAATACAACGACAGAATCTTTTTTTCCAAATTAAGATTGTTTACTTTTAAAAACTACTGAATGACCTTCACATTCTGCGCAATCAATTAGTGCAAATAGACTGCTCAGAGGAAGAAGAAAACAATGTCCATCAATCACACGACTTTTCCGATGCCAGTAATAAAGAAACAACTAAAGTTAAGCCGTAAACGGCAGATAACTCCGCTTGGAAATTCGTCTCGTACGCTAAGAAAATAACTACTACTCAGACTACATGGGTAACTTGAAATGAATATGAATTTTTGCACTTGAAGCAAAGCCACATATCCATCTTGCCTCAGATTTAACTGACATCCTTTTTTCCAGTTATAAACATTAGATATATGAAATATAATTTCGTCTTAGATTTTCTACGGATTGGCAGTATAGTAGCGTCAGTTGGACACTGTCTGATAGAAAAAGGACACCATGACGCAATTCACTTTGCCAGAAATTTGGAAACGGAATAATGTAATGCTTGACATTCACGCCGGAAGCACCAATGTGAACATTTCGAAGTGTTTGTGTGTCACTCTGGAAACACTGCAGTAGATTTAGAAAGAGATGAATGAGTTTAATGGTGATTACAATAGTACGGTAGCTCTGACAACTCATTCTAATCGTTCTGATAGGAAAAAAATCAACAACAAATAACGCACATGGGCGAAATTAAAAATAAAATAAACGCACACGGGCGAAATTAAAAATAAAATAAACGCACATGGGCGAAATTAAAAATAAAATAAACGCACATGGGCGAAATTAAAAATAAAATAAACGCACACGGGCGAAATTAAAAATAAAATAAACGCACACGGGCGAAATTAAAAATAAAATAAACGCACATGGGCGAAATTAAAAATAAAATAAACGCACATGGGCGAAATTAAAAATAAAATAAACGCACATGGGCGAAATTAAAAATAAAATAAACGCACACGGGCGAAATTAAAAATAAAATAAACGCACATGGGCGAAATTAAAAATAAAATAAACGCACATGGGCGAAATTAAAAATAAAATAAACGCACACGGGCGAAATTAAAAATAAAATAAACGCACACGGGCGAAATTAAAAATAAAATAAACGCACATGGGCGAAATTAAAAATAAAATAAACGCACACGGGCGAAATTAAAAATAAAATAAACGCACACGGGCGAAATTAAAAATAAAATAAACGCACACGGGCGAAATTAAAAATAAAATAAACGCACACGGGCGAAATTAAAAATAAAATAAACGCACACGGGCGAAATTAAAAATAAAATAAACGCACACGGGCGAAATTAAAAATAAAATAAACGCACACGGGCGAAATTAAAAATAAAATAAACGCACACGGGCGAAATTAAAAATAAAATAAACGCACATGGGCGAAATTAAAAATAAAATAAAATTATGACATTTCTTATATTGCCTCCTGGAACAAATGCAATATTTGTTATATTACTTTATCTGTTTTTGTTTGTATTGTCTTAAGCGTCATATCACTTCAGGACTATAGCGACTATGACTATATAAATGCGAAAATAAATGCCATAGATTATCTCGAAATTTGAATTGTTCTATTTACATAAGGCTGATATCCGTCAAAATTGCCAGTACATTCTATGGTTTTAATGTCCCTGTATTAATATAAGCAATTATTAGCTGAACATTTTTAAAGTACGCGCAAATACCCTTGGGAAAGGTATTAATCCGTCTCTTCCTTCCAGTTATGGGTTAAATAGCAGGACAGATTGGGTTCTATAGCCTTGGTCGGCTACCAGTCTACCGCAGAAAGCAATGGCAACCTACTGCGGGATAATCTTCTGCCCAGTCAGTCATGTCTCTTTCGAGACATGATCGCCCAAGCGTGTATCACGTATGGCACCTAAACTGACTGATCTTCAGCTCGATTCATTATTTATAATCAAATTTAAAGAAAAATATTTCGTTTTTGCATAAATTTAGCGTATTAACGAAAATAATTGTTTAGAAAATCTTATTTTGCAAAATTAAATTCATCCTAAATTTAAATAAATTATTTACTAAATAGTCGCGATATTCACCATTGTATTGGAAGATCGAATACTTGTGAAGTTACTACCTGTCTTTTTCGTAATATAATAAGAAAAAACAGTTTTTACCTAAATAAAGAATATTTGTGATCTATTTCTGCAATAGTTTTGCAATTCATTTTTAAATGCAGTTTTTATTCATATATTATTTCAGATAACTAAATAAGTCATGTTTTTATGAAAAAAACTTCTTGCATTGAATCTAATATCAAAATAAAAAGGTTTTCTGATACCAATAGAACTTCACTTTCTTAAAGGTTTTATTTTTGATCGATACTTAACATCTGTTATATCGAAATATTGCAGAAGAGAATTAATGATTTCTTATGGCCTACTTTCTTTAAAAACACAAAACAAGAAAGGCACAAAGTAAAACACTGTAATGTTAATTTTACAAGTTTCCACATCACAAGAGAAATTAAAATACGAATAACTGGATATATAAAACATAACTGAAATCGCGCCTGAAATGTTAAAGAAAGAAAAGCAATTAAAAATAACTGTGTGAATAGAATGAGATAAAAGAGAAAAGTGATGGCAAATATATGAAAGGGATATTATCTACAAAATAAATCTTTCTTTGTAGTAAATGTCGCAACTTATATATTTACAGTAACAAACAAAACGACTTAAACGCTCAGCAATTCGAATTTATCCCCTGCACCAAGAGCGGCTATTCAATTCCAGATAAAAATATATCGTGTTATCAGAGAGATTATTAAATTAATCAAGAATTTATATTTGTGTAAACAAGATAAATAATTTAAAATTTAGTTGGAGGAAAATAGATAGATAGATAGATAGATAGATAGATAGAGAGAGAGAGAGAGAGAGAAAAGAGGGATGTTTATATATTTCTCATGAGGCGGAGAAATAACTATTTGTTATCAGTTTTTCTTCAGAATATATATATATATATATGTGTGTGTGTGCGCGTATATATATATATATATATATATATATATATATATATATATATACACATATATTTATATGTATATAAATCAAAACAACCCATACTTAATAAATCACGTTTAAACCTGCTCATAGCACATTACATTGCAAGTAAATATATGGTTCTGTTAACATTTTGAGCTCACACGCGGTGTGACGTCATGGAACCGCATTACAAATTTGCAAACTGCTTTTGCTATTTTGTTCACTTATCGTTGCTTAGCAAATTTTTAAAATCATCTTTTATGGTGGATATTTTTATGTTAACTCCCTGTAACTTCTATGAAGATGGCTCATGTGCGCCGAAAGCTTAAAACAAACATAGCAAATATCCAAATGTTAGAGAAGTTTTGTCATTATTTTCACCTGAAATTAAAGCCAAAATGCAATGTTTAGAACGGCTCATGATTACACATAATAGACATTCATTTTCTCTTATATTTAACAATACATGTCTAGAAATGCATATATATATATATATATATATATATATATATATATATATATATATAAAGTAGAATCCTTGAAATTTTGTAAGGTAAATTCCAATAGAGAGAGACTCCAAAGAGAACACAATGTTAAAATTTGTTGCTAAATTTAACAGAGTTTCGGTGCCGATGTTATTCGTAAAATTCTGTACATTTCTATCGTGTTGAATATAATCAACAATTTGAACGATAGAATATTTCTCTCCGGCACTAGATTCTCTCTCTCTCTCTCTCTCTCACTTTCTCTCTCTCATTCAGTGTGTGTGTGGGCACGTTTTTTATCGTTTCACCCCATTCAAGACATTGGGTTACTGTGTGTGAAGAATAAGAAAAAACAAAAGCAAAAATCATAAATGAACAAGAACAATAGAAGACATTATATAACGATTAACAGGAGAAATCTTGGTAAGAGTCACCAGGGACAGAGAGATGTAGAAAGCCATGATATCCTACATTCTGAAAAGAAATGGCCCATTAAAGAAGAAGATATTCCATTTAACTTTTTGATTATGGCTTGAAAGCATGGTGATGGCAGAGTGTTACATAACGAGAAGTCAAAGTAAATAAACTGTTAACATAGAAATTATGGTTATATGCAGACAAATCAATAGTAAATTGATGAATCCTTGCCGCTAATCCAGTATTGCGCTTAAATACAAAATAAGGTTTCCAGAGCGAATAACAATCCGGAAAATTACCATGAAAGTACATGTTATAATGGCACAGGGTATCAACATAACGGCGGTGGGTAATGAACTGAAGCCGAGACCACAAGTACATGCTGATTCGTCTTTGGATTTTATCATAAATCTCTAAATATACAGCAAGATCACTGGAACATATCTGATAGCAATATTCAAAGCATGGACAAATGGTAGCCTTATAAATATGTAAGATTGATTCTGGAGATAAAAAACTGTCTCGCACAACAATGAACCAAATTTATTGTTAACATAGCAATGGAGTCAGTATAAATCTTGCCACTTCGAGTCAGTCGAGAATGTTAACCAGAGAAGGCACACCGTGTGAATAAACTAAAAGTTTGCATCATCCATGCCGATGGAAGGCAGTAAAAGGGAACATGAAGGATAAATAGAATAATGTTTCGTTTTGAAAGAGTTAAAATTCTAATACTTACCCCAGTTAACTGACTGTAGGTAATTGTTTGTAGATTAGCGGTACAATTTAAACTTATTGAATTTATCAGAATTACTATCGAGATAAGAGGGAATTGTTGTGTAACAGGCGTAGATAACAATTTGAAATCGAGATGGACGTTAAAATAGATTCAAGGATAGAAGATTCGGGGAGAATTACATTCGTAAAATAAAACTCTAGCAAAATTATTCAGTTCATAAATTCGTCTGGGAATAGTATAGCTATTTAAATTGTGAAGAAGGCCTGTAGGCCAAAGCCTGTCAAAAACTTGTTCAAAGCAAAGACTAGCGCTTCACCATTTTTATCTAAAGCTTCATGAAATCTTTCAACAAAAATCACTAGTACATCAACAGTTGACCTAGAGAAGAGAAAGCCATATGGCTTATCTGAAAGAATGCCCTGCGATGTGAGATGCTTAATTAATTCAAATTTGATTAAGCATGCTGACAAAAAGAGATAAAAAGCAAATCGTTTGAAGGGTCAGAATGTTCACCTGATTTCTTAAAAAATGAAACTACAGAATAGGATTTCTAACAAGTAGGAAAGCAGCCAGACATTGATCGTAAAATTTGAAGAGAACATAAGCAAGTAGGGGAGCACATGTCTTAGGGACAATTACAAGGATATCATCAAGTTCACATGATTTAATGGGATCTACATTTTAGATGATGGCAAAACCAACGAGACATTTATATGCGTATAAACCAATAGCTCTAAGTAGATACTCCAAACGAATCAAATATGGAACTTGAAAAAATTCACGGGCAAAACATCCTGCTTTATCAACAGAACATCTAATTCTGGTGGTAAAATTTGTACACGTGACTTTTTCGCATTATCCTGATGTTGATTGATTTGTGCATAATTTGCTTAGTGACTTACAGGCATTACTTCTGCTAAACATAGATAAAATATTCGATTTTTCATTGGAAAATTATTGCTAATGCGTTGTTGCTAAATTTGTGTAACCCGTTGTTAGCCTCGAAACAATACGTGCATAAATTGCACAATCTAATAGTCTTTGTAAAAATCACTATTGGCAAAGAATCTAACACATTAGATAACATCCGGCCATTATGAAATATTGAAATAATGAAAGAGCATATTAAAGATTCATCTTTGTAATAAAGAAAAGAGCAGCTTTGATATTTGTTATAGATTATTCACTAAATTGTGAAGAAATTAGTAAGAGAATATAAGTAAATGTTTCAAAACATCTGTACGAGGAAAAATAATGTGATTCAAATCTGGCTATTATAGAAAATTAAAAAAAATTAGAGTATGTTTCATGAAAACGCACAGGTATGTGCGTGCACACACACACACACACACACACACACACACATACACACACACATATATATATATATATATATATATATATATATATATATACACGGTGAGAAATTGACAAATGAAAATAAGAAAATTGCGCTTTCTCGTTATTTTTTCATGCTTCTTTTTGTCAATTGGCCTAAAAATATACAATAAATATTATCATTTTTTTCTTTTCGAATTACTTCCATTTGTCTATTCTACTTCCATACAATAAGAACCATAAGCGAACATTCTTTATATTATCAACTTTGAACCCCATTTTGTCGCATCTCAGATCCACACAAGAAGACTACACGAAATAAACTCGAAGAAATTTGTATAAAAATATCCAAACTTTTTTAATAATCACTTGCAAAAAATTAGATATTGTTCATGAGCAACTCAGGTTACGGATTAATTTTCAGTGCTCCGAAGACGCATTCTATAAATTCAAGGCCAAACAGATCTATTACACCGTGTATTTTCAACTACAGAAACTTAAATTTAAAGTTAACTATTTCAAAGCGTAGAGGCTCAGTTCTGAACAATTCACTTTCAACTAAATCGCATTTACTATGAACGTTTAAACAACTGCATAACACGCAAGAAAATTAATTACATAAGAAAAGGAAAAACCACCAATTTTCTTACTATGCAGCAATCAACCCAATCTAAGATAATTATACGCCACCATAAATTGTTCAATACGTTCTACAAATTAATTTGATTATCATATCTCACTAAAAGCAAACAGAAGAAGAAAAGTACAAAATTATGTTCAGAAATATGAACCCAGTTGATTTGCATCACAACTTTGAAACATACAGTTAGATTAACGTAGATTACGTCTTAACAAACGGTAACAAAAAAAAAAACAACACCCCCCCCCCCAAAAAAAAAACATGATCACCCATCAATATTAAGAGGATATACAATAAGTTACGCAAATACACCAATGGACGGAATCCTCACAGTGATTCGTATATAAATTGTCAGAAAACACTTTATTCACCATTCCACGAAAACAGTAACGACACCGTTACTAAACAATAAAAATGGGTCTATAAATCTTTTTACAGTCAAGACCGCTATATGAGATTACAGTAGAATATTAATCGCCAATACGACCAGAACAAATAGCGTAAATGAAATTGAATGTCAAGTCAATAACTCTAATTTGTAATTAATAAGTCAGACGGTATTGTTTTTTTTTTTAATCATTTCACCCCGAGCGGAAACGCCACTGATGTGCAGGGGGCTACATAAATGTAAAAAGATTAATTAGAAAAGAGTGAGGAGTACAAACTACTTAGAAAGGAACAATAGAAAGCTGAGAAAGCAGGTGCGATGACAGATACATAGGTGGAGAGAAAGGGAAGGTTATACAGGGGAGGGGAGAGAGCTAGAGGCCAGTGGTTAGTAGATGAGTATTGACTTTGCATTTAAATTTCTGGAGGTTGTAGCCGTCAGGAAAGCAAGAATACGGGAGCGAGTTCCACAGGCGGGAAGTGCGATAGAAGAAGCTGCAGGAGTAGAATTGTCGTCTGCATTTGGCTAACCTGACTGTGAATGGGTGGGACCCAGCTGCCAGTCTGGTTGCACGAGTAAACACCTTTTGAGGAGGCATCAGTGACTTAAGCTCATCCGAGCAGAAGCCATGAAAGTATTTATAGAAGAGACAAAGGGAGGCCTCATTTCGACGATCGGGAAGAGGCTGCAGACGAGTCGCCAGATCAGTACCTATCACATTACAGACTCTCCTTTGGAGCTTGTATTGACTAAAATGAATATTTGGGTTCTAGAACAACCTAACAATGTACATTCTATGCACGCTATCATCAAATTATACAATCCCACCATTTTATGCACAGACGATTCCGCTAACCCCGTCAAAAATGTAATCAAACCTACATGAAATGATGATCTGACATAAATCGCTTAAGAGTCGTTCACTCATTCGAGCGACAGTTCTCAGAACCGAAGCTCTGGCAGAGTACATCTCATGTAATATTGACCACACCTTAAAAGTTTTAATAGCCGCCATTTCAAATTAACTAAAAAACAACGCATTTCATGCAAATATTAAAAGAAAAGACAAGCGAATAGGTCAATATTGTTGACTATCGATGCAATATCCCGATACTTGAAAATCGTACACTAGAAGTGTGAATAATCTACCACATAAAAAGTAATACTTATCCATAACTTCGACTTCAACGGCCATTTACATAAGGTCAGATGTTTAGTGATAGGAACAAAATGGTATTTAGCTATACGAACATATTTAAGGATACTTTGAAGAAAAATTTAATTTGCAGTTATCAACCGGATCTCGACTTTATCATAGATACATAAAGAATATTTCACTCATATGAAAATATGGTGAGAACACTCCATGATTTCAAACAAGTTTCAAAGCACTAGCAAATTCACAATGAAATAATGCGCTTCTTTTCATTCCATATCTGAATATACAGGTACATTTCACCAGATTATATTCTTATTAGCCGAATCTATGACTAGCCATTACTACATTCTAGCATCTGACATTCTGGTAATAATATATCAATCTATAGATGACGTTCAAGCATAAAACCTATCTCTTTTGATCACGGAGATTATGAAAAACGAAGCGTATTTTCTCAATAGATAGTTTCTTCTCAAAACAATTAAATAGCTATCACTAAAGCTTCCAACTTAAGAATACTTTTAACCTACAAAAAATAATTTAAATTCCAGATTTTTTAGAAATATTTGTTTTTAATTATAATAGTGTCAATATCATTTTACAAAAATGATTTCCAGTTCATAAAACCTGATCTCAGAAATAAGTAATTCAGTAAAATACTTTTTAACGTCAGGTGAAAATCTACTTTCATTTTTTACATCTTGTATATTACACATATCACTCGCTCATCGAACAACGTAATATGTAACTAATAAACCACAATTCCATGTTTGTAAGCATTGTCAATGATAGTATTATATTCCAGATAGCATGCATACAGTTATCCAAACATCTCCCTTGACTTGGGACAGTTCATAAATTTTAATTTTGCAACAAATGCAGCAAGGAAAATTATACTAATACAGAATTCTGTCTTTGGTTTAATAATCACAACAAAAATCTTAGAAACAACAAAATTAATTTCTCAGCCAGAAGATAATATGGAAAATTTTAAATGCATCATTTTAGTAGCTTCATTTAGCCCCTGACATAATTACCTACGTAAAATTACCTAAGGTAAAAATTATTTAAAAATGATTTTCCACATTCCAGTTTTAAATAGAAATTCAAACATACTCGATTAAATTTCAACAAAAAACATTCTACAAGTTGTACACAATTAAAAAATATATTGATTTAATCAGTAATTGAAACAATCCTATACACACGGACAATATCAAATACTTATTCATATGAATTAATGAAGACGAAAATCCTATATCTAGCAGGAAGTGGAGAGATTGACAAGCGCCATATATGAAATGACCTTATTATAAATAATATAATCATTTATTAAATGATCATGGTTAGACTCATGGTCACACAAGTACTCTTAAAAATCAGTACATACGTAAAATAACCCAATTATTTATGTTTAAATTTTATTTTGCCCTTTTGTTGGAAAAAGAAACAGACGTTACCAAAAATTTCGATTAAGAATATTTTTAACATAATGCATTTTTTTTAGGAAATAGTAAAAAATATACAATAAATATCACATTCATGTCATTGGCCTACAAAATATTTCTGTGAACGTTATTTCTCCTGTACCTATACGGTGTTGTTCAACGAGAGTTGCGACAGGTATCATGTGCGGCCTCGAATATCGCCCTTTGTTTCGAAATTTCTAGTAGTTATATAAATAAGACCCGCAGAAATGTTGCCATATATCCAATTCATACATTGTTCGGAATCAATTTTATTTTCAAAGAACATTTAAATAAATTTCCCTATATTGACATCAGGTTTCCATTTCTTGCGCACTTGCATTCATTGTATAATATTTGCTAACTACTTGGAGCGAGAAGACATTATTTTAAGCGTGAAGCGAATCTCTTCTGTGTAAACGTGTGAACCGAGTTCACGTCTGCTTACAAAGGTCCCATTGATTTTGCAATTGACAGTTCTTCTGTTAAAAGGACTGGACATTTTCTCATTTTATGTGGTTATCTGTTTGCACAGTAAATGGAACTTTTATTCGATTGTCGACAGACACATTGTGGAAAAAGACAAGTTTGTTTTGGTGCGTAATTTAAATTGGTTAAGAAAAAGTGAAACAAAAACTAAGAAAAATGTCACGTACCTATATATATATATATATATATATATATGAGAATAAATTTGATCGTATTTATCATTCATTCATATCAACAATTTTGGGTTAGGTGAAAAATCATTTAGAAGACACCTGTAGTACGGACGTGAGTAAGAGGGCTTTACTTATATATATATATATCACTTAAGTAAGGCGATAATGCGACTAAGACGCAAGGGATCAATGGGAGTGAAAAAGAATGAGAATAATGAAGGAGAAAAGAGAGTAAGAAAACAGGATTCAGAAAGATGGAATGTAACGACGGACGTTGAATTTACACTTTTAAAGATAGTAGCTAGCAGGAAAGCAAGAAACCTGAAAATATTCCCATTCTATTAGAATATGAATTCTGGTTCCAGCTCGCAAATTTAACAGCAAATCAAGACGTAGTAAATAATCCGATAGTACGCTTAAATTCATGCAGTTTAGAGAATAACGAGAGCGATATTTATTTCTCTATATACACAAGTATGGCACGTAGTCAAAACTTTTGATAAGGTTGTTTGATCTACATCTGTTCTACATTTCATTTACCTTGCTACGATCAATGATCAAAACATACAATTTTCTTTACAGCAAAACATTTTACTTAAAATACTGCTTTACCATAACACCAAAATTGGTCTGTGGAATCATAACTACTTCTTATTCGTGTATTTTGTTTGAGGATAAAAAACAAACTAACGTTTAACAAACTAGCCCCAATGCGCATTTACAATGAAAAATAGAAAACGCATGATTAAAACAACAGCAGGAAAACAAAAACTATTTACAACACTAAACAAGTTAGTATTTGTAGTAAATGTCCGCTACACTCTTAAGTTGTGGGAGAAACAATTGCAACGGAAATTACAGAAACTTTTGTTAGGAAAATTCAAACTCACTTCACCGAGCACTCATCCAGACACAGCAATTGAGAAAGTCGTTCTGAAAGCATCCGCTAGAGAACTCACATCTGTCACCTGAAGAGAGTTAAATTAAAGTAAAGAAATAATAGAAACCAGTAGTGTTTATGTTCAGATCCAAAAAGGCATTGGCATGGATGCATTTCAAAATCTAACCAGAATACTGAAAGACAAAAACATCTTATTGGAAAAAGAGAGTGGTAGATGGTTATGTGATATCTGTTTTTTCTGTATGGCAGTGAATGTTGGACGATCTCCTACAGGATAAACGAGAGGCTTGAAAAGTGATTTTACAGAAGGATGGTGAGGATAATATAGACTGAGCACGTAACTAACAACAAGATGTTGGAGAAGATGGGAACGAGGAGAAAACTCATACTTAATATAAGGAACAGACAGATGAGGTTTCTTGGACAAGAAAGACGGCCTGGAAAATGTAATACTTATAGGACGAATATAGGGAAAGAGAGAGACAAGGGAAAGCAGAGTGATACATACTTGAAATGGATAGCAGAGCTGGGTTGTCGAGAAATATCAAGAGGAAGAATGTTGAGAGCGACAAGATACAGAGCTAAGTCCATGATTGCCTACGTTCTGAAGAGAAACGGCACATGAAGAAGGAGAAGTGTTTGTAAAATGTACTCAGTATGCCCATCAATATAGCAATAAGACTAATCTACATAAATTGTATTGATAATCATGTATTTAAATTTATCATAGGTAAATTAAACATATACAATGAGCGATGGTGTTATCTGGTATTCATTTTTTATGCAATGAAACCTCTTATATATTTCGGAAAACAATTGTTAGGCTACATGTTTGATATTTTAGTTAACATTGCAGAAGACACATTGAACTGACAATAAGGAAGTGAATCATACCCTTTGCAATAGACTTAAAATATAATTTTCTTCAATTGATCATTGCTACTTTTTTCTTAAGCATGTTTATTTTTAAATAAAATATGGTCGAACAGTTGATGTATATTTTGCTAAAATACTTATCCATTACAATCGTCCAAACATTCTAGTGCGAAAAATTGAACAGATTCATATTTACCATTTGTATTCAAAATCTTAAATCCCAAAGCACTAAATTGAATCGTATCTTCGTAAATATATTTATCTTCAATAACCTTTAGTCATATTTTAGGAAATATAGAAACAGGTAATATTTCCAAAATACGGTAAATATTCACCGCAATACGCGTAAATATTTAGTTATGTAACCGTTGTATTCTCCTTGAATCATTAGCACTGCAGGTACCATTGGGAGTTTTCTTCAAGAATATACACAAACATGATTGTCTAATTTCTTATCTGTCGTAGTTGCTTAACGAAAGTTAATATATATTTCGTATTTCGTTTTTATACCAATATAAATAGGGCTGAAAATGTCATTGCCTACTCTCTAAAATCTAGCCATATTTGCAGAAACACTTAATTAGATCGATAACATTTCAACAACTATGGTATCCTTACTGGAGTTACACCAAAAATATATGGATGATATTTAAAACGTTAAGTCATTATACTGGTACAGAGAAAATAATAAAACATATTAAAATATACTATATAATAGATAAAATGCAATATTCATATTGAAATGCTATTTAATTTCGATATTCTAAGATTTGCTATAAATGAAATAATTGCAACTCAAAGATTATACGTGCATGGAAAGCAAATTCGTCATTTCAGCTTTCATTGACAGTTAATGTAATAAAGATCAAAATTAATTCAATGAATAATGTAATATGAAACCAATTTAATAAATCTTTTCCAGAACAATTATGACAAAGTAGTTTAATGATATGAGAGAAAAGGTAACAGTAGAGAAATATGACCAGCATTTTAATTTTTAATTAATAAAAATAAATCTTGAAAGCAAAACCTTTCGAAGAAAGTCACAGGTGAACATTTTTATTGGAGCTGTTTAACATGTTTTACAAGGCTTTAAGTCAGTTGACAAACCATCTCTGTTTTCTAAAAATTACTCCGTGTAATGTTGATATGTCTGAGTGGAAATCCAAAATTTCTCACAAGATTGATTCTTTTTTTCTTTTTCTTTTTAATCGTTTCACCCCAAGCAAGGCAGTCCACTGCCACTATTGCGCTTGGAGCTACATAGGGGAAGGTAAATAGAAAGAGTGGTTAGATATAGGAAATCCCACCCTTTTACAGTGAAACCGATAAAATGCAACCCCAACTTCTACTCCAAAACTTTCTTTCTCGTACTTCCCAACTGTGGAATTCCTTTCCACATGACTGCTTCCCAGACGGCTACAATCTCCAAGAGTTTAAATGTAAGGTCAATAGACACCTCCTAACACAATAACTCACTTCCGTTCTTTCAAACACTCTTCCCATCCTCTCAACTACCTATCACCCCCTTCTGACATTTCCTATATCTAACCACTCTTTCTATTCTAATTTCAAAATGCGATGGCAAGCGATTAAATTAAGCTTTTTTTATTTATTTACCACACAACCTGGAAAACATAGGTTAAATGAAGAAATTAATAATTTTCTTTTGTATTACATTCATCTCTTTAAAATATTCGTAATTTGTAGCTCACAGAAAATACTATTTTTTATGATAACAGAGTAAAACGCGTTGCAAAGTAGGCTCATCTTAAGGAGTTATATAGTTTTAAAACTGAATGACTAATTAAACTTTCAAATTTATATGAAAGATTTATTGCTCCAAAGTCTATAAAAATACAAGAGGTTTCTATTTGCCTCCGAGTGATTTCAGAAAAAAAAGTACTTCTAACTTAAGTGCAAATGACAATGATACTGCCATCTTCATAAACAAGGTTTTGACATGGTGGAAAATTTGAAATGTTAAGATCCTTCAAATTGATGAACTACGCAATGATTTTGCACAAGCTTAAATCAGAACTTCGAATGACAGCTGACTTGAATTTATCATTGAGTTTGATTAAATGGCTCTCAATATGGCAGGCAACAAAGGTAATCCTATGGAACAATTATCCAAACATACTGCTACTACCACACTTGAAATATCGATACTTTTTACTACAAGCCGTAAATATGTGCTACTTGGGCAAATTACAACTGATTCATTAGAAAGCGAATTTAGTAAACTTCGACAACGATTAGGTGGCACCTATGTTATACATGTCAAACAGTGTATTGAAAAGCTGCATATATTAAGCAGGTATCTTTACTTTGAAACCAAAAGTTCAATACTGATGCTATTAATGTTAAGCCAGATCACCAATAAAAATCCTGTGGTTATGCACTTTGTAAGAAAGCTTCTGAAATATTTGACAATCTCAGAAAATTTAGATCTATCTCGTTCTAATGAAATAATAATGTCTCTCGTGTACATAGCTGGCTATATTAAAAGAAATAATAAACAACCCAGTTAATATAGAACACATTTTTAATATGTATAATGAACCAATTCAATTGACTGCAAAACTAAAGGTTTCTTACTGGCCACATACGAGAATGGTTATTTTTTGTCGTCTTTCTCCATACAATAAAAACAAATGTGTGTTGTGAATCATTAATTAACATTTTAATGCTTATTTCTGAGTTTCATTATTTCAACATGGTAGAAAGCAAGCTTATAATCTTGCAAACATTGTTTTGAAAAACAAATTGTAAACATTGCACATCCAGATCAGACAAACAATCAGTTTTGAAACTTTCCTAGAATAATATTGTTATATTTTTCTAGATTTTTAAGATGATTGTCATATACACATTTCATCTGAGGCACTGCAAGTCTTCAGTTATTGCTTATTGAACCTGGTAACTTGAATAAAAATTAGAAGCGGTCTTTTTATTCAATCCTTAGGGGAAGATTGAGTAAATGTTTCGGTGAGACCTGTGAATGTCTTATTTTCAACATTATGTGGATTTTATCTTTTACCAGAAACCTTAATTATATCTTTGTTTCGTTTAAAACATACCATTGTCTACGACAAATACACTTTCATTTACTTAATTTTAAACACATTATATAATCCTAAGATATGGGTAAAAAAAATATTCTAAGTATTTTCCAAAAATAGTCAACTTAAATTTTTCACAAACATATGAAAATCAAACATTTTTCAATAGGTTTCAAATATTTAAATAGGCCTGAAGTATTCTTAGTGCATGATTTAGTTTCTTTCCATTTCACCAATCTTGTTAGTAGATATACCACACCAGGCTGTAAAATTAGAAGATCTGCCAGGAAAGGTGAAATGTTGTAAGAGAAAAATTATTTTCTCCTTTTATCAGAATAGTATTTTTATGTAAAAATCGTGGTCAGTGTCGTCCATGTAAAATTTTCGATACTTTTTCTATGGATTTTTTCCAAAAATTATTTTGTGCAATAATAGCGTAAACATTTTTGTTTTGATTTGAGGTAACCACCCTCAAAATATCTGCAAGTATTTTCGATACACACACACACACACACACACACACACACACACACACACACACTATATATATATATATATATATATATATAAAGCTGACGTATTTTAGTTATATTTGTTATTTTTCAGCCAATGACTGTTCAAAACACGGCGCAGTCACAAGCTGTTCTTCCTACAAACTGAGATTTAGAAATTAATTTAACTGCACCTGTGCGTTGACACAGCGTGATATTTATACTATTTGGCACTCCGGATTTCAACATTTTTAATTCCACTTTGAATTCTTTTACACAATTATGCCCAAGTTATTTTTACACTAGAGCCAAGATATTTACTACACTGCCATTTCCTGAAACTTTTATCTGTCTGTTAGTCAAGAAATTTAAGGCTATTTTCATTTCAAATTAATGTCGAAATCGCATGGAATTTAAACTAAAGACGTCAGGCAACTTCATAAAAACAGGTAGGCATAACTAGCTATATATATTTAGGGGCTTCAGAGATGCTTGGTAAATTAGCCTTGTGCCAAACACGTCAGAAGTCTGCATAATTTAAATATCAGAAAGTTGGAGGTTGAATTTTCAAATGTGAAAGGATAAAATATTCCGTGTTACATTAAAGTAACGATTTATTTACAAAATGACAAAAGTGTAAGAAGGAAAATCTAAGTTACATTTTGCTAACTGAACACTATAATATATATGTGAGAAGAAAAATGTTCATTAATAAAATGCACGCAGTTTTGTAGTTAAAATTGTTCGTAGAGAAATGTAGGCATTTAAATGTCCGCCAAAGTTTAGAGTTCATGTTTGTGTAGTAGCAGAATGTAAAGTCTTTGTTCCTTCCTCTTTTTGGTAGGTCGCGACAAGAGAGAGAGAGAGAGAGAGAGAGAGAGAGAGAGAGAACACACACACACACACACACACACACACACACACACACACACATATATATATATATATATATATATATATATACACACACTTATAAAAACACACATACATACTACCGGCCATAATTATTAGGCCACCCCAGTTTTTTTAAAGAAATTATTTATTTCATACTATTTTTAAGTGGGTAATTCTAAATGAAAATAGAATGGTTCTTTGATATTATTTTTTTGCAAAATTTGACAAGGCATGTAAGCAAAAGTGAACTCGTCTGAATCAGCCTAAATTTTCTTCATTCTTTCTTTGATGAAACGGCAATATTGGTAATTATTAAATATTTATAAATTCATTTGTTGCCCATGTTATCTTGCAGTATTTACAAAAGAACCATCATTAATGCTGAAATAGTTCAACAACTTACTGCACATAAACTCTTCTCTGACAGACAATATGGCTTCCGCTTTGCCAGGTCCACGACCGGCATGCTAACGACCATATCGATGTACACGTTCCAGGCCCTTGAGTAGTCTGTCGAGGCTCGTGCTGTTGCTCTGGACATCTCAAAGGCTTTTGACATGGTTTGGCACGCTGGCATTCTATGCAAGCTACTGGGTTACAAAATTACCGGACGCTTGCTTGATCTTATCCAATCTTTTCTAAATAACCGCATAATGAAGGTCGTTTTGAATGGGCATAGCTCCACATCCTACTGTACAAACGCTGCTCTCCCTCAGGACTCTATCCTAGGACCCACCTTCTTCCTTATTTTCATAAATGATCTTTCAGACGAGATCAAGTGCGAAGTAGGCATCTACGCAGATGACACCATAATTTACTCCCGCATCAGTAAGAAACCTGGCGTGGCGGACAAACATAATCTCTCTACTGATCTTGAGAGGGATCTACATACTGTGGGGAACTGGGGTAAGAAGTGGCTTGCAAGTTTCAATGCGTCTAAGACCAAACTGCTGTCTGTCAATCATCACAGGCAACCTCTCTTGCTTCCCCTAAGCATGGACCAAGTGAGCCTCCCTAAGAGCAATACTCTGCGACTGCTCGGCCTTACTATCTCTTTCAATCTTAAGGATCACTGTGTCGGGGCTGTAGGTTTTTCGAGCATGAATTCATCATACACATATACAAATCAACCATTTGCCCGTGCACGGAGTATTGCTGTCATCTCTGGTGATCATCTCAGTGTTCTTGACAAGTTCCAGAGGAGAATATGTAATGTGATAGGTACCGACTTGGCGACTCGACTCCAGCCACTTCATCATGGACAGGTTATTGGCTTCCCTTTGTCTGTTCTATAAATACTTTCATAGCTTATTCTCCATCACACTTAAGTCGCTAATGCTTCTGCAACAGGTGTTTACTCGTGCAACCAGACTGGCAACTGGGTCTCACCCATTCACAGTTAGATCAAACAAATGTAGACGATAATTCTACCCCTCAGCTTCTTTTCTCGAACTTCCCGCCTGTGGAACTCGGTTCCATATTCTTGATTTCCTGACTGCTAAAACCTCCAGGAATTTAAGTGCAATGTGAATACTCAACTCTTAACCACTTGTCTCTAGTTCTTCTTCATCACCCCGTATATCCTTTCATTTCTCTCCACCTTTGCAACTGTAATTACACCTGTACTCCCATCCTTCTTTTGCTCCTTTCTAACTGGTTCGTCTTTCTCTTCACTCTCTTCTATCTAATCTTTTTACTCTTATGTAGCCCCCTGCTCGGGGTGCTACGATTAAATATTATATATATATATATATATATATATATATATATATATATATATATATATATACTATATTTATATTTATACATATATAAGCATATATATAAATATATATATTAAAAATATATGCCCATATTGTTAAACACACATATATAAAATAAAATGACAACTACCATAATTAATTACGCCTCGGGCAGATTCGGTTGCGTAGAAGAGGGTGAAAGAGAAATAAAAAAGAATAATCGTCGGATAGAAAAAATTAAGGAGTTACGACAGGAATTAAAAACCCTTAGGAAACAATTTCGAAAAGCCAGTGAAGAGGAACGTCTGGCACTCGCGGAGCTTCGCGACATCGTGAGGAATAAACTTAAATCCACCAGAAAAGCGGAGTGGCTCAGGAAACGGAGAAAGGGAGAGCCAGAAAAAGAACAGCTTTCATAGCAAATCCATTTGAATTTGCTAGAACGCTACTTGGTGACAAACGAACAGGGCAACTGAAATGTTCTTCAAGCACTGTTAATTCTTTCCTACACGATACGCTAATGACCCTGACAGAGAGAAATATCTGGGAGGAAATGACTCAGTGATCACACCCGAACTTCCAACAGTAAATTTTGATATGAAAGAACCGAGCTTAAAAGAGATCCAAGATGTCGTACGAGCAGCAAGATCGGCGGCAGCTCCAGGGCCAAGCGGTGTGACTTATTCCGTGTACAAGCACTGCCCAAGTCTTCTCAGGAGACTATGGGTTATAATCAAAACAATATGGCGGAGAGGAAAAATAGCCGAGCAGTGGAGATTTGCGGAAGGCATTTGGGTCCCTAAAGAGGAAAATTCAAAGATATAGAACAATTCCAAAGTGTCTCATTATTATGTCCTGAAAGCAAGATATTTTTCAGAATTTTGTCCCGGCGGCTGGAGAACTACTTGTTAAAGAACAAATATATTGACATTCCAGTGCAGAAGGGCGGGATTGCTGTAATACCAGGCTGCCTCGAGCACACGGGAATTGTGACACAACTGCTAATAGAAGCAAAAGAGAGCAAAGGTGACTTGGCCGTTTTGTGGTTGGACATGGCTAATGCTTACGGGTCCATTACTCGCAAACTGGTGGAGCTTACGCTTGAAAAATATCACGTTCCAGGTAAAATTACAACGCTTATCCTGGATTACTATGAAAATTTTCAAATAAGGATCTCATCGGGACCAGTGAGATCGGACTGGCATAGACTAGAAAAAGGAATTATCACTGGCTGCACAATATCTGCTTCGCTTTTCACCCTTGCATTAAACATGATCGCCAAATCTGCTGAAAAGAAATGCCGTGGTCCCATTACCAAAACTGGAATAAAGCAACCCCCAATAAGAGCTTATATGGACGATTTAACAGTCACAGCGGCCTCTGTCACTGGATGTAGGTGGTTAGCATGTGGCTTAGAAAAGCTTATTGCATGGGCCAGAATGAAATTAAAACCGAGAAAATCAAGATCAGTCGTCATAAAAAAAGGAAAAGTGGTCAATAAATTCCGTTTCCGAATCGCAGATCAAGACATTCCCACTCTGACAGGGAAACCAGTAAAAAGCTTAGAAAAATATTCCACCACACGTTAAAAGATACGATCTCCATTAATGAGACAATCAACAACCTAACAATATGGCTTAAAAAAGTTGATAAGTCTGAGTTCCCAGGTCGTTTTAAAACTTGGCTATATCAACACGCGATTTTACCCAGGGTTTTATGGCCATTAACGATTCATAGCGTGCCAATATCGGCGGTCGAGTCCCTAGAAAGGAAGATTAGTAGTTCTATTCGGAAATGGCTGGGCCTACCACGTTCACTAAGCAGCACAGCCCTGTACGGGAAGACAAACCCAATACAACTGCCCGTCAGTGGGTTAGTCGAAGAATTTAAGGTATCTCGCACAAGAGAAGCTCTGTTGTACCAAAATTCTAAAGACCCTAAAGTTGCCGACGCTGGGATATTAATACATACTGGCAAGAAATGGGATGCAGGAAGAGAATTACGGTTGGCTGAAGAGAGGCTAAAAATGAAAACAATTATAGGAACTGTTGCAGAAGGGATAATGGGACTAGTCTACATCCAGCGGAAACCTATGGACAAGACAAATAAGAAAGATTACCAAAAACTTCTCCAAAATGAAGTAAGAGCTAGTGTGGAGGAGGATAGAATTACAAAAATGGTGGGATTAAGCCAGCAAGGAGCATGGACCAGATGGGAGAACACAACAAAACGGAAAATTTCTTGGTCTGATATATTATGGAATGAATTCACACATGCAAAATTCCAGATCAAGGCAGTTTATGATACACTACCAAGCCCTGTGAACCTCCATATTTGGGCAAAAAAGAAACTCCCTCGTGCAAGTTATGTTCAGGAAGAGCATCACTCCAACATATACTTCGTGGTTGTCCCAAGGCATTAAGTGATGGGAGATATCCCTAGCGCCATGATAAAGTTTTAAAGAAACTAACTGAAATATTCAACACAGCCATCCGGAGTTCGAAATTTAACCCAAAGAAAGAGAAAATTTAGTTTGTATGGGCGGGCGAAAGAAAAAAACAGTTTGTAAGAGACCCACAAGATGTGTACTTTCCTCGGCTTCAGATTGGCAACTCATGGTAGATCTAGGATGCCGACTGAGTATACCAGAACACATTCTAAGTACTTCCTTACGACCAGATATGACCTTGTTTTCGAATTTAACAAAACAGATGATTCTGTGGGAATTAACAGTCCCATGGGAAGAAAACATGGAAGCTGCACACCAACACAAAATGAACAAATACCAAGAACTGCTGGATTAGTGTAGAAGACCAGGATGGCAAGCAATATGCTACCCAATCGAAATTGGTGTGAGGGGTTTCGCTGGGAAATCTTTAAATTTGGCCTTCAATAAAATGCGAATTACAGGGTAAAAAAAGAGGAAAATGACTCAAACATTCCTAGATGCAACTCTGAGGTCATCCAGGTGGTTTTGGATATGCCGAAATAATAATACTTGGACGGGACAAAATAACGGTAGTGTCCGATAGACCAAAGAACATGACGAGGAAATGAAACAATCTATATTAATGTCACCAAATGCGATGTTGTTTTTTATCTATTCATATATCTATTCATATCAATTATATTTTATTCTTCTTTTTTTAATCCCAAATATTTCATTAATATCATTCGCTTTACTTTTGTATTTTGTTCCAGTTTTTATCTATACATTTATCTTTACAATCCCCGTAGTGTTTTTTTTAATCAGAAATATTACACCAATATCATTCATTTTTTTTCTAGTTATTTACATATCAACCGTATTCGGTACGATTTGCGATTTTTTTAGGCATATTCCTTCATCTCTATGGAATGGTATCTTCCACATCGTAATTCATGTATTTATTTTAGTATATTTAATGAATTTCGTTTTACTATCTAGTCATTTAGCTATTTTAACCATTCATCTCCACATTAATATCACGAAAATCAATTTATTTTAATTTATTTATTTCCGGATATTTACTTATTTTTCCTCTTCTCCTGTGCAACCAAAATATCTTGCATTCCAATAACGTAACAAAAAAGATTAGGAGACAGGCCGGGGCCAGATCAACCTTGGCTGGGTCAACCTGGGGAGAAGGTATGAAGTTTTAAAGGACCGAAACCGTCAATGAACCAGGGTAACATCACTGATGATATGTCCTAACTGCATCTAAATGATGTATTTTTCAAAATCAATTATATATATATATATATATATATATATATATATATATAGTTATATACACATCTGCAGAGAAAAAATAAATACCTATTTATATATATCCATATATATATATACATACATATATACATACAATATATATATATGCATGAATATATACAAATATATAAATACACGCACATTAGCACAAACAGACACGCACTCACACACGCACACATATATCTAACGGCAAAATGCCCTGAGGAAATTCGACACGGTTATATATATATCTGTGTGTGTGTGTGTGTGTGTGTGTGTGTGTGTGTGTTAATTTTATCAACTTCCAAACTAAATTTCTCTCTATTGAACCACTGAGAGAAATCTCACTGCCTTAACTGAACATGAATGTTGCTGACGTCTAAGAGCATGACCCTCTCTATATTAGAGCAAACTTTTTCGATTAAAATGCGATATTAAAACTATATTATAACCATTGCTAGGTTAGGTGCTAATAAACTTTGTTCACTGTCTCGTCCCAGAAGATTTTTTTTTCTCTAGATTTTATCATTCATATCTATAACTCTAAAATTCATCCATGCGTTGAATACTGTTGACGCATATGGTCTGGTCCTTCACAACTTATCTAGAACTCCTTGTTAAAATCCAAGGAAGAAAGAGCATTATTATTGACTCCAAGCTGGCGTCTTGCTTTCAGGCACCATCCCATCGCCGTAATGTTGGCTTTGTTTGCCCTCTCTATAAATACTGTCATGCTAATTATTCAAATGAGCCATTCTCTATTGTGACACAAAAAGTTCGCACAAATTTATTGTTGAGCTGGCTAGATATAACAATAAATTATATGCTAACGTTTGTTTATCTGGCTTCTGTATCTCCAATCCATCTCTATGCTTTCCAGCCGACTTTAAACTGAAATAAATGCCTGTCACCATCTACTGTTCCCGTGATTACTTTTCCCTTGTTTTCGTTCCCAAACAATTGTATTTTTTTCTTTTTAAATGTTCTACACCCAGTAGCACCTTGTATCTTAATGGCTTTACTGCCTTGCTGGTGTTGAATACGATTAATATATGTATAATTTTAAGCCATAGATTACTCGATGTAATTCCCCTATTTCATCAAATAATCGACCTTCAAAACAAATGAAACGAAAAATGTCATTTTGCGTGCTTATCTGTCAACCAATCTTCAAAGCAACCAGAATTTTCCTTTCTCAACTTTCTCCACAATAAAAACCTAGATTAATGAAGGTTAGCTTAATTTGACCACGTTGAGTTAAATCTCCAATTTACTGGACAGTATTACGGAAACTAAATGGAGTAACATCCAAAAAATACAAAAGAAATTAATCGAGTTGGCGCAAATTTCATTTGGTTACTTTAATATGAAAAAGAAAAGGCAGACACTAGGTAAGTAAATTGAATCCAAATTATAACGTTTAATTTTTGTTCCGCAAATCGATAAAAGCATAGTAAACGTACACTTAGCAACTGACTAAAATCTATAGTTTGTTTTCATTAATAAAAAGAAAAGAAAAAATCGCACGTAGACACAAAAGCAGTGACTCTTACTGAGGAAGTGGTGAGCCCAGTTGAATTCCAGTCGAGTTCATTGATAACAATATTGGTAAATTTATCCATCCATCTCTTTCCTCAAGCTATAATTAAGTAGATCTGACTGTGTCATAGAGAATTGGTTGACAACCTGTTTCGGAGAAAAAATAAATTAAAACCAGCCGGTGTTTTGAAGATTTTGAGATAAAGGACGAGTCCTTTACCTGGACTTATATATATATATAAGTCCAGGTAAAGAGAACCAACAGTTTTACAATTTCGAGTTCTCTGGGATTTACATTTTTTAAAGAGTGCTCATTACAATAAATATTGTAGAGCATAATATTATCATATAATTAATTTTTTTTTTTAATTACAAATACATTGCGACACGGACATTTCTATGTTTCGAAGTTACTACCAGGCAATGTTAGATCATAGTTGTGAAAATGATTTTCATTTAAATATATGAAACAAAACGTTTGTTATTTATAGATATGAGAAGACATAAAAATTTATATATGTGTTCTACTTAACTAATCAGAATAGATTAGTTTGAATAGGTTAAATTTGAATAACATTTTATATTTTTATGGGATACATGATTTCTTTTTTCAATCTTAACCTCCAAAGTATCAACCTTTTATAACACCCCTTTCTAGACCCTATTTCCCTTGTTGTATCTATTACTGTTACAACAGTTTTGTTTTAGCTTTCACTATATCGCAAAATTTTCTAAAAGTAAAAAAATATAGAATAGAGATCAAGAAAAAAAGAAAACATTTTATATTTTTGATCTATCTTAATGGGACTTTTGAGTAAATACAGGGTGTAAACGATAAATTGGCAGTAATTTCAATCCGCAATTTAGGCTTTTTAAAGCGGCATTATCAGTCTGAAATGTTAGTTTCTGTACTCTTTAGAGTCTGAACTCCAGATTAGCCACCTAAAAATACTAACAAAATGAGTGCCAGTGTAGAATTTAACCATAGAATGGTTATTGCTGAATTGTTCCGCGCCGGGCATAAGACATCTGACATTATCAGAGACACTGGCTATGCTCCTAGGACTGTTTATCGTATTGTAGCAAACTTAAGGGAAGGTAAAGACATGCAAAGGAAGGTTCACAGCCCGAGAAGTGATAAAATCCCCACCAAAAGGTTTGAAATGATCCATTGCAGCAAATCCATCACAGTCAATGCTTGACCAGGCGAAAAAGCGGAATGTAGCCAAAATGACCATTTCTAATGCAGTACGGAAAGATCTTGGGATGAAGTCATATTGCAGACGATGTCGTAACATTCTTACCGCGAAATCTAAGACCATTCGTAAAGAGAGAAGCCACTTGCTACTCAATCACCCGAAACACCATGGTGGTACCGTTCGCATTTTTCTGGAGAGAAAAAGTTCGTGGTAGACGAAGTCGCCAACTGCTGAAACTCAAGAGTTATCGCCATTGACCCTTCTTGTGTTTCTCCAGTCATGCAGAGTAAACACCCTGTCTCTGTCATGGTGTTTGGAGCTATTGCCAGCGATGGGAAAGTCATGCCCCGTCACTTCATTGAAGTTGGCCAGAAGATCAATATGGCGGAATATCTGAAGATTCTGGAGGAAGTTCTCTTACCATGGATTAAGAAGAACGATGATCCCAACAAAATGATATCCTGGACTCTGCACCTGCTCATGGGTCAAAAACAGTGCAGACCTTCTTGAAGAGAGAGTTGCCGTTTTTTGTGCCCTCAAATATCTGGCCCTCTAGTTCGCCAGATTTGAACCCCTGCGACTATTGGTAATGGGGCGATGTTGAGAAAGTCTCTAATGCTCGCCCCCATAACAGTGTGGCCTCACTGAAGACCTCCGTAAGGCGAGCATTCCGCGATATCAAGAAAGAGTTAGCTGTCAAGGCCTGTCGTGCTTTTAGGGCTCGCATTCAGCAAGTTGTGGACGCAGAAGGTGGACGCATAGAATAAAATGTTTGTATTTAATAAAACAGTTAAATAAACATACGCAATTCTTAAATGTCTTTAAATGTCCCTTCTTTATCAAGGTTTAAAGTCTGAGATCTCAAACTGCCAATTTATCGTTTACACCCTGTATACTATTTTTATTTCAGTTCCGTTTTTTTCTAATTTTTCAAAACTTTAAACTATAAATAGCATATAAACATTAATTTCACTTTGATATATTATCTTACTGGAAATCTTGATGCCAATAATTTATAAGGATGAATCACTATTTCATTTTAATTTTAACCTGTTAGATGAAACAATTTTAACTTTATTGTTTTCTAAATAATACAAATACAATGCATATAACATGTGTTTGAATTTAAAAAAATCTTAATGTCTCTCAGCAGTAATTTATTGCACGTCTCTCCATTAGAAAAGAGTTCATAGCATATAGGAATTGTTCACTATCTTATGACCTATGACTTTTTTTTTAATAACTAATGAAATGTGAACAAAAACTTTTGTGAATTTAGTCTGTCCCTTAAAGCAATTCCGGTATTTTGTGACAATTTCAACCTAATATTTTTTCTTTGTTACTAATAATTATATTCACTAACACTCGATTAATCATGTCTGTATATTGTTAATAGGTAAAATGTTTATTAGATGTAAAATTCGTAGGGTTGATTAAACTATGATCCAGACCAATTTTTGTGTATTTTGTAATGATATTTGTTGTGCAACCTTAATATGAGAAGTTTATAAGAGTTAAATGATAATTTATATATCTTTGATTTGAGTTAGTATTTACACTAATTACAGTATTCGGACTATTATCCTCATTTTGGCTGCTATTTGTACGACGTTTTTCAGATGCTAGGAATTTTGAACAGAAATTACGATTAGTGGAGTATATTATTCTCATTTCTTTGTGCAAAGTCTCTTTTGGTAATCATGAGATACCTCCCTATAAATCAACTCAAAATTACTTGTTCACCACTGCTGCAACCTGGTATTGAAATCACAACTCTAGACGTTGGTTAGTTTCAGTGACTTGACACAAAGAATTGTGATTTCAATATTTACTTAACCAAATGATACCCATAACTTTCTTAATCATATATTCGCTTCTTAATTGTACAGAAAAACTCTTTGTATGAAATACGTTCCTTTCAGAATATAATTCAAAACTCCAGAAATTGGAGAGAATATCCCACTCTGAATGATATACTAACCAACGACCAACGGACATTGAACAAATGCATATGATGAGAAGTTTGTAAGATTTCAAGAGACGTTTATTCATATCAAGGCATAATGCTGTTTCTAAACAAAGTCTGGCCAGAAGCAACTCAAGGTATTGCAACATAGTAAGACGTAAGTGTCTAGTCTCTTCATACAGACAGCCGCATCAATACTTTAATCCATAATCAAATAAAACGATCCTTGATTAAAAATAAAAGCAAGTAACGGAAATTTGAGGATGGCATATATTGCATTTTCCATGTAAATATAGTAATGATGACACAGGATTGACTCAGAATTACACCAATAAACATTGTCATATACAGTTGTCAGTATATTGATGAATTGGGTTCTTGGGGTTCTAAATAGAAGTCTATTAGAAACTGGAGTATAAAGTAAATACTGAAAATCAGTAGATAATTAAAAAAGCTCAAGAAGCGTTTATTATGATCTAACTCGGTGAAATTCACACCAGTGAAAGATCAACAAAGAATATCGAGGAAGAAATTAAGTGCTCTCCAGAGAGCTGAAGTACATTACCGATGAAACAAACTGAGGTAAAAAAAAGATGGACAATTTCATCACAGCTTGTTTGAAAGTCGTTGCCTTAAACGGAATTGGAAATAGCGTATATTTTAGAGGAAGGTAAGGACATAAGACATTCAACGAATGAAAAGGAAAAGATGATCTTAGTCTTAACAGCGCACAGGTTCATCTGAAACATGCAAGAAGATTTGAAATGTTGATTCATTTTTTAAGGCTTATTAAAATTTACTGGTTTAGGTTCAGTAAATGCTTTCAGAAATTTTTGAGATACAAGTTCTTTTATATAAACCAGAGATAGGAGGAAATATGTGGATTCATATCTTTCTCAATCATATCTACACGTAAAAAATAAAACTAACCCGACTAAAATTGGAACTCAGATCTCTGATTCTGAGACGTTAGCCATTACACAACACTCATATCCACATTTATGACGCCTAGTGTTCCTAGGCGGTCACCTATTTAGGTGTGTTTAACTTTGGTAATCACAAGTAAACCGGTGTTGTGAGATTTTTAAAACTGTTTTAAAAATTTGACAATTTGTACAGTTTGGGAGTATTTCAAAACATAAGTTGTATGATTCAAAGCCGAAGCTCTATTTTCTAAAGATGTTGGAAATATCGTATTTTCTTCATATATCTTATTATTTGAAAAGTAGGTACATTTTTGAAAAGCATTTTAAGATTTTACCCCTAGTAATAGTTACTTTGTAAATTTTGTGATTCTTGCCTTCTACCAATATATGATATACGGTAAGAAATCTTTTGCAGTGATTTCAGCGACGTGTAGATTCTGCCTTGAACATGTGTGCGTGTCAGGTGAATGTGTCTAATTCTATTCCAATGAGAAATATGTTTTATCTCCAGTCCGTCAATGGCTCTATATTTTCTTTCAGATTGTCGGCTGGTGTTCATATAGTTTGTAATTTGAGAATATGTCCTAAATTGCTTGATCTTTTCTTTTGATATCTTGCGTACTTTTGTAATCTGTGTGTAGGAATTTGATGTTGGTTATTTTAATTTTCGTTGCCTCTTTTGCTACAGTGTCGGCTTCATGATATCTCTTATATGGCTAGGAATTCGAGCAAATTTTATTGTTTTGTGCTTTAAGTAATGAAAAATTTCGATGATATTTTAAATATATAGATGATTTCTGTTGTTCTCGTTAATTGCATTTAAACTAGATAGGTAGTTTGAAAATATTATAATCTTCTGAATTTACTATTATTTTAATTACCATCTTAATATCGTGTAGTTCAGCTGTAAAGAAAGATTCATAATATGGCAGTCTGTCCGTTTGTGGCTGTTGCGCCTATTCTATCTAGTATTTTTTTATCGATCTGTGTAGAATGGTGTATAGTCACGATATCTGCCTTTTAATTCTCCGTAAATAATATTGCTGATGGTTTCTTTTTTGTGTGTGTGAATGATACGTCTATGTGAGATTTAGGGTTTGGCCAGCGATCTACCATATTTACTGTGAGTAGTGTTATATTTTCAGGATTATTTATTCCAGTGCTTCATTAATTTGAAGTCTAAGTGAATTGATGGCTTTTGGTTTATTTTTGTAGAACTGTATATATTGAGGGTTTTGTGTTTTTGGTATGTCTAGTTATTTGGGTTAGATGACAGTATTAGTACATGGAGGGATACTTTTTACTTCTCAGAGATAAAGAATGTACATTGGCTTGTATATGGGTGAGGCCCGGAAGGCTCCAGGTTTTTATCTCAGCCGTTAGTTTGTATGGTATGCAATTCTCTAAGAACGGGTTTGTGTGTGCATTGTAAATGATGCAACAATGGTCTAATTCTGATCTGATATGTTACCTATATAATCTGAGCTTTACTTTATGGTCAGCTCCCGTTTTGAGTTTTGTTTAAGGTAACCAACTTTTACTATCTAGTATGATTCTTAAATATTTTATTTGTTGGACCATGGGAATAATTTCCATTAAATTTTGATTCTGAATCAACGTGATAGGCTCGCTTATTACAAATAAGCATAGAAACCGTTTTTGTTTTTTATTTGTCAATTTTTTCTTGTTTAAATATGTTTGTACAAATCTTTCAAAAGAAGATATATTTGGTGATGAGTATGATATTGAGAGATGATGTACATATAATAATTTTTTGAATCATATATTAATTGTTTTATGAATACTTATTTAGAGAACAAATAATTTTACTGATAGAATGCTACCTTTATGTACTCCTGCTTGTGTGCGTCACTTGTGTTTCCATTTCGTACTGTGAATGTACGGTTTGATAAGAAGTTTGGAATGCGTGTGCACATTTTTTTCTTTTATTTCCATTTTGTGCATGTCTTTTAGGATACCATATTTTTATATGGTATCATCAGCCTTTTCAAGATCGAAGAAGACTGATACAATATAATAACCTCGAACAAAGCCACGAAAAATTCTAATCGTAACAAGTTAATCACTAGTTTCTTGTTTTTTTTTACCACAATGTTAACTAGAAAAGAAATTGTTTCTCACTAGGTATCATATTATTGTTTTCTTTTACCAAAATGGTAACTAAAAAATAAATCGTTTCTTTCTAGGTATCATATTATTCGAGCATTTACCATCCTCTCCTCGTTTATTAGTGCAATTGGTCGCTTGTTTGGTAGGTCGGAATTGTCTTTGTCTGGTTTAGGATTGGAACGATGACATTCAAGTCCCAGTTAAGGTAATTTGTTTGAGCACAATACACCATTGAAGATATAGAAGAATATTTCAAGCGGCTTTTCTGGCAGATGTTTTAAAAATTTGTACTGAACTTCAACTGTAACAGTTGCAGAGATTTTAATTTTGTTTATGTTATCTTTAAGTTTATCATATTAAAACGAATATTGTATTCGCGTTTATTGTTTGAAGTGAACGTAAGTTTTTCTTGTTCAATATCTTTTTAATATTTTTGAAATTGAGAAATGTAGTAACATGTTAAGGAATTTTAAAAAAAATTTTCGTTATTATTAGGTTCGATATATTTTTTACGAATTGATCTTTATATGTTTTAGTGAAGTGAACTGTTGCATCTCATTATTTTTTTTTATTATTTCCCATGTTTTATTTATTAGGATTTGTTTACTCTGAAGATATAGTTTTGTTAAGATTCTTTTTAGGGATTTTTGATTATCCTGCATACTTTTATTTAAACTAGCTGGCAGTTTTTTAGGTTGATTTTGGTTGGGTTGTGTATGAATATATTTAGCATTTTTCTTGGTTTTAACTTCTTTTCTGCATTCTGTTGTAAACCAGGCTTTTGATTTAATATGTGATTTAACAAAAGATTTATATATTGTTTATCTTCCTATTTGTGCTGTAAGTTTGTAAAAGAGACTATTATTTCTGGTTCATTGACAATTTCTGTGTTGATTTGGGATGAGCACAGTTTGAATGAGATAAGATTGAAGGTAAGAAAAAACTGATGAAAGCCAAGACACCCAAATCAAGCATCACAAAGAAGGAGGAGCTGGCAATCAAGACCCTACATAGGAATAACAACATTATTATACGACCAGCTGACAAAAGCAATGCAATTGTAGGGATGGACAAATGAAAATACACCGATAAACGGGAAGACTTCATTAAAAGTAGTAGCTATAACACAGTAAAGAAGGATCCAAAGTTGAAAACAGAACGGCAATTGTTGCAGATCCCAATCAAGGAATAGGATCAATTCCTGGGTAAGACATACAGGTAGTTGTTTAAACGTTACAGCAAGTTACATCAAGTAATGTCTCCCAGATTAACAAAGACAGTATTTCAATAAAGCCAATTGTTAGCTGCCAAGGATTTGTGTGCCACTCATTGTGTCGCTTCCCTGTGGATATTATTGATCCAGTAATGAGAAAATTCCCATTGTATGTCCGAAACTTACTTCACTTGGAACTAATCAAAGATACTTTCAACAAATGCAACCAGATAGTGGGCCTGGACGTGGTGAGTCTGTTCACCAAAGTACCCACGATGGAGGAGTTACCGGTAGCCAGGGAAAAACTGGCTTTCGACTCATCACTATGAGAACGTGCCAGTATACCAGTAGACAAACTGATAGAGATGTTAAATTTATGTACACAAACAACACGATTTGAAATGGGATTAGGCATATATCGGTAGGATGAAGCCATAACAATGGCCTTACTGTTATCAACATTAATGTTTAACATATACATAAAATACTTAAAAATGTCATTAGAATTTACATCACAAAGGACAACTCTGCGGCTGAGATAGAGAGATGACACCTTCATACTCTGGCCACATCAGGAAAAGGTTCAAACTCTAAGGAACCATGCAAACTCAATGAGGTCATTGATACATTTCACATCGGAAAAAAGAAAACAACGAACTAGCATTCTGGATGAATTAATATCTCAAAAAGGGAATAGGTTCAAGACATTCGTATATCGTAAGCCAACATTCATTGGACAATAACTTAATTTCAACTCCCACCACCAATACAATGAAAAGAAAATAATCGTTCGCTGCTTACAGCACCATGCAAAAGTCAGAAGCAACGATCCAGTAATATATGAACAAACAATAGTATAAGCTCCTTGAAAACAGGTTATTTGAAAACAGCTAAAACAAACGTTAAAGGGAAGGGTGCAAAAAGAAAGCAACACTCAGAATACGAAATGGGCCTGTTTGTCCTATGTGAAGGGGTCATCGTAAGAAGATACAAAGGGTCTGTGATCCATATGACTTCAAAAGTGGTTCTGAACTTCTTAGGTACCTCTCCGGAGTAAGACCTCCAAAAGAGAACATGCTTAAAGACTTTGTGTACGTCATTCCCTGAAGCTTCAGAAAGAAATATAAATTATACACAACCAGCTTTCTTTAATGCAGGACTGTAAAAACATCGGGAGTCTATAAAACGAAGAAAATAGAAAATAAGGCGTATCTGAGCACATATATCGTGGGAAAATTGATCACCGTCTCCTATGAGATGAAGTTGAAACAATTGGTGGAGTACACTACTTGAAATTACAAAAAACGTAGAGAATCAGCGCATAAGATAGGACATAAAAACGTCTTAAATCGACGCAGAAGAGAAGTGTTTACATTATGGGAACAATTAATACGGATCATTAGTTTCAAGACTGCAATATGAGCCCAGTTAAAATGGTTACTGTGATATGAGATTTATAAGACTCCACATAAACATTGGCCTCAAGTTGCCACTGATTTATACCCAGTTTAATATAATTTGTTCTTGAATTTGTATTACAGCTCTTATTAGTCTTGATATTCTTATATGAAAATGATATTTTCGAGTTCAATGTGTATGCCAATGTACATATCATGCAGGGGAAATAAAGACGTTTTGGTAGGGTTGTAAAGTATGATAGTGTTTAAATTTGTATGATCATTTATTCACTTGACTGGTTTTACACCAAAAAAAAAATATAGATAAACTTAACGATTCTTTTCAAGTAAAGTTTGTAAATAGATTTTTTCATTTAAAAATATGCCTGAAGTTTAAGATGGCAGAAATAATTCGGCACTGCTATTTCATATGCTTTGGCATAAAGAAAATGCCATCAATTATTATTGTTAAATGATTCAAATTTCGGTTTTGCTAAATTAATATTGGAAATATATGAAAGTTACCGAAACAGTTATCAACTCCATAATTGCAGAACAACCAAAATTTGGAAAAAAAAGAAGAAAAAAAAAACATAAGTAAACGTTGCTAAGCAAAAACAAACAAAAAGCACTTCAACAAAATGAAACAGGGTTAACACCAAGCATGACTTTCCGTTTTAACTGAAGAATTAAAAATTGCATTAATCCTAAACTAAATATATTTTCTTCCGAAAGTAAAGAATGTAGAATCTGGAACATATGTTCCTGAAGATTAATTTTTGACTAACAATATTTGTTTTTAAATATAACCTTGGTGTACTTCCGTTGTACGTTTCAGACAATAAACGCATACGTGTTCAAAAGGAACAGCATCTGCTAAAGCTATCAGCAGGGGAACAACTAACAAACCGGAAATATTCACGTGTACGAAATATGGGCGATCCGATTTTAATAATCGAATATATCTTATCCAAGTTGTATAAGATGTTATGAGAAAATCAATCGAATATATATTAGGAGAAAATTTGATTTCTTATCTATGCCACTGTTTATGAGATAAGCGATAATGGCTCTCCCCAAATCTTTATTCTTTATGTCTTTTTGTAGATTTTCTCTTTTTGCTAATCTACGCCCATCAATTCATACAAGCTCGTTAGGTAAGTGGTTCGATGCCTTCCCACTATCTCTATTGTCCTCAATATGCCCCTTAAGGGTTAAACCTCTCGAGCGCTTCTTTCACATCATGTGTCCCCCAAAAATGATTTGACCTTGCTTTTCCTAATTCTGAGTAAATCAGTCCGTTGCTGCCATTTTCTATAAGAATGCATCATGATCATGCACGTGTTAAAACATAAACAAATAACACATACATGACCATGACATTACAATATATAAAAATAAATTCCATTTTGGATAATTTTGCAGCCTACAGAATATCTGTTTCAATTATTTTGCAAAACAACTGACTTCAACCGCGGATAAATTAGTTTCTCCCCAAGCTCTGAAGAAGTCATTAGCGGTACTTCAAAAACATTCTTTTAACAATCGATCAATGAAAGGTTAGTTGAATAGGATGAAATAGGAAAAATATATGACGAAAATGAATTTAAAATATTAAGTAAAAAAAAGTGAAAAATATACAAAAATTATGAATTTAAATATTTTAATGTTTATTTAGTTTATAATGAGACATTAAAGAAAATTTGTTTATGAAGGCGCGAAAAAATAAACAACAAATCACATAAGAATTTTTTCCGATATTACCTGGAAAAAATTACTTCGAGTAATCTTCCTTATTAATTCTTATATTATTCGCATTTGTTTAGGGAATGAACCCCGCCGCCACTCACACTAAGATCTAAATGATCTCATCATTTCGTAGTTTGAAGGTAAACTTTATACCGTTCTATCACTTGCCTAGATATTCGCAAATGATTAGAGTATAATCATATGCAGATTAATTTAAAGCAGAAAGAGAATTAAACCAAGAAGTGAGGCCTGCATCGATCACATAGGACTACAATTAACAACAATCCTCATGAATCTATTTGCTAGGAAATACTTGATAATTGAGAAAAACGTTTCAATGATTCTATAGCTAGTTGGTAATAAATATCAGCTTCAGCAAAAATGCAAATTTTCAAAAACTACATTCAGTGAACTGATGGCTTCGTAAATTTAATTTCATCGGTTCCAGTCAAAATACGCGTGTTCGTTAAAGGATTAATGACTTATCTTCACGTTCACCCTCGTAATATCATGTAATCTTCCATGGACGTGGTAAATAATTACAAATTGTATATTTGTTTATAACAGTTATTCGTCCAATAACTGTATCATATATATATATATATATATATATATATATATATATATATATATATATATATATATATATATATATATATATATCTGTGTATCTGTGTGTGTGTCAGATTAAATAAATTGCAAACATTATGTCTGATTATTTTTAATAAAATCCGTTCATACTCCCGGATAATCTTTTGCGTATTACAATTGAAAGATGTCAGAAATGATCTGTTACGTTGACAGATGTTTTTCTTCATTTCTCAAGGTACTTTCAACTTAATTCCGCAATCATCTTCAGGGGTGTGAGTTGTGGTAACAAAAAATAACCGCTAAGCTGTGTTGCTAAAAATCACTGTACATTTTTGTCTGCTTCAAATATAACGGTTGACAAATAGCTTGAGTTCATTAGAACGTGAAAATTATCCAAACATTCTATTTCTTGTAGAATTCCCTTTGCACTTTTATCCTAATTGATCAAAAGGTGTAAAACCTAAATGGACAGTTTGGCGAAACTTTGACTACTAGTAACTCTGTCGCGCAACATGTTATTATTACAATCAACTGTTAATGCTTAGTGACTTAGGAAATCATATCACAAACGTGATATTGTAGTGTTAGTTTCCAAGATTTTGTATTGACAAGGTTGGCACAGTCTGTCATTGTTAGTAGAAACCAGCGACATATTCGTAGGATATAAGACTATGTTTGTTAGGTTTTGCGTTAAAATAATTGATACAACAGTACCTGTACCCACAATGAATTTTATTTTCCGAGACGTTAAATGTGTGGTTACCTCTAAATGTATCGGGAAGGTGGAGGTGATCATCTTGTGCCGCCATAGTTTTCAGTTAGTGTTGATACCGACCAAAAGCGAGGTACCAGATGTTTGCTATATAACAACCAGAAAGCAATTGAATAAAAACCATCTCTACGCAGGTGTATTCGCGCAGATGTTCCGGTTGAAATATAAAAATTAATCAAATATCAAATTTCCATTTCGCGAGCCTACGCGAATTTTATTTACCAGCCAATAAGAAACCCAGACTCAAATAAAAATTTTATTTACCAGCCAATAAGAAACCCAGACTCACATAAAAGTATGAAATTTCAAACGAGCTGCTTTGGACCCAAAAAGCAGATATAAAAAGCGGAGACACAAAGCATCGTCAGACAGACTGACTTTGACAGGCGAGAGCAATCGATATCACTTTGACTTAAGTCAAGTGGCTACTATGTTCGCCTCCTTCCATCACTCCTTCCCTGTCTCAAAAGTACTTACTAACCTAAGAAGCGACTACTTCATAGACATTTCTCACATACCCTCGCTCCTTACATTCCGAAGCCTTTAATCTCTTTCAGCTTTTCTTGATTTTATAATCATTTTATAACTTATAGTGGGCTATCTACCACAAGGCCAAATTCCGTTCCCTGCAACAATATACAATTACCTTTCACTAGAACGGACGCCCACAACTAGAAAAAGCATAGATAAGCACACACTATAAGCTTTCTCGTTGCGTGCTAGTGAATACAGTGAAGAAGACGGCTTTAGTCTCTTTATTTGGTTACATACAACATGGTTTAGAAATATCGCACGGTGAGCATAGCAGATATTCGCCTGCGTATTTTTGTTTTCTGGTTGCGATTACAGTGTAACCCTGATAAAAGAGTGTTGTCGGGACAGGTTAAAAGTTCTCTTATATCCGTGTTTCTTTTATATCCGAGTCTCTTATATCCGGGTTTTACACTATATGGATTTAGAAGAGATTGAAATTTCGTATTTCTTCTACGTCTGTCTTATCATTTCTTTGATTGAAACTAATGAACGTTACGAGTGCATTCATGCATTCAGTCAGTCAGTTAAGTGCCATACCTGATACACGCTTGGGCGATCATCTCTCGAAAGAGACATGACTGACTGGGCAGAAGATTATCCCGCAGTAGGTTGCCGTTGCTTTCTGCAGTAGAGCGGTTGCCGACCAAGGCTATAGAACCCAATCTGTCCTGTTATTTAACCCATAACTGGAAGGAATAGACGGATTAATACTTTTCCCAAGGGTATTTGTGCATAAAGGAATGCAATGAATTCAGCTGGAATTCGAACTCGTCTCCCCGATTTCTCATTCCGAGCCGATATCGAATGCACCACAACGCACATCCTTACGAGTGCATTACTTTACTCAAATACAGCAGTAGGTAGTCAGCAATCTTCCCAAGTTTTTCTGTTTCTAAAAACGTTTATGCTGCTATGACTAGTCTTAGGTTAATTGACATTGCTTGCATGAACATGTGTTGTAAGATCTCGCTAGTGCAATCAGTTTATTTAAAAAGAAAACAGCAGACATGCCTGTGACATTGGAATATGACATTAACGTGTGAAGCAACTTTGGCTTTTATCTCTCTTGTAAAAATACAACTACTTCATTAAGTTTTTCTATAATCTCCGATTGTGAAATGTTAGATCATAGCTTGCATACTATCTCCGGCGTTAAGAAAACTACTGCAAGGGTGTGCTTATCCCCGTCAAGTTGAAATTTGTCTCCATATTTGTCTGTTTTTGAGACGAGGTGGTATTTACACTATTTACATTATTCGTCCTCATCTTTGTTGGCATTTGTACGACGTTTTGACCGCTGTATGTTGCAACCTTCTTCAGGTGCGAAACAACAATAAACACTGGTAATTCCATGGATGCTGTTCATCTTCTGTTCGTTTTCAGATCTGTTTACAATACAGATTCTTGAACACCTCAAAGGTCACCAGATAGTGGCGTGGGGCATCATGTTTAAAATAAACAGTTTATTTACCCACGCCAAGAAAATAACGAGGCAACGGTAATTTTAACAAATGAAGGCAAGGAAATTATTTACAAATATACGCACTTAAATATCAGTAGAGTATTACGGGAAAAATAAATCATACATTTTTAAAGTCTTTAGTCTTGACTTTTCATGAAGAAGAAATATTCATACAGCAAGTCAAATAATATGACACAAAATAATCTTCGAAATTCTAAAACATAGGTAAGAGAGTTCGTTGTTAATAGTAGTGATCTAGGATGGCATATATTCAAAGTAGAAGGATAATAGTTTAAAATACCAAACAGTTTTTAATTTTGAAATACAAGATCATTGAAGTGCAGCATGCTTTGTTAATAGCTGATAATATAAGTGGCGAGTAATTTAATACCGGCAAAATTTTTAACGTTGGATGCAGTAAACAGAAAATAAACATTTCACCAAACTTCAGATACTTTTTTTGTTATTAATTAAATTTTTCTCCTAGGTTTTATATTTAGAAAGAATTTTGCATGGGCTCACTTTTTTTTTCTTCTATTTGGTTCAACGGCCTATTTCTGTAAAAGCAATTTTGATTGGTCCAAAAAGAATTTTACGTATACGAACAAATTTATTTCAATCTTCTTTCTTATTCTGCCCGAATTTGAAGGCAGCGGGTAAAGAGAGTTCTTTTGTAATCACGACTGATATATTACCGTATTAGAATCATATTAGTTTTCTTATGATAACTCGAAATACCAACACAACTTTACGTACTGATGCGGATTTCTTCCATTGAATTTTCTTTTCAATTTGCACAGTTAATTGCCACTTCCGCAAGGTTTATTTATTAGATTTCTATGTTATTTGCTTCGAGGAAACAAGTGGAAATGATGTGTGGGTGTTACATTGAAAGTGTTTTCTGCATCTTTTCGTTTGCTCTAGAAATTGCAATGGAATTAGACATGTAAAAATGTGGAAATTATTTCGTAACTCAAGAGAAAATCTTTTATTTTTCCAATATTTGAAATTTCAGAGATCATCAACAATATTAATTTATAGACAATTGTTGAAATAAGAATACAACAATTAGTTATATATTATTTACTAAAATCAAGTTCTCATTTGCTCAGCAAATGTCTGACGTATAACTTTTGTCAGAGAACCCAATTTATTTACTTTAGTAATTAGAAAATTAATCGTTGGTGAACGGAGAAAACTAAATAATCTCACTCATGAAAGACATTTATCTGGTTATACCAATGAATGCTGCCAAGAACAGTCATTGTAAACAACGGGGAAATATAAAAAAATAAGGGCAAAAATGTCACACGCAATCAGAAAATTTCTTTTGTGTTTTCTCCAGCATACAGGAAAAATAGTAGGCTTAGATTATTTGACAGTAAATAGCAAAGGATAATGAAAGTGGAATCAACGAGTAGCCTATTAATGTTTGTGTGGGTTGTTAAAATGTTAAAATATATTTAGAGCAAAGATGTGGAGAGCAAGGAACGCCTAGTTTCTGAAGAGACGTTACAAAAAACAAAAAAGCAACAAAAAATACAATTGATATAAAGTTATTATCCCGTATCAGAGACGCACTTAAACCATCTCAGATCTGATGGTGAATATGCAGTGTCTTAAAAGATTTCAAAGAAAAGTCTAATCTTTAATTGGGATGATTTTCTTTTCACTATTCTAAAGATAAAAAAAAATCCCATTAACCCAGTGAATATCATTTATTAGATATTTAGAATAGAATACACATGTCAAACTAATTTTGATTTTCTTTTAACAAGCAGAATAATTCCTTCATTATTATTATTATTATTATTATGTCATTCTTCATCATATTTCGATTTATGCTTTGGTCTCACTACCAACCAAGTCTGCGGGGAGACCTAAGGCAGGTAGTGGCGTGTTGTTATGGCTTCATTTCATGTTTTTCTATCTTCCCTATCATCCCTAGCATTACATAGATAAAGTTTTCCTTAGTGTGTGGGCTGTACTTAATAAGACAATTTTTTGTATATCTCTTAAGCTGGGGTTTCCAGGGATTCTTTCAATGTGTTGTTTTGTTCCATTTTTTATCATTCCAAGTGCACCTACTATCACTGGCACAACTCTTGTTTTCAATTTCCACATTTTTTCTATTTCAATTTCCAGGTCTTTATATTTTGACAGTTTTTCAAATTCCTTGATTGCTATGTTACAATCCGCTGGACAAGCCATATCAATTAATAGACAAGTTTTCTCCTTCTGGTTTTTAACAATAATGTCTGGCCTGTTTGCTTCAATTTTTCTGTCTGTGTAGATGGTGTAATCCCATAGAATGGTTACATCTTCTATTTCTGTAACCGGTGCTGGATGATGTTCATACCAGTGTTTGTTTACAGCTTTTCCATAATGTTTGCACATTGCCCAATGTAAATATTGCCCAACTCTATCGTGGCGATTTTTATATTCGTTTGGGGCAAGCACAGAACAGCCTGAGATTAGGTGGTCTATTGTTTCTTGGTGTTTATCACAAAACCTGCATTTTGGATCCATATTATTATGCATAATATTTGCCTGAAAGTTTCTCGTGAAAAGACTTTGGTCTTGTGCTGCAAGAATAAAGCCTTCAGTTTCGGACTTTAATCCAGATGCACGTAACCATCGATGAGTATTAACTTTGTCAACATTGGATTTATTGGCACGTACTGGATATTGGCCATGCAGAGGTTTGTCTTGCCAGCGCTGTTTCATCTGTTCAAGAGCTTTATCTTTGGCTTTCATTTTCATATTCTTTGCCGCAATAGTCGGCTCTTGGCTTCCGTTCTGCTTTTCTACAGAATCTACTAACTGTAAATCTTGTTTGAATTTACTGCCTTCTTTTATTATTGAATATTTTTTCTTTCTTTCTTCATGTTGCCTTACTGATTGTAACATCCAATCCTTTGTTGTTTCTATGTATGTTAGTAAGCCAATAGTTGTTGTCTTGTATGACAATTCCAGCTGAATAAGACCTCTTCCACCTTCTTTACGGGGTATGTATAGACGGTCTACATCAGCCTTTGGATGATGCATCTTATGCTTAGAAAGAAGCTTTCTTGTTTTAGCATCCATTCGCCTGATGTCGTTTAGAGTCCAGTTTAAGATGTTAAAGCTATATTGGACAACTGGGATTGCAAGGCTATTAATGGCCATAACTCTGTTCTGTGAATTTAATTCAGTTTTTAATATCATTCGTAGCCTTCTATAGTACTCTTTACGCACTATTTCTTTCATTTTTTTATGGTGAATGTTTTCGCTCTCATTTACACCTAGGTATTTATAAGCTTCTTCTGGTTTCAATTCTTTTATTGTTACAGCAGGGTCTAGGCTAATTGAGGATGTTTCTTGTATTGATCCACGTAAAACTGTAGCTTTAGTTCATTATCATTCTTAGCATATAACTTCAAGTCATCCATGTAAAATAGATGGCTTATTTTCTTTTGTCCTATTTTATAACCACATTCTGTCTTGTTAAGTTGACTTGTTAGTGCTATTAATGATATGCAGAATAGTAAGGGAGATAAAGAATCACCTTGAAATATACCTCTTTTGATGTTTATTTCATCAGACTTATAGGTTCCATTTACATGATTGAGGTAAAGGGTTGTTTTCCATATAGACATGCACTGTTTGATAAAATTGATGATGACGGGCGATATCTTGTATATATTTAAAGTCTTTAAAATCCAGTCATGTGGCACACTATCGAATGCCTTTCGATAGTCTATCCAGGCTGTACTAAGATTTTTCTTTGTACTGTAGCAGTTTTCCAGGATCATTTTGTTAATCAGCAATTGGTCTTTACAACCATAACAGCCACGTTTGCATCCTTTTTGTTCAAGCGGTAACATGTCATTTCTTTCTAAGAATAAATATGTCTGCTTTGTTAAAATAGATGTTAATAGTTTATATGTTGTCGGAAGACATGTAATTGGTCTGTAGATTTTCGGATTTTTTGTGTCACCATTCTTGGGTAGAAGAAATGTAATTCCTTTTGTCAACCATGCAGGAATTTTAGTGGGGTCGTCAACCATTTCTTGAAGTTCTTTGGCTAGTTTTTTATGTGATGCGCTTAAATAATATAGCCAAAAGTTCGGAATTTTATCTTTGCCTGGGAATTTCCAATTGTGTGTTTTTTTTTAGTGCATTTTTAACATCATCTTCTGTAATTCCAGACCATGTCTGTTCGGGTTTATTTTTCATTCGTTCTGTCTCTTGCGTAATCCAATGTACTTCCTTGCTAAGTTCTTTAGGGCAAGCCCATATCTTTTCCCAGAACTGTGTGACTTCTTCCATTCTGGGGGGTGCTGTCACTTCAAATCTTTTTTTTTACCTATTTCCCTGTAAAATCTTCTTTTTTTACCTATTTCCCTGTAAAATCTTCTTTTTTTACCTATTTCCCTGTATTATTATTATTATTATTATGATTATTATTATTATTATTATTATTATTATTATTATTATTATTATTTAGTTTTTATAGGTTTTACTCAAAATAGTTCTTGTTTTTTCTATCCCTCACGTTTTTAATCACTATCTGCGTATTAGTCATTTAAATATAATCAGCTGACTTGCCATTTCTTAAAGATATCAATATAATATCACGAATAAATTTGTCATGCACTCATATTTTCACTGTTCAAAGTTAATATAAGTTATCATTAAAGCTACCTCAGTTTCCGATATATCTGTAATAGACGTATAATTGAAATAAATGTTTTAATATATATTTTTTTGAATAACGATATTCTTTTAAAAAATTGGGTTAACTCTACGTAGTTCTAAATAATAATTCTTTGAGCAATTTCTTTAACCCCTGTTATTAATCGAAAAGGAAGAGTACGCTCTCAGGGAACAGAGTTCAAATTCCAGCCGAGATTGTATAAATATCCGTGGGAAAGGTATGAATCCACCATCAAGTCATGCGTTAAATAATAGAGAAGCAGTGGTGTGCAACCTGTATAAAAGGAAAAAATCTGAATTGAAAACCGTATTTCTAGTATGGCACATAATTGAACACCAACTAAGGTTTGCTCTGTATAGTTGCAGTAAATATGTCAACTAGTGCCAGTGGATGTTCAAGAAATAACGATGAGCCTGGATATACTTGGAAATGAGCAACTATACTAAAGGTGGGAAATTACACTTACCTCATGTCGAAAGAGCTCTGATTATATTAATTGAAATTATAGCATTGTTTTACAGTTATCATAAATATATATATATATATATATATATATATATATATATATACGCGTCGCTCATTCAGTAATAAATTAGAACACTCTAACTACTGGCGTATGATACATCATACGCTAAAAGTTTGCCTGATACCGAGAGCCCATTGCTCAGTGGTAGACTCGCCGACTGAGCCAAGTAGGTCTGGGTCCAAACTTAGGTTAAAAGCAATCTGATGTCTAACCTTACTGATGTGCTGTGATACAGCCAAACAGATTTGTCTGCGGATATATATATATATATATATATATATATATATATATATATATAAATTAGAGAAAATTTTCAAAATTTAAAAGTGTCGGATGTACATTTCGACATAGAATCTTTGATAGAGACTCTACGTCAAGCCAGCGACATTGTTTTTTGCAAATGGCGAAGGCCCTGGGTTAGAGTGTGGAGGGGTTTTAGGTTAACAAAGGTCACGTAAATGATCATGGCTTTCCACGTATCAATAAGTATTTTCCTGTTACTCCCCGCAAACCCCGTTCGGTCATCCACCTGATCAGGACCTACAAATATGTTACCCGCTGCCTTCCTCTGTCTCTTTTTCTTTCTATCTGGCCTGTCAGTATCAGGTTCTCCAAGCCCTTCTTTCTCATTGCATGTCCCAGGAGCTTATGTTTTTTGTACTGCTTCTTCGTTAACTTTTTCATGATTTCCTTTTTTCAAAACATTCTTAAAAGTACATGAAAAACATTTGACTTGACCTTTTAATCTTGAGAGATAAGGTGGTGATGTTCAGTCGAGAACATTTTACAAAATTCCTCAAATTCTTTATTGTGTAAGGTTATCCGGGAAAAGACACACGAGTAAGCGTTCAATTCTGGATTGCGTTCTTTAATTTCTTTTCATTGAACTTATTTAATTTCCGCAATAAATATATGTTTCGACTTTCTCTTTTATTTCTTCCCGGTTAACAGGTAATTGATTAATGTATTTTTTATTTTTATTTCTCTCTTTAATGCTGCAATGACAGTGTCCTCAAATGGTTCAGTATTTTTTGGAATTAATCTTGTTAACCTATCCGCATGGTTGGTATTCAGTTCTAAAATCAAAAATTAATAAATCCTGTGATCTCTTCTCTCTATGACTAGGAATTTCTTTTAATGGAACCTGTCTGCAACCATAAATGTTCTGTCTGCAACCGAAAATCTCTTTCCAGTATGAATTTTTTCTTTTTAAATATAATTGTTTATGCCTCGTGTTTAACCTTTCAGATAGTATATTTTTTTCACTGAATTTGAATCCGTACTATTGCATTTTTCATAAACTTTTCACATGTTCTATATATTTTTTTAGATACACTTGTGGTGATACCGACTGAGCAAAAGCGAGGGACCGGATGTTCGCACTTTCACGAACAAAAAGCAAATGACCAAAAGTCGTCGGTGCGCATCCGGGTTCGCGCAGATGTTCCGGTTGAAAAATAAAAATTAATTAAATATTAAATTTCCAGTTCGCGAGCCGACGCGAATTTTATTTATCTGCCAATGGGAAACCCAAAATCAAATACGGATATGAATTCCCAAATGACCACCTGCGATCCAAAAAGTCGAAATAAAAAGCCGATGCAGAAAACATCGCCAGACAGCCAGACCCTGACTCGAGTGAGAGGAGTGTAATCAGTATCCCCTTGACCTAAGTCAAGTGGCTTACTATGCTAGCCTCCCTTCCCTCTCTTCTTATCTTTCGCTGTCGCAAAACTACTTACTGACCTAATACATCAAAGACATTCCTTACTTACAACGCTCCCACATTCCTAAGCATTAATTCCCTTTTCAGCATTTTATTGCCATGAACATTTTAACGTCAGTTGGACCTATACTTCAAGTATTACTTTCATTGTAAAAACCTTTGATATGTGTACATATAAAATGTTAATTTTCTACTCAATTTGCTTTTCTTGGCTTATAACCTTTGTTTATGACTTATAGTGGGCTATCTACAACAAGGTCAAATTCCGTTAATCTGTAACAACATAATACTACCCTTCACAAGAACGGATTCCCCACTACAAACTCGGAAAGAATGGATAACACGCTATACACTTAATATATCACTCAGATACGACACTACAAAATCATAGTCTGCATGCACGGTATCCATAGTGTTTTAGAATATAGATGACGCCCTCTTAATACCAAAAGTATGTAGGTTTAACATAATTTTCTGAGAGTATTTGTAGTTAAATCTAAACACTCATCTTAAAGTTGTATTTGTAAATAGGCGTTAGAAAGATCTATATTATAAAAGTTTTTCCCCATTTAACTTTGCAAACATTTCCACTGAAGTTTGGGCACCTCAAAGTGGTGTAATGGTTAGCATGGTAATCTCACTAAAATCATTACAATTGTTTAGTGAGTTCAATTCTCACTAGGGGTTTCATACTTTCGGCCTTATGCCGCTCTAAGCTGCGCTTAGAAAATCCCCATAAACTGTTGGCGGTACATATATTTAATGATATATCATTTCAAGTCTGTCTAAGTTATCGTTAGAATGTTCCAATGCTGCGAATTGTGTAATCTGTTTCGTTTTAAAAACAGCTATCGAAACTTTTCTGCATAAAAGTTCGCTTAAAATTCAGAACAACAACACACCTCACTCAAATCAAATTTCGGATTAACTGACTTTCGCCCGATACATCTTGTCGTGTAACTTTGTTTATATGTTCAAATTTCGTTAGAATGTTACTTCATAGTTTTACATCTTTCTTCGCTAATGAACTTTCAATAAAAATTAACCGTTAAAAATCAGTTTGTAGCGGGGTCGTCAAAGAAGGTGCCGTTAACCTCGCAAGAAGTTAAAGTAATACGATCGACTCAAAGATAACGAAGACGAGGATTTATAAATTTAATCCAAATTTTATTTACAAATCTGGCACAAATATGTACAGAATGATTGTGAAGTCAGGTAATGCCAATCGGAAGATCGCAGAGGTAATCTGTTAGTCCTTAAGATGATGGTTGTTAGAGGTTCTGATTGGTAGTTATTTGAAGGACAGTTGCTGGTGCTCCTTCTGGTGGCTGGTGCTCCAACTGGTGGCTGCGGGAGTCGGCTAGTCTTTAGAAGGACTTTTGCATATATAAACAGCTAGTCCTTAAAAGACTGGCGCATATGTAAACGGCTAGTCCTTAAAAGACTGTCGCATATGTAAACGGATAGTCCTTAGAAGGACTGTCGCATATGTAAACGGATAGTCCTTAGAAGGAATGTCGCATATGTAAACGGATAGTTCTTAGAAGGACTGTCGAATATGTTAACAGATAGTATTTAGAAGGACTTTCGCATATGTAAACTGCTAGTCCTTAAAAGACTGTCGCATATGGCTAGTCCTTAAAAGACTGTCGCATATGTAAACGGATAGTCCTTAGAAGGACTGTTGCTCGCGGCGGCGGCTGCTGCTGCTTCTGGGTTTGGCAAATTATGCTGAGAGCGGCTGATTTCGCTGGAGTTGGGGCTGCTGCTGTGGTGGCGGTGGTGGTGATGATCAGTGACAAGGATAGGCGCAGGTGGTAGGGGGAGAACGTCTCTCCAGCCCGGAAACTCTGGGATATGGAGGAAGAAATCGGCTATGTTTATGTCAGCGACGGTTAGCAATATTGCCTAGTTATTTAATGCCTTTTGTTTGTCGATTAAACTTTACCTTCCAGTTTTCCATGTACACATGGGTTTCATTTGAGCACCATGTGTATATAGTTTAGTTTCAGGTCATGTTTTTGTGTTTCGACTTTTGGAAACGCTGAAAGATGCTGGGCAATCTCGACATTTTTGGCAAAGACATAAGAATAAGCAAGAATCTATACTGGCAGCAAACGGCCTGCAAACGGCCTGCATACGGACAGGTAACGACCTCAGTAGATACACAAAGATAGAAAAAGGCGTAAGACAAGGATGTGTCTTTTCACCGGATTTATTCAACCTATACAGCGAGAATATTTTGAGGACCCTAGATGACACGCCATGATTTGTTACTGAAGGCCACAACCTGAACAACATAAGATATGCGGACGATACAGTGCTGATTGCGGACACGGAAAGGAAACTACAAGACCTCATACAGAAAGTAGCAGTGGAGAGTGACAAGAAGGGACTACAAATAAACTTTAAGAAAACTGAGTGCATGGTCATCAGCAAAAGATACAACCCAAAATGCCAAATACAGGTGGAGGATAACAGAATCAAACAAGTCCAAGAATTTAAGTACCTAGGAAGTGTTCTAACAAGAGATAGAAAATGCGACACGGAGATTCGAAGGCGAATTGGCATGGCAAAGGACGCGTTCCAGAAGATGAGCAAAATACTAACACACAGGCAAATCTCAATAGAAACGAAGAAAAGAGTTCTAGACTGCTACGTGATGTCAGTTCTTCAATACGGCTGTGAATGCTGGACAATATCATCGAAAATGAGGACAAAACTGGAAGCGGCCGAAATGTGGTTCTACAGAAGGATTCTACGGATATCGTGGACTGAGCATACAAGCAACGACGAGGTGTTAGAAAGAATGTCAACAAAAAGGAAATTGATGCTGAGCATCAGGAAGAGACAACTGAAGTTCCTGGGACATGCAATGAGGAAGGAGAGCCTGGAGACCTGATACTGACTGGACAGATAGTAGGAAGGAGAGACAGAGGAAGGCAGCAGATAACATATTTGCAGGGACTGATCAGGTGGATGACGGAACGGGGGTTGCCAGGAGCAACAAGAGCAAACATACTAAGAGCCACAAGGGATAGGGAGACGTGGAGAGCCATGATCGCCTACGTCCTGAAGGAACAGGGCACATAGAAGAAGAAGAGTCACAGAAAATTAATGCCTTCGCTCTTTTTTCCGTGGCGAGGCTTTTAGATGTTTGAGTAGCCGGCAGTAACTTTTTGCCGAGTGCGATAAGTTCGTTTCTTCTATGTTGCTCATTCATTTATAATTCAAGCATATGCGGCCGTCTCTTCATCTTCTTTCGTCAGATTCATACATTTCCAACGGGTGTTGAATAAAGAGCATTATAAGAGTTATAAAAATATGTATTTTTTCTTCAAAACAAATTTCTTTGAAAATTACAGTATTTATTAAAATATTTCGTATTTTTCTAGTATTTTCAGTCACCGCGTTCTTCTCTGAAAATTTGCTCAGATCTTCAAAAACACGCTGAAAAATTAAATTCATCACTTTGATTGTATTACAATTCAGATATAGTATTTGCAGGAGCGACGGTAATAAAGAACTTCGTGAATTTTGATCTGACTTCATATTTTATTGTTTCTAGGGATTAACCAACTGCTGATGTTAGCGCTGTTGAATTTTTACCAAAAAAAACCCAACAAAAACTAGTATTTTTCTATCTTTATGTGACACCTTATGCCCAGGGCTGGCTCGTTATTTCTGACGGCACCAGTTGTGACGCTGCCACCCGGCTGGCCGGTTGGTTTGGTCGGTGTTGCTGCTCGTGACAATCCCTTCACAAAGCTTGTTTTCAAGACGTCTATTGCAACAACGAGCCACTGACCAAGTTGTGAATTGATCTCAGAGGTCGCGTTGTGCAATTTCAGTAGGCATTTTTCCACTCAAAGGCAGTCCGGAGACTGGTATACACTTGTGATTAAAAATAAACACGGCACAAAAAAAAAAAAAAATAAATAAATAAATGTCTAAGGTCGAACCCGCCTGGAGAGTTACGAAGAATGTCTTTATATATAAAACCAAAAACAATGTTTTTTTTCACAGGAGCAGACAATACAATTGTCAGGATGATAATAGAGTTGTCGTCGGAATGCCGATTTACAACGAAGAGAGAGAGAGAGAGAGAGGGAGAGAGAGAGCGTTTTTAAAATCTCAGAGCTTTCAGTCTTCAAAATTAGAATGTCTTTTCTAAGTTTCTTTAAAGTAACAGAACCCTTCTAATTTTACGTTAAGGTTTTTTCACGTATTTTCTAAAATTGGAGCTGTCCGTTTTCTAGGTAATGTTAAAAAAATAACAAAGTTCTGTCGGGTTCTGATCGGAACTCGACGGGATTTGCCAAATTAGAAGCGAGTAATGGCGGCGACGTGGCAGCGGCGGTGTGGAGTAGGTTTCCTTGTCGTCTGGAAGCTCGCTCCCGGCTCAACATCAAGTTTTCTCGCTGAGTCCGGATTTTTATAACCATCGCCAATCCTCTCAGGGGATTCGGCCGACTCAAAGCCCTCGACCAATGAGATTGCTTTCCACCCACTCGATTTGCGGGAGGGCCGTGGCTCGATGAATAGAATATTATCATCTCACTTCCTTTCGATTACATCATCTTAGATTTTCCAATTTCTACTCATTTCTGTTCTCAGGGAACATCTGTTGGGGGACTTAAACCCCGCCTGACCCCATCAAACAAATCCTGACATTTTGTTTTGGATACTTATTAACTTTTAGCTTGCCTGAAATATCCGCTTCGAACACGAAAAAAGAAAGATTTCTACCTTTCTTTCCCATCTATTAAAATAGTTAATTTTTCCATTCCCCTGATTTTCCTAGTCCATGATAGTATTAAAATAGTTAATTTCTCTGTTCTCCGGACTTTACAAGTATATGATAGTATTAAAATAGTGTTTTACATAAGCTCACATCACGAATTTCAATAAAGGATAACTAATAATACCGCTAATATTCATTTCTCTCTCTCCACTGTACTAAACCAAACGAAAGAAAGTATACCCGCGAGAGATAGTGTCACATTTGGGTAATATTTATTTTATTTTTACACATAAAGAAAAAAAAACCAACGTGTTTCTAATTTTGATTGTCACTGATATCCTGTGTGCCGAAACAACAAATATTTTTCTCTACTTGTTATCGCTTAGTATGCGTTTAGAATATCCTCGTAAGTCCAGTAGTAACATATATAGGATTTGATTATTGCTCCTGTTGTACACGTAGAAGCTTCGATTTTCGTCTCTACTGTTATAAATCTATCGTTTGTAATATAAAGTCTTGTTTACGCACTTGCCGTGACGTCTGTAAGAAATGCTCTAAAGAATGTCTCCAAAAGCTTTAGATTTAATTTTGTTTAAAAACTAATGTGGCACAAGGCCAAAAATTTTGGATGGGGGAATCTGGTTTTCATTTGCCTTCTCATTAATTAACTAGCATCTATAACTGATCCAGTCGGTCATATGTTTTTTTTTTCGCCATAACATCTCAGCCACACAGCACATGCATCATAAAGCCACATTTGCTCTAGAATTTTTCAGCTAATCCCGTTATGTTCGATATTTGTGATGAGCTTGGTTGATATAAAAATTAAAATAATAAATTTACATTGTTCATGGTAAGTAAAATATTTACACAACTAAACAAAACTGGTGTTAGTATGGGGCAAATTCCACAGTCTAATAACAGAAAAAATAGCAGCTAATTGGACGAATAATACTGTGGGACTTATAGAATAAAATCCCATGCATACGTTTGACAACACTGGTCAACAAAAAAAAAAATGAAAACTTGTCTAGACAACAACATAATTTTGGCCTATTTAAGAGTGCTGAATCTGAAAAGAACTTTACTTTTGCATTGTTGGCTACCATTTTTGCTGTTCATAAATGCTTTCTGTTTTTGTTTTTTATTTGTTTTGTGTATATACATTGACCGTTGGCAATAATTCTCAAAGCAAAATCATAGAAACATCTCAATTTGTATTTAAACCAAAAAATATTGATGTGCATATTATTAAATACTATTTTTCCAATAACAATCAGAACCTAAGACTTTAAATATAGCACAACTGAATATACCAAGAACAAGAAGTATTTTTAGAAAACCATTTAATAAACTAACAGCAGAAATAAAACCTCATTGAACAAAGAACTATGGTAAAAATCTTCACAATCTTGAGTGTCTCTCATGTTCTATATTATTTAAATTTTGTTTGATACTCCAGCATTTATCAGACATTATTAATTTATATCATCTTCCATGGTAGCACTTTTCTATTCTCACACCACTGTAATTATCCTGAAATTTATCTAGATGGCTATGCAAAAATTGAAATTTAATTCTCATATTAGCGTATTACTGATAATGTTTATCAGTTACTTTTAATTTTGGCGATAAATTTGAAAGGTTCTGTACTTCATTTTTAAAATTTTTGATTTAATTTTTTTTTATAAATATATTTTATTTCAGATTGCTGACATAAATTGCTCGGCCTACCTGAAACTTGCTGTGCTTCAACGACCTTCATTAACGAAATATTGCGATCAGCCAAAATCATGAATTGATTTTTCCTAAGCTAAAATGAACAAAAATGACACATCGTCGCCATAAGAATACCTGCTCGAGGTTGTCGAAACAAGGAGGGTAATCCTATGTAGAACCAGATTTACCTTTAGATTGCGAAGAAAGGGCTCTAACATAAAAATGTACAGTATCAACGTAATCGGGCAACCTAGACGAATCGACCTTGACAACATGATTGACTTTGATCTTACGCCATTCACTTACACCATCCCACTGGGGAGCCGATGAAAGAGACTTTTTCACAACTGAAATTACCACCCGAAACCAGTTGTCTCAAGAACAGCCCCGAGAAATCGTTGGTCAACACTATAAAATGCCAGGGACTGATCTAAATATATCAGCGATGCTAGTGTAGACTTTTCTAAGATCAGGCGTACCGTATGATGGTTTTCCTGAATAACCCTACTCTTAAGAGTGCAAGACGGCTCGGAGTCAATCAGACACGTCAGGATAGCATGAAAACAGTTGGCTAAGACCTTAGCCCAAATCATTAATTCTGTAATCAACATAGTTAAGTCTGGGAAATTAATAATTATTTCCCCGTCCGTGTTTGTCCTTGCGTTGCAGCTTGATCACAACTGTGGTCAAGCCCTCGGAAACAACCCTGTTCTTCCTCCATTGGTTAAAGATCAGTGCTATCAACGGGGTAAACAAGTGCAACTAACTCAGATACGCCTCTTAGGGGAGATGATTGATGACCGGAGCCCTTTTTTTAAGCCGACAAGCTTCAGCGTATCACAGATTTCCGCCTCTGTAATCGGACCCTGGCCCCAGCCAGTTCAGTCGATGTGAGATGAGGAAAGTTATCTGAATAAAGTTATCTAAACTAGGGTTCTTCAGCTCACAGTTCAGTGACTATATCTTTCCTATTAGTAAACATACTTTTTAATCTAGGTATCACAGCCTCTTCCTTCTTGATAGGCATAGAGGACAACTCTACACTAGCTGCATTTATTTACCGATTTAGTAACAACTATTCATTCGGTTTTTTGGTACCGTCTGCATTACTAATCTATCTCAGTCGAACAGTTAATGTAATCAGCAGCTAATAGCTTAACAGTTCTCTTAAGGTGAGCCCACGACTTCTTCCTACGCCACATCCTACGTCAACTCCTACTTTGGAGTTAGTAAAAGCTCCATGGAAAAGTCTTCTTCTTCTTCTTCTATGTGCCTCGTCCTTTCAGGACGTAGACGATCATGGTTCTCCACGTCTCCCTATCCCTTGCGGCTCCTAGTATGTTTGCTCCCGTTACTCCTGTCAACCACCGTTCCGTCAGCCACCTGATCAGGTCCTGCATATATGTTATACGCTGCCTTCCCCTGTCTCTCTTTCCTTCTATTTGGTCAGTCAGTATCAGGTTCTCTAGGCTCTCCTTCCTCATTGCGTGTCCCAGGAACTTCAGTTGTCTCTTCCTGATGCTCAGTATTAATTTCCTTTTGGTTGCCATTCTTTCCAACACCTCATTGTTGCTTGCGTGCTCAGTTCACGATATCCGCAGCATCCTTCTGTAGAACCACATTTCCGCTGCTTCCAGTTTTGTCCTCATTTTCGATACTATTATCCAGCATTCACTGCCATATTAAAGAACTGACATCACGTAGCAGTCAAGCACTCTTGTCGCATTTTCCATCTCCAGTTAGGACACTTCCTATGTATTTAAATTTTTGTACTTTGCTTGATTTTGGTATCTCCCACATTTATTTGGCATTTTGGGTTGTACCCTTTACTGATGACCATGCACTCAGTTTTCGTAAAGTTTATTTGTAGTTCTTTTTTGTCACTCTCCACCGCTACCTTCTGTATGAGGTCTTGTAGTTTCATTTCCGTGTCCGCAATCAGCACTGTATCGTCTGCGTACCTTATGTTGTTCAAGTTGTGTCCACCAACACTAAATCCTGGCGGGTCAGCTAGGGTCCTCAAGATTTTCTTGCTGTATAGGTTGAACAAATCTGGTGAAAAGACGCATCCTTGTCTTACGCCTCTTTCTATCTTTGTAAATCTATTGAGATCGTTACCTGTCCGTATACATGCCGTTTTCTGCCAGTAGAGATTGTTGATCACTCTTATATCTTTGCCGAAAATATCTAGGTTGCAGAGCATCTCTATCAATTCTTTGTGTCGTATCTTGTTGACTGCCTTCGCATAGTCAATGAAACATAGGTACAAATCTTTCTTCATTTGTATTGCCCTTTCGGAGAGCATCCTAATCATGAATATGGCGTCCCTTGTTCCAGTGTCTTTGACGAACCCGCACTGTTCCTGCCCTATCTCTGGCCTGATTCTGATTCTCGCTCTGTTCATCAGGATTCTGGCCATCAATTTGGTAATGTGGCTCATTAAGCTGATAGTTCTGTGTGGTACACACTCGTTTGCACCTGGTTTCTTAGGCAGTGCTATAAATATCAACTTGCACAGGTCGTCTGGTATTATTCCGCTGCTAAAGTCTAGGAGGAGAAATTAAGAACCAAATTGATTATGTTATTATCAACAAAAGATTAGGAAACGTACCGACTGTAGAAGTGATGCTCTGCTAATTATATGTAAGGATAAAACTACAAACATTAAAGAAACCTAATGGGGTGTTGGCGACATCTGTTTAAAGTAATTAAAAAATACGTATTTGAAATATAAATCTTAAAACGAAAGAAATATATTCAACAAATGAAATTGACTTAAACAAACTTAGAAAAAAATGCTTCTCAGAAATCGGTCAATGTAAAATCCTTTAACATGGTCAATCACTCTTCAAGAAAATAAAACTGACTGCAACAGATTTTTTTTCAGGCTAAGTAGATTTCTTTATTTAACACTCTTGATTTGTTCATTTGAACCATCAAGAGTTGCATTATCTACTTCACAACAATATCAGAATCAAATTTTAATAAATTTAAAATATCTATATCAGCTGTGAAATTCTTGTAACGGAAACAAATATCCTAAAAAATATATATTATTTCATAGAAACTTGAATTTCTATATTTTTGTGACATTGAACTTTATTTCCGGATAAATCTATATTCAATTTTTGCTAAAGAGAAACTTTATATGTACATTGTGAAACAAGACTAAACGGATATTATTAACATGTATTTATTGAGTGTCATAAAAATGTCAAACTTTCAGACAAACAAATTCTCTAAAAGGTTTTCAGGTTGTTAAAACACGGTTTCAACAACGACGATTAATAAATATTTTGATGAATGATATTTATAAAATCGGATGCTTATAAAATAACGTGAGACTTATTTTTTCAACTTTTATCATTAAATTAGAAAACTAATTTTATCGCAAATGAGACATTGAAAATAAAAACAATTTTACTGCTACTTGACATTTCACAATTGAATATGACATTTCATTTCTTGAAGGTGTAATCTGTAGCGTTAAAATGAATAGCTGGGTTATCGATTTCTTAAACACGTTAATAGAATAAGTTACAAGATTTTCATTAATTTTGGCTAAGGTTCAATTGAATCGAAAGGAAAAATTGTATGAATGAAATGAGGTACCAAGGAACAAACTTTTTGTCTCCTATAAAATAAAAATGACAGTCATAAGTTTCTCAATGATTGATGAAAATTTCGTGCTGTTTCATCCTTTCGGCTTATCCGGGACATATTTAGAACATTCCAATTTAAATATGTCTGCTCTAGCACAAAGTTAAATCTCTTCGCTTGAGAAAACTATTCATATCAATGATTATACCAAATACAATTCTCAAATATGATTCAATGCAGACAGGTCATGTTGCGCACCTATTTGCATAATGCATTGTCAGCATACATTGTAAATCCTAGTCGTGTTATCTCCTGTGTTTACCAACTAATTTTTTTAAAATTAAAAACAAAACTTATTTCCAGATATTTTATTCACAAAAAACAACTTTCACTAAGGTTTAACATAAAATTATAATTAAGTCGTTAATATCTCTCAAAGAAAACAAATTTAGATTTTAACTAAGGGACATTTAACAACATGCGCGTTTCTTTATACGAAGATCAACAAATTGTTCACAGCAAAAAAAAAAAAAAATGAAAAATATATATCTATATAATATTTCAAGTCGAAATTAGCAGCTGTCACTTTTGATTTGTAGGTTATTGTTTGCATAATGACAATTTTATATTCCAATTAGAATTACCTGCACACTTTTACTCGTGGATAAGTGATAGCAGTATATTGTATTTACAAGAATACCTAAAAAGTAAGATTTTATCATGGTTATTACAACTGCTAATTTTAAACAGGAACCACAATTCTGATTCTCGTTTGCAAGTCTGAAATGCATGTTGTTCACAGTAGCTTTATAGACAAAATGCAGTAGTTAGTTTATTTTCCCGCTAACAATATAAAAGAATATCAATACGCTTGCAAGTCGGGGTGAGGAGAGATACAAAATAATAATTTTTATTATTTTTAAATTATCTGATCATCTTCAGTGAAATGTTAACCTTCCACTTTCCTTTAAGCTTATCGTTGATTTCTTTTAAGAGCATTCGAATCCTATATTAAATACTTGATTTAGGGCCCCGGTGCACGTGATTCAAACTTAATGAAAACACTTTAAGTTAACATTTTTAATCTCCAAAAAATCACATAAGCGCCTTATTTCGTTTTTTAGAAATATTTGTTTAGTCATTCTAATTTGAGACTGGTGCTTATTTTAAATTTATTCGGGAAAGTGAAACGCTTAATCTACATAGAAAATTTACGTATTTATGTTGTACAACATTAGTACACAAAATAAGCTTCTACTGGCATTTGGCCTTGCAGTTTGAATTCAATTCTCGTCAATTATTGAATTTCATTGATGTTTCAAACGTTTATAATATTTACAAATTGTCATTTTTTAACATTAAATTATATGTGCTTACTGTTTATAATTACGACTAGGTCTGAAAATTTTGAAGCACAAGTCCGTAGTTTGAATACCAAACCATCACCAATATTACAATTTTGAGGCGTACATGTCGGAAGATGTTGTCATAAACCCAACCAAGAAGAATCTTTTAATATATACTCATTTCGCCCCAAGCAAGACGTTACTGTCGCTGGTGCGCATGGGTTTATAGTAAAAGTAGTGTGGGAAAAGTAACAAGGTACAGGTAGTGTCGAAACAAAGAGTTAAAAGTTGGCGAGTGACGCTGCACAGAAAACTTTCGAGATTGTGGCTTTCAAGGAAGCAAGTATGCGGAAAGGAGTTCCACTGGAAACTGAGAGAGTAGACGTGGAGGCGACATTCGACTATTTTGAAAGTAAAAGGGTAAACCCCAGTTGCCAGTCTATTATCAAGAGTAAAGAGACAGAGCATCAAAGAGATAAGCTTGCCACAGCTGAAGAAGAAATATCGTAGAAAATTCAGAGGAAACACACAACATGTCAGTGAGAAAGTAACTAAAGTCGAGCTAACAAATCCGGATTGGTTATATTGCATATCTTACTTTGAATATTTTTGAGAACCTCGAGCACCTAACCAGTTAATCACCAAATATGCGAATTTTTATTTGTGCAAGACGGATTCTGGCGAGAAAAACTTCCTAACCATACAGAGTGTCCCAATCTTCTTAGCAGTAGATGTAGCTATTGATTCGATGCAGTCGTTCCACCTGAGGTCGTCTAATAGAATGAGGCCGAGGAAGCGCAATATGCATCCGGTAGTCTCTCTTCTGGGTGACTACCGGATGCATATTGATGGATGATAGAAAGCCTGTCTATGGTAGTTAAAAAAGAGCAGTCTTGTTTTGAAAGCATTAAAATTTAAGAGGTACTTCTTACCTCAATCAAACACATATTGGAGATTCTTTCCAAGAGCAACAGCGAGGTTTACTTTGCCAAGGAAGATTTCTTACTGAGACGAGAGTGGTGGTGTCATCTGCAGAGATACGTACTTTAGAATTGATTACATGAAAAACTTTATTAATGAAGATCAGCAAAACGTAATAACTAAGATAGAGCCTTGAGGGGTACCCGCGTTGGTTTGATAAGTTTAGGAAGCATGCCATTTCAATACATCGTTACGCTATTTGATAGAAAGGATTGGATTAATTTGAACAAACATCCATTTATACCATACCACTGTAGCTTGTGTAGAAAACCAACATTCCACATTTTAATGGAAGAGAACTTATGAACAAAGCGCTGAAGTTTATAAACAATATTCTCCCGAACTTATTGTATATAAGCAATTTTTAATGGAAGCGAAAAAGACCCTTACTTAGAATCAGAATGAAACAATTGACCTTTCTCGAGTTCCTAATTAAAGAAAAAGGTGTTGCAGAACTTTGCACCGACAGGAGATATTTAAGGCAAAAGACAGAGGAAAGCACTGCATATCCAAACTTATTGGTTGTGAAAATTACTTGCAGAACAGACAAACTAAGAACTACAAAAAAGAAGATAAGTAGAGCTATAATTGCACTGCATGACTTCAATACATAGAAGAAATCAACAAAAATTTTATATCATTGAACTATAGCTAGTCAAGTATCGAAAATAAAAAATTAACACGGTCGTTTTTGTCTATATCAAATGTTATGAAGAGTCAAATAGGGAAGAAATGCTTTCTCTGTGTTTTGAACTTCTGGCGTTTTTTTTACTGTTCTAGAATAAAGTTATGTTATAGGCGTTTTTGATTTCCTTGTTTAATAATGATTGCAATTAGCCTAGTTGCTTCAGATATTTCAAAAACACTTTGCGATAATGATAATAATTTATATACTGATGATTTTTTTCATACTTTTAAAGTCATTGGACTTTAGGAAAGGCAAAATATAGAACATAATGAAAGTGAAAAAAATTGAGTAAATTATTATTTGAAAATTGAATCTTATGTGTCTTGACATGCGAGAGATATTGGTGCACAAAGTGATTTTGACATAAATGAAATCTACAATTAAAATGGACAATTTTCTGAAGGAAATGCAAGAAATATATACAGCAAAAAAAAAATCGACCATATCAGTTTTAGCTTTTGGCTAATTTAAATATCTTCTTTACTTTTTCCTGTGCATAGTGTTTTAAATGAAAAACTGTGTAGATAATAGTGCAAATAAATAAACAAATAAATAATACACAGAGTTTATTTCAATAGAGAAATGAAGAGTGTTGGCTATATTATACTCACTGAATAGCATAGTATGACGATCGCATTAATTTCTTTTATAAATTCCTGATCTAAAAAAATTAAAAACTTACCTCAGCTATCCTAAAAGATTTATGTAAAATTTTATTCAAACAAAATTAGCAATAGATTTATTAGGAATATTTACTACTAGAAAGTATATATATATATATATATTTTTTTTTTCTAGACATATTCTATTAAATATAAGAGACAATGAATGTCTATTATGTTTAATCATGAGCCGTTCTAAACGTCGTATTTTTGCTTTAATTTCAGTTGAAAATAAAGACAAAAATTCTCCAACATTTGGATAATTATTTATTGGTTTTCTTCTAAGCTTTCGGCTCACATGAGCCATCTTCAGAGAGGTAGTTTAAACTGAAATATTATAAAATCCACCATCACCGACGATTTTATTTTGTGTTGACATAAAACTCCGCTTGGCAACGGCAATAGTTACCAAAAATAATAAACGCAGTTCTTAAGTTTGCAATGCGGTTTTATGACGTCACACCGCGGGATAGCGCGAAATGACAACAAAACCATCTAGTCAAATGCAATGTAATATGTTATTTCCTGTTTTAAAGTTGATTTTATTGAGTGTTGGTTGTTTTGATTTGATGTACATGGCCTCCAATATCTGCAGGTTCCTCTTACTGTGTGTATGAGTAAGGATCACCGTATTGTTGACCAAAATCTGTCTGATATTACCTACATGTTTATGTTTTTCAGAGAAATGTTGTTTAATAGTACTCTGATCAGAAAGATGACATGTAAGTCTACGGGAGAGCGTGGTTGTGGTAAAACCAATATATGTACTAGGTTTTTGAGTATATGTACTTTTTATAATATATATATTATAAAAAGTTTAAAACAATTGACCTCATAGTTTATAATAACCCAACAGGCACTAAACTAAATTCTTTACAAAAAACCAATGTAGTGTACCAATTTACATGCCCATTCAGAGATTGCATCTCTGATACTACTCAAAAACCTAGTACATACTGCGTTTATTATTTTTGGTAACTATTGCCGTTGCCAAGCGGAGTTTTATGTCAACACAAAATAAAATCGTCGGTGATGGTGGATTTTATAATATTTCAGTTTAAACTACCTCTCTGAAGATGGCTCATGTGAGCCGAAAGCTTAGAAGAAAACCAATAAATAATTATCCAAATGTTGGAGAATTTTTGTCTTTATTTTCAACTGAAATTAAAGCAAAAATACGACGTTTAGAACGGCTCATGATTAAACATAATAGACATTCATTGTCTCTTATATTTAATAGAATATGTCTAGAAAATTACTTGCTGCCTCGATATACTAAATATATATATATATATATATATATATATATATATATGTGTGTGTGTGTGTGTGTGTGTGTGTGTGTGTGTGTGTGTGTATGTGTGTGTGTGCGTGTATGTGTATGTACGTGGGTATACGAAAGTAAAATGTTTATGCATCTGTATAAATTAGGAAATAATTAACATATTATATTTCAGATATAGCATTTCTTAATCTCAAATCTTTTCAATATAAAACTGATATTAAGTTACTTTTAAATCTTGACTCACTATAAAAAACGTTGATGTATATTTAATATCTTAAATTATGAAACATTGTATAAGGAATTTAATATTTATGAAAACTTAACCTAAAATTCTCATAACGGTTTTTAGGACAAATATGAGTTCTAATGTAACTGAATTGAACAATATTTTTCAAATGTAATCCGGTTAGAATTTATTTCTTACATAGATTAGTTTGTCACTTAAATAATTGTTTAAAGGAGAGTATTATTTTTAATTTACATTTTGCCAAGAATTGACATTCTCTGTATAAATGTTATTCTGAAAAAAGTATCAGAAGTCGATCTCTAATACTTGTATTAATGATTTAAGAAGCAGGCTTTAATAATGTTTATGGTTAAGTCAACATCAAACTAAATCAAAAGAAGCAGCTCAATGCATAGAAATCGTTGGAAGAATTAAAGATTTGTAGCAAACAAGTTAACTAGTCAAAAACAACGATAATCCAAATTGTTTGAATGTCGTTTATTTTCTGTGAGCAAGGTACTCGATCAACGATTTTTTTCTGAAACCAATAAGTCAAAACTCCGAGCGAAAAAATATCCGTCAGAACAATTTTCTAACTGCTGATCAAATGTCCAAAAATCAGATTTCATTATTGGAAGAGATTCTTCATTGGTGTCAGGAACTGTCAGTACCTTATCGTATATATTTATGTAAATAACTGTCAAATGATGAATGGAGATGAAAAAAATCATGACGTATAACTAATTAGAGAAAATCTTAGATGAGGTAGGAGAACAATAATAAGAATGTAAATACATGCCGAGAATTGACTGACAGTTGAAACTTGCAACGTTTATGTCAAACCTGACATTTTCAGTGTTATAATACACACAATATTAAATAGCAAAATTTTGACTGGATTAATGAAAAATAGAAATAAAATGTAATATCCAATCCACAGTTTGGTATCGGGATCTTTAACGTTTGTTTGTTTTTTACTCAAAATATACGGCCGCGATAATTGCGACACAAATTTTCTATTTATTTTCTATCTCTGTGTACCCCACTTTAATAAACATTGCATTTGCAACCTGACGAGATGAAACGAGAAAGTGAATCAGCCGAGTTACAATAGATATAAATTGATATTTTCTCGGTCTCTTAAGCAATTTGAACTGACATGTTTGCATTAAAAGTGAAAAACTATAGATTTATGAAAGGTTTGATCAATACACACACACACACACACACACACACACACACACACACACACACACACACACACACACACATATATATATATATATATATATATATATATATATAAACTTCCTGTTTTCCGTGAGGATTGATGTACTTGAATTAGCAATGATGTTATTCACTGTGCTAAAAGTGAATATATTGTTACTGGTTTAAACACAGATTATTTATTTTCATGATGCAACACACATTTTTTTCTCTATATATATTTTAATAAAATTCTACCCATGTGAAGTATTAAAGCCAATAGGACACAAGTGGTTGCTGTGTGTGAAAGAATTAGAAACATTATTAAGGAGCAAGAGAAATAGAAAAGTAATCAGGAAGACAGTAGATAATATTAGGATTGTATTTATAATTTTGAGGATCAGAGTTGGCTTGAAAGCATGTAAATGTAAGAGAGTTTCACAAGTAAGAATTGCGTGAAAATAAACTGAGCATTTATGGTTATATCTGGATGTTTTAACTGTAAATTGATGAGAACTTACCGCAAATCTAGTAATGCTCTGGAATTCAAAATCTAAGTACCAGATCAAAGAGCTCATCCACACAAGTATCATGAGAGTATTTATAAAAAGAGCACAGGGAAGAAACTTTATGGTGTGGGAAAAATGACTGAAGCATAGACGTGATGACAGAACAAATATTACTGATTCGTTGGATTTTATCAAAAGATTTAAATATATAGCAGGAACACCGTAACACACGGAGCAGCAAAATTCAAAGCATCATCGAATGTTAGACATATAAACATGCAAGAGAGATTTTAGAGATAAAATTTGTCTAGAATCTTAGCATCAGAATTAGCAATAAATAGTCTTTCTACTTTCTGTCAGATTGAATTAGCGAGTAACTCGCCTGGAGGTTAGTTTCAGCTTTAGCCATCCTGTTGGAAGACAGAAGGATGATTTTAGATGATTAGTAGAGAGCAGTTTAGTTAGGAAGGCGATAAAATTATCAAACATTATTCGCCCCATTTAAAATATTATAGCAAATTATTAAATCACCTTCCAATTTTACCTAATAGAACTTACCCAACTCAGTATTGAAATACGGGTATACGGTCGTGTCATCGCCATAGATTTGCATTGAGAGCTTTCATTAATGAAAGGTCATTAATGAAAAGTAAATGCAAAGTTGAATTAAGGATAGAGCTCTGAGAACATCTACATTAGTAAAAAATGGTCTAGAAGATTGGCGTTTCAGGAAGACTTGATCTTCACAATAGTCATCTAAATCTTGATAGGATGTTTCAGTAATAATTGTTAATATATCAGCAGTTATCCTAGAGAACGAAAGTCATATTGCTTCTCTGAAAAAGTACCGGCGATGTGAGGAGCTTAATTTCAGCGTTGCCTAGGACTTCTACTACTTTACCCAAAAGATTTAAAAGTCTAGTAAACCCATGTTTTGTAGAGGAAGACGGTTCACCTCAGTTCTTTAAGACTGGAACAAGAGATCAAGCTTTCTAACAATAAAAAAACAACAATCAGCGAACGCAGTTAAGAAAGAACAGTAGCATGTTCGAAAGCACATTCTTAACGGATATTACAGAGATACTGTCACGTCCACGTGTTTTCTGGGGAAGAATATAAGAGATGATAGTAGAAACTACGATAGCCGTTATATGCATATCACACAAAACAAACTCTGTTCCAAGTGTAAAGTCAAGCAAGTGTTCCACAGATGAGATAAAAGTAGAGTTCTAATAGACTTTACGTGCGAAAACCTACGCTTTATACTTACAAGATACTAACACTTGAAATTGATTGAAAAATAGACGAATACAAAATATTTTTTTTATTCAAATCAACATCAGCCTAAATAAAGAAGTAAATTTTCTAAAACGAAGGGGTTAATTTGTGTGGAAGAATTAGAAGCGTAGACATTTATTGTGGGCAGAAATAGAAAATAATAATCAGTAGAATCTTAGGTAAATTTTGATATTGCAATTTATTTATTTTCAGATTTATATGTAAAAACAGGAACCTCTGCTGCGATTTATGCATTACTATTCAATCACGAATTGATTTCTCTCGGCTGTGTACACCGCGTATATATAACAGGTTAAAATTTCCTACACTTTCAGCTGTCTCCCGATAGCTTTGGGGTAGACTCTCCGACTGATACCAAATTGGTCAAGTTTAGATCCCTGTTGGAAGCATGCGGATGTATATCCACACCGAATAGTTGTGATACAGCAAAACAGGCTTTTATGTGTGGGACTATATATATAAAATAAAATTTATTGATTGATTTATTTATATTCTTTATCTTTAATGCTAAATCCATATTATCTTTTAATTTAAACAAAATGATTAAATTTGGTTAATTTTTAGCAGAGCCCTATATAATTTATAAAGCATATATATAATAATTCGGTTCCTTTCAAACTAAGCTGCCATAAATTTAGTTTCATAAATTTTAAAAATAATTAGAATTAAAATTAATTCGTGAATTTCGAATATCCTTTAGATATCTAAATAAATTATGCACGTGAGTGTGAATATGTGTGTATGTGTGTGTATGTACTTGTATTAATAGAAATGGATTCTTTTTGAGACGTTAAAATTTAAAATTAAGATTTATTCTTAAATTTGTATGTCCAAATTTTTCTATTACATTTGTCCCAGTCATTATTTATTTAAACTAAAATCCCTTTTGTAAATTTTTCAATCGTTTGTTTTTTTAACATTGATATCAGTCGGCAGGTTTCTTTTGTTTCTAAGCGAAAATATTTTCATAGCATACTTCCTAATCAACCACCCCTTCGCTCTTTTTGTCCTTTCCGTTCCCCCTACCACTACTATCGCTCTGACATATCTAAATTTTAATTTTTAAACTTTTGGCTCTTGTATGGGGGAGGGGTATGTCTTCTAATATGAGACAGGGGTATCTGTCTGTTTTCCCTTCTTGCTTCCTTACATTCAAAAATTGTTAATCCCACCCTATTTTATTTTCCTGTGTATGGATGATTTTTGTGGTTCTACCAGTAAAAAATATTTAACACATTTAAATTTGAATAATGTTTTGATTTCAGCCATTGCTGAAGAAGCGAGAACTTCCTTGCAGAAACGGCTATACAAAGGATTTAAATGTCGAATTTTATATATATATATATATATTTGGCTCTGTAAATAGAACGTAATATTTGCATCGAACCCTCCACCTTGATCAATTTTCATATTAATCAAAGTAATATTAATAGGATCATGCTTTGGGGATTTACCTATCTGATTATAATTTTGAATTTAATATATATATATATATATATATATATATATATATATATATATATATAGTTACTAAGAATTTATCTCTGTAATAGAGATATTTCATGTCGACTTCAAAGTTTGGTGAGGACATTTTTATGATTCTCTCAGTCGTCACTTGTCGTTAAGTTACGGTTTTTGCTTGTTTATATAAAGTATGGTGTGATGTTGCGGGAGTAATCAGAAACATATCTATAAAGAAAAAATATAAATATAATATAAATACGGGAAATAAAATTGCATAGAAACACCCAGTCATGAAAAATATATAATGCAACAACAACTAAAGGAAAAATAAAAATAATATGAATTAATAGATAAACAAAAACAAAAATAATAAAAAAAACACAGGTAAAACTTAAAAACGCAAATGCAGTAAAGCCAACAATGAAGAAAAATACATAACTAGGCCGTCAACAGATACACAAAAAACAAACAACAAATTTCACCGCCAACTAAAATAAGCGCAAAAATTGATAAACATTTCAGAAAAAAAATTAAATACAAGAAATAAAAGTACATACAAACACCCATTCATGACAAATATATAATATAACAATCACTAAACGAAAAATAAAATTAATAAATAAAAAATGAAAGCTTATAAATTTAGAAAAAAATATAAAATGAACACTGATGCCTGCAAAACATATGTTGAGAAGGAAATTACCAAATGTTATAACACCAACAACCATACAAAAAATAAAACGTAAACACAGAAGCAAAAACATAGATGCTAAACTGAAACTTGACAAAAGAATCAAGCATCTACTGAAAACTGAACCATTTATTAAGATGAAAACCATAATGATAATTTCCTAAATAAACCTATACGCAAACTAATAAGCCCCACAAAATTCATCATCGGAAAAATAAACAAAAAAAAAATAGTAGAACAAATATGCTTAATACCGCATTGTAAACTACAAATAAACCAATAGAAAACTTTAAAAGAATCAATCAATTTGTGCAACAATATATCCGACAAATAGGGACGTTCATTTGTACAGTTAGATTGAAATTTTTCTATCCGTTCATGAACGAACAAATATTAAATAATGCAGTAAGCGTAACAAAACAATATATATACATGTCAGAAGAGAACATAAACATTATCAAACATTTCAAAAAATCTATTCAATACCATAATAAACGAATATGGTAAAAAAAACATGACACAACACACTCTAACAGCAATACCAATAATGGCTACAAGTTTGACTTTACAATGGGAAATTACGACAGAGCAAAAATTATATGCATTTATATAATCTACAGACTGGCGAAAAATCATCAACAAAAATGATATATGTATATACAGAGACGACGGACTCAAAATTAAAAAAACTGTAAAGGTATAAGTACAGAAAATATTAAAAACCAAATTATAAACATCTTCAACACTCTAGGATTCACAATAGACATAAAAAAAAAACAAATATATGCATAGTAAATTTCCTTGATATAATACTCAACTTAAACAACAGAACATACAGACCATACAGGTAAGAAAACAACAACCGTGTATTTATATATATATATATATATATATATATATATATATATATATATATATATATATATAGGTTGTTTTTATTATATATAGTCATCTGCAGATGACAGATCTGTTTCGCTATATCACAGCTGATCAGTACGGTTAGACAGCCCATTGTTTCTAGCCAAGTTTGAAACCCAACCAAAACTGACATTAGTCGGTGATTCTACCACTGAGCTACGTGCGCTCGGTAGAAGAAAGCGGACATTTAGCGTGTTATATACACTGTAACAGACGCCCGTAGCTGAGAGTGCTCAAATTTATTACTGAATGAACGATACGTAAATGCTTGAGTAACTACTGCTTTTTTTAAAGTCTACCATTCCTCCACAGTACGCAATCAGGGTGTGGGAATGTAAATTTCTATATTTTTATACGTGTTATTACGCGACGTAGGTTTCTACCATGTGGTGTATTCAGGCAATTTGCAATAACTTATTTTATCGTTTTTTTAATGCTCGCTCACGTAACGGGGTTGTTTTCGAATCCTCACGTAACGGGGAATTTTTGAACGTGTAAAAGCAAAAAATCATTAATTTTAGAGTTTTTCAACAAAGGAGAAGTTGCATAGCAGTTTCGGATTTGCTGTGAAGTAATATCACATATTAAATATTACAAAACATTACATTTTTTAATGAACCAGAATTTCATTAGGAAAATAGATTAAAAAAAAGCCAGTTAAATGAAGGCAAACAAATAACAAAAAAAGTTGACTTTTTGATCGTACTTTTAAATAGGCACAAATTTATTAGTAACAATTAATGAAATAAATTTGATTAGATTTATAGATTTAGTAACAACAAAGATTGTTTGAGGTATCTGCAAATGAAGTGATATGATTCAAGACATTAATTTAAAGCAGCATGAATTCTTATCAGCTAAACGATCTTCTCCAACAAGTAAAACAATGCCGGGATTAAAAATATAATCGAAAATTTTCATAAAATATGTTTTGGCATGAATTAAGAAAAGAATGACCCTCGCTTGTTGTTTAATCCACTTTTAGTCGCATTCCAATGATTAAAACACAATCAAATGTTCTAAACTTTTAAGGTCACTGTAGAGGCTGACTTGACAAAGTAGACTAGTTAGTCGGAAAAGCAAATCAACGTTGTATAAAATATAGTAAGGCTAAATAATGTCAAAGCATTTGATAAAATAAGACACGAAAAACTCTTGAAATTCCTAGGTAACCTCAGCATAGTCGAGAAAGATACTAGAATAATCCAGAACCAATCTTTTCAGTAAATCACCTGCATACGGACAGAAAATAAATTCAGCAAACATACAAAAGTAAAAAATAGCGAAGCTTTGTATTCTCACCAGATTTATTCAGCCTATGAAACGTAGAGATACTTAGAGAATTAGAAGTCATACAAGCATTCTTTATTGGCTGTCACAATCTTAACAGCATAAGATATGTAGATGACTAAGAAAAAAGTATGGAAGACTGTAAAGAAAAATGAGAAGAAAGGTCTATATATAAATAGAATGGTTGGTAGCAAAAAAATAAAAAATAAAAAAATAAACCAACATGCAAATTTTAAATTAGCGATACCAAAATCAAAAAGATACACTTATTTAAATATCTGGGTGAGTTTTACCAGAGGATAGAATGTGCGACACCAAATTCCGAAGGTGCATTGAGATAGCAAAAATACCTTCCAAAAGCTGAGCAAATTATTAAGAAAAAGAAAATAATGAGTTAAAAACAAAGAAAAGAGTAACATCAGTCCTCAAATATAGCACTAAATGTTCCACCAACTACTCCAAGATAAAGTAGAGACTTGTGATTCTACAGAAAGATGCGGAAAATACTACGGTCAGAACAAGTAAGCGACGATGAACTTCTAGAGACAATAGAAGCAAAATAGACATTTGTACATAACATTAAGACGAGACAGTTGACCTTTAAATGACAGATAATGAGGAAGGTGGGCTTAGAAATTTGATAGTCACAGTACAAATCGAAGGCAAAGAGTGAAAGAGGAAAACAGCGCCAAACCTACCTGGTTAGCCTGTGTGAACAGATAAAGGTGCAGGATTTGGTAGTGTTGGCGGAATGACACAATTAATTACGAGTTACAAAGAACATAATGTTTTGGAGTGCTATAATCGCCAACGGTACACATATTAAACAAACAACCCGATAATTTTCTGTTTCATCCATATCATTTCTTTAACCACTGTTCACACAAAGGGATTGGATACGCATTGCAAAAAATAACCTTTCGAAATCAATGTTTGTTAGTCGTACAACACAATTCTGTTGGAGGAATACGACAGTAACGCTTCACAACACCCTTCTAAGACGACTACTTTGGCTCGAGTGGGAGGCGGTTAATGAGCTCATGAGGGTGGTAGGAGTGTGTGATTATCTGTCTCTATGTGTAAGCCTGAGGAAGAAATGAATATGCACACTTTCATTTATATCATCATGAATAAATATTTCATATGTTCTACGTATGAGGCAAATCCGTAATAAATTGCATTTTATATAAGTCGTAATATCACAGACATTATTTAAATTAAGTTTAAGAGATAATAACACCTGTACCAGGAGTTATCTCACAGGTGGTACACATGTATGCGTACTAATGAGAATTTTTGTAATTTTGTTAGTTGTAGTACCTACCTACCTTTCACGTAAACCTGGTACCAATATGGTTTTAGACTAAATGTCTTCTCGAGGGACCCCCACCCAATTAGTACCAGGCCCCAACATGGTTTCGGATTGTCTTTTATACCCCCTACCATACCATGTACATATTAATGGTACTATGGAAATTTCCGAGTGTCTTATGACAAACAGTATGTATTAACTTCTAAGGATTTTGAGATAGACTTCTCTTCTGATACTACATGACTTGTGAAATTTGGATCTGTAATAACATGTAAAATGATATATATATATATATATATATATATATATATATACTAGCAGAAGTGCCTGGTGTTACTTCAGTGTCTTTTCACGATAAATACCTATTAATCTTTAGTATTTGAAAATAGACCCTTTTAACCATATATATTTTAAAAATAAATGATATAGGGAATTCGGATCAGTAATATATATCCATATTATAAACAGCATACGTCAAATGATCCTTGGTTTAAATTTTATTCAGCATAATTTTTTTTTTAATTGAGATCATGATTGTTGAATGTTGTGTTTTTAATGCACAAAATAGATAACATTGGACATAATACATTTATACATAATGCTTTAGAATAAAACAATAGTTATAAACAGCATACACATTTGCTCAAATATGTACACAAAATACTTAAAGTATCAAAATCAAAAGCATCCATATAACTCAGTACAAATGTAAAATTACAATTCTCCATGAATATAACTATTTACGATTACATTTCTTATGACAACATTTAAAATATTGTCAAAATTTAGAGGACAAAAATAATTTGGCAAACTTTAAAATTGTTATTGCATCAATGTTCACTTGTATTCTAATTAATCTTAATTATTGATTAACAGAAAATTGAATAATTTAAAGCAACAATTTTTGCCAAGCTGTGAGAAAATAAAAAGGGTAATGGTTTCATCAATTAAGTTTTAAAATGTCTTCATAAACACTGTTACTTGAAGTTCATTCTTTTGATTAAGTTAATTTTTTCATTTGAATATGGAACTGGTTCTGTTTCATTTTTGCGATTTATATTGTAATACGCTTGAACATCATAGCTCCATATGTTTAAATTACATATGGCTCACACATTATTAGTCCTTGTATGTTTTATTGCTTTGATAGGAATACTTTTTTAAAGACAAAATTACCGACATTGACTTTGGAGGAAATTTTTTTTTCCTTTGTGAGATGTTTTCCTTAATGATATTGCACACCCATCACCGCCACATATTCGTCCTCTTGTAATATTTATTCCTCCACTAATAATATGGAATGCTATGTGAAACCGCATTTGAGAAAGCAGAATATACTTTTTTCAGACTTGACATGGTACTTTTTGTCTTATATCACCTGTCTTATCATTGGTTGAAGGGACTATATTATTAGCAATATCAAACACTAATTCCTTACTCAAAAAAAAATACCGGGTTATTTTTTATGGGGGTGTTAGAATATTTCAGGTTCAATAATTATGCAATCAATACCTGCTACTTCAATAGGAGGTCCTGTACAATTTCCATCCCAAAAATATACAGTTATCAAATTCTTTTACTGGTAACATTTGGACATCAAGCATTATATGAGAGTGCTCTAATTCCACTGGCGATGGAAAATGCAGTTTATTTTCACCACTAGTGTTGTTACAAATTTTTCCAACTCCGGGGCCATCATTGAAATTCAAAACAATTGAATCACCAACAGGTACAATGTTATCTAAATCGACATAAGCATTTTGGCCATGAAAAGTCGTTAGACCATGTACCCGTCTAAGCCGATCTCTTGATGAAGGTATTGACGCTGTTAACTTCTTCAGTAAAGTAACTTTATAAAACAATTCACCATCGCTTTCAACCATACAATCATATGGGGAGGATATTCTGGTTATAAGATCAGCCAACAAATCTGTCTCATCTTGAACATGCACATTATGATCAGTTATATATGTTATAATCTCTTCTTCTTCTAAGTTATTATTTTCAGCTAAACTTATACCAACTAGCCTTTGATTTGGCTTTTTTAGGGTCCCTCCTAATTTCTCTAGTGTATTTATTTTAAAGTCATTATCAATTTCGACGACAACACTCTGAAATTGTAGGAGTTCAATTTTCCAGTCCTTTACAAAATTCACATTGCCGACAAAAAAATCACCAGTCCAGTCTTTGATGTTTGAAAAGTCAAGTGCAAGATGCCGAGAAGTTTGTTTCATTTTATCCCATCTGGGGTGCCGGATTAGAATATTTTCACATCTGCAAATAGTATTAGAACAATAGACCAAATCAAGTGCACCACACGTATTTTGCTTAAACATGAAACGGCAAACACCAAAAACTATTCAACGCTATCTGTTTTATTAAAAACAAGATATAAACTAGAATCAGGGCAATTTATTTGAATTTTGACTATGAAAAACACTGAATCTGTAAAGTTAGATTGTATGTCATGGTATAATTGAGATGCAAGAATATTTGTGTTTGGAAGTTTGAATAAGAGTAACAGTGAATATGCAGATTTTGAAATCACTTGAATATGTTTAGAAAGGGATAAGAAGTCCTTCAAAAACTGCAGCAAGGAGCTTTAAATTGCTTTTGATTTGATAAAGTTTGTATGAGGTGAAATTGATTTTTTCTTTTGTAATCACATACACAAAATTCAATAAACATGCAGTAGCAGTGGGAACATTTTGTTTGTTCTTTGGATAAATGATATTCTCTAGATCATGAGAATCAATACTTGAAAACACAAATAGTTACTTTATATCCGCTTTTAGCAATGTTACCCACTGAATGTTCATAGTACCTCTAATAATGTTAGATCAAAATCGTTTTACTAAATGTTTAATATCAAAATTTGATGTTTCATCAAATTCACCCACCATTAAATCCACCAATGGTAAAATGTCAATTATTTCTCCGAAAGGCGATTTCAAATTCAATGGGTAACTCATCAGAGAGTTGATTGCCTGCCTTCTTGTTCCATCATCATCAGTACAAAAAGTTAAATGATGGAGCTTCATTTTTCTCCATTAAACCATGCCAGAGAAGTCTTTCTTTGAGCAAAAAGGCCAATTGAAGATTACCTTAAAAGGATCCGGACATGCCAAGTATGCCATTCGAGCAACCAAGCACTCTTTTGGCACATGGACATTATCCGAAGGCAATTTCTGTTTGATCTACTCAGCATCTTCAAATGAATTAAAATTTCTTGCGATTTCATAACTATGTTGGTAACATATTCCGACAGGTTCATTAATTTTTGGGTCATACCAGATCTTTCCATCAATGCATGTTTCATCACATTTGATAGAAATATATTTCTTTTATTTTGAAGAGAACACACTTTATGAATATTTGCTTTGAAGCATTCAGTCACAGACATGTGAACTGTGCTCTTGATGGAAGGATACTTTATTCATTCAGTTAGCAACTGATCTGCTAGGAAAACATTTTGCACGATGTAATATATCCAGTAATGAACTTCCACCAAACTTTAGAACTAAACATTCCAGATCTTTATCGTCTGCAGTGCATCTTGCTCTGTAGAGTCCATTGAAAGCTTGTGTACAGTAATCTAAAATGTATTGAACACTACACTTATTCATTAATGCAAGTTTAACTAATGAATGGAGTCTCGGAATATCATTATTTGCAACACTTACTAGAGATTTCTCATGGAAAGAGAGGGTTTTGCCAATTGTCAGAATTCGTTTACTTTTGGAAAAGTTTTCAATGGTTAATAATTTTATGAACCAAGTGATTATGTGTCATGTATTTGTTATTTATACGTAATGAACTGACATCCTTTATTGCTGCTCGTTCCTCAATATTTTTCACTGAACGGAATATTGTAAATTAACACATTTTTTGTTAATCTTAGAGGCACCATCAAAAACTATAAAATTGTCCTCAGCACATTTGTGATGATGCAGGACAGTATTTTTGAAAAGGAATCCGAGATAGTTAACAATTTTAAAGGAAAATTAGAAGAGAATTATTGTACTTTAGATCTGTATCCTAAAGAGAATTGCAACTGAAAGCTTCTGTCAATTTTTCTATCATTATTTAGTTTAACTTCAGATTTTTACTAGATTTTCAGTTAAATTTTCCAGATGTTTGGAGATTATGGACAAAGCATCCTCCGTAGCAATATCATTTTCACGAGGACTTTGATTTTCAAAGGCAATATCCTCAAAATTTTCAACATTTTCTGCAAATACTTTCGATACTTTGGGTTTGGGGTAAAAGAATGACAATGTTTGTTCAGGTTTCCTTTTCTCAACTTTTTTTTGTTTGATCTTTTCTTGCTGAGTTTTCTCAGGTAATATTCTACATTTTTTTTTTCATCATATCACTCCGCGAAAGGTGGTAACGCCACTGATGTGCAGATTGAAAGCTAACCCTTTTAAAATCTCCTAACAGCCAGGAGTATCACACACAAATTGATTAATAATCATGTTATTATTGGATCAGCCTAAACAATAAGAAACCAAATAATTAAGCTCTTGTGTTTGTGGACGAGTGTTTAAACAAAATGACAAGGTAAAATCTTTTTTTTTAAATATTTTGTTAAAATATTTTTTATAGCCTTTTTTATCTATCTATTAATTTGGCCACTGTGCTAACTTGATTTATATTTTTCTTTCAAAATTGTTATATTCTTTGATTTTTAATTAAAAAAAACATTTTAACCACTGTTTGCCTACGTGGAAATTGATATTTATTTTAGCCGTCTTTTACATTGTTTGTGGTTGATTATTCCTTGACTTTTCAATGTTTCAGACAAAAAAGAAAACGTCTAATTTTTTTCTTGATTAAACATCATATGAACTATAAATAATATTTAATTATGACTTTTTCCTGCTTGTAAAACTTGGGTCAGTTGCTACATCAAATATCTTCACTGATTTACAATGCTTCTTTTAAAGCTTATTCTTCACATTTAAGTATTCTCTTGGTTGGCACCGCTAACCTTCTAATGGATCAAACTGAGTCAAATATAAAACATTTCAAGGCTCCATTCTGCCTATTAGTAAAAAAAAAAATCTAAACCAGGTACTTAATCGAAAATCTTCTCTTTAAAACTTTCATATTTACTTTTATAATTCATCTAAGAATATTTCAAGAGTAAGTTTCAAACAAAAATAGCTTATTTTTAGATATTCTTTACTTTTAATATACATTTATTTATTATTGGTGAGGTGGCAGGAAGTGGTGTTGTAAATCAACATATTCTCATAGAAAAATCCAAGTTTTTTTTACTAAAAACACATGTTTAGTTTTTTTACTTTTCACTAATTCCAAAATATGTCAAAACTCTTTCTTAAATAACACTTTAATTGATTCTTAGTTATTTATGTACAATTAATTTTTCAATGTTTATTTTAACATAAAGGTTTCTACATATAATTCAGTTAGAAAAATCATTTAAAAAGAAATTTTTTTCAGTTTTCAATTTTTCTATTACTAGAAAAAATTAAAACCTAAAAATTTTAAATGAAATTAAATAGTTTATTTATTATTAAGACTTGATTATTTAGTTTAATTTACAAAAATGACCTAACAGAAAATTAAGTTATCTATATGAATGTTTAAAACATAAATTTATTAAAACATTTTCAAAAATGCATGTCATTCTCTGTAATAAAAAGTTGATTAAAGTTGATTTTAGGGCTTTCTGAAAGTTTTGGGAGACATATAAATTTAATGAATAAATGAAAATCTACTTCATTTTTAAAAAATTGATAACTTAACCGATATAAATAAATAAATGTATTTGATTGCTTGTTCTTGTATTAATAAGACAGTATTATTGATAAAGGAGAAGCAATCAATAAAGAAATATTTATGAATATTAGTGGGTTTACCTATATTTTATTGATGTAAATGGGGTATTATCCAAGCCTCAAAATAACAAAAATAATGCCACGTACTCGTTTGGTTACCCTATTTTAGGAATACCCCTCCCACCTTATCTGTACTAGGTACTTTTTAAAATCTCAAATTTTTCACGTAAGTGACCTACCTACTTTTCGGCATAATGTCAGTCAACTGAAAGCTGAGCCCCCCCCACCACTGCCTGTACTGCATTTGCTGAAAAACGTGTTAAAGAGATATTTGTATTGCTTCTTAACAAACTTCCATACATGTTATTAACATTTCTGTATATGATAAAAACGGTGTTTTCTATTAAAAATATTTGATCCAGTGGTCTTTCTGTAAATTTACATTTCTTCTATATTTAAATATTTATGTAATATCACCGATTCAGGATTGTTATCAAAAATATGATAAATATGGTCTCTTAAAATATCAATTGATTTGGTCGTTACGGCTCATTAACTACTTACAGGTTAATTACAACCAGAAAATAATTTTAGATTCAAATGTTTGGGAGATAATAATGATTTACGGGTACAACTTCTACTAATTACTACATGGCTGGGTAGAGAATAGTTGAATTAATGTCTTTCCAAAGGTAAATAATTATAACGAACCTGAATAGAGTTAGAACTCTGCTCTTCGATTTCCAATTGCGAGTCATTATCTAATATACCACTTACACATCCGAGTGTACAGACCTGGTATTCCCAAGCAGTCACCCATCCAGATTCTGACCAGGCTCAACGGTGATTAATCGAGAAGCGGTGGTCTAATATATGGCCAAAGTGTCTATAAGTTTTTAGATACTTTCTTTTTCCATTTTTCTATTTTTAATTTTAAAATTTAATTCAATCTGTATTTTCAATATGATTGGCTTAAATTTCAAATATATTTAGATAAAGTGTAAATATTTTACTACAGCATATTTTATTAACATTTCATAACTGATACAAAAAATACTTTACAAATTATTTCCAAATCTTTCTTGTAAAATATAGTTTTCATAAATAAACTAATGCAAACGTAAATAAGTACCAAATACTTTATTGAATTTAAGTAATTACATATTTTTTAGTTTTAAAATCTGAATATATCTTTTTTAAAAATATATAATGTACAATACAACAAATGAGACGGTGTGATGAGTGTCATATCTTGCGTTTCCGATCTATTCGACTATGAAATGAACGGTTGACTGTCACTCATGGAGAGTACTCATATGGAAATAAATAAGCGTCACTGCACGCTGAAAACGTTCATCAGTTTTACCTTGCACATAGTAAACTAATTTTCGGACATTAATTTTATCATTTCCATAAAATGGAGGCAAAAATAATCTTTATATTATCAAATCGTTTTTCTTGCTAATGCCACGATTATTATGGAAATACTATTTTTATTGAATATTTTTTTTATCATAATACATTGCTTTTTAGTTTAGTTTTTGATGAAATCTTATTATTACGTACGTTCTATATCCTCTCTCAGTGGATATATTATGAGTAGTTTTATCTATACAATCAAAATCTACAACGAATACTCAGATACATATAATAATAATTTGAATAAGAAATGTTTATGTGCTATTCATCTCTTACCAATCATTTGATTTTTATTTCTTTTGTCACGATGTTTTCTTCTCTAATGGATCTCAATTTATTAATATCTATTTAATTTCGGTAAAATTAGTAAGAGAGCATTTTCTTTCTCGCGTTTGGACTATTATCGCCTAAAAGAAAGCTTAATAAACATGCACCCTTAATGGATAAATCCGTGATTCTCCTGAATCTATAGCAATGATTATGTCTTTAATACATGTGCTCCGGCATTTAAAACGTTACAGATTCCACGAAGTTAACTATTTGCCCATTTTATGGCTACGTTTTTATATCTTTTTCCTAAGTTTTAATTGATTCTTACATTTATTGACCATCTGGCTGATAGGAGTAGACTTTCGGTGATTTTATATCGACACAAATCTCAAATAAACCTTAATTCAATGTTTCAATATTTCATTTAGATTAATTTACGTCTTATTAGAGTCAAGTTAATAGTCAGTAAAAGTTGATAAAATCTGATTGGTAGCTTAAGAAACCATCGATCAAAATCACCAGTCCTTGCAATTACACCGATTGCTGATGAAACGAGTAGTCAGGCTATACTTGGACCAGTATCATTAAACTTCTCATTGAAAGAATTTAATATAAATCTAAAAAAAAGAGAAACAACAACAACTAAAATTTAAGCAAGTAAATAATAAATATTATAAATATTATGTTTTCTACTTTAATCAAGGTTTAATAATTTAGCTACTTAGAAATATGTTTATTTTTTATTTGTTAGTTGCAAGTATTAACAACTTTAAGATAACGGTGTGGTGGTTAAAATTCCAAATTGCGTACGTTAAAAAAGAATAGCCTATTTTTTACAATTCCAACTGCCTTTTTTCTTTTAAAAATATTTGAATTTACCATCAGTAGATTTAATCTGGGAAAGACGACGTGAATTAGCTTCTCTAGCAAGAGAAATTACAACTGATTACAATTCTCACTGGTGATTTTCTAAGCGCAGCTGAGATGTGGCACAGGACCGAAAGTATGGGACATGCAGTGAGGAGCAAACTCACTATACAATTTAATGATTTTAGAGCAATAAGCTTGCTAATTATTACACCACGTCGAGATGCTTTACAACCCTCACTGGGTGCTTCATTTTTGTGGCCTTGTGCCACATAGAGGCTATGCTTAGTGAATTAAAATTAGTAGATTTAATCTTCTGAATCCGTTACAAATTTTTATTTTCGAAAATTTGTGAATTATTCAGTGGAATGTTCTTGTATATTTGCAAAGTTTTTATTTATATGCTATATGAAACAATTTACACATTTGGTTATTGCTGACGCTGCGTCTGCCAAAGCACTCGTGAACGGAGTCTTATTTTTCCTGACGGGGGCACCTTGACGTGGTGTAACTGTTAGCAAACCTCGCTAAAACAATTTCAGTTGGCTAGTGAGATCAATCTTTACTGGGTGCTCTATTCTTTTAACCTTGTGCTGCATGTAAGCGGCGCTTAGAAAAGCAATTATTTCTTCTGATTGAAAGATGATATACCATAGCCAAATAATGAAATTATATTAACAAGTAACTACTAATATCAATTATTTTACATATTATAATTTTAAACGAGAACCTACTATATCCACGTAATTTAAATTAACATGACTTACAAGCGATAAATATTATCATACATCCTAATAGTAGTTCAGTAGTATTCTAGAAAATTTGGATCTGAAATGTGTCTCAGAGAATTCCGCCATCTGGATTATATTCTACCCACTGATATTAGCTGATGCTTGCTTAAAACTGAGGCAAAGAAGAGAGCGGATATGGACAGAGCCAGTGGCTATTGCGTTTCAGAATTGGCAACTTCAATGTGGGTCATTTCACTTGACTAAAGCTGTTAAGTAGGTTTTAAATTTATTTTTGACGAATCCTGACAGTGTATGTATAGTTACTCAGTGTATGCATGAACGTCTCTAAAGTTGTTCTCTCGCTTCTTCGTTTGCAAATACCAACCAGTTTTTCTTTCTGTATTTCAGGGAATATTTATAAATATAAGGTGTTAATTGACATCTCTCTCTCTCTCTCTCTCTCTCTCTCTCTCTCTCTCTCTCTCTTACGGTTCCATTAATTTAACTCGACATTTCATGAATCTAAAGTACATGACAACATAATAATTAGAACAATGGATAACAAATTACAATTTCAAATCAATGCTAATGAGCGTTTACATTGTGATCTCTTTTGTCATTGTGTTTTTAACTTGGGCTGAGATTATTTTGTAAATATTTAGTTGTTGAGATATTTTGATTGATTTACATTCAAGCTATTACACGACAAAAGTTTCACATGTAACCGATTGACCGTCGCATAATTCTGCTGCATTTTAATAATGAATGTTCATGGACCGAGCATGTGAGCAATGATGAGGTGTTGGAAAGAATGGCAACGAAAATAAAATTAAAAGTGAGCATCAGGAAAAGACAACTGAAGTTCCTGGGCCATGCAATGAGGAATGAGGGCTTGGAGAACTTGATACTGACAGGCCAGATAGAAGGAAAAAGAGACAGAGGAATGCAGCGGATAACATATTTGAAATGCCTGAACAGGTGGATTAACTAACGGGGGTTGCGTGGCGTAACAGGAGAAAACGTACTAAGAGCCACCAGGGATAGGGAGACGTAGAAAGCCATGATCGCCTACGTTCTGAAAGGACAGGACACATAGAAGAAGAAGAAGTATTGTTGTATAGTGTCGTTTTACGACAAGTGATCAGTAATCAACATTCTGCCGCCTGACATTTTACTCTAAACTATTTATCTTGTAACCGACATGTGTAAAATCTCATTTGCCAATCCTCACTACACTTCCCTCACCTAAAGAGATTTATTGCTTTCGTTGTTCTAGAACTTCTTATTTCATCTTTTACTTCCTATCCCGCTTAAAGTTTATGTCCTGTTCTTGCTCTAATTTCAAGTATTTTACTTAACTAGTGATGGTATTAGATTCTAATTATATACATCTTATTAAATAACTGATGTTGGGATTGAATTTAAATAGAAAAAAACGCTGTCGCATTGTTATATACAGAGAAATTACTTTAGACATTTTCAGAGCGCTGTAAAGAAATTGTCTAATATAATGCTGCAATGAAAAAAGTATTGCTGGCCGGATCTTCCGGTTTTCACAGAGTTCAAAACGTCTATACGGACTTCCGGATGATGTATTCGTTTCCCTGATACAGTTACTTTGCTTCAGAAACGACGCGGGTCTCTTTTTCACTATCCCCATGGTATATCTCTGACGAGATATGTTCTTTAGAACAATTAGCCCTGACCTTTACAAAGGGGGCTCTTTATGCCACGTTCATAGAGGGGAATAATTCTCATTCTATTTGTCATAAATTTGTAAGAAGCAAATTTAACTTAATGGCTATTTGCCCATAACAATGCTTTCCCATCCCGACAACTTGACTTTCTCAAGCGTATGGTTGACTGTCATTTTTACTGCATTACGTTACGAACTTCAGTTCATGATTTTCTTTTGCTCATAAAACATCGCACAGTAAACAAGTACTTGAGTAATTCTTGTGCCTTGTATTTGGTGAATATTACAAAATACTATTTACTTAGTTATTTTGTATATACTCATGATAGATGACCTTCATAGACTTGACATATGCGCATGGGTGCTAACCAAACTAATATTATTCTTGTAAGAGATCACCTTTGGGTCAGGTACATTAAATTGTCAATATTTCTCAGTCATGTTTATGTCAGTGTGTATTCGTGTATTCGTATGCGAGTATATATATTTTGCTTAAGGATGTGAATAAGTATGTGAGAGATGTTATAGGTGTGTTCATACATGTTTTGTATGTACGTGTGTTTTGATGGGCACGTATAATTGCATGTTTTCGTATGTGTGTGCGCATTTGTATGTGTGTGTGCGCTTGCATCTACCGCAATATTTACACAGTTAATAACAGCATATACTATGCATACCATTTTTAAAATGTATATACTACACTGAAACTCAAAATAGAAGTGAAGGTTTGAATGAAATTTACGTTGGAAATTCATTAAAAATGAATTAGTTTACAGAACATAAAGAAAGAGTAGATATTAGCTGCTTTAAAACCCAAGATTTGTCAGAGCTTTCACAAAGTGTCTTCTGTTTTCTGTGTTATTTCCACAACCCAAAATATAATAAAATAACTGAATATGCTTTATATATAACACGGAGATCCAAAAACGCATTGCCATGTCTAAGACGCATTTAAGAAGCTAACCAGTGTAACTGAGAGACAGGAAAATCTCAACGGAAGAAAAGAAAAGAGTGCTGGATTGATATACGATATATGACCTTCTGTATGAAAGTGAATGTTGAACGATCTTATCAAAGATGAAGGAGAGGCTTGCGGCAGTTGAAAGGTCATTTTACAGAAGGGTTCTGAGGCTGACATGGATGGAGCACGTGAACAACAATGAGGTGTTGGAGATAATTCACACGAGAAGAAACCTTCCTGGCCCAACGCAGTCATTCGATCATTTGTGCAGTAGCTGTAGCTATTGATTCAATATAGTCGTTTCAGTTGAGGTTGGCACAGAGAGAGAGAGAGAGAGAGAGAGAGAGAGAGAGAGAGAGAGGTGCCGATCCATACTGACAGGAGGTAGGACAGTTTCTTAATGGTGGTTAGAAGAAAGCAGCTTCCTTTTTGAAACCTCAAAAAACAACAGATTGGATATCCTTTTCAAGAGAAGCAGGTAGGTTTATTTTGTCAGCATCAACAGATTTCTCATTGTGTCGGGAGTAAAAGTAAAATTGTCGGCGGACATGCCTACTTGTAAACTGATTGCATCAAGAAGATAATTGATGAAGAACAGGAAAAATGAAAGACCTAGGATGTAGCTTTGAGAGACATCCATGTACATGTGACAGGATCTGGAACCATTCCCGTTCAATGCAACATTCATTATGCCATTTTACCGAAACGATTGAATTAGATCGAAAAAGATTCTAATTATACCTTACCCCTGTAGCTGACGCAGAAGGACAGCATGCAAAACCATGTCACAAGCTTTAGAGATATCCAGTGCAATACCTGAAGCTTCACTTTTCTTATCGAGAGTGTGGTATATGTATTCCGTTATGGTCGTTAGAATATCAGCGTTAGACCTGAAAAAGCAAAAGCTATAGAGAGTTGGTTGTAGGATGTGAGGTTCTGTGTCACATCAGCATGGATATCAGTCAAAAACACTTCGCTAAAAATAGGTAGGAAGATAAAAACGAGCTAGAGGTCTGGGTGTTCTCTAGGGTTTTCAATAACAAGGACTACAGAAAAAGACTTCTAACAAGTAGGAAAGCAAAAAGCAGACAGGAAGTAGTTGTGAAGTTTGGTGATGAGAGAGGAGAGTTTAATGGCACATTTTTAAAACTACGACTGAGATTTCCCCACCTCTGATTGCATTATGAGAATCAAGCTTAGAAATTATGTTAGAGACCAGGGAAGGGGGTTAAGTTAAAGTCACACGGTTGAGGCTCAGTTCCAGGTGGGTATTCCTGTGTGCTTACTCCAGGGAATTCAAATGCAGAGTTGAAGAATTTACGAGCAAACCAATCAACCTTGTCCGATGTTGATGTGAAGTCATCAAATTTATTGAATAAAGGAAAGATCGAGGGTTTGTTGTTAAGAAAGTTTTAAAGATTTGCAAGCAATCTTTGGAACCAAATTTAAGGGCTGCTATACCCTGTTTTATTCTATCAGCAGATAACAGCTTAGTACCATTTAGGATCATTTTGCACTCATTACGAGCAAAGACAAAATGGAGCCTATTACAGTCAGATGCGTCTCTCCGGTAAATCAGGAAGCAGTAACTTCTTAGGCCAATAGCGGCAAAGCATGCAGCAGGGAACCAAACGTACGAATGACATTTAAATCAAAACTTTCTTGCTGAAAATAATTCATCTATGCCAGTTTTCATACAGGCAGTCTTGAAAGCAGAGACTTTGTCCCAAGAGACGTTACAAAGAGAATCACAAAACGACTCTCTGTCCGCCCTTTGATAGCAGTAATAGCACTAGTAGTTTCTTTGGGTGAGAGGGCGTAGGAAATGATATTGACGGAGACCCCAACATAATCATCTTCATGGCATGACACGAGTCAAGGATAGAATTAAAGTAGAGATTCAGCAAAGAGGTGTGTCTTTCAGAGATACTGAGGAAGTGCGTGGAGACTGAGTGTTTCGAAATTGCAGGGCCTGAATACCAGCAAGATCAGTGACATAAACATCTAGGACATACATGTGGACACTAGAGTTCTTCCTAAAGAGTGAAAGGTAACCAAAAATCGATAAATCAGAGGAGGGCATAGTGGAATTAAGGTTGGTTTCTTAAGATGTCTGTGGTCCTTTCGTGAAAGAAACGATTCCACACTGAAAAAATTGGTATGCATATCATGTTTTTTAAGAAAGAAATATTGAGTTATTTGTGTGTGTCTGGTTTAGATTTGTATCTTTTGTTGTGAATATTAACTTTAGGATATTTTGGTAGAGGCCATTATTTGTGGTCGCATGCGTTCATCAAATTGATATTTGTAGGAAAAACTGGGAAAGACGGCAGCATATATGTCCTCAGTGTTACCGGAATGCTTGCAGGATCACGTATCCATTCGCATCATGTCACTGTAAGAACCCCAATGTTATGCAACTACTGATCAGAGAAGTCACTCAAAACGCTACGTAAGAATAGGTCTTCTAACTACCAGTCAAAAGCAGCAACTAGAAAACTACCAACCTGATACCCTCAATATCAAAATCCACACGCATCATAGAAGAGCCCGCGATTAGAGCTTGAGAAAAGGAATAGTATCGATAACACATTTCTAAACAGAAAACAAGGGATGATCCATTACTCATATTCATGAAAAAAAGGAGGATTATGAAGTGAGTGATAGAAAGTCTCAGCAACTCCAACTTAAAAACAGTAAGTTTTAAATTAGTATAAATTAGGAGTTCCAGGTCTCTGACAAAAAATGGTAATATCAAAATGACACACATGGGGTAAAATTGAATATGACAATAGTCAACATACTTGGGAAAAATAGAAACGTATATATAGAGGAGGCGAACTCATTTCGATTTTGAACATAGCCATTAAACATAATTTTAATAACTTCTGGGATTACATTTAATCAATAAAGCAAGAAAAAGACAATTTAAATTTAAATTCGCAACGCAAAATTGGCGTTCGATTAGAAGCGAAGATAGAAACTTTCCGCGAATCTAAAATTCGCAAAATAGCATTTGTCTACCAACAGTTCAACAGAGATGTTGTCGAAAAGCTAAGAAAGTAACAAAAAAAAAATAAAACAAAGATTAAAAAGATACACCTTGGTGAAAATTCTTTTATACAACTTACATTTAGTTCATATAACATTCATCTGCTTGAATGGAAGTTTTTATTTGTTTAACTTCTAGATATACAAATTGCAAACTCATACATCTTATTTTAGCAGAAATTCTAGTCTGATTTTATGCTTTTTCTTATTACGTTTCTCTAAGGCATTTTCAGTTACCATACTGTTGCTATTAATTTTTTTTTATTTTAGAATATTTTTATCTTTTTCAAGGGAGTGTCAGAAATGAGGACAAATTATTGCAAATTAAACTAACGTATAACAGTATTGTAAATCATTTATATTACAAACATAAGCGAATATAAGTGTACAGAGGAAGATAATAACCTTGAAAAATCGATATAAACTAACCAAGAAAATGATCATAAATTGTTACATAAATTATTGATAAATTTACTAATTATGAAAAATCAAAACACAAGCAAAAAAAATAAATATTATTTCTAATAATTTGACTCTAATCAAGGCAGAACTGCCACTGGTGCAATGGGGGTTACATGAGAAGTGTGTGATGAGAAAGATTAACAATTTAGTGGGTGTCTGAAAATGGGGTAGAGAAGGATGGGAATACTGGTGTGAAAAGAACTGCATTAGGATAGAGTGGAAAGGAAGAGGACCATTTTACAAGAGTTGTTAGGGAAAGGATGCAAGTTAAGGAAACAATAAATATTAACGGACTTTGCATTCAAATTCTTGGAGGTGTAGCTGTCAGGAAAACAATTAAACGGAAGGAATTTCACTGGCGGAAAGTGCGAGCAAAGGAAGCAGAAGGGTAGAAGTTGGAGTTACATTTGATTGGTTTCCCTGTAAAAGGGGTGAGACATATATTCTTTTACGCTCAGTAACTTATTCAGTTTTAGTGAATTTCTTGCCTTCCTTGGGATGAATGATAAAAAATATCAAATTTTAAAATAGCTTATTTTTTTAAATAGAATTTAAACTTTTTACTAATGTTCGAGTAATCTGAGCGTGTAAATGTTATAATTGAGAAATCAGGAAAAAACCTTTTTAGTAGACGAGAATTTACTGTTCGGTATCATTTGTAGAGAATTATATGATCACTGATAGACCGATTCAAGCAGGTTTATGTCAAACAGTTACGAACATCAAATATATTTAAAGACTAGAAAAGCATGCATTAAATGCCAAAGAAATGTCATAATATTTAGAATGTAGTGATTTCCAACAAATATTAAGAAAATAAATGTCATGTACTTTTTGTCTGAGAAGTGTCGGAAATAATAAAATCTAATATATCTGGTGATATTAACGCCCAATAAAACAAGTCAACGTCGTTTATTAAATGATTTGAATAAATAGACATAGCAAAAGATTCCTGCAAAATGCACTATTATTCTTAGCATGAATATTAATGTAACGACTAATGATGTTTTCTTATTTAATATGCCATAAAAAATCTATCAAGCTGATCTTGAAAGTTTGTCTTTTTGCAAATACGCCTCAGGATTTATTTCAGCATCTTAGAGTAAACTCGTCAACTCTAGTTAAGCTTTTTACTACTGCAGCGTTAATTGTTTGTTGATTAGATGTACGGACCCATTTTATGAAAGAAAACAGAAGATTAATATTTATTGTAAATAAATGAATATAAACACTGACGGTGAATTCTCACTGGAGCCTAAATTTTTTTATAGAACAGATTCACTTCAGTACAGGCTGAGCTGAACAGAATCCCCATCATATAACTAATAAAACGTAAGCTGATATAAACATAAACGTTAGGTAATAATAAAAAGAAAAGCCAAGATTTCAGAGTGTCTTGATTGATAGTAAATTCTGGAGAAATTATGAAACAACTAATATATATAATATTCACCTTTGTACATCATTTGTTCAAGGTTTGTTTTAGTCGGCATGGGAGGTAGTGAAAAAGAAACTTCTGCTATTTATAAAATCCTCAAATGCTTTCATGACATACGTCACAAATATCTTCTAACAATTTCCAGTCCGTTGGGGCGTCACAGTCAGGTGCTTCTGCTAGTTGGCGTAATTCAGCTCTAGACGGTGACAGATGGTTAGGTAGCGCACCAACTTCTGATACCATCGCCTATTTCCACGTCCACTAATTTCATCAACAAAGCGATTAATCTTTCCTAAGCAGGTCAGCATATTTGTCTCTATAGACGGATAATTATTAAGTATATTATAGAGATTTGTACATCATCCATTCTGTAACACCTCCATGAAACGACTGCAACTCAAGTGTTCAATGACTGTTCTAATGTGCAAAAGTGACGTGCTGGGTCCGGTGTTGGAATAACCTTCTTGAATGACATCGCCTATACCTGATGAAATCTAAATAATGTTAAATGAAACAGCTGAGTATGTTCTTGATAACTTCTTCACTCTCTATTGATGGGATTCAAGTCAGTGACATTGTCTCTGGAAAATGACTGTTCCCGCGAGGCATTATGGCTTTCTAAGGCGAATTGGCATGGCGAAGGACGCATTCCTGAAGCTAAGTAAAATACTAAGACACAGGAAAATTTCACTAGAAACAAAGAAGAGTGTGTTAGATTGCTATGTGATGTCAGTTCTTCAATACAGCAAAGAATGCTGGACAATATCATCGAAGACAAGGAAAAAACTTGGAGCAACGGAAATGTGGTTCTACAGAAGGATGCTGCGGATATCATGGACCGAGCATGCGAGCAATGATGAGGTGTTAGAAAGAATGTCAACCAAAAGAAAATTAATACTGAGCATCAGGAAGAGACAACTGAAGTTCCTGGGACATGCAATGAGGAAGGAGTGGTTGGAGAACTTGATACTGACAGGCCAGATAAAAAGAAGAAGAGACAGAGGAAATCAGAGGACAATATATCTAAGGGGACTGATCAGGTGGATGGCGGAAAGCGGAGTTGCGAGGTGTAACAGGAGAAAGCATACTAAGAGCCATCAGAGATAGAGACACGTGGAGGATCATGATCGCCTGCGTGCTGAAGGGACAGGGCACATAGAAGAAGAAGGTTGAGAAATATCAAATGTATCCACATTTTTAGGAACCATAATTATCTGATCACAATCAGTATTTCTGTTCAAATTGTCCATGCCATTATTAGCCAATCTGTTGTTCACATTAGTTGAAACGAAGCCAAAATATGAATAAAATAGATCTTGGAATTGTTTTGATGTCAAAGTACGTTAACCAGCTATTAGACATATAATGCCGCTCAGAGTATTTCATTAAAAAATCACTTTAATAAAAGTTTTCAAATATGGAACTATATTCACTGTCTCAAGAGTATGATGAAGCAGAAAATTGATATTTCAGTTTCAACAGATTCATGGTCAGATGATGATATACTTACTTTAAGGTAGCTAACGGGATAAATAGCTAGTTTATTTTTTTTTATATTTGTCAAAATTTTCTCGTTATGTGCAACGTAAAATATGGGAATTAAAAATTCTATCTGATTTGCTTTTACAGCTTATGAACCCTTTGTGTGTTATATAAAGCCGAAATATGTTAGGCATTTTCAGAAAAAATATTTTTTAGCTATAAAAATTACATTAAGAATTTGTTGAGAATAACAATCATTCTTTTAGAAAAAAAAGTTCTACTATTTAATCTACAGTTAGAACGAGGAAATGCAGTTATACCGTTTCGAAGTGTATTTACGTGTAGGTGAATTGAACGAACTGAACTAGAATTCGAAATCGTCTCTCTAAGTCTTTGTTCTGCGCTACTATCAGTTATACTGTTACTTATATCTTTCTAATGTGAGAAATAAATAAAATCTAAATTATGAAATTTTCTCCCATATTCACTTATATGTGTAATTAATTATTTTTACGGTAAATTTTCGTTTTAGGTACCGACGGCTTTTCCCCCGCTTCAAATTTATCCAAAATAGCATTATTTCTATGCAAATGTATATGCTGAACTCAAATCAACAATTAGTTATTGAAGAAACTTACCTTTTTTGCTTTGAAAGTCCAAAAAAAAAAACACGAACCATATCTTGCACTTTTATTCTCCCGTAACTCTCACGAAGTCATGTAATTAACTGCAGAATGACGTTCTACGTATGCAGCAATATTGGTCGAATTTCTTCCTTTACTGAAACTTCCGGCGGTGTACTTCCTATTATGAGAGCAATAAGCGTAGAAATACACTAACGCATTACTTTAATTCCCGGAAGTACATCGCCGGAAGTATCAGTAAATGAAGAAAAATCGAGCAAAAATGTGCCAAAATTCGTTGCATTACGCAGTACGTCATTCTGCAGTTAATTATATGACTTCATAAGAGTTACGGGAGAGAAAAAGTGCAAGATATAGTTCGTTTTTTTTATGGACATTTAGATAAAAAAGGTAAGTTTCTTCAATAACTAAAGCTTGATTTGAGTTCAGCATTTACATTTGCACAGAAATAATGCTATTTTGGATAAATTTGAAGGGGAAAAGCGGCCGGATTTAAAACAAAAAATTACCGTTTTTATTTTATGCACAAAATAATTTCAAGATCTAAGCATAGATTGAGCTACAAAATATATATGGTAGCTGAAGAGAGAGATACTATAAATGTTTCAGTGATGTGTAGGCAGAAGCAAACAAACACGTACATGGACATGCACGCGTAAAGGGTGAAAGAGAATTCGGATAATTATTTATTCGTCTCCTTACATTTAAATCTAAACTGAAACAGAGATAATTGAATAAAATGACACATACATATGTATAGATTTAGAAATCTTGGTAAAAATTATTTAGATTTGTAACAGAAAGGTTTTAGTAACGATAAAAATAGATAAATAGAGACGAACATAGAATACTGCCTACTTAGAGAATTCTGATATAGAATCTCTAAAATAGTGATATAGATTGCCGCAGACACAGAGACAGAAAAAAACAACGTGTATATATTGCTGCTAGCAAACTCACTAAAATGAATAATAATTCACAAGGGAAACGTAGAGTTTTTAAAAGTAAGGAAGGACTTCAGTTAAGTCATCAACAGCTGTCCTCGCAGAAGTATAATAAACAAAAATACTTGTCTACTTCTTAGTTGTGTTATTGGCTTCTGAAATATTTTCCAACGCCGTGAAATTGTATGTATTGCTAGTCTGTGATGTGACCATATTTTGTTAAAATCGATATTGGACTAATAGTAGCGACAAAGGACACTTGAACTATACATAGCCAAAAGTTACAAGCAGTAGATCATTGGGACTATCTCTACTACGCATCTAAATTCTTCCGCTAGACGTAATTTTTTCATTTTGCATGCATGCAACAATTATTGATTTTTGTTCATTTAACAACAACAAACTAATGTAATTTTTGTATTGACATATAATGCATACGAAAGCATTCTAATGTTTTACCCGTTAGCAATAAATAACAATAAATAAATAAAATAAAAAATATAAATAAAGTACAATAATTTCTAGTTTCTGAAATTAACAATCGAAAGATATTTGTCCCTCTGTTAGATGCTATTTTTTATATGGGGCTAAACTTAAACTAAAATTGTTGCAATGTACCGAGGAGTATGTTTAACAAAAATGTTAATGGGGATATAAATAACTGGTATGAAAGAATTACAGTAGCAAAAGTCAGCATATGAAATTACGAAATGTGAAATTTTGCAACGTTCACATTCATGCAACTACTCTCCAAATTCAGATCATAGATTTATCGATTGTATTGTAACACCTTCAAGTCTTGGCGATACTGCCGAATTAAGAGAACATAAGCATGTCCGATAAATCTATAATCTCTTGAATACATAGTAAAATTGCAAACAGTCTTCGAAGAGCATTTTGAAGTATGGAAAATATCAGACTCATTGTAGCGATTCAGATATAAATTGTGCAGAAGAAACCGGAACTACTGACAAAAACCTAAGATATTAAAGAGGCAATATCCTGTCATACACTTTTAGCTCAGTTAATGTCAATGAATATTTAGTATGTAAAGAAAACAATTGCTATTAAATAACTAAATAAAACAATCTGATTAGCCATTGAAGAATTTAGACAGAAAACAAACGTTCTTAACACATGAATATCTTAATTGCATTAAATAAAGCTTATTAATCAAATAGATAATCAGAAAAGTATTAATGATATAAACCATATTTTTAAATAATGTCTTACTAATTAACTGAAGATTTACAAAAAAATAATGTTAACAGACTCAACCTGGTTAAAAAGTCTCTTAAAATTAGCTTTGAAATAAAAATAGTAACTATGTTTTAAAAATTCACATATATAAACAATTTGATCCAACATCAAATTTGGAATTAAAGTAAACAAATAAAACTAATTACACAAAGCTTTACTCAGGTCATGAATATAAAAATCAATAGCGGTGTAATAACAGATTTTTATTGCAGCGCATCTACAATATTCAGAACTTTCAATATACGCGAATAAATCAGATACGTGTAATGGATAGCAATGTATAAAATATTAGAATTGGTTCCTGCAAAAATCACTGTTATTCTTAAAAAAATGGTTACTGCTGTTTTCACTTGCAAAAATAGAAAGTAAAGAAAACAAACTATTCTTACAATCCACAATATGATTTGGCTTTAAATATTTCACAAACCTTGACAAACCGTATAAAAAATCAATCTCTCCAGAACACTGCTATAACTGTTGAGTCTTGTATATATCAGTGTGCAGCAATAGCTCTGACGTAGCTCTCCGAATTTATTTCGTAAATATTAAAAAATGTGGCACATGGCTGAAACAAGAGGGTGGGTTGAGGTTGGTCGACACGCTCTATCCTATACCGAGCTAATTCCATCCACGACCCAATCACATATTACAGTTTCTTTATTTACTAGAAAAACTCATCCATCAACTTACAATCCTACATATACCACAATACCACATATTCGCATGAAGAACCTGAAAAAGAGGAACAACATCCATCAAATAAAAATTTTATTCATATGCACTCTTCTACAAAAATATATTTAAAAAATTAATGATACGAAAATGAAAAGGGGAGGGGGATTAAAATCCCAAAACAAACTTAAATGCAACAAAATATTCAAAGAAAAATAAACAAATGTTAGTAAGACCCGTCCACCAGACAAAAATTCAGTGTGACTGCTGTATTCCGCATACGCAAAATTAAGTAGTACACTAAGAGAAAGGGGAAGGATAAAAAACATTGGAACCGAAAAGTAAAAGACTGACCCAGTCAAGATGAAAAATTGGGCCAGAAACAAACTAGAGAGGTTGGGAATCTATAACAAATTTAAAAAAACCGGGAAGAGGCTAAAAACAATATTTGCTCACATTAACTACGTACACAAAAGAGGTCAAATTAACCTGACAGTTCGCGGTTAATCTTTGCCCTTATCTTCTTCTAGTTCCGCTCACGCACCTCCTGTACCATTTCCATGTTCTGGGACGACACGAAAGTGGATACGTCATCATCGTACGCAGAAATCCTGGCTCAAGCCCAAGCAGGGATAACGATTCCACGTAGGGACGGACTGTTCGCCTTGTTCTTTAGCCGGCAAAGAAGGATATCCAACGTCAAAGTGTAAAGAAGTGGGTGACAGTGGACAACTCTGACAAACGGAGGGAGACAACACAAAAGCTCTCAACCGCCTTCTTTTTATCTTTACCTCAGCACTGGGGGAGATATACCGCAGGCTTATCCACTTGCAGAAGTCTGCTTTGAATCCGGCGGACTGACGAACAGTTGCCAGATACCGATGATCAACAAATGATATTTGGACTGATCTAAATTGATCAGCACGGCCTGCTCTTTGTCTTTTACACTATCTAGGATCGTGCCGATCAGATGCATGTTGCTCTGAATTGTTTGGTCTTTCAAAGCACAAGTCTGTTTAGGTCGGCAAACACTCCAGATATGCAGAATTATGGACTTGTAATCATTAAATCCCTTTCAACACCCTTGACCTTTTTTCAACAGCGTGATCACACCCCTGGAAATCCGATCACGGACGGACTCCTGCTGGTACCAGTTGTTGAACCCCACAGTCAAAATCGGTAAAAATGTGTGTGACAGAGGCACATAAAATCATATGGTAGACCATCAATTTTTGGAGACTTGCTAATTCCGACTCTCTTCAATGACTTGTGAACTTCGCCTTCTGCGATCTCATTTTCGCAGCGAGCTAATTCAGTCGACGAAAGCCGAGGAAAGTCAACCAAATAGTTGCGAAACTTGTTTTCACAGAGACCAGTCTCCTTGGTAAAGCGGCTCTCGAAATGCTGCCCAATCGTCTGCCACATATCGTCGGTCGACGTCAGAGAAATCAAATGCGAGGTCTTGACTTTTGAAATACATCAATCACCATCTCGACGGATCACTTCCTTGCGCGATTCTGCGCCCATACTCACGGCTTCATTAAAAATCTCGGTTAACCTATGCCTAATTATCTAACCACGGTACCGCTTACTAGCCAACCGTTCCAGGGTCTGCTTAGCTAATCCTATCTCTACGAAATACCCCCTTGCTACCACCCGGGATAGATTATCTTTAAATTTCTTTACCTTGTTAGCCTTAGCTAAGGTATATCGACAGCTATAGTCAGTGATAAATGAACTAATGCTATCCCAGCACCTATTCCCCATTAATTCCCGCTTCAATAGTTTAGTTAGCTGTTGCCGGAAGTCTCGCTTGTTCAGTAAAGATACATTGAACCTCCAGCCAACCTAGGCATACGATCTAACGCCATCTGAGCTCAAACGAATAGCTTAACCAGTAGAACGTAAAACAATCTAGCAAATATGGATCGACCCTTCTCACTAACATTCTATCCAGGTTACTATCTACCTGGGTAAATGGCCAACTGTTTTTCTACGTCCGCATCTTTCAACCAAAGTGACCATCACGGCATCAATCGACGTGACTGATTTTTTCGATTTGACCACCCAGGATACGATCACTCGTCCTCCAGCTAGATCTTCACATCTTATCCATTTTTGGGTCCAGGATGGCATTAAGACTAGACGCGAATAATCCACTAGGGACGGTCCAACTGACGGAAAAACAAGACACGCTACTTCCAGATGTTGGGCGCATAAAGCGCAACGATCTGAAACGAAAGCCTATTCACGAAAACATCGGTTATGATCAACATACACCCGCACCGACATGGACAAAGTTCAACCTCGCATCCAAGATACGTTTAGCCAACAAGATGACACCTCTTGACTGCTGGTCTTTGTACGCTGAATATAAAACAAAATCACTAGACACACGAGCATCAATTCGCAATCAAAGTGTGTTTCTTGGACAATAGATCACGAACAGTCGGGCCTTGTTCCGATCATGCAAACCCTTCACATTCACGTTGGCTAGTTTGATAGAAATTTTATTAGTTTAACCCTTTAGACACAGACTAGACCAAAATCTACTGGAGAATTGGGACCCTGACGGATTGTCCCAGACTACCAGTTCCAGTATCAGACATAATGTGTCCGTCCGTTACAAAACTGCCGACGTCGGTAGGGAACGTAAGTTTTAATGCTCTACAAACGGTGGGAGGGTCTGTGCTGGGATGTGAGGGCTCTGTGCTGGATGGTACCGGGTATACTAACCGGTAATGTCCCAGCAAAGAGCCGTGTATGATTTTTTAAATTCGGGTGTGCTTCTTTGCACTATCATGATTTTGGGGAAAGCTTCTTTTGCTCCCCGCCCAGTACATCCCATACGTTGACGTTGACCCCGGTATTGCGTATTAGAGTGAGCTCGCTAGTGGTATCAAGGAAATTACTGTGGTCTACGATAGAATTACCGTCCCCCGAGGTCATCTTGAATAAAAGCCTTAAGGGAAAGCTCCCTCTCAATGGCCTGCCCTTCCACTTGACAGAGGTTTTCATGTCCGTTACTTTTTCTTTTCTCAGAAATGTTTTTGGTGGGATGTTTTTGGTGAGATTAGATCAAGGAGTTCTGTAGAGAGAATAAGAGGGACTCATTGCTTTCATTGTAGTTTGCTGCAGTTTTTTTAACAGACAAAGCAGGGGAAGGTTGGTCCTTGGCGGCCACCATAAAACTTTCTGATCTACTTCATTCTGTTTAAATTGTTTTTGTTTTTTTGGTTGCTTTTTGGTCTTTATCCTCTTTTTCTCTCTCAATCTTATGAGACTAAGAACGAGGTGGTTGCATTTCCTCGCTCGCCATATCATGCTGATGTTCTCCTGTTATTCACCGGCGACACTGTTGTAACTGCGTTTTCCGGTGCTGCTTCAGGCTTCTTTTTGGGGCACATTTTTTTATAAGTGTCCTGCTGCACCACATGTTCTCCAGTGGTGTCTTCTAACTTCTACTGCCACAAAAAGTTTTCTTTATTGAATATTAGTATATCCAGGACACTCATAAAATTTTGACGATCTAGTGTTTTGTGAAGAAAAAAATCTCCCTTTGCCACACCCGCCCTACTGATGATTCTCGATATCTCCTCAACGGAGCCGAATTGGACAAAATATGCTCTTATGTGATTATCCGAGATGTCCAGCGGTACACAATGGGCAACAATTCTTGCACGGCGAGTATCCATGTACTCGGTCTGCAGTCTCACGCTTTTAGTTTGAAAGATATTTCCTGACAGTGATTTGGCCTCCTCCTCAATTCCAAGTAAAATGTCTCACATTGCACGTGACATTCTTGCCAAAATCTTTGGGACCATTTTTATGCTTTTCAGTACCTCTTCCAACGTTTCTCTGCTGACACCGACAAATATGCGAGTCTTAACATAAGATATCAGCAGGGAGGTTGTCCTTGTTGAAATTACATTGATTTCTTCGGGATTAGTAAAAAGTTCATTTTTTTATGTATTCCTTGAGGTTTTGTCGCGTTTGGTTGTAATAGACCGCGTTTTTCTTTTTTTTTTTTTTTGCTAGACTTTTATTACAAGCAGAAGTGACGACGTCTGCATAACAGTTGGCTGGGGAGACCCCTCTATTTTAGATGACGACGCCCAGCAACATAAAAGTGTTCGACGAAAATGTTCCCAGAAAAATACTATAAACAAATTTGAACTATAACACAGTCAGACGAAAAAGACGTACTTACAAAAGTCGCTCCCAGAAACGAAAAATCGTTTCAATCAATAACAATTCAAAACTAGAATGTGATGTAAGACGTTGCTGCACCGACTGTTAGCTATTTACTTCTTAAATAATGTCGACCTAATTTGCATGGAATACTACACACTCTCAGAATCGGATCGGTCGTACACCTTTGTTATTCTTGGCACTCCTAATTACTTTATCTTATACTTCCTTTCTGTTCATTCTTCTCATCAACAGTAACCTCAGTTCTTCATTCTCCTCCTCATACTCATCTGTTTTTCACCTTCACTTAATGATATATCCTGTTCCATATCACATATGTAACTCTGTCTCACCCTGCTCTTGCACCTCCATTCACTCCTCTGTATTAATACTGCACCTTCCTTCCTTTTCACGACCTTGAACTTTCTCCTCCATGTCTCCCAACACATTCCTACTTCCTAACTGGTCAGCATATGCCAAAATAGACGACCCTTTCATTTTTAAATGTGAGTCTGTGGTTTCCTTTCTGTAATAAGAAATTTGACTCTTTAGAAATCGCCACTTTGTTTTTCTTATAGGGCAACTTCGCTCTTGTAGCGAAAAACATCGTTTTCAGGGGCTCTGGTCTGCTTTCCCATTAGCACCGACGGGCTCAATTTCCTTCCCATATGTGAGACAGACCTATAGATAAGGAACATTTTTGATAATAACGCCTCAGTACTCTCATTAATAGGTAAAAATGCCATCGAAATCATTTTCAGTGTTTCAGCTATTCTCTCCGCTATCCCGTTAGATGTGGATGGTATGGCAGTGCCATATAGTAGACGCATCCAATCTACTTAACCAGACACAAAAACTCAAAGATTCAAATTACTACTGTCATTCTAAATAGCATGTATGACGAGGTAATAGATTTTTAGAATTTTCCCTTAATTTTTAGTTATTCTAAGGATGTAAATGATCGCAATGTTGGCAAGAAAAGTATAAAAACATACAAATGCTTTTCATATATTCCATCTCACATTCAACTGCTTCAGTTATTCCATATAGATCAGTTTCTCGTAGCATAATGAGGAAAATCATTTATCTTTTAACACAATATTTCTTACATATAGCCTTTGTTTGTATATTTGATGACAGGTATATTAATCACATATATCGAGCATGATACAGAGCTTGTGTAAACAAAACTAACTCGTTAATATATATATATATATATATATATATATATATATATATATATATGAATGATTTTATGTATTCATCATGTTCATTCACTTTTATTCAATAAACATACATAATTAAAGTTAGCACAAACGTCGCTGTATTCACATAATATTTAATTGCCTAAATATATTAAAATGAACTTATAGCCGTACTAGACCGGAAATATTAAAAATAACTCCATTAATTGTATGCAAGATATTGGAATGAGAAATTTTATCATTATGATGTGAATGCTATCTGAGTGAGCATTGTAACCGAAGAAAGGTGCGTAGCAACGGTGCATAGATTAAACAAAACCGTATGATAACGTATGACGCAAGAGCCTAATTAAAATACTAGAAAACTTGACATGGAAATATATTAGAATATTGTATAACGTCCCGGCTATGGATAAATAATGAACCTTCAAAGAAAATTCTATAAAATAAATAAAATACCAGAAATAAATTTTAAATTAAAATTAGCAACAATACATTTTTCTGTAGTCGAAATTATGCAATTTCGTTTCAAATATACTTAAATCATAAAACTGTATTGAAAATATTTAATTTTTGCTAAATAATCCATAAAGAAGGTTGATACGCCTCTAAACAAAATCAACCTAACCAAACTAAGAACATGAGATACACAAATAATATTTTGTTTCTGGCAAATAGAGACGAAAAACAGAAACAAATTTCGTAGAAATCGTAACGGAATGAAAAAATGAAAGAACTAACGTATATACTCACGTATCTCGTGACTTTTACAAAAATTAACGTATGATGCGACCCCACTTAAAGATAGCTTCAAAATTTGGTTTGCATAGAATATTAACTATTAGATATAAGAAGATAAAATGCATAAGTGTCTGTAAAAGAAACAGCGCACGGTTCCAAAAATGTATCGGATAAAGAAATTGAACTGTTTGGGTAGTGTAGTAATTTAAATGCAACATCAATCACCACTTTCATTTTTTCTGAAATCAGTATATTTTTGCCATTTCGACTCACTAAAATCTTCTCATTCACTTTTCTTCCAGTACCTCCTTGTTTCTTTGTAGCATTACAGCTTTGCTTGGGGTGAAATGATCAGGAAAAAAAGAAGCAATAGAAAAATGCACAAATTGGAAGACTCATCGGAATAATGAAAAAAATGTGCCAGAAAGTAATTGAAATATTAAATAATTTAAGAAGTTGAGACAGAGTTCTGGACTACGATGCACAACATCTTTTTTTTCTCTATCGTGAAGATCATTACAGGTCAGTAACAATATCGAAGTGTTTGACATCATTTTCTATTACCGAATGCTGTTTTTTTTACGCATTATCAACATTTTACAGTTTATTTAAAGCTCCCAAAATATTTGAATTGCAAGCATATTTTAGAGATAATAATAATTCTTACTTTTTTATGTTCTACTCATAGTTGGATGTTGAAAAGGTGAACTCATACGTTACTCAAGTTTATTAGCGCATAACCGAGTATATTTAACTCGACTGGAATTAGAACGAGACTTTCTGATTTTCAAACGTACGCCGTTTTCCATTACACCAGACACACATCCAAGTTTACAATTCCCAACCGGCCACACATCTACGTATTGACCTGTAGCGAGAACAGTAAAAGAACAATGAATAAGAAAACCGAAGATAACTATTGACATAGCGTTTCATTTTTGAAGATCAAAGTAACATTTAAAGCAAGAAACTGAATATAGTTCCAAATGCAAGAAAAACAGTTACCATACAACTTACAGTTAAACCTAGTCAATAAAAATGTAAAAAGATAAGAACTTGCTACCAATCTAGTACTGAAATTAAGTTCATATATTCATTCCTTGTCCCGGTTAACAACAGATTTCAGGTCATTTTTTTAAAAGTCCGATGCTAATTTGATTTTATCGATCCAACAAAAGTTACTATTAATACAGGAGTAAATGGTTGTGTGATCAGCATAGATATTATCATATCATGAATCTCAATCATAAAAATTGAGAACAGCGTAGTTACAAAGATAAGGAATTCCAGAAGAACTTTATTAATGCCAAAAGATCTAGAAGTGTGGTCATTTAAGAAAACCTCTCTTTCCTGATCTGACAAAGTAGAAATCAGTTCAAAAATTCGTCCATAAATACCATAACCTTTTAACTAGTAAAGAAGACCAGTATGCCAAACAATGTCAAATGCCGTCGAGATATCTAAAGCAACCCTCTAAGATTTACCATTCTTATCTAATGCTTGATAGACACTTTTAGAAATAATCATTAAATCAGCAGTTGACCAAGAAGAGTTAAAGCTATTCTGTTTATCAAAAAGATTGCACTTCCAGGAGGATAACTTAACATCTAAATTAGAGCAATAAGTACTTTTATAAATATAGGTAGGTGTCAAATAAGCCGGGTGTTAGAAAGATCCCATGTTTCGCCTGAGTTTTAATGACTAGAAAAAGTGGATTTTCAAGAATCAGGAAAGCAAGAAGAATCAAAGCAATTGTTGTAGAGTTTTAGAATGAATAGAAACCAGTTCTGAGTCACATTTCTTAAGAACTAATGCAGAGATACCAAAAATCTCACTTGCTTTCTTAGCATAAAAAACCTTTGTTCATTCTCAGGGGAAAATTATTTTTATAACGAAAAATGTAAAAAATTGCAATATTTAAGCTTTTGAAATATTCGCGGATTTCTCATGTGATAGATAGATATTATGATTCTACAATATTTCTATATTTTTCTTTATTTATCAAAATCAGTTTCTTATGAATATCTCTCATATAATGTCTAACTTCATCAAACTTGTCTGTCTTTCACTTCAGTAGCTGATTTTCCTAGCAGTTTAGACGTATCTTGGTTATAACACGGAACTCTAATTACCAAATAGTTTATATGAGCAGTAAATCTTTTCTAGAGAGAAAAAGTGGATAATTGTTTCAGCAGTAGACAGTCTCCTATGAAATTTTAAAATCTTAATCTCCGCCAGCAGTATAGGTGTGACACTGGGTTGATTGAGTAGGCTTAGTGAACTAGATTTTGCAGTCAATCAATCATCTGTCAGCAGCTGGAAATGTCGTTAATTGCAAGTGTGTAGTAGAAAGTTCAACCTACGATTCGTTATCAAGATTTGAAGATAATTATAGGAAATAATAGAATGTAATGTAAAAATCAGAAGTATATTCAAAGGGTGCAAATATGAGTCGTTTTCACATGTCACTAATCATTGTGATTTAATTTTTCTTTTGCAATATATTCAAATAAAAAGAGTATTTCTAATTGACTAAGGTAAATATCTGATTTTAATAGAAGATAATTAAATGATATTGCATGATAATCATAAAAGTAAAAAGTGTATCTTTTGAAATGTATATTATTTCTAATCTAGTGAGATAATAAATTATGCGATATGAATTCAGCCAACTCGCTTCAGGAGACAGGTAGACATGATTCTCAGCAACTTTTTCTTCTTCTTTGCCCCTTAGCCGTTTTTCTAACCTTGTTAAAGCTAACGTTTAATTAGCCATTCACACGTGCTTGTCAGGTAAGTGGCTCACTGCTGTCCACTATTTCATTCCCCTCAGTATACTGCGTGAGGGTTAAGTTTTCTAAGCCCTCCTTCCATAATATATGTTCAAAGAATTTCAGCAGTTTTTTTCTGATATTGTTCTCTTGTTGACATTTCTTAAAAAAACATTTTTGTTGCTTACTCATACTGTCCATGGAAATTTCTCTATCTTTCGAAAGTTTCTGCTGTTTCTTGTTTTTTTCCTCATCCATCGTGAAATTATCTATCTTTCCCCTTTAGTACAAAAGATGGATATCTACTATCACATAGCAATGTCCGCTTCATACGGAATCATGTTCCCTTTATCCGCACCGTGTTTATTGTTTGGAATACTTATTTTGCTCTTCCAGATTTGAATTATCGAATTTATTGTCGTCTGTTAAAACGTTTCCCAGATATTTAAAATTCTGCATCTGCTTGATGATAATATATAAAAATCGTAACTATCATAATTATATTTTTCTACTCCATCAGCTTCTTTTCTCGCGTTTCCCGCCTGTGGAATTCTCTTCCGCATATTTGCTTTCCTGACAGTTACAATTTCCAAAAATTTAAATGTAAAGTCATCTCCTGTCACACCAACTTACATCCTCGCTCACAATATTTTTTCTTCGTCCACCCCACTCTCATCAATACTCTCTTCCCTCTGCTACTTTCTTCCTGACACCCCCAGCAAACTTTCACTTCTCATAATATTCCTCCTCCTCTACTCCACTCTCATCAGTAATCTCTTCTCTCTCCTCCTCTCTTTCTGACACCCTCTGCAACCTTTCACTCCTTATAACATTCCTCCACCTCCACCTCACTATCATCAGTAATCTCTTACCTCTCCTATTTCTTCCTGATACCCCTGCAACCTCTCACTCCTCATAATATTCCTCGTATGTAACCTCCTGCACAACAGTAGCAGTAAAATGCCTTGCTTGGGCGACACGATTATAAATTGATGGATAGTCCTTTTATTCGCATTCATTTTACGCCCTGTCTAAGAAGCCCTGTACTTTTTTACTTTTTTTTATAATCGTTTACCTCAAGCGAAGCAGTTTCTGCCACTGGTGCACAGTTGGTTACATAAGTTGGTTACATAAGTCTCTGCCACTGGTGCACAGTTGGTTACATGGTGAGTGAAGAAAAAGAAGAACGATTTGCAAGGGGTGTCGGAGAATGGGTAAGAGAAGGATAGGAACGCCGGTTTTAAGAGAGCCGCATGAGAGTAGAGTAGAAAATGAGAAGAAGAAGATACAAGTGCTGTCGAGGAAAGAATGAGAATCAAAGAGATAAAAGATGGCAATTGGTATTGCATTTAAACTCTTGAAGATTGTCGCTATCGAGGAAGTAATTATCAGGAAAAGAGTTCCACAAACGAGAAGTGCAAGAAAAAAAGATGATAATGTAGAAGCTACGGTTACATTTGATTGGTTTCAGTGTAATAGGGTCGGACACACTTTTTACTCTGGTCAGTCAGTTAAGTGCCATACGTGATACACGCTTGGGCGATCAAGTCTCGAAAGAGACATGGCTGACTAGGCAGAAGCTTATCCCGCAGTAGGTTGCCATTGCTTTCTGCGGTGGACTGGTAGCCGACCAAGGCTATAGAACCCAATCTGTCCTGTTATTTAACCCATAACTGGAAGGAAGAGACGGATTAATACCTTTCCCAAGGGTATTTGCGCGTAAGTGAATACAATGGTTTCAATTGGAATTCGAAACCATTGTATTCACTTACGCGCAAATACCCTTGGGAAAGGTATTAATCCTCTGGTAGCTCGACTAAATTCATGCAGAGGAGGCACCAGTGAGAAAAATATTTTAAAAGAGAGAGAGGGAAGCCACATCATGTTGGTGAGAAAGCGACTGGAGGCAAGCAACCAGATTAGGATCGATTATATTGCAGATTCTTCATGTGCAAGAAGGATTCAAACGAGAAGAAATCCCTGGCCCGACAGAGTGAACTGACCTATCTAGAAGAAGATTTAGCTATTAATTCAATTTAACCGTTTTACTTGAGGTCGGCTGAGAGAGTTAGATCAAGGAGCTGCAGTGCATTGCTTTTAGGGAGAACAGTTTGATCTATGCTGATGGAGGCAAATAGATATTGTCTATTGTGATTAAAAGTCAGTAGCTTTGTTTTAGAAGCATAAGAAATATACAAGCCATTTCTTACCCCAGTCCATCCTAGATTAGAGTTTTTTTTTTCAAGACCTGCAGCGAGATCAGCGTTGTCCGCCTCGGCAGATTTCTTGTCGAGGCGGGAGTAAATGGTGGTGTCGTCAGCGTAGATGCCTACTTGGGATATGATTACAGCAAGAAGATCGTTGATGAAAATCAGAAAAATCAAAAAACTTAAAACAGTGCCTTGAGGGACATCCGCGTTCGTATAATAGGATCTTTAGCATGCCCATTCAGTACTACACTCACTACGCATTTTGACAAGAATGATTAGATTAGATCAGACACGCGACCAGTTATACCAAAGTCCTGTAGCTTACGCAGAAATCCAGCGCGCCAGATACTGTCAAATGCTTTGGAGATATCCAGGGCAACATTTCGAGCTTTGCCCTTCTCATCGAGAATATATGTATCGTATATGTATTCTGTGATAGTCGTTACCATATCAGCGGTGGATGAGGTAAAGCGGAAGCCATATGTTTGAGGCAGTAGAGGCTGTTAAATGTTGAACCACTTCAGCAACAAAAATAACCTAGTAAACTTTGCCAAAAATTAGCAGGGTGCTTTGGGCGATAATTAAAAAGGTGTGAAGGTTCTTAGACTTCTTAAAAATAGGAACCACGGAGGAGAACTTCCAGCAGGCAAAGAACCAAGAAGCAGATAGCCATTGATTGTAGTGTTTGGAAAGGACAGAGAAGAATTCAGGGACTCATTACTTCGGGACTATGATTGGGATTCTGTGACTTCCGCTCACCTTATGGTGGTCAAGCATTGAAATTTAGAGACTAGAGAGCGGATATGGTAAACGTCACTCATTTGAGCTTGAGATCTAATTGGGAAGTTGGGTACGTATACTTTATGGAAAACAAGTGTGGAGTTGATGAATGATCTTTGAGCAAAGCATTGTCCTTGTCTACTGAAGCAGTGAGGACCTCCAATGTATTGATTAAAGTTGGGGTTGAGGGTTTGTTATTGTTTAATTCACTTTTGCCAGTAGCCTTTAGATCCGAACTTGTGGGATGTGACACGCTGGATCATTCTGTCAGCAAACAACAGCATAGTATCTTTTAAGATCCACTTGCAATAATTACGAACAGAGGCAAAAAGACGCCTGTTATGGTCAGATACGTGGCTCTGATAAAGTCAATAATGGCCAAGCAAGCAATGGAAAACCAGGGAAGCAAATGTGCTTTTCAGTCACTCCTGGATAGAGTGAAAACATTGATACCAGCTTTACACAAAAGAAGATCTCGGATGCCCAGTTTTTAACTGGAAGTTTAATAACATTGTTCAAGGTTCATCACACAGAAAATCGCGGAACGACTCACCGTCTGCTCTTTGTAGCATTAAGATATTCTGCTGTTCGGATTTTTCTGAGTGGAAAAGGGGACGGAGATAGATAGTAACTGAAATTACAGCATGATCAATGTTGCCAAGTGAGCTAATCTACATTGCATGAAAAAAGTCATGGATAAAACTGAAATAGAGATCTAGCAGTCAGCCGAGACCATTAGAGCTAATTGGGAAAGGCGTGGGAAAATTCACCACTTGCGTAAGAGACTGATTGATTGAAAAGGTTATGGTATCTACACCAGCAAGATCTATGACATTTTTTCGAGTCACTTGGCGTGGTTGACATTATAGTCTCCGAAAAGATCATAAGAAATAGTCCTGTGTATATTTTCAAGAGGCTATCTAGTACGGAACAGTCAGGAAAGGAAGAGGAGCACTAGAGAACCGAGCTCAGCAGAGAGAGAGAGAGAGAGAGAGAGAGAGAGAGGGAAGAGAGAGATTCGCTGACAGAAGAGAGAGAGATCTGTAGCATGCTCATTCAGTACTACACTCACTATTGAGGAAGTAATTATATATATATATTAATTCAGATACTTCAATCCAAGGGAAAAAAGCAGGAAGGTAAATTCCAAAAACCCGATCCTAATTAATATTAAAAATTTTATTTTAATGTTAAAAAATGATACAGGAAGAGAGCTCCATGTAACAAAATATTACAGAGCAAATATAAATTAAAAAAGGATTAATTCAATAATGTTGAATGGCCATTTCGATATGAAGATCCCCACGGGGGATAACACATCACCTCAGCAACAGAAAAATCCTTTCAGAAACTGGAGAAAAATTAGTTTACTTTTCTTTTTAAATAGATTTGTAAAGAAATTAAAAAAGAAAATAAGGAAAAATAAAGGAAAAGAAAAAGATAAAACAAAATAAAATCAAATAAACAAGAAAAGAAAAAATTGACATCGTCTGGGTTCGCAAAAGAAGGAAAGAGAATTGTAACTAAAAATTAACAGACAGCCGTGTTAAATCGACGTAAGGTTAAGCAACACGGAAAATAGGTGGGAGATAAGAGAGTTAAAGGAAGGAAGGGAGGGAAAAAGAAAAGAAAGAAAATTTTTTAAAAATATTACAGACGCTGGACATCTGTACGTTTAATTTTTCAAAAATTAAACGTTCATAGAGATAGAGAGAGAGAGAGAGAGAGAGAGAGAGACTTCAAGTAAAACGGTTAAAATATGAACAAGTCGACCTCAAGTAAAACGGTTAAATATGAACAAGTATATTTAAGAATTTATGCAACGCTTTATGCAAGAAGAAAAACAAAACAAAATATATTGTTTCAAAGATTAAACGTTTATAGAGAGAGAGAGAGAGAGAGAGAGAGAGAGAGAGAGAGAGAGAGATTCGCTGACATAAACACCAAGTCCATGACAGTAGAGTTAATGATTGGGATGCAATCATGGATATGCAAATAAAAAATAGATAAAATGATCAGGGTTCGTTTCACAGAGAGCTAAGATGTCAGGTAAGTTACGTGGAGGAAGGATTAAATGCTGAAAATGTTGTTTCGAGTACCACCGACGTTCGGAAAAAGAGATAGTAACGGGTTTAGTTGATTTCGTTTAGCTGATTTAACTTTATTTCTTACTTTGTGTGCTGTCATATTTAGAGAAACATAGAGTAGTATTATCACTAGGTTTTCAAGCGCAAAATGAGTAGGAAGGGAACTTGTGAGTACTGCAGCATAATGTGGACTCAGGGTTGCCTGCCCGAGTCACTTCCAAGGATACCAATCCATGTGCAACATGACCCTACAAGAAACCCCTTTATTATTCAACTGTAGTTGAATAGAGCAGCTTCTCAAGACACTACGCAAGCGTTAGTGCTCCTAAAACAGTCAGAAACAGCAACCAAGAAAATGGCAACCCGGTATCCTCAGAATGAAGAAACGTTGCCAGCATCAACACACATTAAAAAAAAAAATTGACAGCATTAATAATGAAACCTGAGGAAAGGAAAAAAAAAACATAAATACTTTCTAAACAGGAAACAAGGGATCAGTCTATATTCTTCTTCAAAAGAAAAAGGGAGGATTATGAACCAGGCGATTGTGGAGCCTATCTACTTCAATCTAAAAATAATGTTAAGAAAAAAATTTATTAAGTTTCAAATGTGTTACTATCAGATCATCCCTTACTAGTAACTACAAGAAATTTTTAAAATATTTTACTTAGAAATTGTTGACAGAACAGCTACAAAAATGATCTAGAGATAACTAACAAATTTAACTAACAAATGTATTTAAGAATTTATACAACGCTATATGCAAGAAAAAAAATCAAAACAAAAATATATTTTCTCAAAAATTAAAGGTTCAGAAAAATAAAATAGATTTCAGGAAACTTACCAGCGACGAAATCAGAATATAGACTGAGTTGAGTGAAACTTAAAATTCATTATGGCGAATTCCATTTCACTTTTTATCAGTTCGTATTCATTCAGTTGGCTTGGAGCTTGACCATAAGATATATGCAGTATGTACACACACACACACACATACATACATAAATACATACACACACACACACACACACACACACACATATATATATATATATATATATATATATATATATATATAGGCCCAAAAAGTTGAAAAGTCTGAACAGAAACCATTCCCTACAACTTCAAAGGAAAAAATATTAGCCATTGCTGCCAGAACAACTACCAACAAGTATGTAGAGCTAAATGAAATCTTAACTGACACAAGTTTATTTAAAAATCTATGCAATGCTTTATGTAAAAAAAAAAGCATATATTAATCTGATCAAACAGCGATATTTACAAATCTTAAGATTACACCTACCGATTATAAGTTTCCAGTTTCTTTAGAACAGCGTCAACTGAGACGCTGAACACATTTGGAGCGAATGTGTAACTGCAATTTATTAATTTTTCTGAAATCCTTGTTTTCTCAGTAAACATTCAAACATTACATGAACATGTATCATTAATAAACATGAATAAAATAGTTTCGTTTTAATGTTTATCTTAGTGATCATAAACCTTCACGAAATAATTTTTATTTCATTATTTGTAAATTGTCTTTCCCTCTTGAAAAAGATTTAATAAAGAATACCCCTTACATTCCTCAATTGTTTTCTTCTTTTAGTTTGGATGCCGAGCAAATCAAGATAATCTAGTTTAGTACATGTTTTATCTCAGTGGTTGAGTGACGATTAAAGTCATTCATACTTTCGTCAAAGGCATCTCTGCAGAAGAGAATGACCCTTCAGTTTCAATCCCGAATTATGCAATCTTGAATTACAACCCACCTGAAATTTTGCTTGAAGAAATTCTTTTTTCTTTTCATTTTTTCTTTTACCATTGTTTCACTGTCATTTTAAAAAAGATTTTCATTATAGCAAACATTTTCATCTCTTCTTTTATAATCTTTTATAAATCACTTCTATTATGATACATTATACCTGAAAGAATTAATAAACACACAAGAAATATATAAAAGTGATGAAAAATGAAAATGAAAGATTATAAAGAGTACAAAATAAATGATGCGATAAGGAGAAAGTTGACGCAAAACATTCAAACCATGAGCAAAAAGCAAGTCGATATACATGCTAGAAAATATTTAAAAACGCTAAATTGATTGACGTAAAATTTAAAATTTCCTCGATTGAAATGCACTTCATATTGTAATAATTTTTTGGATGAATGTTTTTTCTATTCTCGCAACATAGATACTGAATAAGAAGTTGTTTGAATTACGGTCAAGGGAATTTCAATAAAAGTACAAAATATATTAGCAGCTGTTACCAAAACATTAGTCAATGCTGCATAGGGAGCAGAATGTAATTCTCATGCTATATATAAGTAAAACTGTGTAAGTCATTTATATCAAAAATATAAAAAAAATGTTTCATTAAAAATGAAATTTAACTTTTAGGAAAATAGTTATCATAAGTATAAGTCAACTTATTATAAAAAACTTTAACCAAAATAATAACAATACGTAAAAAAGTTTCAAATTTACGGTTATGTTTACTGAAAAGAAATGAAATCTGAAGATGGATATTCATTTTTTTTTATAGAAAATTGATTCAATCAGTAAGAATATATCTCATGTTAAATATAGTTATACTGTTTTAATTGTTCGGACGTTTTTCTTCAACCTTCTTGCCATATTCACGAAGATTTGACTGTTTTACACTCCGGCCTTCGTCAGGTGATTGTAATTTCGAATTTAACCTATTATTTTGTTCAACGTGATAAATTGGTCTAGTTCAACGATCCATATCTCTTTCAGATTTCTTAATATCAGTTATCTCCTTTTAACTTTAGAAGATTTTGTTCAAGTCTCCTGTAGGCAGGTAACAAACTCACAACTCTTTGGGTTAAGTTACCGAATTCAACCAACATTTTTACTCTCTGGGCCATGTGTTATTTTTGTTACCTCAGGAAATGCAAGTAGAAGAATGATTAGCGATTGTCCGACGCGTACAACGGCCGAAACGTCGTAAATAACGCAATAAAAATGAGGAAAATAGTCAAGACAGTGTAAATAAAGTAAATAATTACAATACCTCATCTCGGAAATATCAGTCAGTTGAGAGCCATACATTATACACGCTTTATTCTGACGTGGCACAAGACTATTCTGCAGTAGCTTGCCATTGCTTTCTGCAGTATATTGTTTGCCGACCAAGGCTATATAATCCAATCTTTCCCATTCTTTAACCCATAACCGGAGGGAGGAGGAGGATTTATACCTTTCGTAAGGGTATTTGTGTATAAGTAAATGCAAGGAATTCAAATGGAATTCGAAATTAGCACCCCGATTTGTTGTTCCGAGTTGATATCCACTGTAGCACAACGCACACCCGCCTCGAAAATAAAGAAACCTATAAAGTTTTTGCTACGGAAGTTACTTGGTATTTCTTATGTAATGGACTTAAATTTCAAAAAATAATCAGGGTAATGATACTTTCAGTAATTAAACAGCAATACTAACAAACAGTTTCATGAAAACCTAAATACTTTATTAGTTGGTTACAAATTTAAATTATAGTAAATGGTTTTATTGTTAGTATTTAGAAATTGCATTTGGCGGTGCTCGCTTGCATATTTTTTATTAGAGTTATTACTTTTAAAATAAGTTTTTCTTTTTGGCATCATACACTTCAAACGATAAATATATTTAACGAAATGCAATACTTCTTCTTAATTCACGTGTATTTGATAGATAGATTTAAGAGCTTTAGCAAGATTATCGACTTTATATGGTCCTATTTATTAATTTCTTTATCATCATTTAATTGTTTTGCGACAGATTGTATTAAATTGTAAGATTGGTTGTAAAAAGATCAATACGAACAATTATGTTATTCGTCGAACGAAGAAAAATCCAGTCAAAATATGTTCTACTTCAGCATTTTCAGTTGAATGCCTCACATTTTATCAGTCTTCCATAATAGCATGTTATTTTAAAGTAAGGGTTAGTGAGAGTTTAAAAATATTTCGTACACAACTACATAATCTTATAACACAAGATTCGTAATTTACAAATGATTATAAAGTCTTCAGATGACTGGCTTTTTTCTGGCTTTTAAAAGTATGTCCAAAACGGCGCGAATTCAGCTGAGGGTCGCAAGGATACTAGAAGCATCGATACGTCTTTCACTCTCAGGTAATTGACCGACTAAAATCATCTTGGTAGGAACGCTGGGCCAACGTTCAACATGCGTTTATGTGACATTATCCTTCCCAATCATTCCTTGGAATCTAATCTGCCACTTCTATCCTCAAATCAAACGAAAAAAAGGTATATGATTTATTACGTTGACACCTTTCAATGTACTAGTGTGGAAACCCAGAGAAGACAAAGCATGTAAAATCTTTCTCAGTAACATTTTAAAGAAATGTATTTTTAATCAAGCTGAATATATATAACGTAATAACTGTTCCTTTGTCCGAAGGTACATGCATTGAAGTAAGCGACATAATGTAATTAAAAACAATAAAGTAAATTAATATTTGATCATGCCAAATTACTAGAATATTGGCAAAAGAAAGAAATTGACACAACAAAATTGCTGTTACATTATTTTTTGTATAAACTCTAAGAAAAGTGTTGTCATTTTAGATTTTGCTTTTCTACCAAAGCGCAAAATTAATTTACATATAAACATGATAAGGTAATGAAATATTTGTATGTGATGGAATCTTATTATGCAGAAAAATGGTGTGAAACAACACCAGTGATAGAAGGTTGAAAATGTTAGAAAGCTTGCCGATTGACTGATGTGTTTATTTGCGACATATCAATTACTTGCGACTTAATTATTTAAAGTTGAAAGATATTAAAATCACATGAGCTTCTTTAAGGTATCCTGCATAATCTAGAAGAAACCATCTAATTACTTACCTGGCCTGTAATTACATAAGTACAGTGATTGAACGAGAACCGGTATATTCGATGAGATTTGACGCAGTTATAACGACTTAGCTCTAAAATTCAATAGAGTAGATATGATAATAAAAAGCATATGGAAGCAATGACTGTGTCATAGAAATTGATATTAATGCGATATGTCACCAAAAGAACATGGCGAATTGCAAAAGATAAGGACCTGGAAGTAGAAAATGTAAAATTGACTTATTTAAAGCCAACCAATTCTCCAGTTATAAAAAGACCATTACAACTAACTAAGACTATTACTAGTACATATATTAACAATATTTCTTGGAATCTCTCAGTAACTTACGGAAAATAATGCTACGGATTCACACATATATAGTTTAAAAAACTTCTCTCAGTGTAATCAGCTTAATTACATTTAAGAAAACCCTCTCTTTAAATAAAATATCTTAAAAATCCAGATTATATGAAACAAATAATAAGAACAAGATATGACAGTAATAATAATAATAATAATAATAATAATAATAATAATAAGAAGAAGAAGAAGAAGAAGAAGAAGAAGAAAAAGAAGAAGAAGAAGAAGAAGAAGAAGAAGAGGAAGAAGAAGAAGACGAAAGAACGCAGAATTACAAAAAATGTCGTGTTTTCCGAAGCTCTTGAAACCGCAACGTTTTGTTTTCTATATGATTTTTTGCTTCTTTTACTATATTTAACATAAACATGGATTTTTCTTGGTATATTATTTAATTTAGTTGTTTTTGCTTTTTTATTTAAATTGAGATAATTTTTTCTTAAAAAACACCCCAAAACCCCAAAACAATACGAGAGGAAAAAAGCAATACGATAGTAAAAACTATTCGATACAATTTCTTCAATATTCTTACGCAGAAAGGCTACGCATTGTTTTATTTATTTATCTTTTGTTAACCCTATTTTCGACAAATCTAATAAAAAAATAACTGAATATACAGATGTGTGAACAAATTATTATTTTTCAATTTCACCGCAGTAATCAACTTAAACGTATTTCAAATTTTTTTCCATTTTTTTGTTTTTCCACAATAACTTTTGTTAAAATGACCAGTAACAACATCTTTTTAATGAAAACTCATCTCATCAAGATTAAAAAAAAGAGGAAAAAAGAGAGAAGAAAAATATTCTCATCAGTATATTTCTCTCTTTTTCTCTCTCTCTTTTAAAATTAATACGTTTGTGTAGAGATGTTTTGTTTCGTTGTGCGGCTGTATCTTGTAAACTTTTTTCTTTTTTTTAAACCAGCGTCTTTCTTTTGAATTCTAATCGCGTCTCTGTCAACTGTCGCTTGGCAACCCATTTAGGAGAAGAAAAACTCCGAGCAACTACTTGCAGCTAAAGGTGTTTATCGTGTCGAGGAGTGAATGGGTACTGCATTATGATGTCGCAAACAATCACATACAGGCTTCGGAATCCTGTTTGTAAAAGACAGTTACCTAACGTGCCGGGCATATTTGGGTAGACTTTGGATCCGTGCATCATTCGTGAGAATACTATGAGAATTAAAAATAGAAATAAGAAGTCCAGTGTGGCACTTCCATTGGATAAACAGGAGCCTGTTTTCTGAGGTCGAAAAATCTGCCATAGGAACAAACTCTTACACAAAGAGCGAGTTTTCAGGTCTCCACAACCAGGCGTATCCTAATGATGACTCCTGAAAATTCTCTAGCTAGACCAGTAATCGTACGTTTAAAGAAAAAAAAGCGAAAATGGTCTCGTAAGGAGTACAAAGTCGTTATGACAGCATTTCATGAAGGATTACTCAAACCTCAAAAAATATAACTCGCTAAACATACGACATTTGGCGAGAAAAGGTTGATCAAACAAATAGAAAGTACGTTGACGAAAATAAATTAATCAATGTATGTAGGTACAACATGTAACATAACCGATTGTCCGAGGCTGAAATTAATGAGATAAAAAGAATTGGAACCAGAATAGACGAATCAACAAAACATGAAAAGAACCGGAATAAAAAAAAGTATTAACTTCACACAAGTCACAGGTCACAATGAAGAATCCGAGATACACACAAATCACTGTAAAGAAAATGCTGAAAGTTTAGAAGTGTTGGAAAGGTGGAATTTGAATCGTTTACAAGACGGCAATAAAACGAGTTCAAAACTCATTGAACAGAATTAATTGACGGAAAACAAGAACAGTATAGAAAAAGCCAAAGAAGAAATCAAGAATCATATAAGCCAGAGACAAAATATTGCAATGGAGCAACGAAAACAACTCCGAAAATTTTAACCAACAAAGCATAAATCCGAAACTTTTAAGTTCTACAATGCGACACTCAAATTAATTTTGGATAAAGAAGACTCTTTAGTATTTGTCTTTATTTCTGTGATTAGGTAGTATTTACAGTATTTACAGCATTCGAACTATTGTCTTTGTTGTCAATTGTACGAATTTTCTGCGGTTGTACGCTCCAGCCTTCTTTAGGTTTAAGAACACTTGGCCCAGTGTATATAGACACTTGGATCTTATTGTTGTGAGTTTAATAGCAGGCTACAGCAGTGGTGAACAAATATCATGCAAGTTAAGAGGGAGATAACTTATGACTTCTAATCGAGGCTTCCCGCAAGGAATAAAGTCCATATAACATAGTGATCTTAATATAGGGTTAGGTTCGAAATTCCTAGCACCTGAAGAAGATCGGAGAGTACAACGGCCAAATCTCGTACAAATGGCAACGCAGATGACGACAATAATCAGAATAATGTAAATATTGTAAAGAATACACTCATATAAATCTCAATGAAGCAATATATGCACCAGCACTAGCAGCAACAAAAAAAGAACTATAACATTTAAAAGAAGGTGGTCTCACATACATGAAGATCCATCTTGGAAAAGTAAAACAGAAAAAGAAATCTAACAACTTAGAAGTAATTTATCAGTAATCGATGAACTGGCAAGATGAATAAATATATGAACTACACAAGGCAAAAGAGTCAAAAGAAAATACAGAAAATGTAGAAATGAAGATGGAGTATTATCAACTAAAGGACAAAGAAAGTAAACGTTACAACTGAAAGCTCAAAAATAAGACGCTGTGAAAAAATATTAAGATCCTACAGACAGAACAAGATCTTTCAAACCGATGAAAATGAATTTTAAAAGGAAATAGTTTACAAAAAATTGAAGTGCTGCTTCCCTTCAAAATGGAAGAATTTATACAGTTCTGGGAAAAAATATGGGTTTGCCCTAAAGAACATGACAAAAAAGCAGACTGGATTGCGCAAAAGAATAGAATAAATGAAAACTAAACCAGAAGAGACATAGGCTGGAATCAGAGAAGAGGATGTTAAATGTGTACTGAAAAAAGCACACAATTGGAAATTTCCAGGTATAGATAAAATTCTTAACTTTTGGCTATAATTTTTAAATACAGCACACAAAAACTAGCAAAAAAACTTCAAGAAATTATTTACGATCCCACTAAAATTCCTGCATGGATGACCAAAGGAATTATATTTCTTCTACCCAAGAATAGTGGCACAAACAACCGTAAAACTACAGACCAATTACATGCCTTCCGACAACATACAAATTATTAACATATATTTTAAGAAAACAGACGTATTTCTTCTTGAAAAAAATGACATATTACCGCTTGAACAAAGAGGGTGCAAACGTGGCTATTACGTATGTAAAGACACATTACTTCTTTTTTTAATCGTATCACGCCGAGCAAGGCGGTAACGCCACTGATGTGCAGGGAGCTACGTAATAGTGAAAAGAATGGAAAAGAAAAAGCCGGAAACTACATCCTAAACAGGGAATAAGAGATGAGCCTCTTAACCAGTTCAATAGACGTCGGTAGAGTGTAAACCGGGCGATAAATAGATCTATCTACTCTAATTGAAAAAAAAAGTGAGAAGATTGGAAAAGAAAAAGCCAGAAACCACATCCTAACTTATTAATAGGATGATTTTGGAAAACTAATTCAATGCAAAGAAACATGTTAGTACTGTCTGGATAATCTATCGTAAGGCATTTGATAGTTCACCACATTTATTGATCTTAAAGTTTTTAATATATAGAGAAATAGGTAAAAAACGTAGTGAAGTAACAGTCCCCCACCAAAAAAAAAAAAAAAATGAAAGGAGTTATACAGTTCTGGGAAAAAATATAAGCTTGCCTTAAAGAACATAACAAAGAAGCAGACTGGATTGCGCAAGAGATAGAACAAGTGAAACCAGAACAGACATAGGCTGGAATCAGAGAAAAGGATGATAAAAGTGCACCTAAAAAAGCACACAATTAGAAATTGTCAGGAATATATAAAATTCCTAATTTTTAGCTATACTATTTAGAAATAATAAATGACATCTATCGAATAGATTCTAAGACAGGAAAGCTTCTTTCTAAACACACTCCTTAAAAAGGTGGAAGAGAGTTTATTCAGCTAGAATTGTCATACAAGACAACAACTTCTGGCTTACTAACTTGCATAGAAACATAAAAAAAACTTTTTAAAAAATAGTTAACAATCCAAATAAAATTTTATGCATGGATGATCAAAGGATTATCTTTTTCTCCCCAAGAATTGTGTCACAAATAACCTGAAAAACTACAAACCAATTACATGACTTCCCTCATCATTTACACTATAAACATCTATTTTAGCAAATCAGACATATTTCTTCTTGGAAGGAAATGACATGCCACCGCTTGAACAAAGAGGGTGCAAACGTGGTTATTACGTATGTAAAGACAAATTACTTATTAATAGGATGATTTTGCAAAACTAATTCAATGCAAAGAAACATCATAGTACTGCCTAGATAATTTATCGTACGGCATTCGATAGTGTGCCACATTCCTTGATCTTAAAGCTTTTAATATATACAAGTCATCAAACGTCATCATCAATTTTATCAAACAATGTATGTCGATATGGGAAACATAATTTTACCTCAATCATATTATTGGAATATATAAGTATGGTGAATTTATCATCAACATAGTTATATTTCAAGATGACTCTTTGTTTCCCTTACTCTTTTGCATATCAGTAATAGCATTAACCAATCAACTTAACTGGACAGAATATTGTTATAAAGTAGCTCAAAAGAAAATAAGCCATCTATTTTACATGAATGACAATGAACCGGAATATATTCTGCAGACTGTAAAATACTTCAGTAAAGACATTGGAATGAAATTAAGTTTGAATAAATGTGCTAAAGCTGTAGTTTTACGAGGATCACTACAATAAACATCTTTAATTAGCTTAGACCCTGTTGTAACAATAAAAAATTTAAAGCAAGAAGCAGCTTCTAAGTACCTAGGAGTAATTGAGAATAATAGAATCCACCAAAAGAAAATGAAAGAAATTATGTGTAAAGATTACTATGGAAGGCTACGACTGATATTAAAAACTGAATTAAATTCTAGGAACAGAAGAATTATGGCCACTAATAACCTCGCCATTCCAGTAGTCCAACATAGTTTCAATATCTCGAACCGCACTCTAAATGATATCTATCGAATGGATTCTAAGACAAGAAAGCTCCTTTTTAAGCGTATGATGCATCATCCAAAGCCTGATGTAGACCGTCTTTATATACCCCGTAATAAAGAATATACACAGAAACAACAAAGGAGTGGGTGATACAATTAGTCAAACAAAATGAAAACAAAAAGAAAACATATTCAATAATGAAAGAATACAATATATGCAAACAAGATTTACATTTTTTTGTTTCTGTAAAAAAGCGAAACAGAAGCCAAAAATCAACTATTGCGGCAAAAGATAGTAAAAAGGAAGTCATGGATAAAGTTTTTGAACAAATGAAACTACGCTGGCAAGACAAACCTCTACATGGCCAATATCTAGAACGTGCTAATAATCCCATTGTCGAAAAAGTTAATACTCCTCGTGCATCAGGATTAAAGTCTGAAACTGAAGGCTTTATTCTTGCTGCGGAAGACGAAAGTCTTTTCACTAGGAACTTTCAGGAAAATATTATACATAATAATGTGGCTCCAAAATGCAGGTTTTGTGATAAATACTAAGAAACAATAGACCACCTAATCTAAGGATGTTCTGTACTTGCTCCAAATGAATATAAAAATCGTCAAGATAGAGTGAGGCAATATATACACAAGGCAATGTGTAAACACTTTGTAAAATATAAAAACAAATACTGATATGAATATCACACAGCACTGGTTACAGAAATAGAAGATGTCAGCAGTCTATGGGATTTCACCACCTAAACAATCAGGAAAATTAAAGCAGATAGGTCGGATATTATTGTCAAAAACAAAAAAGAAAAAATTACTATTAATTGATATGGCTTGTCCAGCGGATTGTAACATAGCAAACATGGAATTCGAAAAACTGTCAGAATATAAAAATCTGAAAATCGCAATAGAAAAAATGTGGAATTTGAAAACAAGAATAGTACCAGTAATGATAGATGAAATTGGAATTATAAAAACGGAACAAAACAACACATTGAAAGAATCCCTGCAAATCCCAGCTCAAGAGATATACAAAAAATGTCTTGTTAAGTACAGGCCAGACACTAAGAGTAAATTTGCCTATGTAACGCTAGGGATTTAAGAGGAGATAGAAAAAAACACGAAATGGAGCCCTAACAACACCTGCCTTATGTTTTTTTCCGCAGACTTGGTAGGTAGTGCGACTATAACAGAAATCGAATTATGATGAAAAATGACATAATAATAGTAGCAGCATCGGCTACTGGCTATATCATTTATCACAAATCATTAAAACACATTTACAAATTGTGTCAATTCTAAGTCATAAGCAAAATAAAATTCCAGATTAGATATTTATATTACTTATCAAAATGTTGAAAGAGATGATGCAAATATTCACAATATTTTCTTTATCATAACTGTCCGGAAGAACTGTATTTACACTTTTTGCTGTGAAAATAACATTTTCCCCTGGAATAGAAGGGATATTGAAGAGGTTCCTGTGTTGTAAAGATCAATTATTTATAAATAATATGTCCCCAGTAAAATTCAGGATAATAGGGAGAAATCTAACCATATTTTAGATAAATTACGGTAGTGCCTTTTAGTGGTACAGTGGATATCGGCTCGGACCGAGAAACCGGGGAGACGAGTTCGAATTCCAGTTGAATCCATTGTATTCACTTACGCGCAAATACCCTAGGGAAAGGTATTAATCCGTCTCTTCCTTCCAGTTATGGGTTAAATAACAGGACAGATAGGGTTCTATAGCCTTGATCGGCAACCAGTCTACCGCAGAAAGCAATGGCAACCTACTGCGGGATAATCTTCTGCCCAGTCAGTCATGTCTCTTTCGAGACATGATCGCCCAAGCGTGTATCACGTATGGCACTTAACTGACTGACTGACTGACTGACTCTTGGTTCCTTGAGGCTTTGAACATGTATATTATCAGTGATTTTAAATTGTCTTAAATATAGGAATAAACTTTGTAAAATCACATTAAACCTAAATCACGCCAAAGGTTCAACCACTTCCAATTTTTTGCATATCCGAAGAGGAAAAATTCGAGCAAATATCCTATCACCCTTTAATTTTTTTCTGTCCTTTATCTCCTTTTCACAGAAAATAAACAGCAATAACTATAGCTGCAAAGTAAAAATTAAACTCCTTTTTCACCAATTTTATATGGATGATATCAAACTCTTTGCTAAAAATGACAATTATTTAAAGGGGGTTCTCAAAACTGTAAAATAGTTGAGTAATAACAACGGTTTTACAACAGATTTCGTCTTAGTTAAATATGTAATGCCACATTCAAGCAAAGGAAAAGTACAGAAACAAAACCAATGGATCTCTATTTTATCACAAATATTAGGAAAGAGGAACAAGGAAAAGCCGATGGAAATTAACAAACGAAATGGAAGGTATAATATCCAAATAAAGGAGAATGTAATAAATGTATACTACAGACTCTTGTGTCTTTTATTAAATACCAAATTATATTCATAAAAAATATCTTCTGCAAACTCGTTCACTATCTCTCTCTCTCTCTCTCTCTCTCTCTCTCTCTCTCTCTCTCTCTCTCTGTTGCAATACAGTTTTAATATCCATAAGTGGACCATAGCTGACATGGAGCGAACCAATGTCACAACTAGAAAGCTTCCCACTTGCCACGGCATGAATCATTCTTTGGCTGGTATTTGCCGTCTGTATGTATCCAGATCCGATAGAAGAGGATTAGTTAGAATTGTCTTTCAAATTCATAATAATTAGTCTCAAACATACCTGGAATCTCCAGAAGACTGGGTGATGATCTGTGTCAAAGATAATGAAATAAATAATAAATTTAATTCCGTAATAAAAGAAACCAACAAATTCAAAACAGAATTTCTAATAAAGGAAACGGTGCAAACAGATCAGAATAAACCCAATTTAGTGGTATTTTACTCAGTGCACGATTAAAAGCTGAAACAGGAAGTTTATTCTTGCTGGACAACACCAATACTTCCTAACTAGAAATTACCTAATTAGACATACTAAAAATTGCGTGAGGCCAAAATCTAAATTATCTGATAAATATCGAGCAAGAATTGAACATATCTTATCAGACTGGACAGTGTTATCCCCCACGGAATATAAAACTAGAAATGATATAGTTGGCCAATATCTGCCCTGTATAATGTGAAACTTTAAAGGCGAGGAAACTGCAAGAAAAGGGTATGACCATCGTTCAGATATGGTTGCACAGTTAGGTCATGTAAGAGTTTTATGTGACTTTATAATAAACATAGACATAACAATCAAAGCTACTTGGCCACAAATCGTGATCAAAGACCGAATACGTTCTCTTATTGATATGGCAATCTCCACAGTCTGTAATGTATCTTTGAAGATCTTCAAAATATAACAAAATACAAGGTTTTGGAATGGAAATCCAAAAGTTACAATACATGATGATATCTGTATTTCCAGCTATAGCTGGATACTTCTTCCCTAAATCTGTCTATATCTATTCAGTATCAGAAATAGTGAAATGAACCCAATGTTCAAAAAAGGACATTGAAAGGAATTATGATAAAACCAATCCTTAAAGAAATGCAAAAACTTCTAGTCAAAAGTGTAGCTCCTGCGAAAAGCTTTATCTATGTACAATGTATGTAATCTTAGATATTTGTAAAAAGAAATAATAATAATAATAATAATAGTAATAATAATAATAATAATAATAATAATAACTTTGTCTATGTTACCCTAGAGATGTCAGAGAGATATGAAAAAACATGAAATGGAGTCATAACAACACACGAATACCTGCCTTAGGTCTTCCTGAAGATTTGGTAGGTAGTTCGATCATAGCAGAAATAGAAATATAATGAAAAATGACATAATAATAATACTCAATGAAAAATTATATGTGAGTTTTTCTCTCGTCTTGTTTAGATTCTCTAAGGGAAATCAACTCAGTTGCATATTTTTCTCCCTGCTTTCATGGCATTTCATCCCTTTTCATCTGACTTCACAAAACAAGAATGTATTTGGAGAATATGGTAATTGTGTAATACTACTACTATTACTATTATTGCTAATAGTAATAATTAACAAAGAGAACTGTATACATCTCGCGAGATATGATGTGAATAGATGAAAAATATTAATTGTTTGCTCAAAATAAACTTAGAAAATTATGTTGATATTAATGTCTTCAGAGTCCTAAATTATACATGATGTTAAAAATACTCAACATTGAAATACATACGTGATGACAGAAAACGTGTTTAGAAAATATTCAAAGTGGGTTTATTTATTGTGTTGTGCAAATAATCTACGAAATAATGTAAAACGTTGAGAGTCAAGGGTATTTGACTACTCAACCAACAAACTGAAAACTTTGAAACAAAATAAAAACTACTGCCGTGGATGACTAGAAACCAAAATAGAAAAAAATATGAAAACCTTATCCAGCTATTGAAAATATAGTGAACGATAAATGCACTAAACTTTCCTATAAAAACTGAAGCCGATGATAAATTTTAAAGTTACAGGCAAAATCAAAAGCATTAAGAATCCAAAAAGTAATTATTAGAAATATGACGACATTTTTAGACGATGATTATATTGCTGTGAGATACATCAAGTTGCTTAATATCATAATCTTTAATCAAATTGAGACTAAATAATATCGATATTTATGCATAGGTAAATAGAACGAATGAGATATAGGGTACATAAGCGCAGTATATACATTATCAAAATGGTATCTGTAAAAAAAACAATGCATACCATGGTGCAGTAAAATATATAACATTATCAAAACAGCACAGCATATGTCATAAGCAAAGCAATCACAAGAATACGCAGAAAGGCGAGAAGTAAAGAGAAAGGGAACATTTCTAGTAAAGAAAGTTAAAGATTGTGACAAACAGTCGTTGATAGAAATATTCAGCGCACACCTGAAATAAAAAAAAAACATTAATTCCATTCTATAGCTAACAATGAATGAATCAAGAAAAAACTACATCGACGCAGATAAAATATAATATGGAACGAAGACATAAATATCATGAGAGGAAATTAAAAAACAGCACATAATCGGAGAATACAGGAAGTTGGTTAAAATGAAATAAAAAGAATCACGACTGATTTATTACTCATGCAGAGCACAGAAAAATGTTCGGATTCAATCATACAAATATATGTAACTTTGTATAAATAATGAATAAAACATGGGTGAGAACCCAATGTGGATCGTGCACACTACATCAAATCTACAATTAGAAGTTAGTAACCATTAAGCTATACTGAGGCATCTATTTATAATACAAGTAGATAATACCAATTAGAGATGTTAATGACTAGTTGATTTATTATGGACTCTCGTTAAACTTTCCTTCTAAAACTATCCAGTATAAGAAATAGAGTGAAAACAGAATTTATTCAAGCGTGAATTTATGAAAGAATATTTTCTAAACGGATGATATCAGTAAAATAATAAAAGAAACTACACTAGCAAGCATAAAGATGAGATCGACATTAAGAAAAAGTTTAAATATTTTTATTTTAAAGTTTCAAAGAATATTTTATCAAGGAAAACATGGATATAAAAGTAAATTATAAAATTATAAAATATAAAGCTCAATAAATTTATTTTGATAGTTATAAGAATAATTATATAACATTCGAAAAAATAGATGATGAAAAACATCAGAACGATTAAATAAATCCATAAAATTTATTAATTATTTTGCATTATTTAATACTTTTTTATGGTAAGGATATCAAATCGGTTATTTTACTAAATTACACCGGCTCTTTACTGGCTTTTGCATTGTAAACATGGCGAAAAATCTGTGACGTCAATGGAACTTAGAAAACTGATAGTCAAGTTACGTACTAAACTCTGGATTAGTGATATTTCAAAGAGTGTGGGGAAATCTAAAAGTGCTATTCATAGAATTTTAAGAAAACTTGATGGAAATTGGGTCATCTGAAGCCAAGAAACCACCTGGCAGACTTAGGAAAACTACTGCCAGGGAGGACAGATGGATCGGTAAAGGAAAGATTTGCTACAGTAACCGCTTTCTCTGAAAGAGCTACCCATGACATTAAAATATCAAGTATCTAAAAAGAATGAAATAAGCCGAATGAAATTTGCCACTAAACACGACATATGGACAAAAAGAACATTAGGATTGTGTTCATTTCAGCGATGAGTCAAAGTTTAATCTCTTCGGTTGTGATGGGAGAAGGTTCCTTCGACGCAGTCCTGAATTATGATATTTGCCTCAGTTCACTAAAAGCAGCCTTAAATATGGAAGAGGAAGTGTGATGGCGTTTGGCATGACTTCAGTTGCTGGTACGGGACCTCTTGTAAGGTTACGCGGTAAAATTAACGCAACTGTATACAAGGAGATATTGAAGAAGCATGTTTTATATTTTAGAATTATATAATTTACCTTTATATTCTCATTTTTTCCTTGATAAAATGTTCTATGAAGCTTTAAAATAAAAAGTTATTTCACATTTAGACTTTTTCTTAACATCGTTCTGAATTTATGCTCGCTACTCTAGATTACAAAACATGTCAAAAATAGCGATGATGAGCAAATAAGAAAAACTTTTAACTTGTTTTTGCTGTGATTTCAACGTCTGTTATGTTATTGAAAATATTGCATTAACTCTGTTGGTTAAAATTATTTATATTTACAGTAAGGTAAACACAGAGCAAAGCCTACGGGCCACTTCAGCTAAAATTTATGCAGTTAGGAGATGAAGGTAAATGTTAACCATAGAATTAAACAGGTTAAGATTGCAGTGACCGAGGAATCATCCGCAATTAGTAGCACGTTCTTAGACTAACATTATCAGTTTATATGAAGTACAAATAAATTATTGAATCCGGTGCTAAGCCTGCTGCTAAAAATAAATTGTTTTACTGTGTCGTGTTAAACAATTTATCTACCATTCATCAAAGCTTTGGATATTGCTCCTATATATGATCTCTTGTTCCTGTTATATATTTAAGATATCTAAACTTATTTATAAATGGAACTTTGTCTCTGTGTGAGTGTGTGTGTCTGTGTGTGTGTCTGTTACCTATAGACTCCGAAACGGCTGAACCGATTTTCTTGAAAATTTACAAAGTTGTACTATAAGCGTCTGCGAGTGTTCTTAGCTAGGTTTTGTGTCGAGGTACACCCGATAAATATCGACAATCGATAATCCCCAAAATCGTGTTATAGAAGGCGTGGTTCAATTTTAATCAAATTGATACACTCATAGACAAAGACATAAGAAACGATATTCAGAAGTTTCAAGGTTGCAGTTCTTACAATAGTGCAGAAAATCGATAATATATATATATATATATATATATATATATATATATATGTATATATATATATATATATATAAAAGGCAAGATGTTTGTGTGAGTGTCTGTTTATTTGTCTGTATGACCTTTATACAAATCCACAATTTTTATCCGATTCTCATCAAATTTCACACAAATATTCTTTAGGCTGAGTCTGAGCTCCAGAAACATGGATTAGTTTTAAAGCTTTCATTGCACCCGAGCAACGCCTGGCTATACTGCTAGTTCTTGATAAACTCCAAATAAGTATCAGGAATATTATTAATCATGACCTGGACTTTCGGATTCAGTCACTATCACACCCCTTTTAATGCAACATTTATGTGCATTTTCTATAGATACTTTTATGATAATTGTTCGGATGAGCTCTTCGCTATGCTACCTGGACTTTATGAATTTTGCGCAGTAATAGTTTGCAGGCCAATTTCAATCAATTCACAGTTGAATATGAACGATGTGTTCTATGCTAGCACTATTTTTCTCATATCGATTGTGGAAATAAATTGTTAGTCATTGTTACCGATGCTTTCGGCGTATTGCCATTTTTTAATGAGAGGGCTTGGGATTATTGGCCTCGTTTGAATACTAACCACAAAAAGTCTAAGTTTGCTTAGCATGTTTACAGTATAAATCATGTATTTACCCTGTTGATGTTGCAGAAAAGTACATGTGCCTGAGTGGGTGACTACAAAATATATATATATTTAGAGTAATATTATTCGAAAATACGAGTAAATACCATCACCAAAATAGAAGAAAAACTTCAAATTCTTGAAGTGCTGTATAGAAAAATGTTCAGCCAGCACTGAATAAAATTTATTATTATTATAGCAACAATGTTTTAAAATATCTATAACAACAAGATCATAAAATATATAAAATGTTACTTTAAAATATTACGATTATCCTAGAATGTTTTTTATTCTGAATTAACTGAATGCATTTAACGCGCATATAAAAAATAAATGCATAACATTCAATAACAATAACTTTTGTCTTAGAAATTCATCTCTGAAGATGATCTTGGAGGAAATTGAAAGTACTTGGCGAAAAATGAATGCGTACAAATACTGCGTTATATTTGATATTTCAATTGCAACTTCAAGAAATCAATTCGAGAATATGAGAGGATTAAAGAAAATAGACATGATATGAACCTATAATTCAACCAAATATGCTTGTTGGCATACAAATATGCTGCCTATATATATATATATATATATATATATATATATATATATATATATATAGCATAATGATGGTTCACGTATACTGTCTTAATATGTATAGGAAAAACTATTAAAAAGTTGTAAGCTTAAAAATGTATTTTTTTGAGAGTATTTATTTATTTCTATTATTATATATATATATTTGATATTTCAGACCGGCCTCTGCCTTTCATGAGAAACAAATGATTTTAAAATTTAAACTAGAAGTGTTCGTTGCGAGAGCGTTCGTCGAGAGATGTTTAAATAAACGTGACGTAGAAAGCAATAGAGTTTTTTAATATTTGTAAACGTAAACCTATCTCTAATAATACTTGTAAATGTTGTTTTAAAGAAAATTTTTAAAGAAGAGGTACAGGTATTATAAGTAAGAGAAAAACATAGTAAAGATTGAGGAAACTGCGTATGTTTTTTATCATTTTCTACTCACGTATGCTTAGTTTAAATTATAAGTTATAAAAATATTGGAGGAGGAAAACAAATGCTGATAATTGACATTGTATTTAAAGTTTTGAAGATTTTAGCTACCAAAGAAGCAAGACAAATTTTCACTTGTGAGATGTGCGAAAAAGAAACTGTTTGAGTGAAAATGGTGGTTGCGTTTATTTAGGCAATAAACGGTTGAGGCATAAATGCCAATATAATAACCAATTTAATAGCACGTTAAATTTATGTAGTCAGAGCACCAGGAAAAATATCTTCAAGGCAGCTGCTATGAAAATATTTCTAAAAAAGCCAGAGGGAATTCACATCCCCTCAGTGAGATTGTGGCCGATGTCAAGATGCAAAGTCAGGATTAAATGCACTGCAGATGAATAGCAGGAGCACCAGACCAGATATCGCAATAGTAAGCATGCACGGAGGAATGGCAGATAAGTAAATGTTTATGTTGTACTTTGACGTGAATGTTTGGCACATCATAGTGACTCGACATTCTTTGTTATAGATGCAGCTATTGATTCAATGTAGTCATTCCTCTTCAAGGCGATCGAAAACATAAGGCCAAGAAGGCGTATTATGCTGCTCTCTAGAAGTCTAGCGTCATCCATGTTGATGAATGGAAGAAAAGTATTCTCTATAGTGGTTGAATGAAAGAAGTTTTGTTTTGGATGAACCAAAATGTGCAACCCATTTCCTGTGGCAGGTAACCACCGATTAGAAATCCTTTTTAAGAGCAGCAGGTTTAATTTAACAACTCTTACGAATAATCTGTTGAGACTGGAATCAATACCAACTCTACATAAATATCAACTAAAACTAAAATAAAATATCTGGAAAAAGTATTGGAAAAATGAAAACGATTGTAATTAAATTATGACAGAACATACTGAAAGGCAAAGGTTCAAAGCTAAAAATTACCTTATGAGTTTTTGAGTGTGGATAGCAGAGCGTGGACAAAAGGCGTTGAAAAAGTAATAAAACTTTACTTCAAGCAAAAACGAAAGAAACTTGATGTTAGACTTGCTTCAACACCTCCTTTTGGTACACAGCAAATAATATAAAAAATTACATTTTTACGAAGTACATTATCTTCCAAGGATTTCTAAATTAATAAGTGCTTGAGTTATTAATTTTGAAGAGTATATGATTACATACCCAAAAAGTAGGATACACTTATTGCTATATATATTCATTACGTAATAATCTCATAATTAACTTGAAATGGCAACATTTGCATTGTTTATTTAATAAAAGCTAGGTTTGAAAAAAATTCATAAGTATATGGTATCGAATGTGTATTATTTCTTAAGCTTAGAATAAATACTAATTATTTATCTATTTATATTTTTCTTATCAAGATTTATATGTTGATTTTAATTAATTTTCTTTTTGGAAATCTGCGTGAGATTTTTTAATGCAATCTTGCTCCATTTGATGACTTTATTGAATTACATAATTATTATCATGCTGGTTACGTTGAATAGATTGTTATCTGAAATTTCTATCATATATATCATGAGAAGTAGTATTAACAGCATCTGTAGTAATAATGTCATTTTCATTAATAATGTTATCCTTTTTGTGCACAGCTGGAAATGTTGGTGTTAATACGAAGTCTTGGTAACACCATATCTATGCATTACTCTGGCACCTTTCCCAAAAATTATCGATGTCGACAACAGTAGAACAATTAGTAAAATATTTTATTTTCCATAACGGCATCATCATTAATATCAAAACGAAATATTATTTGTCTAAATTAAACCAAATTTCTCTACAAATTTTACATGTAGGTGTGAGTATTATGAGAAAGTTGTGTACATATATTTAATATAATGCGAGAGTTTTCTGGGTTATAATATTGGTAATTAATATTTTTAGAACAGTTTCATTTATTGAATGATTATACGAACATAAGCATTTCACGGTCTGACAACGTCCGCTATTTGTTTAAAAAATTATTTACTTCGTTGACATTTCAATTTTTATTTTCTTTACCTTGCAATATCAGCAATATCTATGTTGAAAATTACTCATAATTTTTATACTGCTTGTTTGTTGTTGATTTTCAATTGAAAATGTATATGCAATCTGACCAATTTTTTATTCTTAATGCCAACCTTCATAATCGTCTTCTATGTGTCATGCGAATTCAGGATGTGGACAATCGTGAAATTTCCCAAATTCCTCCCCTTTGTCAATTTTAGTATGTTTGTTTCTTTTTATTATAACTACTAAACACTGTTCTAATTATCATTTACATAAGTTCGTTAAGTCAGTTTTTCACTAATTTTAACTGTCCCGCTTGCTTCAAATTTGTCTTTCAACTCTAAAGTTTTTCAAGCCCTAGAAATATCTACGGTCCCATTCTGATTCTAAGTTTTAGTGACATTTTTGTTTCCGATTCTTGAAACGTTTTATACTTTCATTGAAATACTTTTAGATATTTGTAATTAAAAATGGTATTGTTAGTATTACTATGTGATTTAACACCTTCTGCTATAATAAGATATGTCGCTTCGGGGATTATGATCTTAACTCATCTCTAACACACAGCTTAAAGACACAACACTTGTTTCAGCACATGAGCTATTTCAAGCATCGCAGCAAACTAAGAGTTCCGAATAATACCAGATATCCTCAAGGCCTCTTTCACGCAGAAAATCACTAATAATATTCCATATGCATAAAAAAAAGGAAAAATTTAGCTCCTACTTAATTTCTTTCTTTCATTTTTCATTTCATTTTTCTTTCATTTTTCTTGTCAAGAGTTAGTAATTTTTTATATTGATAAATCTGTTTTAAATTTCATCGTTTGTTTTTCTATCATCCATGACATCACGAGCGTTACTCGAACAACGTTCATTTTAGTATGTAGACTGTACTTTTCAAGACAATTTTTAGTATTTCTCTTAAACACTGATTTCCGAGGAATATTTCACTTTGTTGTTATGATCCTTTTTATCATTCCAAGCGCACAACTGCTGGTACTACTCTTATTTTGAATTAACGAATATTTTTCTATTTCATTTCCAGGTCTTTATACTTCCTTACTTTTTTCACTTTCTCTACAGTCACTGAGGAAGAGAAATCAATTAGTAGACAAATGTTGTCTTTTCGGTTTTTGACATTGCGTTTTTTTTTAATCTTCCGGTCGGTAACGAAAATGTAATCTCATAGAATGGTGACGTCTTTCATTTCTGTAAGTTGTGCAGAGTGATATTTATACCAGTGTTTGTTAATATTTTATCAAAGTGTTTGCACTTTTTTCTATGTAAATATTGTCTCACACTATCATGATGATGTTAATATTATTTTGCCGCAGGTATAAAATATAATGGGATTATATGTCTATATTTTCTTGGTATTGAGCACATGAGCTACATTTTGTATCAAGACTATTAGACATTATGTTTGTCAGAAAATGTCTATTGAAAAGTCTCCGATTTTGCGCTGCGACAATAAAACATTCTGTTTCAGCCGTTAATTCAGATACTCGTAACTATAGATGAGTGTTAACTTTATCAAGATCAGATTTATTAAGCACGTTATGAGTATAGTCGATGCAGATATTTATCTTTTAGGATACAAATCCTATATCATCCATCAACTAACTAAAAAAACACAAAATAAATTGCAAACCCGCAAAATCGGATTAAAACGACTAAAAGCATTTGGAAAAAAAAAAAAGAAAAAATTGCACACCCGCAAAAGAGGATTCAAACAGCTAAAAGCTTTTTTTTACAAGTCAGTCTGAAAAGCGAAACTCTAGATCCTGATTGGATGGAAAACCCAAAACTTAAAATAATGTCAGTGAAATGTTTTTTTTTGTGTGTTTTTTTTTCACTGTTAAAGAAAACAACGCCTTGGCGAGCCTACCACGTGACCAGATTTTAATATTTAAGCATGGTCCATGACCTGTCACGGTAGTCAGTCAGCCGGCATTTGCCACTGCTAGCACTCTGCCTTCGGCGGGAGAGCGCTCTCTGCTTCCGAGCAGAGAGCACTAACTCAGTCGTGGTTCCGCCGAAGGGTAGAACCACGACTCGGTAATAATAGACAGACATATTTTTGGCCCGGCTATATGGCCGGGAATACCCACATTAAAATGACCATGTGTCACATCCGGCCTTGCGTGGGAAGGCTAGTAAATACACAATAGACAGACATTTTTTGGCCCGGTTATGTGGCCGGGAATACCCACTATAAAATGACCATGTGTCACATCTAACCTAGCGTGGGAAGGTTGGTAAATATCGTCACTCAGCTGGGAGCGGGCGGTATCTTATAGCAGCTCACAATGTAAGGAAGACACTTCAAGCTGACTCGCCTTTGTTGCCAATTTTATTTTTTATTTTTTTTATTTTTCACTCCACGCCAACCCGGACGCAGGGCACGTCACAGTTTCATTCGACCTTTTCTTCCAACGTTCTTTTTTCATTTTTATACTGCCGAAAAGAACAAGAAGGACAAAATGGACGCGTTAACTACAACTTCTTTATTTGTTTTACCATCTCTCACACTCAATCTGTCGAGACCTACCAAAAAGAGAAAGGAACTTTACATTCTGCTACTACAAAACCATGAACTCTAAACTTCTGCAGACATCTTTAATACGTACATTTCTCTTCGAACAGTTTTAACTACAAAACTGCGTGCATTTTCTCAATGAATATCTTTCTTCTCAAAAATATTTTATGGTGTTCAGTTAACAAAATTTCACATATATTTTCTTTCTTACACATTCTGTAAGTAAATACTTGCTTTGATGTACACATGAGATATTTTACCCTTTCACATTTCAACCTTTAACCTTCTGATATTTAAATTGTGGGTACTTAGGACGTGATTGCCACAAGGCCAATTTACCAAGCATCACCGAGGCCTCTACAATTTTAACGACGTTCTTTCATCTCTTAAAAAGCTTTATCTTCTTTTTTTTTTTTTTACTGATGTTTGAGCAACAGTTGATACTTGAACTATGTTTTGCCCTTCTTCAGAAACTACAAAATCAGTATGCACAACCTTATTCATGATTGAATATTTTCCTTTCTGTTTTAGTGTTGTCTGAGTAATTGTTCTCCTCAGTCTTTTGCTGTTACCATGTATCTTAGTAAGTCAGGAGTTCTTGTCTTCTATAAAATTCCTAGCTGAATTAGACCTCTTCCAAAGAGATGTGTATAGACAGTCTGCGTCAGTCTTGTTGTCATAAAGTCTATTCGTCTGATGTCATTTAGAGTCAAGTTCAAGATGTTGAATTATATTGAGTCTTTGTGATGTCACCTTTAGGGTCATTTCTGTTCTGAAAATTCAGTTCAGTTCTTAATATCAATTCCACCCTTCTATAGTAACATTTTTGCATTATTTCTTTTATTTTCATATTGGATTATTTTAAACTCATTTTAACCAAGTTATTTATCAGCTTTTTCTTAATCTAAATGACTTTTTTTCGTTCAACATCACATTTGTAATAAATACATCTTCGGATTTTATTTTATTTTCTATCCTGCAGCAACATGAGAGATTTTCTTGTAACGAATAACGTTGGGTTTCTAATTTTCATTCATTTATTATACTTAAGTCAAAGCCGCTATTCAATTGTAATTTAATATTTATATTAAAAATTTTTACCAACACACATTTTCTTATATACCGACTAGGAGATTGGCGTAATTATTCATTACTTTTATTTTATTTTTTTGACTGACAGTGAGTTTTCTGATGTTCTCCTCTTTTCAAACGAAAATATTCTCTATTTCTCAACACTCATGAAAATGTATTTCATTACATGCGTAAGAGGAGATATTGAACTGTTTTTTTTTCTTTGCTTTATTTTTAGCGCATTTTAATGTGCGACACATTGCTTACTACGATGTCTTTAGCGTCTTGTCGAACATTTCTAAAACTCTCATAATCTTCTGCATCAGATTGGGTTCATTTAAAAATAATTCTCCTGACTTTATCGTCTTTGTGAAAACCAAACATTGAACAAATATCAGACATTTGAATTTGTCAGGGCTTAATTCAGCCAGTTTGAAACCCTCATTTCATTGATCGTTCACAGTGCCAGAGAACTGGCTTATGCATAAATACCACAATCACATTTACGATAGTGTCCTGTGAAAAATCACTTAAATATTTGTTCCTATTACTCATTAACATTTTCCCTTGTTCTATTAACAATTCTTTGACTTTTTTAACATTTATACTGTTCCTGTTGTTTTATTGTTTCCAGTAAATCAGTTTTAATTTCTTTAATTTTTTACTTTTTTCTGAAAGAAGTATATATATATATATATATATATATATATATATACACACACACACAGAAATGTCTCTTAAAACCACTTTAAAATATTCCTACTAATTAACGTCTAAGGTAACACTTTTACATCAATAAGAACTCTCCAATGGGGATAACATTTGACTATTGAAAACTACAATTTTCAATTTCACGTACCTTTTTATTGCGTTTCAACTTCGTTATAGTTAGTATAATATCCCGTACTTTTCTGAATGCTATATTTCAAACAACTTGGTTAATATCTATGTAACCCTTAGAAAATCCTTGCAGCCATAAATGCTTTGTAGCTTTGGCAATTTCTTGATATTACTTTGACAATGTAACCTTGGTGAATTTTTACGTGAGTTTGCCAAAATCCTTGTTCGCAAAATGTATTGGTAAACTTTTATTTTATTTTTTTTTTTAATTTGGACGGTGTTTCCGATCGTAGAATGCCGTATCCGCAGAACGTTTACTTGAGTTTGGTCAAATTCCTCGTCGCCATAATGCTGTAAGTAAAAAGATTACTGAAAGAGAAATAACCAAAACGGAGCTTGGCAAATAAAATTGTAATCAACAAAATTTAATACACGGCAGCTACGTGAAATATATAACCCATGATTTACTGGTTCTCTCAACTCAGAACAAATGCAAAACAAATCAGTTTAAGGTAGGTATATCGGCACTACTATGCACAAATTTCTAAATACCTTCAGCACTTGCCCTTTTGGGGAACCTCCAGACGCTGGGCAATAAACTCAGTCTCCTCCCGAGGGAGAAGTAAATTTTGAGGATTCCAGACCTTTGTTTACTAGACAACAATATAGATATTACCGGTAATCTACCACGCAAGAGATGTAATACAAGATCAGTTTAATGTAAGTTTATCGGCAATGAAGTTAAATTCCCCAAAAATCCCTCTGCAATTCCCCTTTTGGAAACCTCACAATCGCCGGCAATAAACTCGGACCCCTCCTTAACCTGGCGTGATGGATTCCTGGATTTTGAATTCCTATTCAGCAAAATGTAATTTACTAAGCGCAGCTTAGATGTGGCACAAGGCCGAAAGTATGGGGTACCCAGTGAGGATCGAACTCACTACTTAATTGCAATAATGCTAGCGAGACAAGCTTGCTAACCATTACACCACCTCGAGGTGCCCCTACACCACCTCGAGGTGCCCCTATTCAGCAAAATGACTCTTCAACAATAGCGTCCAACTTATTTATGAGCATTGGGACATACCTATTATTGTTCATAGGTACCTATATAAAAAACTTATATATTTTTTTTTACGTTATGCCTTGTTGGTTGCAATTCTGGAGGTTGTTTCCGTTCCTCCATATCAGTATTTATTATAAGATTTATGTCTTATATTTTCTTCCTTGGCTTCTAATATATTCATTTTTTTATTCGGTTCAGTGTGTTTTTAAACTTGTTTTACTGCAGGGTTGTGAGCGACTAAGATCACGCCTTTTTAACTTTTCGATTTTTCAGCTTTATATTCACAGTGATTAGCGTGAATCTCGCTTTATTTTATTATGATCTGTGGTTTCAGTGAGACTAATTATTTCTATATTTTTTCTGGTTCCATTTTCTGTTGTGTTGATTCACCTATTTTAGTTGTAGTTCTTTTTATTCCTTTATTGACAAAATCTGTCAATCTTTTTATTTTTTTTTTCAAATGTCTTCTTTGACGAGTGACACTTTTCTTAGCTTTGTACAATAGACTGCAGACATTACGAGTTTGTATTCCTCACTAGATCATTATAAGTTTTCTTTCTTTAAATGAATGGTTGATAAAATAGTTGAAAGATTAGTAGGATTCCTTGGCATTATTCTAGTTGTAGAGACCTGAAGATTCATTATTTGTGTAGAAATTTGTTTTTCGACCTCAGGCAGGTTCCCTCTAGAAGGACAGGTCTCCTGTTTAACCACTGGAAGAGTCATACTGGATTTTTGGTTTCACTTTAAGTTCTCTTATTGTTCCTACAATTTTACGCACGGGTCCAAAAGGTCACCTAAAGTTGCTCGATATATCTGGTAACATTTTTTTTATCAGGTATCGGAACCTGTCTATAAAAAAGTAACTCATCTAACAAATAAAGAGTAACAAAAGTATTCTGTAATTTTCTAATTATAGCAATCTAGCACTGAATAACACATTTGGAGAATAGTAATGTTACCGATAAAGTAGTGATATGTACCAACCTAAAATCATCACGAGCAATTTGATTACATTCTTGTTTAAAACCAACGATGATCCTCAGTGTGGATATTTAAAATTAAGCGTGATGTTATAATACTAAGATTTGGCTGAACTTTAAAGATAATGTTAAGCCCAAGATATCATAGTGAGATATAAAGTTGATCACATTTTAGAGTTGACCTATCATTAATGTAACTCTCTCAATGCAATGTTTAATAACCTTCTAAGAAAATCTTTTAGCCTCAGGAATCATGTAAAAAAAAAAAAAATCGTAAATAGTTTTATCAAGGAAAAATCAGATAAATGGAATTTCAATAAAATTAATAATAATGTACACATGATCTTTCTTTATTTCTACTACTGTTTAATGTACATATGAATTCTTCTAGTTCTTCTTCCTCTTGTTTGTTGTTTTTGTTCTTCTATCATTGTTAATATGTAATTTATAAGTTTCTTATCTAAGGATCATAACTGATTAGTCAACTAGTTTCATTATCTGTATTATTCATATATTCGTTTGAAAGACTACCTTAACGTTGTAGATATTTTGGAAGAGAGTTGATTTTTTTTTAAAACAATACGATATTTTTTGGTAGAATACGATGTTAATTATAGTTAATGTTTAGTATTTTAAGGGTTCAATGAATAATTGTCTAAATATAAAGATGAAGGAACAAATAAATGAAAGAATGAAGAAAGTTTATATATATATATATATATACGATGTGATTGATAGATTATCAATTATCTTGTATCGTTTTAAAATTGAAAGTATTGCTGCAAATTTGAATAAATAAATTATGTTTCACTTAACCTTATTATCCTGAAAATAGTAAACTTTTTTTTCTTAATTCAGATCAGTGACATGTTATTCTTTGTATGAATTCTAAACATTACTAAACGAATGTTAATTGGTTTTTACCCATTATTTTTTTAACAATTCATTTCGTTAAGAACTAGTAATGCTAGCAGGAATAATCATATTTTTGGTTAATTAGCAAATGCCCTGATAACGTCGTGCAGTAGAAACAATAGTAAGAAAATATTAATAGATAAATTAATAACATATTTTCATAAATATCATTATATAATGCATTATTTAAGGATAGAACTCAGGTATATTATGTTTTGTTGAATACCTATTTTTCAAATGTTTTTAAAGTCCTTTTTGAATACCAGACGCATCTGACTCAATCGCCAACGCATCTAAGAAAACGAAAACACCGACTAACACACCGAAATTCAAAGCTTTAATCCTACCGAGGAGTGAATAGCTGCTGAGTTATGACCAAAAAATTTGGTATTCCAAACACCTTGAACAATTATCTTTTTTGTTTACTTGATTTTTCACTCGTGTGGTTGTGTGCAAAGCCTTTCCATTTTCTCTAACATCATGCTCGCTAGTTGGTGAATATACGTTTTTAATAATTTTATCACAAGTAAGATGATAATATCACGACGACGCAATGGGTTATTGAGAGTGAAAGCAAATGAGAAAATAAAAATAAAAGCAAATGAGAAAGTAAAAATAAAAGCTAAAAAAAAATAAATTGAAAACAGAATTTCAAAAAATATAAGATAATGATTGATGCTGTATTTACATATTTGAAAATCGTAAATAGCAAGAAAGCAATAAACCAGAAGAGAGCTCCACAGACGAGAAATGCGAAAAAAGAAACAATTAGAATAGCATTTAATGTTGCATCGAGTAATTTAACAGTATAACGATGAGAAGTTGTTGTTTATCTAGTAGCACGATTAGATTCATGCACTCTAGGCAACAAGCAGGTAAGAACATTAAAAAATTGACTTGAAAATATATTAAAAAAATATATAAAGTAACCACGTTATGGTGTGAAATTGATAGATGTATTGATACTAAGTCAGAACCGATAATATAAAATCTTCTTTGTATTTTGTCAAGAATACCGTGATATATATCAAGAGTTCCCTACCCGATGTCGCAGCAATATACAATGCAAGGAGAATGGTAGATTTATAAAGAGACCGAGCAGAAGATTCAATATAGCAGTTTCATTTTGAAAGTAATTTTTGGGATCAGATGTCAGTTCTACATTATCACACCTGTCGGAATTACTCAGGTTCAACTAGATAGGTCATCAGTATTTATATCAAACTGGGAACTGATAAGATATTGTAGGTAATCGACAAACTAGGTCCCGGTGTAGAGCCCTAGAGTAACCCACGTTAATGTGAAAAAAATTAGAAGATATACCATTTAAAACTTCAACAACACGTATAGCCCTGGCTTTCACTACATTTATATGAAAGAATCTAGAAACGTAACCGTTCGACACGATTTTCATTGCCCCTTTAGTTGAGAGCGATTTGATTAAAACAAACTTTTAGGCAGAAGACAACGTAGCTCGTAAATTTTGCAAAGAAGGCCAAATTGCCAAACACTGTTTAAGGTCACATGATGATGATGTTAAAGGGTGATGCTTGTACCCGTAGTCATACAGCTACTGGATATACATGGCAGCATTGAAGCAGAGGTACGTTTTACTAGGACTAAGTAACTAAAGCAACTGAAACTAAGCTATTAAAGAAAAGCATAAATATAATTATTACAATTAGTATCATCATTATTAGTATTTTTAGTATTATACTTCTTGATATTGTTGGTATATTTTGGAGCTGTTATATCTATGATGTTTAGTTTGAAATAGCCAAGATTACTCTTTGTATGTCAGCATATCGAATTATAATAATTCTGCAAACAGAAACAATATACAATGCATATTTTCTATCGTTTTCTCAACAGTAGAACCTATTAACCTGTAATTTCTCTCAAATATATTGCAATCATTCGTGTCATGTAATATTGAGAACGTTTTTGTCTTCTGATCATGTAAAAAAAAGAAACAATTTTCAACTTGTGTTCTATTCGAGCCAAGGTAATTCTAATAACCGTCATGAGTATTTTATGATATGCATAGTAACAAGGTGCCGTAAAATTAGTTTAAGTTCATTCGTATGCCTATCGATAAACGTGTAATTAAGTGATTGAAAATGCATTTTAGTTAAACAGCAAATATTTATTCTTCAATACAAAATTTTTTTCGTAATGGTTTTCTTTTTTATCTATGTGTATCTATATGTGTACATATTTACACCTCTCTCTTATTTACTCGTTGAAATTTTCAGATCAAAATTCAGAAAAATATTAAGTAATCCATTCTTATAACCACACTTAATTATATTACTCTATTTAACTATTTTTTACCATTGGGTTTATTTTCAGAGACACAAATCAATGAAAATCTGAGGGAGCAATGACAGGTAAAGTAGCGGATAAGATGACTTCAACAACTTTTGCAAGATGCCAAAAGAAACGACATAAATGACATCATCCGTATATGTAGATCTGAGCAAATTCAGCTAATCTATTAGTTATTATCAAAGAAGGGTGTTTTTTTTTAAGTGAATACGAATTTTCTATACGAAAATAATTTAGACAAATGTTTTCAATTTTCAGACTCTATGACTAAAATTGAATTAACCACACGTACGTATGCAAGAACAATTTGCTAAAATGTTTAATCCCTGTGTGGTCTTTTATATTATATATATATATATATATATATATATATATATATATATATATATATATATGGTTAGGTCTTGAAGGCTGTCACAATGCGTTTAGTAAAATAAAGGAAGGTAAAGTAGTTTTTGGGTATTGCCTATTTATTATACATTAATATTTCGAGATCAAAATCTCATCTTCAGAATGGAAGAGGAGCGTGTGTCTGTCCGAGTGAGTCAGTGCCTTTTAATACGGACTCACTCGGACAGACGCACGCTCCTCTTTCATTCTGAAGATGAGATTTTGATCTCGAAATATTAATGCATAATAGGTAATATTCAAAAACATCTTTACCTTCTTTTATTTTACTAAACGCATTGTGACAGCCTTCAAGACCTAACCATATACATAATATACTCAATGCTTCAACCAAATTACAAAACTTTACTATATATATATATATATATATATATATATATATATATATATAGGTGAATATTCTCTGATAGTGTTTATTTGTAGAAGAGACAAAATATATGAAAGAAATACATTGAAGACGTGGCTAAGTACATATTTACCCTTGTCTCTTATTTGCTCATATACAAAATTTTGCACACTGAGTGCTCGATGGTTTATATATATATATATATATATATATATATACTACCGGCTATTGTTAATAGGTCTTCCCAGTTTAAAAAAATGATTTTTTTCATGCTATTTTGTGTATTTATTGCCATGTCAAAAATTATCAATGAAAATAGAATTGTTCTTTTGTTATTATTACTTTGAAAGGTTTTTACAAGGCAGCCAGGAAGGTTTTGCTAGATGCTAGAAGAGTCTAGCATGGGGAAGAGCGCACAAAAATTGAACACCAGAACTGTTCATTTGATGCACATTTTACCGTGCAGTATTAACAAAGAACAATTCAGAAATATTCACTTGGCAATAATACTATAAACAGTATGAAATACATAATTTCGTTTAAAAAACTGGGGTAGCCTAATAATTATTGCCGGTAGTGTGTGTGTATATATATATATAGATATATATATATATATATATATATATATATATATATATATATCCTGCCGAATGGCACACATTTTCGTAATAAAAATTAATCGTAAATAATCAGGTCGGTATAAATAAATATATAATACTGTTTCATTAAAAATAGAATATCTACTTAAATACGAGTATCGATAAAAAATAATGTTCAAACAATTCATTTCAAATTGTCGGTTGCCTATAACCAACTTTCGTTAAAATTCATTGATTTCCGTTATATATATATATAGCATAGTGATGATCCACGTATACTGTCTTAATATGTATAGGAAAGAATATTAAAACGTTTGAAAATGTGTATTTTTGACAGTATTTGTTTACTTCTAGTATTATATTTCATATTTAAGACCGCCCTCGGTTCTTCATCAGAAACAAATGATTTTAAAATTTGAAATAGTAACGTATTTCGCGAGATTTAGCGAGAGCGTCAATGAACAGTTTGTTTACATCACGTGACGCGTTTGCTTACATCACGTGACGCGTTTGTTGAAAGAGTTTTTGTTTTCACATTAAAGAAAATCAATCGACCAACATGAAACAACTCTTTCATGGCATTAATTTAGAAAATTTTCTAAAATCTATTAAATAAAATCATATTCCAAAATAGAACATCAACAAAACTATAACATAAAACACACTTATCATCTCACCTAGTATTCATGCCCCTGCAAGCATGTACATTCACAAATGCTGAGTATCATTTACCATGTATTTGATTGTGAAATCATAACATGCAATAATTTTATTAATTCAATGCTTCCTTAAAATTAAATTTTGGTATTAAACAGTTTATTAGATGATGATATGCCGTTAAAGAAACTAATTCAAAACATATTTTTTACGAGCTATATTCCTTATCCATTCCACTCCTTTAAAACTTTGACATGTTATGAGATATATGCTTCGATTCTTAGACGCAACTATAACTCATTTTTGTATTCGTTGAACATATTTTTTTACCGTTGTTGAACGGATGAAATGCTTGTGTATAAAATTCATGAAAAATATTTAGATGTGTATTTTGACATTATGACGAAGACTGGGCTAACCGATATGGTTTTACGTTTCCGTGACTTATATTTGACTTCTTAGCTTTTATCAGATAATTTTAAATGTGTATTATGTTTACTTTTAGCAAAAGCGATATTATATTTATTTGTACTGTTATAATAAATGACCTTATTATTAGAGTTGAAATAGAAAATGAATTGGATAGATTTATTAATATAGTCTAGTATTTATTGGTGGTGGGGAGAATCTTTGTGGTCGTAAGAATCTTATTAAAAGTATATATATATATATATATATTCATTAAAATGAAAGTTCTGACTATTATTTTAAGGCATTTTTATAGTATATGTGATATTACACACACACAAACACACACACACACACACACACACACATACATATATATATATATATATATATATATATATATATATCTTACGTCTTTTGCACGGCCCAGAGTTTTATGCACTATGCAATCATCAGGTGCGTATATTCAACGTCAGGAAAGCACAGCAGCACGATTCCTATATTTACATCAAAACCAGACCGATTATGTTTGTTCTCTGTCGATCCGTGATCAAACGTAAATGTCGTCAGCGACACTGTATTCATATATGATTTAAACCCTATTTCAGGTGGTTTCTTGTGAAGTCTATATTTCTTCAGTGATCTTAAAACTGTTCATTCTAATTCTCCCAGATCATTATTTGACATTTACCCTATATTTATTCCGAGTTTCACTTTTAATAAATAGATCAGCTAAATCTGCAAGCATTTTACCCATCATGTATTGATATATGCTTAGTTTTGATACGTTTCAGTAAGAGTCTGACAGTTCCAGTTTAGAAAAAAAATTAGAAACATTAAATTTAATAAAAATGTTTTTCTATATTTGGTAACGGGTAGTTATACTGTTTTAAATTTCAATTATTCCTGTTGAAAAATCAGTACATTCGCGAATGTTTTTCTTTTTTTTAACATTATCTTTTAATGATGCTTATTCGGAATCATGTCTTTTGATATCTGACCTAAGTTCTCTAGTCTCTCTAATTCTTTATTAATTGGTTCTAAAGCAGCAAAATGTGCACTTCTTGTTTGCTTAAATATCGTTGTTACATTCTGTTTTACTTCTAATTAATATTTGTCCATAGAATTACTGGGAAGACTACTGGAAAACTTCCTTTTATTTAATTTATTCTTTAATTTTTCATTCGCCGTATTAGCACTGGAGATATTTATTTTCATGCAGAAATACGTAATTGAATAGTCTCTAAGATCAAATAATGCAGTGCAATATGTTCAATATAAATTAACCGAATTCTTAAATATAAACAGAAATGCTTTTTTTACTTTTGCCAACAAAAGAAATGGTAAATTTGAATTCACACATAAAGTTTTATTATTTTCCTGAAATTACATGAGCAAACTTTTTAGTGGTTAATAAACTACGGTTACTTGATTTTTTCTCTATATTTGTTCATTTATGATGGCGACATAAATTTCCATATCTAATCATAGTTTTATTTTTACGCAATATTTTTCACAAAAACACATTTCTTCTTTTGAGATGTTTCTCTGTTAAACACACGTTCAAAATCTTATTTTTTATTTATGACTTTTTGACTTTACAAGTTTTTACCAAGTTTCTATACTTTTTATTTTTCTTTCACTTTTTGCATTTATATATTTGTGTCTTACCCTTCCACACGTACACCATAGAATTTTTTGTTCTTAAAACCATCATTTACTTCTGAAATGATTACCTACAAAACTGTGGCAAATATTATTTAGTGAGGAGGTTATATTCTTTTTTAATGTTCTGTTAAAGCGGAAAAACATCTTTAGCATTTTGCTTAGAAGATCGGACACGGTATACTTGCAAAATATCTCTTTCCTGAATTCTTACAATATCTGTTTTTAGATTTACAATACATTGACACTCTTCTACAATTTTTAGAAAGATAATTTGTGATCCATTTCTGATTTAGCAAGTATTTCTAATCTTATTTTTCCTCCTTATTAGAAGTCAATCCCTATACGCATATTAGGCTTTTAAATAAATCCGGAGTGAATTCATTCAACTTGAAACTTCTTGCATTCTCGATTCACGACTCCAGCAAAAGTGACAAAATCTTCTTCATCACACTTAACTAAGGTAAGACATAGCTAACGTGTACTGAATAATGTACTCCTATCACCGAAAATTTTCGGTAGTATGACTACAGTTTCATCAAAAATTATTTCACCTGTTTTTTTTGGGGGGTAAAATAGAATTTACATATTTTAGTGTTTGGCACGCGACAGTTTTCTTAACGATAAGAAAATTCTTTTCATCATTTAAATGCGAACAATACCTTTTAAAGACCATTCCTATGGTCTCTAAAAAGCTGGAAAACTTATCCCTTGACTGGATTCTATAAAATGTTTCTAACTGAATTAATAACAGTATCTGTATTGAAGAAATCTGTTGTTTCTTCTTAGCTTTAGTACATAATAATTCAAAAGAGTTCTGTTGTCATTGTTGTAATTGTAATTGCTGTTTATATGGATTATTTTTTGCTGGCATTGTTGTTTCTAATATTACTTTTGTAGTGCCAACATTTGAAACATGATAGATTTTAGCTCTTGTATTGTCCTGTACTCCGATTAATATTTAGTAAATTACTATTTAATAAATTTGCCTGTTTATTTCTCTGTAGTCCTGCAAATATGACATCTGTTTGGTGAAAAGTGGTAAATATTAACTGAATATCTTATTACGAAGTGTAAGATATTTATGTTGTTTTTTCGCGTAAATTCAAATGATTATGGGTCGCCACTTTTGTAAAGAAACATATACTAGGAAAATGGATATATATATATATATATATATATATATATATATATAACTTTTATACACTCGCAGCAGTACAATTTCTCTAATTACAGTAAAACGAAGTCGACTATATTCTCTGGCAATCAGTATTCAAAGTCAAATGTCAAAAGCGACATTTTATTCATATATATATATATATATATACAGGATGTTGTTAAAATAATGGAAACTGTTACTACCATAATAGTATAATTTGCAAAATTTGATTAAACTGTAAAAAACTTGACTATTTTTATGTTTCTGGATTTAATATTAGTAGTAAGTAAATCTTTTAAAATAAAATTGTTACTTTTTATAGATGTTATTAAATAAGACTAAGAAAATCATGTCAGACCTATTGATATGGTTACAGAGGAAAATATATTTTTCAAGAGGATAATGCACCCATTCATACTGCTACAAGTTTTGCTGAATGCCACGAGGAACATTTTAGTAAATTGAAACATATTATCTGACCACCACAGTCCCAATCCCTCAACATCACTGAATAATTTGGTTTCATTTTAGAAAAACAGTTAGAAGTCCATATTCTCCATAACGATCATTGAAGAAATTGAAGACTGTTTTTATTGAAAATGGATAAATTTTCCTCAATAAAAGGTTTAAACTTTGTACAAGCCTATCCCAATTCATTATTCAAGCTGTATTTACTGCCGAAGAAGGTCGTCCCCTTATTAACATGAATTTGGTTAAAATTTCAAGGTGTTTCTATGATACTTTCTATACCCTGTATATATTTACTCCATAAGCATCAGCAAATTATATAAACAAATCCATCAGTCAGTTAAGTGCAATATACGATACCTGCTTGGGCGATCATATCTTTTTCGACCCTTGAGAGACAAAGTAGAAGAATTTTTCACAGTAGTTTGCCAATTCTTTCTGCAGTGGCAGGGTTGTCAACCATGGCTATAGAATATAATTTTTCTTTCTATTCGAACCATAACTGGAGGAAGAAGAGAGGGATTCATATCTTTCTCAAGTTTATTTGCACGTAAGTGGATGCACTGAGTTTAAGTGGAATTCGAAATCGGCTCTCCGATTTCTTATTCCGTGCCAATATGCATTACACTACAAGGCTTATACGAAAAGTATAAATACATAACTAAGAAAATGTAATAATAAAAACACCAAACAATTAATGAATATATAGAAAACATCCCAAGTAATCAATAATAAGTAATCAGTTAAATGTTAACAAACAACACTATACATTAGCTAAATTTAACAAATTCAGATTCACAATTTCTCTCAATAGCCTTTAGAATTATTTGAAATGTGACTATTGTTGTCTACCTAATAACCTTCAGATTAATAAAATAGACAGGAAATACATGAACTTGCTACACATAATGCATTCTTGGCCAGTAATGTAAATTATCGAGACACCACGACACAAACATAGACTGAAAATTACTTACACTTATGAAATAGATTGTCAATATTCGGCACTGAACTCAATGTCCATTTTTATATTTACGTATGTTATATATCTTTGTTTGTGTTATGTCTTTCTTCGAAATTTTTCTTAAATACTGTAATGCTCAGAACTTGCTTCCTAATTTTAATTTCTTTACTTTATGTCTGTTATGCTTAATTGAACTTTTCTTTTTTACTTCCTTTAATTTGTTAGAAGTGTCTGTGGCTGTTGTACATTCTGTCTGTTTTTCTTTCTTCCTTTCTTTGCTTTATTTTTCTCTTCTTCCTTTCCCTACGGGTCACAAACGGGTTAGTCAGCAGTCTCTTATCCCTGACCGTTTTTAGGGTTCCTGCCAAAAAGTTAAACTTGCTAAAGAATTTTTATCATACTAGCCGTTACCATTTGTGGGTCGTGAGGTTAAAATGTAAGTCATTTTTCATGTATCTTTGAATTTTCTTTCTGAATGCATTAATTTTAATTCTTTTAATTTTATGTCTGTTAAACTTAATTGAACGTTGATTTTCCCTTTCTTTATCTTGTTAGAAATTTATGTGACTGTTGGTCTTTGTAATTATTTATCCTTTTTCTGTATTTATTTTTATTTTTTTATTTGACTAGATAGACCCTACTAGCGCCTGGTTCACACTCCTTCCACCTCTACTGAACAGGCGTAGAGGCTTATTCCTTGATCACTGTTTAAGAAGTGATTTCCGGCTTTCTCTTTTATCTCCTCAGATATCAGTATTGGTGCTTCCGTAATTTTCCCAAAACGTGTGTGGTCGGCGGCAACGTTTCTTCATTGTCAGAGAACCTGGTTGGAAGTTTTCTGATTGATGCTTCTGAGTGGTACTTGGAAGCCCTAACTCTTGCGTAGCGTCAAGAGCGGCTGCTTTGATCAACAGTTTTATAATATAGGGGTTCTTGTAGTGCCATGTCGCGCATGTATAGGCGTTCATGCAAGCGCTTTCAGTGAGCAACCTCGAGGCCACACTTTGCTGCAGTCTGCGCCAGTTCTCTTCCAGTGCATGTTGCAGTTAATGACCGCCTGTCTCCTCTACTCTAGGTCTCTCCTTACAACCATATCTCAAAAATCCTAAACCAGTCAAATTTAAATCATCTAAACTTCTCAAAGTTTTCTTCATTAACATCTAGGTTATTGGTACCAACTTCTGTCATGTTAAATCTTTCCTACATGAAAAGTCTCCCGACATCCTTGGATACTAATCTCAACCCCTCAATCCCTTCTTATGATTCTTGATCACTGTCTATCTTCGCCTCTTAAGGAAGGACTCCACTGTCCATATGCATGGGCTGGGGGTTTACGTTAGTGAACACCACCTTTTAGCAAGGTTGATATCTCTCGAATCCTCTGACCACACATATAAGTGTCTACGTCCGTCACAGCATCTCTGACAATATAGATAAGGCTACTTTCTCCCACCCATTCGCACACATATCTATGTACGGAGATCTTTACGTCCATCATGCCAAGTGGCTAAAAAAAATAGCTTTACTGATTCAGCTGGCATTTATGCTATGAATTTTGCTATTTCTCAATCTCTTACGCAAATGGTGGATTTTCCCACACGCTTTCCCAGCATCTCTTCAGGCCACACTTCTTTACTAGATCTCTGCTTCCCCTCTGTACCTGACTCTTGCCAAGTCTCGCAGCTTTGCCCCCTCGGCAACTCCTATCATGACGATGTTTCTCTTAATATTTCTTATCACTCGCACTCCCCCAGAAGGCTCCGACCTACTCGATCTTCTACTGTTATCAAAGAACTGTGTGAGACGCGTTTCACGATTTCCTATGCCACGTCACTTGGGGGAAGTGTTCATTCTCCTAGATGATGACTGCACCTCAGGGATTTCTTCCTGGATGAAAGCTAGCATTAATGCCTTCATACAGATCAGGAAGTTTTGTCTCAAATTTCATTCCTCCCCTTGGTTTTCTTCTACCTGTTCGACTGCCATTGCCCACAAGAACCATTACTTCCAGCTTCTTCGAAGACATTCATCAGACCACAGTAGGCGCCTATTGCTTCTGCTTGTAATGAGTGTAAAGGATTCTGAATGACGCCAAGTGGATGTTTGTTGAAAGAATGAGGCAGCGAATTGCTGACCGCAAGTTTTGCTCAAAGGTTTATTGGCGGCTGAGCAAACGTGTGCTGGAAAACACAAATCTTCTATCCCTCTCTTAATCAATCACGGCATTTGACAAGGTGGAGTGCTTTGTTGGCAGATTTTCATCAAACTCTACATTTGACTCATCTGGAGTACCCGCACCCGACTATTTTTACATTACCCCGACTCTGATATGTTAGTTAATATGAAAAATTGACGCTCATAAGGCGAGCAGAGGAGATAGAATCCCGGTCATTGTCCTTAAGAAATGTGCTCATGAACTCTCCTCTAACCTCTCTAAACACTATATCTACCAACTTTCTGCTTATTGTTTTCCTGCCTGCTGAAAGTCTTCTTCTGTGGTTTCTGTATTTAAGAACTCGAGGCAACATTTAGACCCATACAACCATCGCCCTATCAGCCTTCTACCAATTTTCGGAAAAGTACTCGAGGCTATTATCAATGCTGAAATAGTTCAACATCTTAGTGCCCATAAACTATTCTCAAACAGGCAGTACGGCTTCTGCTTTGCCAGGTCTACAGCCGATATGACAAGGACTATTACGGAGTACATATACCAGACCCTTGATAAGTCCGGCGAGGCTCGTGCTGTGGCCTTGGACATTTCCAAGGCTTTTGATAGGGTTTGGCACGCTGGCCTTCTACGTAAGCTGCAAGTCTATGGTGTCAGCGGACGCTTGCTTGATCAGATTCAATCTTTCCTATCTAACCGCATAATGAATGTCGTCTTGAATAGTCATGTCTCCACATCCTACTGCACGAACGCTGAAGGCACACAGGGGTCTATCCTAGGCGTGTGACTCTTCCAGACGGGATCAATTCCCAAGTTCCAAGTAGGGATCAACTCAGATGACATAAAATTTTCTCCTGCATCAGTAAGAAATCATGCGAGGCGGACAAACATAACCTCGCTGCTGATTTTGAGTAATGGACTGGGATAAGAAATAGCTTGTAAATTTCAATGCTTCTAAAACAAAACTGCAATCTGTTAATCTTTACAGGCAACCTCTCGTTCTCCCCATATCGCCCGGTTCACACTCCACCCACGTCTATTGAACAGGTTAAGAAGCTCATCCCTTGTTCCCTGTTTAGGATGTGGTTTCCGTCTTATCTCTTTCCCAATCTTCTCATTTTGGTTTCTTTTTTTTTTCAATTGGAGTAGATAGATCTATCTATCGCTAGGTTCACACTCCACCCACATCTATTGAACAGGTTACGAGGCTCATCCCTTGTTCCCTGTTTAGGATGTTTTTTTTCCGGCTTTCTCTTTTCCAATCTTCTCACCTTGGTTTCTTTTTTTTTTCAATTGGAGTAGATAGATCTATCACCCGGTTCACACTCCACCCACGTCTATTGAACAGGTTTAGAGGCTCATCCCTTGTTCCCTGTTTAGGATGTGGTTTCCGGCTTTCTCCTTGCCGATCTACTAACACTTTCCTTTTTTTCTCTCAACTGGAGTAGATAGACTAGACTACCGCCCGGTTCACACTCCGTAGTCCCCTGCACATCAGTGGCGTTACCGCCTTGTTCGGGATGATATGATTAAAAAAAAATAAGCATGGACCAAGCGGGTCTCCTTGAAAGCAATATACTGCACCTCTTTGGCCTTACCCTATCTTTCATCTTCAATTGGAATCATTGCATTGAGTTAACACTTAAATCCACTGATAAGAAGTTTGTGTCGATCCAGGAAGTTTTTTTTCCGTGAGATTCTATCTTGCACATATACAAATTTAACAATCAGTCCGTTCAAAGAGTACCGCTGTCATATATAGTCAGGCGCCCCTACTGTGCATTTCAGTGTTATCGACGTGAGAATCTGTAATGTGATAGGTCCTGACTTATCAGCGCGACCCATTTTCTCACCTGCTAGATGTGGCTTCCCTCTGTCAATTCTACAAATATTTTCATGGCTTCTGTTATGACGTTCTTAAGTCACTGGTTCCCCCGCCTCAAGACTTTACTCGTGCAACCAGTCTGGAAAAAAGGTATCATCCATTTTCTATTAGATCAACCAAATGCAGCCGACAATTCTACTCCATCAGTGTGCTAAACTGTCTGTCAGTTCGAATTGACGCTTTCCAAAGAAACATTTGGAAATTATACTATGTTAAATTTTAAAGATATCACCCCTGTTCTTAGCTGGCTCTTAAGCATTTGGGAAGCTACTGTCAATTCATACACTACGTTTGTGAGTGCTATTCTAAACCTGGAAGTTTAATTTTGTTTTAAAAACCGAAAAAATAACTAATCCTAACGATTATGCTTCTGATACTAATTAAAATGGGATTTGAAAATGTACACATACTCTCGAACAACCTACGTTGCCCACCTCCTTCCAATGGTTCCTTAATCCGTATGCTATGAGAGATCTTGCCTTGGAACCTTATGTTTTTAGCCGGAACGATGGAGTAATTGTTTTGTATTGGTTTCTAGGCGGACAATACGCGTATATTCGGAGAATCATGCCTGAATATTTTCTGAGATACTTTCCCTTCATTAAGATTGTTAAGGGAAGATTTTTCTTAAAGTTTACCGTTAATAGTCAAGAATCCGGATCTTCGAGTAAATTCCAAAGATGTTATAAAATATCGAGAATTTTGTACTGCTATTTTTTATAGTTTCTAGTAGGACCATCTAATGCGATGATAATGACATTTTCGAGCGAGTTAATACATGTTATTTATGTGTGATTCTCCGTCTCACTACCTAATAGTCATTCACTAAACAAACTAGTCTAATACCAAACAAACCTACTAGGCATCCATCAACTTAAATAGTCTACCACTAAACTAACCTCCTAGTCATCCACAAACCAACTAGTCTACCACAAATCTAGCTTACTAGTCATCCACTAAACTAACTAGTCTACCACCAAACTAGCCTACATTAATCTACCAAACCAACCAGTCTACTACAAAACTAGTACGCTAGTCATCACCATATAACTATTCTACCACATAGCTAGCCTACTAGACATTCACTAAACTAACTAGTCTACCACCAAACTAGCTTACCAATTATCACCAACTAAACTAGTATACCACAATCAAACGCAGACTGAAAAAGAAATAGATATACCACCTCCTAAAGAAAATATAACGTGCCTAATGTCAAACTTTCGAAAAGTAGAAGTCCATATTATTCATTCTAAACCTGACCTCTTGTTTCTGTCTGAAACGTCTCTCACAATTGTCAATGGGAGCTAATAAGCGTTTTAGACTAACCCATTATTACAAAATACAACCACCAAAATTGTCACGGTTTTAATAATACCAAGCACGTGTTTCCATGTGTTTAGGGACACAAGAAAGAGCTTGTTATTCCATATATGTGCATATGCGTGCTACTTATACATAGTACCACATTATATTTTACTCTGTATCACACTTGAGGATGAAGGACCTGCTTTCTTTGAAAAATTATATGAAAGGATTGAAATAACCTCACCGAATTTTTTCGGCCAGCTTACACATCTGCGGTGACATCAGTATTAACTATAAAAAGTGTTTAGTCCACTTAAAACGAAATCTGTGAAGAAGGTAATATTGCAAAAACTTCTCTATCGACTATAAAGAAACCCAGATCATTCAAAATTTGTCCGAATGCTGGACGCGACGGTGCAGCAGGGTAACCATCTTGAACGACTTCTAGCATCATTCTATGAAAAGTTTTACCACCACTCATACTCACGCCAGTCGACTACCTAGATTGTGTACTGATTGATTTCAATCTTTACTTATACTTAACACAACGGTTTTTCGTCATGTAGAGGCAGCCTGGAGCAGCTTTCAATCGTATATTACAGAAGCTCTACTTAAGTTTTTTTTAACAAAAATACTGACGGGATCTATTCTTAAATAAACTGTTTTAAACTCTTAAAAAGCAAAATACATATAAAACCGAGCAGTCAACCGTGTTTCAATTCTGAATGCACCGCAGTCGTATGTCATCGGAACAACTACAACGTTACATAGGAGCGATGTATTCTGACATTTACTTATTTCCAAACCACTTATTATAGATAACATATGTTCCTCAATAGATCAAGCAAAGCTCTTCGCCCCATACTTTGCTTCAAACTCATTGTTAGATTACAAAGGCGATCCTCTCACTAACTTCCCACGTCACACTAAATAGTTATCAGTAATATACTTATTTCATCATATAGTCTAATCAACAGTCTCAACGCGAAAAAGCCACTGACTCAAAGAAAATTCCAGTTGTTGTCCTTAAGTATCCTCGATCGTAGGGAAATATTTTATCCATTGCATGAAGGAGAAATACTCCCCAAAATTTTTGCAAGCAGGTAAGAGTGCAGGCGAGTGATCTCTAAATTTAAACTTATCAGTTTCCTCAGTATAATCCGTAAGGTTTATGAGACTTAAAAAAAAAAGCCCGTCGAGCAGCTAGATAGGAATACCCTCCAGTACGACTAGTAGTATGGGTTTCAATCAACCCGATTGACTGCTGACGTCCTAAATGCTATTAAGCAAAAACTTACTGAGGCCCTTGACAACACACACACACACACACACACACACACACACACACACACACACACACACACACACACACACACACACACACAGACCTCGAGGTCCATATCTTTAAATATTTCAAAAGCCTTTGACAATTTTCTAGAACAAATGTTTGCTTCACAATCTCCCTAGTTATATATTCACTGGAATTGGTTTTTTTTTTCAATTATGAACTTTTCTAATTGGTAGGAAATTGAATTAACGTCTAGTCCTCCGAAATTCTGTTAGTCAACACACGCATCACACATGATCACTTCTCGGACAAACACATATTCTGATGTACAGAAATGATCTGCTTAAAATATACTCCGATTATTTGTAAGCATCTCTACTAATGATATGACGACATACATGCGCACCTTTGAAACACTTGACGAGCATAGATTGGCAGATAACCACTCTTCCGATACAGCACTTACCTCGAAGTGGGGAAATATCTGGCCTCGAAAAACTAGTCTAGTTACATTCAATTACAGCCGATCATATTCCGAACTACCGCCAGTCATGATAAACAGATGTGTCCTTGAGAAAGAACCGTGCCTTCAGAGGATATTAAGCCTCAAACTCACACCCGAACTCAAGTCAAATTCTTATATCCGATCCGTCGCTAAAAATGCAGGTAAAATGATCGGCTCCCTGTAATGCTCCAGTAAATACACCTCAAGCTATATTCTGTCTTTATAAGTGCCAGATTCGACCTAACATTGAGAACAGTTGCCATATTTGGCGGGTGTTTCCAAGTCCCCACTTTTCAGTCTTGATAGAGTGAAAAACATCTCCAATTCCTTCTTGGATGGGAATTATTTTCCATACTCCATCCTCTTTCAATTATAAGTGATGTAGGAACTCTGTGTTCCTTGTACTCCTTGATTCCACCAGCCATAACCTTTTCGTCTAAGACCCGCCATTCTGTGTACATAGTAGTAAACCACCCATATTTCCTCTATATTCCCTCAAGAGATGTAAGTTCAACTGAAATATATTCTTCCCTAATCCACTGCCCTGAGAAACAGAATCCCAAGCGGTTGTTTTCCTTGATGACCACCCAGCCACACACACACACACACACACACACACACACACACACACACACACACATTTCTGCATATGCTGCTGACGCGTCCTAGCATTCCGACATCAAAGGTTGCTAAAAATAAGTACGACAATACTGTAATAATCCTTATATATTTTTTAGAATTATTCATGTAATAGAATAGATCTATCGTGAGCGTTCCATAATCTTATACGAAATGCCGATAATAGCAAAATTCACATGTTCTGAGAAGCAGTGTTATGACCTAGCAGATGTGGTACGCTTTTATGGGGTTGACCGGTTTTGGAGTCCTTTCCGCTGTCGGTCTCAGCTCGAAGTTTCGATCTTAGATTTTACTGCACTATGCTTCTCACGGTGCATTCATGGAAGTGAATGGTTAGTTATAGAAAACATTCATATTGTCTCATTCCATTCATCAAGTTAGTTCGCTTTCGCCTTTGCTTTACGTTCTTGCATTGGAGCGCTTCATTCACTAGTTAGAAGCGAATCTATTACAGCATGAAATTTCCCTACCTGCGTCGACCACATAATCCGCCTATAATATGACGTGATTGACGAATTCGGCAAAAAGATCAAATGGTATGAAACGGTCAACCACGATAAATGTATTGACTTGCGGGTGCATTAAAGTGTGTTTCTCTACATTTTCTCTAGATGGACAAAAGCTTTAAGATTCTCGATGTCTGGTTCGGTCCTGATTTCCGGTTAGAAATGAATTGGCCGAAAGTGCAGGTGGTGGCCGAGGTCACAATTTTTCTATGGACACGGATGAGGCTTTCCTTGAAAGGGATGGCAAAATTATGTGCCTCGCACAGCTACCAGGTTCTCCTTTACTGACTCTCGGTACTTCCACACCCGTGTGACATTCAATTAGTGTTTGTACACCTGTTTTTCTCTTTCTTGTGGAGAGTAGGCAAGGCTCCCAAGGTTCGTCTGGAGATCTGTAACCTCCACCCATTGGTGGTTCCTCAGATCCATTATTGCAAAAAGTTTTACAAGTGTATCGGCTTACCTCAAATAAATATTCGCCTGCGACCATTCTTCCAGCAGATATTATATTTTCGTAGTAAAGAAGATCAGGCTTTGAAAAGTTGAGACCAAATATGGTACAAAAAACTGGAAATAATTTTTACCAAGTGGGTGCAAAGATTTTTACCCTCTGTATTATGCGGAGAAAGCGTATTGGGAATATGGAACGTTCATAAAAATAATCGGTTGGATGATATATTTGTTCAAAAGAACGGAAATGATGCACAAAGGAAACAGGAATCAAATAAAAAAAAATTGGCATATAGCTGAAGAGAACGATACCCCAGTGAATGCTGAGCCTATGTAATTCTTTTCGACACATTTAATGCCTATTCCTCGAAAAGCTCCTGAGACAAAATCCGAAAATGACATAGTAAGAAGAAAAGAAGAGATACACAGCGAATCGACATCAATCCGAAAAGCAAAAGATATTGACTTGTGCCGAGTAAAATTTAAAACGTGGTTATGTCCCAAATATCATAAATGCATTGGACAGTATTGTGAGGCAGCAGTAGCTATTAACTTTGGCCAGACGCTATTCTGACATTATCAGACTCTCTGACTTTGGGCAGAGAGTAACACAGACAAAGCTCCACTGAAGTTTCTTATAATGCTCTTTATGCTTTTGCAGGACTAGTAAAATGACTGCAAGCTAAATCTCAATCGACGCCAGTTACTTCTTAAAGAATTTTATGATATAAAAATTACATTAATATCAAATATAAAAAGTATGTAATTTGCCAGAAATAAACTAAGCATATACGTGTTGAAGTCTAAATATGCTAGCACAAATAAAGCATATATACACAGCATAGATTCGTCAATGTAAATAAATAGTTAAAACTTCAAAGTAAATATCAAGGTCTTAAAGAAATATTGCCTAGTTCCGATATTCTACACCTTTTTAAGTGATTGTCTATTCGGTTTATAGCCGAAGGGCACACTTGCTAAGATAATTATTGTTTATTTGTAATCAACAAAACAATACATTCATTATTTCTTTTCTCGTGTGATGTCAACATTAAAATTCCTTCAAATATGTTATCGTAAATATAATCGAATGGCTGAAGACAATGGGTTAACCATTTTGGCAAGTAAATGGTTTCAAAGACGTTCACGCTGTTGTAATATTACAAAGGAAAATCAAAGCTTCTCTTCTCACTTTTATAAAATACATGTGATGGTGAAAGTGCGGATAATTTTTGGCTTACCTTTATATCAGCAACAAAGTGTAGAAATCAAATTATCATTTATGAAACAGCAGCATTTCCTGTTACTTTATTTTCAATCAAAAATATGTGGATGTTTCTACGTTGTGTATTTTTCTAATCAAACTAATCAGTGAATGAGAGCAGGCGACATCATCTATGTTCCCCTTAGTCCAGGATCAGTATCTTTCATTTTTTAATCATTGTTAGTGTCGATTTAGGAACGAAATATGGTTATTAATGTGTTTTTCGAATTTAATTTAATTTTCTGTTGCCCATAATGACATAAATAGTGTATAAGGAGTGCTGAGAGCACGAATATTATATTTCCCTCTGGGATATTGAAAATTTGACATAGTTTTATTTTAATTAATATTAAAGGCATTGCATCACTTCACATATAATGCAAAGAGTGTATCTATGACTGCTTTCGTCCAAGTGTTACCTGGTGTTTGAAAACCTAAAATTCGTAAAAAATAAAATCACACATGAAACATCATATTAGTGTCAGTACTCTGCCGTTTCGAAAGATTCAACCTATTTGAAAATTACCAAGACATCGAAAGTAAATGAAAAATGTTTGGAAGTAGGCTTAACCCATAACTATCACGAAATAAAACAAGATAAAGTAGATGAGAATTCTGTTTATATATTTACACGATTATGCTAAAACTACACAACAATTAAGTACCACCCACTTTAAATTTAAAGACAAACTATATAGCCACTGACTAAACTATTATTATTATTATTATTATTATTATTATTATTATTGTAAGAGATAATAATTGTTCAGTTGAATTATCACCAATATTCTTTGCTTTAGTCACATAAAGAAGTATTTGGGTGAAATTCTCTTTGATTTGGTGTGCATTAGTGTTTAGGAATCTAATCTAGGAAATAATAATCACTTGGATGAGATTCAATAACGAAACTGAAACGTCCCTGGATATAGAGAAAGTTGATTGAAATGTTTTATAACTGATTCTCTCACAAATGGATAATTGAACGAGATTAAATTAGAAAAATATGACGATTTCTTTAATTAGCAAATATGTTGCTGAGCAGAGAGGTTTATAATTTTGAACCACTCGAGACCAGAAATATTCTCAGTTAATCATTGGAGTTTTTAATACTTACAATATATATCATAATTTTAAAATCAGTCATATTTTTAATTCTAATATTAATTTGGTTCAAATTCTTCAAATTATCTTTTCCGTTTTTGATGACTAATTGTAAATATGTTTCATATTTAAAGTAGAATAATTAGAATTAATGCATGATTTTCTGATTGCATGAAGAGCTATTCAAAATCTTCTTTGAGAATCTGTATTTCATCAGATGTTTTGTTCATTTTCTTAGCCTTTAATGTGATAGAGTAACAAGAATAATTTAATATTACAATTTACCCTAATATACAATAAGCTGTGCACAAGAAAACATTATTAAACCAAATTATTGCTAGCAATTACGCTAGATAAACAGATGTACCATATTTGACTGATAAATTACATCTTTAACTATTAGAGAATGAAACATTAAATTATGCATCAAAAATGTTGTATATGTATAGGTTAATTCAGATAAATCTTCTCGTTTTCTTTATATTTTGCTCGCAACTTTGCATATCTCAAGCATTCGTTGATTTGTTTTAGATTGACTTAGCCTACACTCTGTTTCCCATATCAGATTTATGAGGTTGATTTACGGATTCAAATACAGTTTTGATACTACAATAATTCTTCACATAAATAGGTTATAGAATCCAAACAAGATTAATAAATTTTGCAAAATTTTGCAAAAACAAAAACAAAAATAGACAAAAACAAAAAAAACAAAAAAACTAAAAAAAAAGATTTAATATTAAATCACAACAACGAACCTCTAGCGATGAGGAAGCATGTAATCTAGTCAAACAAACAGTTTTCTAATTTGTCAAATTTATAATTGTTTCTCGCTGCGTCCTCTCTGGATGAAAGTGAAGTCTCCCTCTAAACCTTCCCATAATTATTAGCTTTTAGTAAAATTTGTCTTTTCAGTACCTTTCCCAATTTCAATAAATTTTAATTGTTTAGGAATTTTAAACATAATCACACTTTTGGCTTCTATTTATCTTACAAATCTCTACTGTATTTTTTATATTCAAGCGCACTTAAAAAGTTTATTCATGTCTTTCTGAAATGAATTGGTGCAGGCAAAATTGCCACATACAAGATTTGATTACTTCTTCGCCGATTTAATGTTACATAAACAAACTCTACCTTTCCTACGTGTAAATATTCAAAATAAATGACTAAATAAATGACAAAATATGATTCGATCTGTTCCTTTCTTTTGTATGTGAGAGTGACAGAGATATAGGCAAAGAAAAAGAAATAATGAGAGAGAGAGAGAGAGAGAGAGAGAGAGCAGATAACATCTTTTTAGAAGTATTGAAATTAATACTAAAATGACTTAACACTAGAATTGAAGCTTAATTCAGTCTGGGTACCTGCTATTATCAGATAATTGGTTTTAATCAGTTACGGTAGTTTATCAGATAATGTGTTTGAATCAGTTACTGTTTAATCAGTTACGGTTAAGCTTAGTAATTTCCTGGATTTAAATGTATGACACAAATTAAATCTCCTAAATTGGCGTTTACCAGTGTTATCTATTAATTGTAAATTAAATAAACAGTTTTACTAAATGCATTTTACTGTACTGCATAGGAAAATAAAACCACATATTTGCATAATGACAAATAGTGGGAAAAGCTTACTTTAAATCGATAGAAAGGAAGCAATTTCTTAAAACAGGTAGCACCATTCTGTCTGAATCATCTGCAATAATTTACGACAGCACATTGTAAAATAATTAGCTTTCAAAGGACTCTTGTTGACATCAAGGCCTGGAGGGTGAACGCCGAACGTACATTTTCATACACAACAACCCACTTATTTATATTAAGTAAAACCTTGCCTAATTTAGGCTGTCAGCCTGACTTAGACTCAAGAGGCTTCACTTCTTTGACCATACGGATTGTCTGGAAGAAACAAATATTCGACTGTGTGTGTAAGTGCTCGAATGAATATATATTAACATTTTATGAGTGTAATTGCGTGTTTAAACAGAAAAATAGTGTAAAAATGAATGATAAAGTTAAACAAAATTCTTATGTTGGCATTAGCCAGAGTTTGTGAGGTGGATGTGTTAATGCTGCGTCTAAAAGTGATACGTGATGATAAATATATAACTGCTTATATTTAATGACAGAGTGAATACGAAATTATTATAAGTCATTGACACACAGCTATCCTCTCTCTCTCTCTCTCTCTCTATCTATCTATCTATATATATATATATATATATATATATATATATATATAGGACCTTCAATAAGTTTTCGCTCTTTTTTAACAAACAGCACTACGTGTACTTCGTGCTTGTAATTTCAAAGAGTAACACTTCTTGAAGAAATTACTATAAGGAAGCTTCAATTTCAGTGTAGGTCATTTCACCGTAGTATCAACAACTTCGTTTTTCATAGTTAAACATGTCGGGTTTCGTTCCAAAGAATGTGTATTTTCGGAAAATTTTACGGAACTACTTTATTCAAAAGCTAAAACAACAAGAATTCTGTGTGTTTTAGCTTCAAATGAAATCTCCTAAATTGGCGTTTACCAGTGTTATCTATTAATTGTGAATTAAATAAACAGTTTTACTAAACGCATTTTACTGTACTGCATAGGAAAATAAAACCACATATTTGCATAATGACAAATAGTGGGAAAAGCTTACTTTAAATCGATAGAAAGGAAGCAATTTCTTAAAACAGGTAGCACCACTTTGTCTGAATCATCTGCAATAATTTACGACAGCACATTGTAAAATAATTAGCTTTCAAAGGACTCTTGTTGATATCAAGGCCTGGAGGGTGAACGCCGAACGTACATTTTCATACACAACAACCCACTTATTTATATTAAGTAAAACCTTGCCTAATTTAGGCTGTCAGCCTGACTTAGACTCAAGAGGCTTCACTTCTTTGACCATACGGACGCTCTGTCAGAAATAAAAAGCATTAAACGCTTTAAAAATAATGATTTTGATACTGAAGTAAAAAAAAACGCTTTAGCACACTGAAACCAAAGAATTGAAGAAAATCCATTATGAAGATATGTGGAATAGACATGCGAAATAGAAGGAATTGATCATATAACAATTTTGAAACTTTGGAAAACATTAGAAATTATTCAAAAGCTCCGACACTGGGTGCCATACGAGTTTAAGCTGAAAGGCGTTGAACGGCGCTTTGTTACTCGTGAACAATTTCTTCACCGGCAGAAAAAAAAAATTACATCGTATCGTGACCGGCGAAAAAAGTACAGAAGATAACTGTAAGCGTAGATGTGGGATAAGCACGAGCATTCATCAACATCAGCGGCAAAACTGCATATCCTTTGTTCAAAGCTTCTGCTTTGTATTTGCTAAGATCAGCTGAGTGTATTTTATTATGAGCTGCTCAAGTATCAGGGGAGATCGCTTTCGACTACAACTGATGTGTTTGATGCAAGGAGAAAGAAAATAAAACGGCCGCTACACGAGTAAAACCACGACAAAATGATTTTGTGATCGATAGCTGAGCAGCATTGTCATTCTTATAAAGATAGCAGAAAATATGTTGACTCGCGTTTGAAAGACGTGTGGTTTTCAGGACGTGGAATTGAAATGCTGTCAGTAAGATGGGAAATGGTAGTGGCTGGCGATAGACAACACAGTTACATGTTTCTTACTAATTTTTGTAAATAACGCCTTACTCTTTATGAAAAATCAGCAAACCCATTCAAGGTTCTAATATCTATCTGTCTATCTATCTATCTATCTAGGAAAAAATACTATTTGATCAGCATATTATATTATAGAAGTTTATAGTTTAGACTACATTTATACAAGTGGGTTTTATATATATATATATATATATATATATATATATATATATGTGTGTGTGTGTGTGTGTGTGTGTGTGTGTGCGTACGTGCGCACGTGTGAATGCTTTGATGCGTGCGCGTGCATTTGTGCGCGCGCATGTAAATTGTCGTGTGCTTGTGCATGTGTGCGTGCGTTTGTGTCTCTGTGTGTGCATGAGCGTGCATGCATTTGTGTGCGCGCGTATGAAAGCGTGTGCGCTTGTGCAAGCGTGGTTGGTTTTCTGTCTGTGTGCATGGCAACTGGGTCCCACCCATTCACAGTCAGTTTAGCCAAATGTAGACGACAATTCTACTCCTGCAGCTTCTTCTCTTGCACTTCCCGCCTGTGGAACTCATTCCCATATTCTTGCTTTCCTGACGGCAAAAACCTCCAGAAATTTAAATGCAAAGTCAATACTCATCTACTAACCACTGGACTCTAGCTTTCTCCCCACCCCCGTATAACCTTCCCTTTCTCTTCACCTATGTATCTATCATCGCACCAGCTTTCTCAGCTTTCTATTGTTCCTTTCTAAATAGTTTGTACTCTTCACTCTTTTCTAATTAATCTTTTTACAGTTATGTAGCCCCCTGCACATCAGTGGCATTTCTGCCTTGCTCGGGGTGAAATGACTAAAAAAAAAAATGTGCACGTGTGCGTTTGTATTTCTGTGTCTGCATGCGCGCTCGTTCGTTTGTGTATGTGTGTGCGTGTGAATGTGTGTGAAATGGAATCAATTACAGATCACGTATGGTTAGGAATCCGAGAACCTGATAACTGGGAACAATGAGATATCGATAAAATGAAAACATTTTTTCATTTTTATTTTCGTGCGGTTTATTTGATATATTTCATAGTATTTTTTAGTATTTATTGCCAAGTGAATAATTGCAAATGAAAATAGAATAGTTCCTTTGTTAATACCGCACAATAGGATGTGCATCAAATGAATTTATAAATCTATATAATAATAACCTATATTGCAGTTTCATCAGTGAAAGAATGGCAAACATTTAGGGTGATTCGGACGAGTTCATCTTTGCTTCCTTGCCTTGTAAAATTTTAAAAGTAATAATAACAAATGAACCATTCAATTTATGAAGAATTATCCACTTGAATATAGTATGAAATACAGAATTTCTGTTGAAAAAACTTTGGTAGCCTTATAATATGACCGGTATCTATCTATCTATCTATCTATCTATCTATCTATCTATATATCTATATATATATATATATATATATATATATATAAATTAAAATTAAAAAAGGATTAATTCAATGATGTTGGATGATCATTTCGATATGAAAATCCCCACGGGGGATAACACATCACCTCAGCAACAGAAAAATCCTTTCAGAAACTGGAGAAAAATCAGTCTAATTTTCCTTTTTAAATATATTTGCAAAGAAATTAAAAAAGAAAAAGAAAAAGAAAAAAGAAAAAGATAAAACAAAATAACATCAAAAAAATAAAAATAAACAAGAAAAGAAAAAAACTGACATCGTCTGGGTTCGCAAAAAAAGGGAAGAGAATTGTAACTTAAAATTATTTGCTCTGTAATATTTTATTACATGGAGCTCGCTCTCTTCCTGTATCATTTTTTAATATTAAAATAAATTTTTTAATATTAATTAGGATCGGGTTTTTGGAATTTACCTTCCTGCTTTTTTCGCTTGGATTAAAGTATATGAATTAATATATATATATATATATATATATATATATATATATATATATATATATAGGGAAAGGGGGAACGTATGTGTTTGCATGTGTTTTGTGTATGTAGGTGCGTGTGAGTAGATATACATATACACACTGATATGCTGACATGTGCTCGTGTATGAGGGTTTGGTCTAATATGCATGCATCTGCATGTGTTTGAGTGTATTTGTAAGCTTATAAATAACGCTAACACTATCGTTCCTATCAGTCTTATGATAATTCTCGAAGAATCATCATTATTTCACTTAGTGTTGTTGTCAGCCTATTTTCCTGCTGACTTCCTCTTGTGTTGCCTTACCTCTCACTTAGTATGAATGTAGTAAAAAATTGTTGGTTCTTCTGCCACCACTATACCATTAGAACTTCTAAGATTTCCTTGAAGGATTATAGAAAAGCACTCTCTGATGTCTCTACGTATAGGCATAAGTGTTAATATTTTTACGTGTAAATATCAGTCACTCACTGCTTTAACATCCTTTTCATATTGTCGTCTTCATGAGAATAAAAAATAATAATAAATGCAGAAACTGTAAGAAAGGTAAAAATAAAAGGAAATAGTATAAAAATAATTTAGATTCAGAAGAAAAGGATGAAGAATAATTACAGCAAACTTAGAGTGGAAAGATCGGCTATATAGTCCACGTTAGATTAAAAGGCTTACGGTAAAAACTAAAAACGAATGTGCAAGTGATTTAAATTTTTGAGGCTCAAATTTGACTGGAAAACATTGAACATGAAAAGAGTTCCACCAACGAGAAATGCGAGAAAGGAAACTCTCAGTAAAATTATGAAACTCCTTTGCTAATCTAATACTACGATGGAATTTATACAATCTTCCAACCATAGCGAAGAGTTCATTCGTAGAGTTACCGTGGCATTAGAAAAGGCATAGTGAAACTACATTACGTCGGTGAGAAAGCGTCTGAAGTAAGACGATTCGAATAATAGTATTTCTGATTCTTCTTTTGATTATATTCAAAGATTGGTCGAATAGTAGACTTATAGATATGTATGATAGATTCAGGGGAGAAAGATTATCAATCAGGATACAGTAAGCAAGAATTTGGAAACATATGTGAAGGAAAAGAAGTATTAGAAAGACGTAAAAAACAAGCAAAAGTGCAACAGAAAAAATCCAATCCAATAAAAATAAGAATAATAAATAAAACCAACGTTTACATAGGGAAAAGTTAAAAAAAATTAATAGAAGGGCAATAATGAGTAGAAAAAAAAAACGAAAGTAAAAGTAAAAAATGAAGATGATATCAGTAATATGGACACAAAAAGAGATGAATACGAACGGGTTAATACAGAACGAATGTAGAGAAAATAATTAAATGCTAAAGAAAAAACAACACTTCTTATCAGTAATTAGAGATGCGAATTGCATACTACGGCGTCTTCCACAATCAACCGAACAAGTATTGGCATTTGTTTGATTATGCGGCTAATATTAACACAACAATGCTCTGTGACATGAAGGTATCGATTGTGTCCGACTCTATCAACGTCCGACGTAGCAAGGGTCATCTATAATTCAAAAGAGCACAACTCGTCCCAAGAAAAAGTGGGTACACGACTAGCGTGAAGTACGTGATGCTTAAATGACAATCAACCCATGACTTTCTGTTTCGACTGCTAAACTGCGTCTCTTTTGTCCGCATTTCTACGGAGGAACTTTATAATTGGTCATGCTGATTTAAGTCATTTATCCAGAACACAAAAATTGTTTAATACTTTTTTTTTATTAGTAGAAATCCTCACTTTCTATAAAATAAACCTCCAGTTTTCATTTTAATACTGCATTTTTTTAAGAAATGGATGATTCTAAAATAATCTTTGTATACGGGATGTGCTTTACGTTGCAGCTAATATGGGCTCGGAACGAGAAATCGGGGTGCCTATTTCGAGGTTCAGTTGAATTTATTGCATTCGCTTAGACACAAATATCCTTGAAAAAGTTATCAATCCGACTCTTACCTCCAGTTAAGTTTAAATAACCAGGATTATTTACTAATCTTTTTTTGAATTGTTTACTGATATATATATATATATATATATATATATATATATATATATATATATATATATACAAAGAGGAGATATTGATAACAACATAAAAGATAACAAACCGTCAGCTCTCTGGTGTCACCATAAATATATATATATATATATATATATATATATATATATATATATATATATATATATATATATATATATATATATATATATATATATATATATATATATATATATATATATATATATATATATATATATATATATATATATATATATATATATATATATATATATATATATATATATATATATATATATATATATATATATATAATATATCGAGGTATGCCATATTTATAAGCATATGCAAATATAAATAAAAAATGAACTGGGCTCAAAGCCGAAAGGTGACAATCTATGTTAAGCTTGAACGCAATTTTCAGACCACAATATTTATTTTTGTAAAAATTAAAAAATATGAAACAATGCCAAAAATATGTATTGGGCAAGGCTGGTCTCCATCTGTCTGAAGTTAACTTATCTGGGCTCATTCGCGGATTGAAGCAGAGTACACAGTTTTCTTTACACCAAAACAACACATTCTTACTTACCATTCTTAAAACGAATGTCTTAATAACACAAGGACTCAAAATCTAATTAGTAGTATATGTACAATTAATCTGTGATGAGTGTGGAATACAAAATTTAAAAATGAAAAACACATATGAATATTTGCACGATATATAAACTATTAAAATGATCTAAAGAAAATGATATTGGTAATGCCACCGCAACCACAATCTTTATTAGCGACGGAAGTATAAGTTAATTGAACGAAATTTATTGTTACTTTGTCCAAGCACAAGCATCGATGGTTTCCGATTAGTTCGCTCTAAGCAATGTCACTCACAACTTGACAATTGAGACATCCTCCTCAAACAGATAGCATTAATAATTCAATTTCCTGAGAAATCGCCCTTTCTCAAATTAGAATCTGAGTATTATGGTCAAAATGTGTACGGTCTAATCATTCTGTCATATATATATATATATATATATATATATATATATATTGAGAGGAAAATTCATTACATAATTAAACGGTTATAAATCCATAATATATTTCGGCATTGTAAAATACAGAACATTTTTATCTAATTAATAACAAACATTAACTAGATACAATTTTATACAGCCCTAGATAAGCACCATTAAGCTCTGTATTTTTACTGCTCTGAATAATATCCATTGAGCTCACTAAAATTAGATAAAATAGAAATAAAACATTCATTAAGTAAAATTTTATATTATTGGAAAATAATCCATTGAGATTTTTTTATCTAATTATTATTTTATATTAATTAGATTCTTTTTTGTATTATATTCTCCGTTTTACCACTTTGACATTGTCTTATATATATAATATTAGAAGTACACACATTGGTAGTCATATAAACAGAGCACAAACGCGCGTTTATCCATGTGGCAGACTATAAAATTTTTCCATTACTGTTAATAGAAATGAGCTCAAAGCTTTAAATATGCCTCTTAAATTCATGGGATAAACTGAAATCTCAAATCCAAGTTGACAATTAATCAAGTAAATACTCTACTATATGCATTGTATTGCTTTCAGCATTCTTTCGAAAACAAACATGAGAAAATGATGTGAGATTTTTGTGGGAAACTTTCTGACAGTAGAGACAACAATGTTCACTACACCGACGACTAGAAATCCCATGAAAAGGTAGCGTGGAATAAAGGATTTCGTTGCATTAGAAGATAATATGAAAATAAAACGTAAACTTGATGAGAAGTGAAACAAAAATACAATAAAATGTATTAAGAACAAACATTTCTTTTTACAAAAAAAAATAATCTTTTTTATTTGAAGCTCTGTTGATGATCTTTTATCCAGTAAGCTGTCTTTCTCCGTTCTCGCTACATTCTGTCCATTTTTCTTTGCGTTTCTTTTTTTACTCGATAAAGAAAAATGATATCTATTGGTTATAATGACGCAATCCAACTTTGGAGGATACAAACTGAAAAAAGTGAAACTGTTTTAAGTATTACTTTTCCATAAAAATTCAATTTCGGAACCGGGACTCTGTTTAAATGTGTCTGTTCGTAACCTAATGATCAGATTCTTTTCCTCGCAAGGTCTCTCAAGTATATCATTCACTACAACAAGAAGGGTTAATGTAATCCCCAATCTTGAATACAGGGGTGAGTATACAATTTTAGATTATTTTTTATGCATATGTGATGTCACAGCAAAATAACTGTCGGCGACCAAACCGATTACACCACTCACAGCATTTGTATGTGAGGGAGAATTTTAGCAACCCGATAGGATAAAAAAAGACCTACAGAAAGAGCGGAAGAACTTTTGAGAAGCCAACGACCAGCCATCTAGAGGTGGTGTCTCGATAAATCAACGTGTAGAAGGCAAACGAAAAGCCATTCCAATATTGCTCCTAAGAAACATCATAGCATTCACAAATGAATATATAAAACCTAACGGCGTGAAGGTGGTTAAGTCCAAAAGAATTAATTCCTCGCCCAGTAAGGATCGACATGAGCAACAGGCGTCACCTGACCGACATTCTGTGGCTGTTAGAACTAACGGCGTAAAGTAGACACAATATTTTGAAGCTCATTCCTCGCTTGGGATGGGACGACAAGAGCAAGAGGTGTCACCGGAACGTTACTCTGTGACTGTTGACACTAAACAAACAATCAGTCTCGTGACATGGAATATCAGGTCACTGAAACTGTGGACAACCGGAGACGAGCAGATTGAATATCAGTATTCTGGGAGTGTGTGAAAATAGTTGGCCTAACAATTCGTCAGTGGCAATAACATGATAATATACACAGGCGGCAAAATAGGAAAAAGGGATTTGGTTGATACTGAATAGAGAAATGAAGAATTGCATCTTAGGGTACTGCTGGCTACCTGAAATAAATCTTCTCGTCCAACTGAATAAAAGGCCCTTCCACATTGCGGTTATAGTAGTGTATGCGCTGACAATAGATAGCGCCGTCGCGGAATCTTTCTTCTCCACACTGGATAGAGCCAAGGCTCAGTGTAAATAGCAAGAAATTAGAATTATCATGGAAGAGTTGAATGCTAAATTAGCTAAAGAAAAGGAAGGGATAATAGTTGGCCACTTCCATTCTGGAAACAGCATTGATCGAGTAAAAAATTGGCCTAATAGATCGCAGCAAATGACCAGGTGATAATCAACACATGGTTTCAAATACACCTACGACAACTACGAACATGAAAAAGCCCGGGAAGTGACAGAAAAACAAAACAAATTGATTACGTGACAATAAACAGGAGATGTAGTTGTTCATTGTAAAACTCATCCAAGTGCTGACTGCAGAAGCCAATACTTCCTGGTTATTTGTGAATAGGTTGAAACTACGGAGAATGAAAAAGCCTAACACAGCAACCAGACTGCAAAACTCGTGAATGAACTCCTCCTATAAGATAAATACAAGGGTAGAGTATAAAAAATATACGAAATACGAATCGGAAACGGACATTTAAAATGCGACGCACTAAAAGAAAGCATTAATGACATCAGCCAACTACATCTTTCTAAAGAAAAAACAGACGTGGATGGAAAAATGAGTAGATCACCTATAAAATTCTGAACATGATGAAAAGGAGACAGAAAATAATGCCAAGAAATGGAAAGAAATACCAGAAACTAAACAAGGAAATAATCAGTAAAGCTTTCAGACGAAAGAGGAATAGCTCAACGACAAAGGCGCAGAAATAAAGACTAAGCACGAGCAATGAAGGAGAGATGTATAATAAAATAAGGAAAGTCACTTGAGAAGATGCATATCATCTAAGTTTGAGATACTCTTATTAGAGAAGGAGCAAATAACTAAGAGGTGGAAAGAGTGTATAAGTGATCTCTTCCACGACAAGTGAGAGCTACCTAAAATACGCAGGAATAACGACGGACAAAAAATATTAAAATCTGAAGCGAAAGCTACACTAGCCAAACTGAATAGAAACACAGCAGCTGAACCAGACGGCAATGTAACATAGATATTGGCAATCTTAAACGACTTTGACTTAAATAACAACACAAAAATTATAAATTAAAATCTTGAATAGTGGCGAAATCTCCGAAGAACTAAGCATATCGATTTTCATACCACTGCCTAAGAAAACAAGTGCAAATAAATGAGAACTCCAGTGAACGATCAGCTTAATGAGTCATGTAACAAAACAAGGCAAGAACATGATGATTTCGTCAAGGTCATTGGAACAAGAAGCGCAATATTTATGCTTAGAGTTTTATCAGAAAAGGCAATAGAAATGCAGAGGGACCTGTACCTATGTTTCATTGACTATGGAAAGGCATTCGACAAAGTGATCTGATAGAGACACTTGGCAACCTTTACATATTCAGGAAAGACAGCAGAAAAATAAAGAACCTTTACTGGCAGTAAAATGCCTACAGACGTGCAGGAAACAAATTCCGTACATATAAAGGAGTGTTAGACAAGGATGTGGATTCTCACTAGATATATTCAACCTATACAGCAAGACATTTCTGAGAGCTCTAGATGTCTTTCCAGGATTCGTCATTGTTGACAGCAATCTGAACAATATAAGATACGCAGATAATACAGTGCTAATAGCAGATAAAAGAAAAAAACTACAATACGTTTTACAGGTAGTAGTTAAAATAAGCTGAAAGAAACGGCCACATATCAACTAAAAAACAGAATGCATGAATATAAACAAAAAGAGGAGCCCAAAAACGAACTACAAATTTGTGATAACAAAATCAAACAGATGCAGAAATTTAAATGTCTGGAAAGTGTTCTAACAGAGGACGAAAAGTGCGATACGGAGATCCGAAGGCTTATTTGCATGGCCAAAGATGCATTACAGAAGTTGAGTAGAGTGTTAAGAGACAGATAAATTTCACTGGAAACTAAGTAGTGAGTAATGAATTGTTATGTGCTATCTGTTCATCAGCATAGTAGCGAAAATGTGGTTCTACAGAAGGATGCTGACAATACAGTGAACGGAATAATCGTGCAATTATGAGGTTTTGGAGTGGATGGACACAAAAACGGAAACTGATATTTAACATCAGGAAAAGACAGTTAATATTTGTGGGACATGTAATGAAGAATGAGGGCTTCGAGAAACTGATGTTCACAGAAACAATAGAGGGGAAAAGGGACACGGGAAAGCATAACACGACTGACTTGAACAAATTGATAATACAGTGGAAATGAGTGAAATGAAATAAATGGTTTATTAAGAACGACAAGGGATAAGGAGATGAGGCGGGCCATGATTGCCTATGTCCTGAAGGGACACGGCACATAGAAAAAGGACAATGTACTTTCTGATTAATACTATAAAAATACATTAAAACACAATTAAATTAGAGATTAAAGGATATATGCAAACTTTCAATGTGGACATTTGAAGTGCGCATCTGAACGTAAATCTCTATAATTAAACACTCATAATTTAAAAAAATAGATTACTAAAATAACGGCATGATAGAGAAGACAAGCTGTAGACATGCTTACTTTAATATTATGCAGTTCCAATTTTATCATACAGACAAAATAGATGCTTGAGAAAGAAAATCTATGATTTGCTGGTGCAAGTTGACATATTGAGAACTGTGTACAAGAAATGTATTTGAATTTACAAATCAATGGGATATGCTCAAAACATTATGTGACTAAAATATTTAAAATCATATATGAATGAAACCTTGATAAACAAAAATGTCACCCTTTCCTTAGGTCATGTGTTTAGTCCTGCATACAACAGTAATTAGACATTAGGGAGAAATTATTTAAGGATCATAAAACACTTTCATCTAGAACTGTATGATAATAGGATGTATTTATAAATATGATTACATCTGGACATTACTTCTGATCTTTCATTAAGTAATGTTTTTGTTCTGGAAAAAAATTAAGGCTAACTATTCTTGTTGGTAAAAACTGCAGACAACACTACCGCTGTAATTTTTGGCTCTTTTTTATAACGAAAGTGATGTCTGCACATTGTGCATTTTTTCTAGAAAAAATACTAAATGAAAGACAACGAGTAATGACCAGATGTAATCACACCTAAAGTACATTTAAAGATCATACAAACTTGGATGAAATGGTTTTAAGATTCTTAAGTATCTTCTCTCTAACTTTGAAAATGTTTGGTTGTTTAAAAGTTCCAGTTGCGCGTCTGTAGAAATACTTGTTGTATGATTGAAAAACCATAGAAATTCCGTTATTATAATCTGCATGAAGATACCAAAATTTTTAAATTTATGTTGCGGAAGTAACTAATTTACAAATGAATTATATATATATATATATATATATATATATATATATATATATATATATATATATATATATATATCAATATTAATTATAGTTATAATACCAATATCGACAAGACTAATTCTGTCAAGATTATCAATAATTAAACTACAACTAAGAACGTCTTGAGACCCACCGAGAACTAACCCAGAGGGAAAAGAAGGAGAAAGAAAAAAAGAAACAAACAAAATACTTGAACAAAAAGATCCTGAGAAATAAAAAAACCCAAAACGAAAACCTGAACCATAAAGAGCTCAATACCAAAGAAGAGTACAAGAAGTACCCAACGAGAATGTAGAGCAAACATGAATGAAAATGTAAGGATGAGCCAACAACCTACCACGGTTTCCCTTAACGGCTCGTCAGGGAATATATATATATATATATATATATATATATATATATATATATATATATATACTAGACATATATAGATGTATATGCTAGATGTAGGTACATAATAGCAAATTGTAATGCACTTTATTGTAAAAATTGTTGTTTTCATCAGGCAATATGAATTCTAATTAAGATGTTTTTTGTTATTAAGTGCTCCATAACCATATAGAGATACAGTGTGGATAGAATAAAGTAAAGGTGTTTGTCACTTAGCGTAGCAGTGTAATTCCAATCGTACTGATTTCGAAGTTTCATGATGTTATTACTATGATAAAATTCACGAAGAGTTAAGTCAACGCAATAAAAACTTTAAGAAATGTCAAAGTTGGTATGAGTGAAACAACACTGCTCAACTAAGTGACAAACCTTTCCACTATATATATATATATATATACATATATATATATATATATATATAGAGAGAGAGAGAGAGAGAGAGACTATTATACGTATTTACGTATTTATACTATATATATATAGTGACTATTTAACGTATTTACGTAATTCGTACTGTTGTCTTTATGCTTATTGTTTTATTGACATATTCTCGACGTTTCAGCCGTGGTATGCAACAAACTTCTTCAATACAATAAAATTTCAAAACTAACCCATTATTTAGTCCACAATATCTAGTTCTACGTATCATGCCATTCTTTGGATATCACAGCATCAATTAATTCCCTTTAGTAACTCAACTCTTGAAGCTATTGGCCATGTATTCCGCTCACACAAATCTTTTGGACAAGTTACATTTTGGATTACTCAACCAAATCTTTTATCCATCTAATATCTATCAATTGAATCTTACATTAATCTTTACTCTCTTTTTTATATAAAAAATATAAGAAAAAAAATCTGATTAATGAAGTCATTGATCCCGCAATTGTTTACTATGTGTATAAAGAATGGAACAGTGTAGCGACACATCAAATAAGAAAATCAATTCAATATCAAACGCACCGCGATTACAGTGATATTATGCTTTATAAGATCAAATACTCCCATTTCTTTGTTAGATAGACTCTTAACATTAAGAGATTAGAGCATCTAGCAAACTGTCGAATGCACCGGATATTGTTAGGTATAAAATTCGATAACAGTGACCTACTGATTGCAGGTCGTTGTTTATAAATTATAAATTGTAGGCACTCATCAAATTGCATCAACAACAGGAGACACAAACTTTGGGATACATGTTTCAAGTATTATCTCGGACCAATTTGCAAAGTGAAAGAAACGCAAAACTTCTTAATTTAAATCAAGATATTACCTTTTGTTGATACGGAATACAACTTACTTTATCTCTTACATCGAGAATGTTTTGATCGTGATCTTTTGTTAATTTTAGTTGTTCCTTTATGAAATGGAGTTTTCACTTGGATGGATAAAATGCTTAAGAGTAACCACAACTAACTTTAGACTGGCTTAACTTGTTAGTAGCATGGAAGAAATGCATTACAGACTCTACCAGATAATCGTTAAAGAAACATACTTTTGAAACATACTACATCAAATGTTGCCAACAATCTCTACCACAGCTTCAATTAGTAACTAGCCTACAGTAATTTAAGCTGATATAACGCATAATGTTTCTCATAACATTAACGCAAAATTATTACATTTAATCTACCCTTCTTCCGACTTTCTATTTACTTGACCAGTCTTGGGTAGATTAAATTTTTGTAGAGTTAAATACTTATAGAATACCGACCAATAATCACAGTTCTCTTCATGATTGAATAACTATATTGATAAATATTTGTCAACATTGGGTCAAGTCTCTTTTTTCCATTATGATGACACGTAAAGGTGTCGTTTATTCTATGCAATTTCATAATACCTTAACATTGCTCATATAACCTATACATTATATTTTCAGCATCCTTCTGTAGAACTATGTTTTTTTTTTGCAGTCGTGTGTTCATCTTCGATTGAATTGTTTAGAATTCACTTGACCTTGCATGTAAATTCTTGGAGGTCGTAGCCGTCAGGAAAGCAAGAATATGGGAGCGAGTTCCACAGGCGGGAAGTGCGAAGAAAGAAGCTGAAGGAGTAGAATTATCGTCTGCATTTGGTTAATCTCACTGTGAATGGGTAGGACCCAGTTGACAATCTGGATGCACGAGTAAACACCTGTTGCAGAGGCACCAGTTACCTAAGATCATTGGAGCAGAAGTCATGAACGTATTTATAGAACAAAGGGAAAGCACATGTCGTCGGTGGGAAAGTGGCTGTAGTCAGCCGCCAAGTCGGTACCTATCACATTACTGATGCTCCTTTGGAGCCTGTCACGAACACTGAGGTGAGCAGCGGGGGCACCTGACCATATATGGCAGCAGTACTCCATGCGCGGTCGAATGGTTGCTTTGTATATATGCAGGATGCTTTCAGACAGGAAAACAGCATGGCTCGACAGATTGACCCAACCTTCCTAGCAGTCGATTTAGCTATTGACTCAATCTAATGGTTCCACTTGTGATCAGAAGAGAGGTTACGGCCGAGGAGTCACAGTGTATTACTCTCGGGGAGAAACGCTTGGTCCATGCTTATGGAAGGCAGGAGAGGTTGCCTGTGTTGATTGACAGACAGCAGCTTGCTCTTAGACGCATTGAAATTTACAAGCAACTTTTTACCATAATTTACCACAGAATGTAGATCCCTCTCAAGATCTGCAGCGAGATTATGTTTGTCCGCCGCGCCGGGTTTCTTACTGATGCGGGAGTAAATTGCGGTGTCATCTGCGTAGATGCCAACTTGGCTCTTGATTTCGTCTGGGAGGTGATTTATAAAGGAAGAGCGTCGGGCCTAGGATAGAGCCCTGAGGGACCACAGCGTTAGTACAGTAGGATGCGGAACTATACCCATTCAGGACGGCCTTCATTATCGTTATTTAGGAAGGATTGACTCAGAACATGCAATCGTCTGGTGATACCGTAACCCCGTAGCTTGCATAGAAGGCCAACGTACAAAACCCCGTCAAAAGCCTTGGAGATGTCCAGAGCAACAGCAAGAGCCTCTTCGAACTCCTCAAGGGCCTGGAACATGTACTCCGTAAGGGTCGTTAGCATGTCGGCGGTGGACCTGGCAAAGCGGAAGCCATACTGCATGTCGGAGAAGAGTTTATGGGCAGAAAGATGCTGAACTATTTCAGCATTAATAATGGCCTCGAACACCTTTCAGAAAATTAGTATAAGGCTGATAGGGTGGTAGTGGGAGGGGTCCGAGTGTTCACCAGAGTTCTTTAATACAGGAACGACAGAAGAAAACTTGCAGTATCCAAGAAAACAGGAAGCAGAGAAGCAGGATTTTTACAGTTGAGAGTAAGACAGAGGAGTGTTCGGGGGCACATTTCTTAATCACAATCACCAGGATTCTATCACCATCGCTAGCCTTATGAGGGTCAAGTTTTGATATTACACGGGATACTACTGTCTAGGTAATGTATATATCGTATAGTTTAGCCTCAGTTCTAATAGGGAAGTCGGGTGAAGGTACTCCAGATGAGTCATATATGGAGTGGATGAGAATCTGCGAGCAAAGCACTCGGCCTTGTCCGCTGATGATGTTAGGACTTCAAATTCGTTGATTAAAGGAGGGATAGATGTTTTACTATTGTTCAGCACCCGTTTGCATAACCGCCAATAGTCCTTGGAGCCGAACTTGCGGTCAGCTATGTATCATAAAATTAACTAACTAAACTTGCATGTTATGCGCCGATTATGTTTCTTTTATTTTTAATTATTTATGAGTTGGGGCTTACGGCCTATCACGTTGAATACACCGGTTCTCGCTCGATCACCGAAGTTAAGCAATGTTGAGCCTGGTCAGTACTTAGATGGGTGACCGCTTGGGAATACCAGGTGTTGTATTGTGACGGATGTTCGTTGTGGTGCAGTGGATATCGGCTCGGAAAGAGAAATCGGTGAGCCGAGTTCGAATTCCAGCTGAATACCCTGCATTCACTTAAAAACTGGTACCCTTGGGAAAGGTATTAATCCGTCCATTCCCTCCAGTTTTGGGTTAAATAACAAGGTAGGACTTGGGGACCCTGCTCTTAAAAAACAAATCCCAATGAATCGTGAAAAGAAAAACGTTGTAAAAATAAAATAACCTTACCCAAAATCACTGGTTATGACCTTAAGATGTTCCCATAAGGATTGATAGGTCGTTAAGCCTAAAAAAAATATAAAAAAAATTATGAGTTACACTCATTTAATATGATGAAAACTAATATAACCTTTTATTTTATTTATGACTGATATTTAATATTACATTCACTCATTAATTAATTGAAAACAACTAACGGTTTAATTTGTTATTGATGTAATATTAATTTTTAAAAGCATGAAAATAAAATGCAATAATATATTCGTTTATTCTTCTGTTGATTTATCGCTATTAAAAATTTGTTTCCATACTTTTCTTCTCAAAAACTATTATCTAAATAATAATAATATAAATAATAATAATAATAATAATAATAATAATAATAATAATAATAATATCTCGTATTGGCATATTCCATACAAATCATTGATTACGTAATGCAGGATTAAAGATGCAAAGCACTAATTCTTCCGAAATAAAAATTACTAAATTTGTTTTAACTCGAAATGGAGATATTGTATTTTAAAGATAAAAAAAACCTTGTTACAGTTCATATCTCTTTAACCGGTTCTGGGTGATGTTAATAAGTATTTAATACGGTTTCATTCTCTTCAGTTTTACATATTTTTCAGAACTAATATTGGGTGTAAATATTATATATATATATATATATATATATATATATATATATATATATATATATATAAGTCTGCCTTCTATTTTGCCCATAGCTCAGAGGTAGAATCGCCGAGTGATGACAATTCGTACAGATGAGCTGTGATACAATAAAACAGATCTGTCTGCGGATGTCTGTCTGTTTGTCTGTCTGTCTGTCTGTCTGTCTCTCTCTCTCTCTCTCTCTATATATATATATATATATGTATATTGTGTGTAGGTGTGTGGATGTGTGAATACAGAGCTATTATGTATAAATTGAAGATAGGATAGTTAAAGGTATCCGTCACACTAATGCACGACGAAAAAAAAGCTGAGTTTTTAAAAAATGATACGAGATTTCATGAAAAATTGTTTTCAATGAATAATTCTCTCCATGAACAACCTCATATCAATTTAAATAAAAAATCGTTACATTGTCAAAGACAAAAACTGATCCCCTTTTAATAAACAATAAAAATTCGTTTTGTTTATGAATACCTTATTTTATTTTATATTTCCCACATAATATATATATATATATATATATATATATATATAGTCATCCGCAGACAGATCTGTTTTGCTGTATCACAGCTCATCAGTACGGTTAGATTCCGATTGCTTTTAACCCAGGATTAAAGTAAAATAAAACGTTCTTGCTTAAGTTACCAAGTTGGTCATCTTTTTTAAATCTGCTTCCGATTTGACTATATAAAACCCACTAGACTTGCCATTATGGCATGTGTAGAGACTTGTGACTTCAGCATAGATAACGCATCAAGAACTGATAGTATGAATTGATAAAAATTAGGAACAACAGGTTAAAATTATTACAAGAGAAAAATGAATGAAGCAAAATGTCACGATTTGGTTGGCTATTTTACTAATATGCTTCCCATTCAAACATTTTTCAGTATTTGAAATAATATATGCAGGTACTTTCTCCGGAGATTTGCAGGCTCACTTTCTAAATGACATTTTTCAAAAGCAGTGCCACAGATTTCTGAAAAAGATTTCTTTGGATATTATTTGCCAATTTTAATTTCCTTTCTCATTTTATTCTGGCGTGCTATAGTTGGAATCTTTTAAATGTGATAAAACTTAAAAATAAAACGATAAACTGAACAATATTTGTTATATGTTTCTTTATAAAATCCATGAACTTTCAAGGCAATCATTCTCTTTGTGAGAATTGTTTTGACATTTTTTAAAATATGGCGAATTGGTTTCATTTTGATTGTCAACGGTTTTGAATTCAGAATATTTCTTTACTTGCGCCGGCTGAGATTACCAAGATAATCCCATTATTTACCACATAGCTGTTAGGAAAATGCAAAAGATATGGGGTTACTCTTGAAAATGTTAATTGAAGAAAACGGACGAGTTTGTAGAATTTTAACTAAGCTCGATATTTTTATTTTCTGCGACGGTGGCATTTTGCTAGTCGTTGTTTGTCACAAGGGTATTGCACGTAACGGCTGACAGTTTAAATATTGAGACATTTTCATTATACTAGCGATGAAGCGATATGGAAAGATAGCAGACAAACGTTTCTATAATTCTTGGATTTTGGGGAATATTAAGCACTATGCATTCGTGCAAAGAAAAGGGACGCCTGCTTTGCATTATTAGATTAATATATTCTCTAAAGAAAATTTTATTGTTATTTTCACTATTTTTTCGTTTTTGTTATTCATTGCCTGGTAGACAAATTTATGAATTATTTATGATCGGAGAAATTTTCAATTTTGGTCAAACTTAAAGTTCATGTTATAGAAAAAAAAGATATCATAAACTGGGATAGTTTAAATCTGAATAACATTTAAGAGTTTCCTAAACTTTAATAAATGAGACGCGCTTAAGCTTACATACACAATCACGAGTACATACGCAGTCAAACACAAGATTAGAGATATGAATTAATTTTACAGAATTTATTCAAGATTAAATCAATTCTGTATTCATCTGCATATAGACAAAACATTAATCTGTATATGTACATAAACACGTGAGAGCCACATAGATATTCAGATATTCGTTTTAATCAAATATAGTAATTCTAACAATTTTAATACCACTTCAAAAATGTGTTTTCTCAAAAGCCACATATATATATATATATATATATATATATATATATATATATGTGTGTGTGTGTGTGGGGGGGGGGGTGTTTCGTTAAAAACGTCAGACAAAACATCTTTTCAATTTCTGATTCAATTTTGCCACAATTCACGTGTTTCATTTTTGATTAAGATAAGATAGTTAATAAGATTCCATATTGTTCGACTTTCCAAGCGCTTTCAGCTTCTTCACTGGCTATTTTTAAGGATGTAATTTATCCGGTGTTGTGATTTTCTCATGTATGACTAAAGTAAATTTTCGTTTTAGTGGATTTTTTCTGTGTTTTCAGAAGGAAACTTCGTTAATTCTGTCATGTGATGCTCGCAGCAGGCCTTATGTGAGTGTCTGTTTATTATTTTTTTTTTTTTTGGTAACTTTCAAAACTCCATTTCTACTCTTAAATAATGTAAGATTGATTGCTGAAGAAAATTGGTTGATATATATTGCTTCTCTTATAGTGAAGTGCCTTTGATATTGTGATTTAAGTAATCGTTTTGTATTTTTAAGCAAATTTAAACATGAGAACATAACAATTCTGGATTAATCCTTGAAAATGGCTTGCGAACAGAGTGAAAGCGCTTACAATTTCGAAAATTATGGAATATTTTTACATTCCTTATCTCCAGTAAAATGAAAACATGAAAGAATACTGGAAAAATTAAATCAAAGTTAATAAATAAAATTCTCTTGTCGGTTGTTTTTAATGAAACATAAATTATATAAAACTTTGCTGCCCAAATATATATATATATATATATATATATATTGTTTTTATTTAATCCGAAGTGGAAGAGTAGGAAGGTAAATTCGAAGAACCTGATCCTAATCAATATTAAAAAAATTTAACATTAACATGTGACGCAGGCAGAGAGCTCAATATATTAAGAATACAGAGCCAATATAAATTAGAGAAAATTTTCAAAATTCAAAGGTGTCGGATGTACATTTCGACATAGGATCTCTAATAGAGATTCTACGTCACGTCAGCGACATTGTTTTTTCCAAATGGCAAGGCCCTGGGGTAGAGTGTGGAGGGGTTTTAGGTCAACAACGGTCAAAAGTAGAAAAGGACAGAACTGACGTCTTCCATCACTATTGCTGGTTCTAACATGAAGGAGATCGATTCATTGTGGCATCTGAATAACGTTGCCCACTGATAGGTAGTGGAATATTGAATCAGATGCTAGGTCTGCTGTTAGGCAGGTTTATGCACTATGTGTTGCAAGGTAACCTTTCTCTCCAGAATCTATATTACACCGTTATTCCTCTACCATTGGTCAATTAATTAAATATTACTAACACATCTCGTCTAAGGATTCTGTTATGTATCTACAGTTACTTGATAAAATCCAAAGAAAACTGTTATCAATCTTGATGTGCCATTTCCGTCATAATAATTTTCTCACCGTTAAAACGTAATTCCCTTGTGCATAAGAACATTAAGAGGATTAATCTCTGACCACAAACCGTTAATTTCTTCTTTAAGTTATAATCTATCTTAAAGAGCAAATTACCTTGAGGTGAGAAAGTGATTAATTGTGTAAATTTAAAATATTTCTCAAACAGTAATAGTGTATATATATTTGTCATGAGTAAGGTCTAATTAATCGATACAGTCATTTTTGATAATCGTAAGAAAAGGTGATAATATGATTATGTATTTGCTAAAAGCATTAGCAATATATGTGATTATATTGCATAAGATTCTACATGGACATATAAATCTCTAGAAAATCTTTATAAAAGTAATATATGTAAATTTACTTCTGGACTAGTAGTATTGTTAAAATTTGATTCGACTTCCAGCAAAACAAATCATAATAGCAGCAACAGTATTATCAATAAATGGGCTTGTCTCGAGGAGAATAGCAGTAACAATATTCCGTGCGGTAAACTGATGCCTAGCTAGGATGAAATTAATGCAACTTAAACACGAGTATCATGAATGTACACAGCTTAAAAATGTTCAATTCTTAAAACAAATAACGAAAATCTCACTGGGGATAAAGAAAATGGCAGTATATTTCCGTAAGATGTATATTCAGCTTTTTGATTAATTTCAAAAACCTTGTCCTGTTCAGTCAGTTAAGTGCCATACGTGATACACGCTTGGGGGAGCATGTCTCGAAAGAGACATGACTGACTGGGAAGAAGATTATCCTGCAGTAGGTTGCCATTGCTTTCTGCCGTAGACTGGTTGCCGAACCAATCTGTCCTGTTATTTAACCCATAACTGGAGGGAAGAGACGGATTAATACCTTTCCCAAGGGTATTTGCGCGTAAGTGAATGCAATGATTTCAACTGGAATTCGAACTCGGCTCCCCGATTTCTCGTTCCGAGCCGATATCCACTGGACCACAACGCACATCCTTGTCCTGTTACTTGTGTTAAAGTTGTGTTAAATTTGCATTTTATTTGCGCTAGCTACGTTTCATTAACTTTGGTTATTATTGGTGATGAGTACAACATTTGTTCGCAGGAAAACGTCTTTTATTTTCAAAGACGTGCTCTGTTAAATATGTTTTTGTTAAATTATAGTCGGTTGCTTATCTATTCTTTTCCCGTTAGTTGTAGGTGTCCGTTCTAGTGAAGGGTAATTGTATACCGGTGCAGGTTAACGGAATTTGGCCCACTATAAGCCATAAAAGGATTATAAAATCAAGAAAAGCAAACTGAAGTGAAAATAACATTTATATATATATATATAAACATATTAATTAATGTTTTTACAAATAAAGTAATAGTTGAATATAGGTCCAACGGAGGTTAAATGTTTATGACAAATATTAAACTAAAAGAGATTAAAGGCTTAGGAATTTAGGAGCGGAGGTATATAAGGAATGTTTTTGAAGTAGTCGCTCCTTAGGTTAGTAAGTACTTTCGAAACGGTAGAAGGAAAGAGGCAAGCATAGTAACCGCTCGACGTAGGTCAAGGGGATTGATTACACTCTTCTCCTCTGGTCTGTGCCTGTCTGTCTGTTTGTCTGTCTGCTTTTTGTCTCGGCTTTTTCATATCTGCTTTTTGAACCAAAACAGCTCGTTTTGGGACTTTGGCAAAACAATATTAAGCAATAACTCCAATGAAATTCCAGAATGGATCAATGAAGATAATGCTTATCTCTTTCCAAAAACGGATGAAACAGATGACCGAAAAGATTATAGGATAGTAACGTGTGCGTTCACTTCATATAAATTGATCCCATCTGTCCTGACGAACTTTGCTTAACCGGTTCCGATAAAAAAGAAAAAGAATATCATTTCCCCCTATAACAGAAAAAGGTATGAAAGAGGTTTATATGGGTGCAACGATCATCTACTTCTAAATGAGTGATCAGGGAATTTAAAATAGTAGATCTATCATCATATTTTGGATGGATTACTGTACTGCCTCTAATAGTGTGCTACACTTAAGGCTTTGAAAATGTGCAAAAACCATTCGGTGATTGTTAATATTCTCAAGTATACTATGGGACTGAGGAAAACATACTATAGAAACTCCAAACAAGTCCAGACTCGAATTGTTCGAGAATCTGCGGGCAAAGCATTCAGCCTTGTCCGCTGAGGAGGTGAGGACCTCAAATTCGTTGATTAGTGGGGGTATTGTGGACTTGCTCTTGTTAAGTACTCTTTTACAGAGTCGCCATTAGTCTTTGGCGCCGAACTTAGAGGATGATATGCGTTGCTTCATTCTGGCAGCAAACAACATCTTAGCTTCGTTAAGTATCTTTTTGCACTTATTATGAGCTGAAGCGAAAAGGCGCCTGTTTTGGTCCGACACGTAGCTACGATAGAGTCAGAAGAAATGATTCCGTTAGTCAATAGCGGCCGAGTAAGCTGGCGAGAACCATAGGGACGAATGAGATTTAAGCTGAAATTTCCTGGCAGGAATGAAGGCATCGATGCCAGCCTTAACTCAGGAAGAGACCTCGGATGCACATTCTTCGATGGGAAGACTAAAAACGTTGTTCTATGGGACGTCACAGAGGAAGTCTCGGAACGAATCCCAGTCTGCTCTTTGGTAGCAGAGGGATATTCTACTGGTCTTGGTTTCTTGGGTCGGGTGGGAGTCGAATGAAATGTTGACGAAAACTACGGTATGGTCAGAGTTTTCAAGTGGGAAGAGTTGTCTGGTAGTGAAAGAGTCTGGGATGGAAGTGAAGCAGAGGTCTAGTAGTGAGTCTCTTCCGTTAGGGTTGTCAGAGAAACGCGTGGGGAAGTCCACCACTTGCGTAAGTGATTGGGTGATTGAAAAACTCATGGTGCTGACACCAGCAGGGTTGGTGACAGAGTTCTCCAGCCACTTGATGTGGTGGGCGTTAAAGTCAGCAAACACGAATATATGGGCAGAGAGATGGGAAGAAATGGCTTTGTCGATATTGTCAAAGATGCTGTCAAGTAGCGAACAATCAGGGGAGGAAGGGGAGCGGTAGAGAAAGAAGATATAGCTAATCGAGCTTAGTAGTGAGAGACGGAAGCACATGAAAGAATGATCCAGGGATTCAAGAGATGTCACCCTAGCTAGAGGAAGGTGTTCGCTGACATACACACCAAGCCCATGCATATGAACATTGGAGTCCTTCCTGAAGAGGGGAAGGTAGCCAGGAACGTAACACTCACAAGAGGGGATAGAAGGGTTAAGGTTAGTTTCACATAGGGCTAAGATATTAGGTGAGTTAGTGTGAAGGAATGAATCCACGCTGAGGAAGTTAGCGCGGATACCACGTATGTTAGTGAAGGAGATGTAGACGGGTTTGGGCGTTTTCAGACTAGCTGGTTTAGAGTAATTAAAAAAAAGACAGTCTTAAAGCATTTATTCTATATGGATGATATCAAGCTCGTTAGTTGAACGTTATTTTAAATGCTATAAAATGATTTAAATATCGGTACACATTTCGCATTAGATAAATGTGCAAAATAACATTTAAAAAGTGAGAATTGCAGAAACACACTTAATAAATCTAGATTTTGTCACAAAGTTTAAGAAACTAAAACAAGATGGACCTTATAAATAACTAGCTGTCGGCGATGAAAATGGAATAAACATACAAAAATGAAGGAGAAAATAAGAAAATAATATTGCAAGCGTGTGTGTTTGGTGTTAAATTCTGAGTTGAATTCACAGTATAAAATAAAACTCTCAGCATTTTGGCTGTCTTTGTAGTGCAATATTTTTTGAATATCCTTACTAAGACCATAGACGCCATTAAAAGAATGAGTACAAAAATGAAAATCTTCTCACTTGCCAACACATGCATCATCCGAAGGCTGATATTGATCAAATGTATGTGTCCTACCCCGAAGTAGGCAGAGGATTTCGTGTACTATACCTGTCTAATATGACCACAATAATCGATCATTCAATGATACCTGAAAGCTACATAAGAATAAATGATAATTTGCGTCCATGAACAAGACAGAAATAATTAAATTCATCCAGTAATAAAAGAAGTCAAAAAATGAAAATTTAAGTGGACGAATAAGTGCAAATAAATCATAATACATTTGCTGAAGATCATAAATAGAAAGCAAAAGTAAAAGCAATGTATCATATGAAAAAATGATGGGAAGATAAACTTCTTCATGATCAATACTCTACTCGTAACATACAAACTGATGTAAACAAACCCTGTGCTCATCAGAGTTTACGTAATGCATATTTAATAGCTGAAACTGAATGTTTTATTCATGTTACATAAAAATCTAGTCTTGCTAACTCGAAATTATCATTCACACATACTAAACATTGTAGATTTTGTGATAAATATTCAAAAACAATTTACAGTCTTGTATCGGGTTAGATAGTGTTCGCACCCAGTGAAAATAAAATTGGCATGATAGAGGGGGCCAATATCTGAACTGGAAGAACATGACCCAAATCTGGATACAGATATAAAAACGTAAATAAAAAAAAAATTCTGAGAGTTTGCAAAAGGAATAATCAAAGCTAATTGCCTAGACAGCGTGAGATCACAAAAACAGAACGTGTTTTCGTATTGACATGGCTGTCTTAGCAAGTTGTAATTATCATTGAAGATCTTCAAAAACTACCAAAATACAAAGATATTGAAGTGTAAATCTACACATGCCATCAAAAATTTGTACTCACAAGTACATCTCACACATTAAGAAAGGATTTATATAAATTGTATATGATGTTAGATTGTTAGATTTCCTGTTTTGATGTATAACTCAATAAATGCTTAGTGGAGGAAGTTATGACATTATTTCTAACCGAAAGTCTTTAATTAGAAACACAAAAGAAATAAGTACACCTCAGAAATCAAAAGAAAATTGTATATATATATATATATATATATATATATATATATATATATATATATGATCTCCTTTCATTAGAAATCAAAGGAAATTATATATATATATATATATATACCACAAAAATAAACGAAAATCTTCAAAAGTTGGTTAATAATCCTAGGAAAATTCTAGCATTGATAACCAAAGGAATTTATATTTTTCAACCCAAAAAACTACAGACAAATTACATGTCTTCCCACAATTTACAAACTATTGACTTCTTTTTTAACAAAACAGATATGTTTCTTCTAGGAAAGAAATTACATACTACCGCTTGAACAAAGCGGTTGCAAAAGTGGCTGTTACGAATGTAAAAACCAATTACTTATTAACTTGGAAAACTGCGTCACTGCAAAGAAATATCTTAGTAGTTCCTGGATAGACTATGATTAGGCATTTAATAGTGTACCACATTCCTGGATCTTAAAGTGATTAAATATGTACAAGGTATCACCTTTATCATCAATTACATCAAACAATATATGTCGATATGGAAAACAACACTTTTCCTCCATGACATAAATGGAATCAATGCCTGGTGAAATAACCCTCAACTGAGGCATATTTCCAGTTAGTTCTTTGCTTCCCTCACAATTTTGAATATCATTAATAACATTAACCAGCAACTTAATAAAACAAAACGGGTTATAAAATAACACAAAACAAAATTAGCCATCTATTTTACATGGATGATTTTAAGTTGTATGCTAAGATTGACAATAAGATAGACGGTTTTCTACAAACTGTTACATGCTTCAGTGAATGATTTTCAATTTAAATAAATGTGGTAAAGCTACAGTTTTACGAGGATCGCTACAAGAGACATCTTCTATTAGATTAGACCCTGTTGTAACAAGAAAAATTAGATCAAGAAAAAGCATATAAGTACCTAGGCGTAAATGAGAGTTAAAGAATTAACAAAAGAAAATAAAAGAAATAATGCGTAAAGAGTACATTAAAATGGTACGACTGATATTAAACTTTTACTGATTGTCAGAACAGACTTATGGTCATTAAAAACCTTGCGATCCAAATGGTCTAATATAATTTCAAAATTTTGAACTTGACTCTAAATGACATCCGACGCATGAATTCTAAGACAAGAAACCTTCTTTCTAAGCATAAGATGCATCATCGAAAAGCTGATGTTGAACGTCTATACACTGGCTTACTAACATACATGGAAACAACAAAGAACAGAATGATACAATGAGTCAAACAACATCAAAACAGAAAAAAATTCAATAATGAAAGAAGACAGCATATAAAACAAGATTTACATTTACTAGATTCTGTAGAAAAGCCATACAGAAAAAACAACTATTGCGGCAAAAAATATGAAAAAGAAAGCTCAAGATAAAGCACTTTGATAAAACAACGCTAGCAAACAAACCTTTGTATCGCCAATATCGAGTACGTGCTAATGAACCCAGTGTTGGTAAAGTTAATACTCATCGATGGCAACGAGCATCTGGATTAAAGTCTGAAATTGAAGGCTTTATTCTAGCAGCGCAGGACTAAAATCTTTTCACTGGTAACATTCAGGCAAATATGATACATAATAATGTGGATCCAAAATACAGATTCTTTGACAAATACCTAGAACAAAGCAGACCATCTAATCTCAGGATGTTACGTCAGTCAGTTAAGTGCTATACGTGATACACGCTTGGGCAATCATGTCTCGAAAGAGACATGACTGACTGGGCAGAAGATTATCCCGCAGTAGGTTGCCATTGCTTTCTGCGGTAGACTGGTTGCCGACCAAGGCTATAGAACCCAGTCTGTCCTGCTATTTAACCCATAACTGGAAGGAATAGACGGATTAATACCTTTCCCAAGGGTATTTGCGCGTAAGTGAATAAAATGCATTAACTGGAATTCGAACTCGGCTCCCCGGTTTCTCGTTCCGAGCCGATATCCACTGTACCACAACGCACATCCAGGATGTTACGTACTTGCTCTAAATGAATATAAAATTACTCACGATAGAGTGGGGCAATATATACACTGGAAAATGTGCAAAGACTTTTGAAATTATGTAAACGCACACTAGTATGAACATCATCCAGCACCAGTTACAGATATAGATAATTTCACCATTCTATGGAATTGCACCATTTACACAGACAGGAAAATTGAATTAAATAAGCCGAACATTATTGTTAAAAACCAAAATTTAAAATCTTGCCTATGAATTTATTTGGAATATCTAGCGGATTGTAACATAGCAACCAAGGAATTTGAAATACTAACAAAATAAAAATACCTTGAAATTGAAAGAAAAAAAATTGAAAATTAAAAACAGGAATACAACTAGTAATAGTAAGTGCACTTGGAATGATAAAAAATGAAACAAAACAACACATTAAACGAATTACTAGAAACCCCAGCTTAAGAGAAATACAAAAGGTAGACTTGTTAACTACAGCCCACACACTGAAAAGAACTTTGCCTATGTAACTCTAGGAATGAAATGGGAGATAGAAAAAAACATGAAATCCAGGTATAACAAGACTTCATGAATTATCTTTGGTCCTTCTGCAGACTTGATACGTATTGTGACCATAGCAGTGATCGATTTATAATAAAAATGACATAATAATTATGATATATTCTTCTGTCCGACCAAACTGATAAAGAATTTGCAATTAACGGACATTTTAGTGATGTGCAAGGAGGGAAAATGGTGTCTTCTTATTGACAGACCTGCCCCACAGAATAGAATGTCTGCTTTTATTAGATAATCTCTCAAAGTAAAAAATAGCAAGCTATTTTAATTGATGGAATGTGGGTCTGGAAACAATACCAATACAAATGCAATAAGTACTCACAGTATTCACCAGCAAATTCCCAAGCAACATCAGGATAAAAATGAAGAACAAATAACGCTCTCCGTCTGACCACATCATTGTCTTATTCATCAAAATATACATCACTCTATCATAGTATCAGCATATGCAATTGAAGGAATGTGACGTAGGACATATCGGTGTGAAAACGCACGCTTGTATATTTTGATAACACAAAGTGAGGAATTTATTTACAAATTTACGTTTACAACTGACATTAGATTGCTTCAAGACAAGTAATCACACATTAAAAGTTCGTAGATTCAATGAATGATCAAGAAGAGAAAATCTTCGTATTAAAATATTCTTAAATCATCAGATACAAAGTAAAATCTGAAAATGATTAAAACTGATTGAGAGAGTCTTTTTTCTCATAAAAGTTATGTAGTTTAATTCAATAGAAACAAAAAGTTTCCAAAATCCTTAAACCAAATTGAGAGAGTTTGTTTTTCTCACAATAATTATAGGGTTGAATTCAATATAAAAGATATCATTTTAGGTACTTAGCTTAACCGTTCAGTAGATTCCTTGAATATCCAAGTTGTTATAAAAGATTGATAATGTATCAGCGTGTAACTTAACACCGACGTTATTCAGATGTGTAGTTTTGCTTTTTTCTCTGTCCCGTTTTCTCTGATTCCAACTGTCACTGACCGTCCTGGCACGTTAATAATTTGGCCGTCTAAGTCACGTGGTCATATCAGGGTGCAAACCCATTTTTGAGCGAGATGAAACCTGACATGTACAATTGAAAGTTCAATTTATCAATTTTTGTAAATCATTTTCTTTTTATTGGTTAGAATATAATTCACACTGGCTCGCGAAATTTTGCCTTGGTCTGCTTTTCATCACGGAGGCAAACTTCTTTTTCAATTGGTAAAAAAGAAAAAAAATTCACAGACACTCGCGAATTCGCAAACAGTAAAATAAAGAACGTTATTTTTATTTCATATCGACCACACAATCTTGACACAGCTCCAGGAAGGAACATAGTTTGGCATCAATTAAAACATTCTACAATAATAATAATAACCGCGCATTATCAAATCTTAACCGAATGATCTTTCCACATAAATAGTTTGGGGAAATGAAAAAAAAGTAAATGCATTTTTATAATTCTAAATAGATATAAAGATATAGGAAAGCAGAACACCTGCGTTAGAAGTTCGTGTCAATATTTCATTCTTTATCGGAAAATGATATAAACACAGTGTTAGCTGAAATGATATAAACACAAATCAATGTTAGCTGAAATGTTACAGTGCTCTAGTCCTAAGCATATATACCGACTACACTATAGGAGACAATAAAGCATTTATAATAATAATAAACTAATATAAATGCGTTCTCTCACACATAGTGATTCTGTCTGATAGAAGAACAATTCAAAAGTATTGGACAAACATTCAAAATATAAATACTTGGAAATAGAAATTGTCAATATGCGCCATTCAAACTCACTTATTGTGCTTATCTCCTGGGAGCTGACGTACAGTGCACGTTTGTAAATGAGTGAAGTCAGGGAAAGTAACATTGAGTTGAATATTGAATTCTTTCTTCATTTGAAGGCGACTTAGCAAAGATACTTGGAGCTATTTCTCGATGTCTTGTAGTTTTACAACCTGTCTTTCCAGAAATTTCTGTCCCTTATATCAGTTAATAGTTTGCATGATTAGCTATCTCCCCTATAGCCTGGTCCGTTGTACATTCACTCAAACTTACCATGTATGTTGTGCGCTTTTTACTGTCTCACTTGTCCTTTAATCTGTCCTGTGACTATCATTATTTTTCCAAGAACTTCTTGCTCATTATGTGTTCAAGAAACATCATTTTTCTCTTTATGATGTTAATATATGTGTCCATTGTACGCACAGTCTCTAGAACGTCATCGTCATTTTCGGTCTCATGTTATACTCAGCATTCTTCTGTGAAACCAGATTTCTGTTGCTTGAATCTATTCTTCATCTGTGATGAGGAGGCATATTATTCACGGCCATAGAAGTATTAAGAAGGATTAAATATATTTATATAAAACAATTAAGAAAATCACAGGAAACCAATCAGTATCGGAGAAAAAAAGAAAAGAAAAATGGTTGAGCACTTGCACATACTCAGAACACTTTATCAGTCTGCACCAAAAAGCAAATTAGGGAAACTGAAAATAGACAAGCACTGATATGAACATCACCCAGCACCAGTTCCAGAAATAGATGATGTCACCACTCTATGGGATTACACCATCTTTACAGACAGCAATATTGAAACAAATGGGCTGAACATTATTGTTAAACACCAAAAAGAAAAAAAACTTGCTTATTAATTGATATGCCTTGTCTAGCGGATTGTAACATAGCAACCAAGGAATTCGAAAAACTGTCAAAGTATAAAGACCAGGAAATTGAAATATAAAAAAAAGTGGAAATTGAAAACAAGAATCGTACCACTAGTAGTAGGTGCACTTGGAATGATAAAAATGGAATAAAAAAAAACACATTGAAAGAATCCCTTGAAACCCCAGGTTAAGGGATATACAAAACATTGTTTTGTTAAGTACAGCTTACACAGTAAGAAGAACTTTGTCTATGTAACGCTAGAGATATTAGGGAGATATGAAAAAACATGACATAGAGTCATAGCAACACACCACTACCTGCCTTAGGTCTTCCTGCAGACTTGGTAGGTAGTGTGACCATAGCAGTAATAGAAATATGATGCAAAATGACAACATAATAATAATAATAATTCCATTATCACAAGGTACGTAATAGTCGCACTCAGTCAGAAAAAAAAACAGTAAAAAAGGCAGATACAAATCAGTGTGAACATAATCGTATAACTGTATTTTAAAAAAAACTGGTTAACTTCCTCTGGGATTTTCTATCAAGACAGATCGAACAGTGCAAGCAAATGATCCCGACATTATTATCAAAGATAGAAAGAAAAAGTTTCACACAGATTGATATGAACGTATCAAGTGACAGAAAAAAAAACATGTGTGCAATGTTTTGAAAAAAAAAAAAGCAAATACTAAACTTGGAGATGGAAAAAGAAAAAACGTGTAACATATAAAAAACCGAGAATGTTCCTGTTGTGTTTGGAGATTTTCGTCTGTTAAAAAACCCAGCAGCAAATCAACATAATTCCTAGGGTACCATTTCTTCATGAAATCCAAAAACTGTTATAAGAATCACGAAGAACTTAGTCTAATGAAGTTTATTTTTTGAACGCGGGTATTAGGTGTCTCTCATTTAATTAAGTAGAAACAAGAGATATTACATCCTTCGATTGATTAAGATCATTGATTATGAGCCGATATGTGATTATGAAAGTAGGAATGTCACCCACACTTAAAACCATCATTTAAATTTAGTATGTGAAAACAGTAGATACGAAACACTTGAAATACCTTGGTGTATGGATCAGGTATAACAAATTTAGTATCGGAGATAAAGAAATTTAGCGTAGAATACTTTGCGTCAGAGATAGTTTCAATCAATAGATGAAGTTGTTAGAAGACCAAAAATTTAACATAAAAACTTGCATTATCTTCTTACATTGCATTGTCTGATCGAGACATTCTCATGAATGCCGTGCAAGACGTGAATTCCTTTAGAAATATTTAGACAGCCAGTTGCATACATGACTTCCTCACATCAATGTTTAAAAAAGATTTCGAACGAATAAAGATTTGTATGCTTTAGAGAATAAAATATTACTTCAAATCTCATAGATTCGCAACCAAACAAAACAAAAGCTGAATTTAAACAAACTTTAGGACTTTTAATACGGCAACATCTCAAATGAATATCACATGCTAATTTTAAGAGAAAAAATTGAACAATATCGCCCTTCTTCTTTATGCGCCATGTCACCTCATGGGTCTCTACAATATTCTGTCATTTTTAGCTCTGATTATATTTTTTATTTCGTTATTTCTCCAAAACTACGTTCTACTATACCTTTATTTAAGCACGATATATATTTTATCCATTGTTTTCATCTGTCATTTTGCATTCAAACTGTCCAGTGGTATCAAATTTTCTAAAACTAATTTACTCATTTTGTGTCTTTTGAAATTTCAGCTGTCACTTCCTGACGCTTAGTATCAATTTTATTTTGTTTCCATTTTCTCTTGATCTTCATTGCTCCTCACGTATGAGGTCTGGGTATCTACAGTATCCTTTTATTGAAAATCAAGTCTCTTCAAATTTCTTCTTTGAGGAGATTGCATAGGAGGACAGATATCACGTAACTTTCTGTACGGTATCAATTACTGTTTCTTTTTCTTCTTCTTCTTCTTCTTCTTCTTCTTCTTATTATTATTATTATTATATTATTATTATTATTATTATTATTAGAATTAGAAGTAGTAATAATAGTAGTGCTATTACTAGAAACAGCAGCAGAATTAGTAGTAGTAGTATTGAGAAAGAGAGTGTCTAATTTTACTATCTGAATATACAGTCTGCTATTGTATACCAAGAGTGTGATTTACAGATAAATATGTGTGAACTGATGACAGGTTTGTTTGAGCTTATAGCATTGTATGTGAGGCCAATGTATAAATATTACAGAAAGTTTGACGCAATGTAATAAAATAGACAGGAATTCTTGCTGTCTCTGTGTATCTTTGCTAAGTCACCTTCAAATGAAGAAAAAAATCAACATTCAACTCAGTGATACTTTCTCTTACTTTACTCATTTAAAAACATGCACTGTACGTCGACTCGTAGCAGATAAACACAACTGCTTATGGTCAGGCAACTGAGAAGTAATTCTACGTTAGTAAATTGGGTAATTGTTGCAACGCATTTAAATTCAAAAATTACTCCTTAAAACACTTAAATTCAAAAGCCACGGTTGTGGTATGTTTAGGAATTATTAGTATGTCATTTTCATAATAATTCGATTTCTGCTATGGTCACACTACCTACGAACTCTGCGAAAAGACCTAAGGCAGGTCGCAGTATGTTGTTATGGCTACATTCCATGGGTTTTCTATCTCCCGCACAATACCTAGCGTTACATACCCAAAGGTCTCTTTAGTGCGATATTTTGGGGATATCTCTTAAGCTAGATTTTCCAAGGATTATTTTAGTGTATTTTTTCTTCCATTTTTTAATTTTTTTCTACAATTACTGGTACTATTCTTGTTTTAGATTTCCACATTTTTTCTATTTCAATTTTCACGTCTTTATATTTTGATAGTTTTTCGAATTCTTTGCTTGCTAACTTACAATACGCTGGTCAAGCCCTATCAATTTATAGATTTCTTTTCCATTTTGTATTGTCCGGTTTATTTGTTTCAAATTTTTTATCTGTTTAGATAGTTTAATCACATAGAATGGTGTCATCCTTTATTTTTCTAACCGGTTCTGGGTGAAGATCATACCAGTGGTTGTTTACATATTTTCCAAAGTGTTTGCACATTGTCCAATGTAAATATTACCCCACTCTATAGTTACGAATTATATATTCATTAGGTCAAGTACAACATATCTTGAAGTTAGATAGTCTATTGGGTTTTGGTATTGGCAAAGAATGTGAGTTGAAGATTTACATTATTATGTATGATATTTGCCTGAACGTTCCTAGTGAAAATACACTGGTTATGCGCTGCAAGTATAAAACCTTCGGTTTCAGATTTTAATCCAGATGATCGTAATCATCGATGATCATAAACTCTATCAACGTTGGGTTTATTAGCACGTTCGGTGTATTGGCCATGCAGAGGTTTGACATGACAGCGTTGTTTCATCTGTTCAAGAGCTTTATCCTAGGCCTTCTTTTTCATAATGCTGCAATAGTTGGTTCTTGTTTTCTTGCATTCTCTCTTGGTTTTCTACAGAACGAACGTAATGTAAATGTTGTTTGTATTTACTGCCTTTCTTTATTATTGATTTTTTTCTGTTTTCATGTTGTTTGACCAATTGTATTATCCATCCTTTGTTGTTTACATGTAAGTTAGTACTTATTGTCTTGTGTGACAAATCTAGATAAATAAGACCTCTTCTAACTTTCTAAGATGTACGGATTGACAGTCTACATCAGCATTTGGATGATGCAACTTATGCTTAGAAAGATGGTTTCTTATCTTAGAATCCATTCGACTGATATCATCTGCGTCCAGTTGAAGATGTTGTAACTATATTGAACCAATGGGGTGGCAAGGTTATTACTGGCCACTATTCTATCCTGAGACTTCAATTCAGTTTTTAATATGAGTTGTTCACTTCCATAGTATATTTACGCCATATTCTTTCATTTCTTTGTTAAATTATTTCATTTTCATTCACACCTAGGTATTTATATGTTTTTCTTGTTCTAAAGCTTTCATTGTCATAACATTGTTTAAGCCAATAATGGTCGTTTGTTGTAACGTTCCTCGTAAAATAGTGGCTTTAGCACAATTATCCAAACTAAATCTCTTTCCACTTTCTTCACCGAAGCATTTTACATTATGCAGAAAACCTTTCAGCTCACACTCGTCACTAGCATACACATTTGAGTCATCCATGTAAAATCGATGACTTATTTTCTTTTGAGCCCTTTTATAAACTTATTTTTCTTGTTAACTTGATTGTTAAATGCTGTTAGTAATATGCAAAATAGTAAGGGAAACAAAAAATTACCTTCAAATATTTCTCTGTTGATGTTCATTTTACCAAACTTATAGGTTCCATTTATATGATTGAAGTAAATGTTTGTTTTCATTATCGACGTACATTCATTGATGAAATTGATGATAACTGGTGATACTTTGTATATTTAAGAACTTTAAAATCCAAACATATGGTACACTATTGAATGCCTTATATAATCTATCCAGTGATGCAGTAATAATATTTTCTTGGCATTAAAACAGTTTTCAAAGATCAGCCTATTAAGTAATTGATCATGACATCCATAACAGTCTCGTTCGAACCTTTTTTATTAAAGCAATATGTAATTTATTTCCGAGAAGAAATATTTATCTTCTGTTAAAATAGACATCAATAGTTTATATATTGTCGGAAGACATGTAATTGGTCTGTAGTGTTTCGGGATATTCGTTTCACTATTATTGGGTAGAAGTTAGAAAATTATTTTGGTCATACATGCAGGAATTTTAGTGGGATCGTTAATGATTTCTTGAAATTATTTGGCTAGTTTTGTGTGGCATACTTAACTAATGTAGTCAAAAGTTAAGAGATTTAGCTATTCCTGGAGACTTCTAGTTGCATTCTTTTTCAGTGCATATTTAATATCTTCTGTGTCTGTTCTGGTTTGTTTTTCGTTCGTTCTATCTTATGCGCAATCCAGTCTGCTTCTTTGTTATGTTATTTAAAACAAGCCCATATTTTTCTCAGAACTGTATAACCTCTTCAATTTTGTGGGGAGGTGACTGTCACTTCAATTCCTTGTTTAACTATGTACCTGCAAAATCTCTTTACATCGGTTTGAAAAATCTTTTGTCTGTAGAAACTTGATCTTTTCTCATAGCGTCTTATGCTTTGAGCCTTCAATTGTACAGTTTGCTTAATTTATCTTTAGTAGGTAATATTTCATTTTAATTCCTAATATTTTATTTCAACTTTTATGCCTTTTCTTGATCTTATATTTATTCCTCTTACCAGTTCAGCGATTACTGATAATGCACTTCTGTGTTGTTCGTTTTCAATTTTTCTTTTCCAAGGCGGATCTTTATGCCTGGGAGATTGCCTCTCTTTACTTTGATGTTCAATTATGTGGTTGTAATTTTTAGAGTTGTTCTCGTTCTTCCGTTACAATACAATGTATCTGACTTATATGTCTATTGACTTCTTCCTTAGCTTCTTGTATACTTTTATTGTTTTCCGTAACATAATTCTGTTTAATGTGTTTTAAACGCATTTTCTTGCTGTCTTTACAGTGATGTGTGTATCTCTGTTTAATTATTATAACCTGTGGCTTGTGTAGTATTACTATATTTTTTCGATTCCGGTTATTTTTTTCATATTTTGTTGATTCGTCTATTCTATTTACAGTTATTTTTAGTTTTTAATTTCAGCCTCTGACAGTCGATTATTTTGCATGATGTACCTTCTTACATTATGTAGTTTATTTTTGTCAATCTACATTCTAATTTTTTGTCCAACGTTTTCCCGCGAAATATCATAACAACGGTCAACAGGGTTCCGAAGCCTGGAGGGGATCTTGCGCGACCTCATAACGTAGTTGTAATTAACTCCTCGGCATTCTTAACACCTTAAGTTGCCGGTTGTTGTTCCTTTTCTTCAAAGGTTTGCCAAGCGACATTAGACAGAAAAGCAAAGAAAAAGACGCTGATAAAAAGAAATTAATAATAAAAACAAGGAAACAAAACAATTGGAAGTAACATCTGCTCAACGATTTAAAATTCACCACACTAAAGTATAATGTAACACACACACACACACACACACACAGAGAGAGAGAGAGAGAGAGAGAGAGAGAGAGAGAGAGAGAGAGAGAGAGTGGGGGTATGGTAAGTTTTCATTTCCATGTCTTCTTTTTGTTTTCTTTATTACTCTTGATCAGACGAATTGTTAATTAATTAAAAAAATTGTTGTTGCTACTATCACAATTCCTTGTAATGAAAATAATTGTCAAAAAAATGAATGAAAAAGAAAAAGTTATCATTCATTTAATAAAGTTTATCAATGCGGTGAAATTTTAAAATAATATTTTGTTCGCCCATCTGTATATTCATGTATTCTTTCATTAAATCTGTCGAAAATAGCGGCATTGAAAAAAAACCCTGATCTTTCTAATTTTTTTTTTTTGTGGTGCTGTGCATATGGGCTCGGAACGAAAAATCGAGGAGCAGAGTTCAAATTCCAGTTGAATTCCTTGCATATACTTACGCGCAATTACCCTTGAGAAAGGTATTAATACGCCTCTTCTCTATAGTCATGGATTAAATAACATGACAGATTAGGTTCTATAGTTCTGGCTGGCAACCAGTATACCGCAGAACGTGATGGCAAACTTCTGCCCAGTCAGTCATTCCTCATTGGAAATATGATCGCCCAAGTGTGTATTACGTATGGCACTTAACTGATTGAATCTTTCTATGAAAGAATATTGTAGCGTTTATATACTTTTGTCTTTCTATCTCATTGCTTAATCCTGTTGTATTGTTTTATAAATAAAAATATGTTAGTTTCAAAAAATTCTCTCAAAATACCGACAAGTAAGGAATATAAGAAAATTAGTTGATTAATCAATTAGGATAATTTAAAGGAAAAACAGATCAATTAAATAAAAAATAATACGAAGAAAGTTCATTAAAATTCGTTAAAATAGTAAAAACAACAAAATTTTATATCAGTACAAAGCTTCGGAAAACACGTCTTTCTCATCCCAATCGCAACCGCATTGCTACTGTTATTTATTATGTGAACGTCGTGAATGATAATATTCAAATTCAGTATATAGCTATTACTTTAAATGGTATGTAAATTAAAACGTAATATGCTATGCCAAAATAAGAGAATGAAAATTTCTATCAATTTATATCATTTAAAATGTTTGAACATATGGCATACTAGAAAAATAATATTGTTAACAAGCGACAACTGATTGCTGATAAGATTCTTGAGCGACAAAATGCGCAATCAACATTTAATCGGTATCAAATAAAAGACAAAAATTACAGTTTTTGGTTTGAAGTTGATGTCAATCCTGGACCATTCTTTGATTAAATGGCAACAGTTTGAACAGATGCCAGTTTTTTTTACCTTGCCATGTCTTCTTAAAAACTGACCGCATAGCCCTTTAACTTGGGCATTATCCAAATCCTAGAATTTGCGCGATACACGAGGGAACTCTCGTCAGAAGAGCAATGCAATTATGGCTATTGTATTTGCGATACAGCGGGTCGCACCGTTGACTGACCAACTAACACACCAACAGACGGACCCAATCACTAACTGACCTGCGGCACTTTCTCTCTACATCACTTCTTATTTGCTATTTTCTCAACATTTGTGAAATTCTTTAGCTGACTACACGTTTTAGCGCTTTCTTCCTCTTTTCCAGACATTAGTCTAGTTTCTCTCTTGCCTAATATTCTTCTTCTGATATTCTTCTATTTTCGCTTATTCTTTCAGTTTTTCTTTCTTCGATTCATTAATTGGTCTTTCATTTTCCTTCTTGTATTCTATAATATCGTTTATCTTTCCAATTTTATTCTACATTGCATTTCATTTGGCTTAACTTTCATTTTATTTTCCTTTCCAACTTTTAATTTTTATATTAATTTTGTTCTTCCTTGTTTTTTTCTCTCAATATTTAAATTATTCCTTGATGTCTTTTCTTTCCTTTTATTGGAAAAATTCATATAAATTTTAAACACATATAAAGTCATTAATATTGTGTATTTTAATATATATATATATATATATATATATATATATACACACATATATATATATATGTGTGTGTGTGTGTGTGTGTGTGTGTGTGTGTGTGTGTGTGTGCGTGTGTGTGTGAAAATATTTGCAGCATGTTTGCAGTTATTGATTTTCGTTCAGGATTTTCGATTTTATGGTTTTCATCATTTCCTTTCCTTTCACGATTTTTGAAATAATTTCTCATGTACAACAGAATGTGTGGAAAGCTGAAAAGAAAGATGTAAAATTTATGATCAATGATATTGATCGAAGCTCAATTTTGGCTGAAGCGTTGTATTAATTTGCGTGTTTAGTATTGGAAAAAAGTTATAATAAATTTGTAGTTTTTAAATTATTCTTACTTAAATTCTTAGGTTTTCACTATAAAATACTTCGTATTACTTCATTCTTTTAATCTTTTCATTATATTTTTTTAGTTTTTCCATATATTGATTTTTACTCTCTTTATGTTTGACTGGACAACTTATTCATTCAGTCATTCATTCATTTATTCATCTTGGCTTTCTTTGAATTTAAAATACGTATTCCATTTATAGTCTTCGAGCTTTAAATTTTCTTTTTTTTCCTAATAAATTTAAACGCATTTTATACTTCATCATGTTTTGCTTTCCATCTTTTTTTATCAACTTATTTTTATTATATTTTATTATACTATTTCTCTTTCTATTTTATATCTGTGGAAAATACTTATCTAATTCAATCGTTTTTTATTCGATTCATTACTCACAAGCCAAATTATTCTCTCAAAGCAGCAAGAAAAATGCGAAAAGAAAATAATAATAATGACGATCTAAGTCTTTTAAAATTTTCCCACTTTAGAATTCTCTTGACAAAAATAATTCTCTTCAAATGTTAAAGTCTTGAGGAGGTTTGAAATTAAAATCATCAAATATAGCGTGAAATTAACATCTACTTAAGATTGATCTATCTATAAAATGTAGCGAATTTCAAGAGATATATCAGAGAAAGTAACAGAATTATATTTTAATTTTTCCTTCTTTTTTTAGTTAATCTTGCTCCTACATTTTCATTAATTAGACGTGTACCTGAAAGCACGCACGCCCTCAAGTACCCTGAAAACACACCCCTACCTAAATGTATTACTTTGGAGTAATTTCTGAAAATATAACTGACATTTTCTAAGATACTTTTTTTTTATTTTGCCTCTTGATTCTTTATTATGTTTTTTACTCAAATGTGAAAATAACTTAAGTCGCGATGACAGATATAATTTTGATTTTGTGTTCGTTTTTAAATAGTTTCTAATTGGTTTTACGATTTTTTTGCAGAATATATACTATATTATACTGTGAACAGTGTAAATATAGAGACTAGATTGAAAATTCATGTATATGCGCATATTGAAAATTGAAAGGTAACAGGATATAATTAATATAGACATTCTGAATATGGAATTCACGGTGTTCTGCCAAATACTCTATTAGCAGAATGAGAAATTTGAAGGGAGTGATTAGATAGAAAAATATTAAAATTAACGTGAATGGTAATAGATATTAATTAATATAATAAACTTTATACACATATTTTTAATATGTAGTTTTGTTTCGCTATCAAGATATCAAGATATATTTATCTTTCTTGTCTTATGTGATCGAGATTAGAAAAACAAATGAAATAATATGTTATATACTGCCGCCGGATTTGACGTTTGTGTGAAGCGGGAGAGATGCCGGAGAGACATTGTACATACGAAGGAGCAGTCTGGCCTCGTTAGAAAGTTACTTTCTTCTAAAACCTCGAGACTTTATATAGTCCTCACATTTCCACGTAGTTTTGATTTTCGGGCTGTGGTATTATTAACCATCTACGGCCGGATGTACCTTTCAATTATATCCACCGTTTACGTAATACATTGCACACCTTGGCATCCTGTTTTTCAAAATGTTCAAATATAATCATTTTAAGTGCATCTCTACTCCGCCCTTCACAGAGCCACACAGTAGAGACAATTGTGCAAAGCACACACACACACACACACACACATACACACACACACACACACACACACACACACACACACACACACATATATATATATAGATATAGATATGTATATGTATATATATTACAAAAAAGTGAAAGAACACTAAAAACCCACTATTCAAGCACGATACAGGGTAGAACTCAATATTGTAATTTTCTTAATACAATGGTTTATAAAATCATAATATCATTACACAAAAAATTTTCGTGTTTTAAACAAAACTGTTCCTCTTCAGGGGATATGTTAAAATAAATGGTGAAAACGGATTGTTTTTGAAAATATAAGATGGATTTCTGATTATTTAGAAAATTAGGGAGTAGTAGTTGGGGGAAATGCAATAGGTTAAGCAGCTAAATCAGCATTTACAATTATGTAAGCATGAAGATTTAAACATTTGGGTTAGAAAAGGGGGCAGGATGGCGTAGATCTAGATATGTCAATTTTTAATCTTGTAAAAAACATCTTTTAGGAAATGGCTTAAATCCGACATGAGGCTTACGGCCTTTCACGTTGAATACACTGGTTCTCGCTCGATCACCGAAGTTAAGTAACGTTGAGCTTGGTCAGTAATTAGATGGGTAACCGCTTGGAAATACCAGGTGCTGTAAGCGTATAGTGACGGATGTGCGTTGTGGTGCAGTGGATATCGGCTCGAAAAGAGAAATCGGTGAGCCGAGTACGAATTCCAGTTAAATACCCTGCATTCACCGAAGCACTGGTACCTTGGGAAAGGTATTAATCCATCCCTTCCCTCCATTTATGGGTTAAATAACCAGGGTAGTACTTAGGGAACCTGCCCCTAAAAACAAATCCCAATAAATATTGATACTTGAAAAGAAAAACGTTGTAAAATAAAATAACCTTAACGGAAAGTCATTGGTTATGACCTTAAATGATTCCATAAGGATTAATAGGTCGTTCAATTTCGAAACAAACAAAAACAAAAAAAAAGAACAAAAACAAATCCGACATTGTATTAATTTATCTGGTTAAACGTTTTGTTTTTATTATTTGTTGGGAGGCTCATATATGAGTAGATTTTCTGCTTTTAATTTTAAACTGCATATTTATTTACATTTATCGTGCTTAATATTATTGAAAAGTTATTAGAAAATTAACCCTCCTCCAGCAGGGGAAAACTTTATTAATTATGACGTGCCTTATGTCTGTTCCTTTTGCTGACCACCATGTACTCTGTCTTCTTACAATTTATACTTAGTAATTCTTTTTGCATTCATTGAATATATCTTGTAATAATGCTTGTTATTCACACTGTGTTCTCATGCTCAATAATTATTTCTTACAAGAGAATTTATATTTTCAGAATAAATTTAAAAAAAATAAAACTTTGGCAAAACATTTCTCTTTCTATCCAACTGAACTCAAAAACTATTGGTGTTATTTATACCGATGATGCCATAATTGTGTGTAGTGTTCTTTAGTGGTTTGCTCTATAAAGAAAGAGATATTTCGAAAAAAAAATGCGAGAACATGATATGATAATCATACAATAATTCATGATATGAAATCCATTTACACGAGCATATTAGGTAGGCTACTTTCTGTTAATTTCTGTCCCTGTCGCCTTCAGTATACTCTGAGGCTATTAAACTTACTAAGACAATTCTCTTAATTATATGTCTCAGGGATTGGAACTGATACATTGTATCTCTAGCTATAAGCTACGTATTGTTTTCATTTTTCCTTTTTCTCCTATGATACATTGTATTCTCCGTATTATTCTGTTGAACCAAATCTTCTTTTAATCTATGAGAAAATTGTTCAACATCCACTATCATATATGAGTAATGATATTACAGAACACTGTTTTCGATTTGTTTTTAAGGGAAATTTCTTTTTTATACATTAATTTTCAGAATACATGTTTCTTAATTCCAATGCACCTTCGGATTTTTCTCTTTCATCTTTTGTTACCTGTGAATAATTTCTAGATAATTAAATTTGTGTAATGTTTGATTTTATAGATGTACAGTTCGTAGCACGAACTTTCAGTTGGTCCTGTAGCTAACACCCTATATTCTCTTAAGGTACTTTTAACGAACAGACATCGGAAGACCCTGAGATCGATGCTGGTTTTCCTCATGGTTCTTTTCTCGGCTTTACCCATTTGTACTTTATATTAATTATCGCCTACGAACATACTCCGACCTTTAGTGAACATCTATGTAAATAATGCAAGAGTTTATATGTGCACCTCCTTAAAACTGGGTAACCAGTACATGGAAACTGACGCAACTTTTGACTAACCCTTGGTGGCTCAATAATTTGTAATATGAAATAAGTCCAAAACGTAGAAAGTTTCACTATCAATGAAGAGGCGTTGAACGTTCATCTATCGCGATGAATGGATCTTCTCTCAAAGAGCGTTTTTGCTATGATCGTCTATTTGAATTAATCTATAAGACATATTTATAAATGTATCCGAACAATGTTTGGTTCATTGTACCACCTCAATATGTGACTCCTATTTGTACAAGCTACATATGACACCCAAAATAGAGTATTGGTGCCATGTCTGGGCTTAATCTATCATTCTTCACTTGCCTGTTTTTAGAGAGTTCAAAGCTTCTAGGCGGTCACGTGAATGACGAATGATTTTTCACCTTACGACACATTTCTCAAGAACGTAACATCAACAGCCTCTAGCTGCTCTATAGTCTTTTCCATGGAAAGTATTCTGATAAGTTTCATTCTTTAGTTTCATAAGTCCTAGTATTTGCAACTGGGACCAGAAATGCCACGTACACCTGGAGGAAGCATCCTTATTTCTTTTGTATTTCGTTAGGAATAAGAAAGATCCACTTGAATAAAAACTGTTGCTTTATAGGTCTGGCATAAATATTCGCTTATGACTACAATCTTAACGTCCTCACGTCTTGGTTTAAAAGTTATCTTTCCTACTTAACACCATGGACTGCAATTTTTGCTTTCACATACGATTATACAACTCTACATACTAAAGTTTTAACTTCTCTGGCTATTACCGATTTAATTTTCTTTCATTGAGAACATTGCTATAAATATTTGTCGGTTAATACTTTTTGTCTACATTCCATTAATACATAATCTAGGTCTTCCTGGTGTAATATTTTTGAGTTGATCATTAACACGCTGTCATTATCTTATCTTTTTAAGCTCGGTTCACCAACAATAAATCTTTGTATGATTTTTAGTTATCTTAGGTCTATTTCGGTGTACAGATATAATAAATAAGAAGAGAAATTGCATTCATTTCTTACGCTTTGTCATTTTTGTGTATTTGCTAAAACTATTTTTTATCCATATGCAAACTTTTTCTTTTTGACTATAATCTGGATTGTTCTAATATATTTCGCAAATAAATCATACTTTTAGAAGTACAAATCTATGTGTGTTACATAGCTTATATGATTCTTTATCATTTCATTCCGTGCAAGGTAATAAAAACAAGGCAAATTAAAGCGTGTCGTAAGGGATTACTGAATGTGAGAGAATATTAGAAAAAGAAAACACTATTTAGAAGAGAGTTCAATAACTGTTGACATTGTATTTATATTATATAATGAAACGTAAAAAACAGGAAGAAAGTCCCACAAGTGAGAAGTGTAAAAGAAAAAAGTACTGATATATATATATATATATATATATATATATATAGTGAGAAGTGTAAAAGAAAAAAGTACTGATATATTATATATATATATATATATATATATATATATATATATATATACCACTGCAACTTTAAGATGATGAAAGCTGCCACCAATAATTAAACCATTATGTGTAACTTCATATAGTTTAACAACCAAATAGGAAAGTTCATAGAAATAATTACCATGAAAATATATATACAAAAAACCAAGGAAGTCACCTTACAGCGCTAAAAATTTTATTATTTGTCTACCATCTAAAAACAAGTTCTAATGCATTACTAAAGCCATATTTAATGTCTGGCCATATGGTAGATCATAATTGTGTAAAAGATGTTCTGGCATTGAATATTGTCAAGCACGGTGCAGTGAATAAACAAGAGATATATTAGTGCACACCATTCTTCGATAGATTATTCGATTCATGCTCATCCAGCCTGCTGTATTTACATATCGTCTGTCGATGCCTCATATATTTATTTATGTATCTCCTCCGACAGAGCTGTTGGCTCGAAAAATGAAAAATTAATCTATTGTTTCAGTTAGGTATTGTTTTAAAGATTGATACATGAATAAATAAGATGTTGTAGTTTAGAGAATGCATGAATCAATTGTGATATATCAGCTTGTACGAATGAAGGCTTGCAGTAAATACCAATGCATTTGGCACTTGTACAGTTATGGAGACTTACATCGATTTATTTATTAGTAAATGTTGCTCACTTGGTTGAGAAAATATTTAGATTTGAAGGTCAGAATTGTGATTTGACATACGAGTGCTGTTTTAATGTGTTAAATGCCAAATCACTTAATCATCCAGAATCTTTATATTCACTTCGTGTATGTGTGTACCTTAGTTTTCTTAAGAAATGTAGCCCAGAATACCTAGATGAAATATATTTAAAAATCTACCCAGTTTATTCTCAATGATAGAGAGTACATAAATTCTGCAAGTCAAAATACATAAGCACCATCGCCGCTAAGTTGAGAAGAACGATATTGGTGAAACATCTACAAAACTAAACGCCCGCATTAATAAACATTAGAGAGACATACATTGAGAAAACCCTTTGAACTGTCTTATAAAGTAAATACACAAAATTCATGAGAAAATGCGACCCTAATTACAAATGATTATATTTCCTTACGTACAAAATACTCAAATCGAGTTCAGACAAATATTATACAACTCAATCAATTTATTATAATAACAATTTTATAAAATCTAAACTTTAATAATTCTCAAATAAAATTTAATTAATTTTATAAAACCCATATTTTAAGAGTCTAAGATATTTCTGTCCAAAACCTTTACCGATGTTACTTTTTCAAATTTCACATAGAAAATCTTCAATCAATATACGGACAACTACCAAAAATAGATAATAATGCCAACTAGACATACACACGCAAACACCCGAATACACATTGTCACACAAAACTCACAGATAGAAAATAGAATTACGAAACATAAACACATATAAAAAATACATACACAAGCTGCTTGACAGAGTAGATACAAGTGGTGATTGCTGAACCAATGAAAAGCAAACAACGAACAAATACAAATATTTTTCCTCCTACTCAATATTACGTTTACTGATAATCAAAAAATGTTAAGCTTATAAACATTTTCTTATTTCTTCCTTATTTTATAATTCTGTATAATTCTAATTTATATTACATCACAATTCAAATACATTTGTGTTTGTTCCTCGACGTGTTACAAGGGCTACCAAGCTTGTCTCGTTAGAATGATTACAAATGAGCAGTCAATTCGATCCTCATTGGGTGCCTCATAATTTCTGCCTTGTGCCGCGTTTTGGAAAATCGGCGTGTGTGTAAACATTTTCGATTGAGTATATCTGTAAAAGGGCAATATGTAAAAAAGGAAAACCTTTCTTAACGGACGCGTTTTATTATCTGAGGGAGTTTATCTAAGAAAAAGCGAAGATATTATTTTATAAGAAAGATTTATAGACTAAACTTAAAATTGTTTTTTTTAAATTTAAGGTGTAGAAATGCTTTAAATATTTAGCTAAATAGCTCAAGAAAAAAGCCAACTAAGGCGATCAATTAGATCATCAAGGATCACACCCATAACTTACAAAATAAACCACGTTTACTTTTTAAAGTCAGTCAGTTAAGTGTCATCCATGACATACGCTTGGGCGATCATGTCTCGAATGACTGACTGGGCAGAATATTATCCCGCAGTAGGTTGCCATTACTTTCTGTGGTAGACTGGTTGCCAGCCAAGGCTATAGAAACCAATCTGTTTTGTTATTTAACCCATAACTGGAGGGAAGAGACGAATAATTACCTTTCACAAGGGTATTTGTGCGTAAGTGAATGCAAGAAATTCAGCTGGAATTCTTGTTCCAAGTCGCTATCCACTGCACCACAACGCACATCTTGGTCTAAAATCGGTAGAAAGGACTTAATTACAAGTTTATTCAAGTTCAAAACATTGGATACACAACTGAAGCACATAGTTTTGATCTAAATTTTGCCGAACCACATGAGAAAAAAAAAAAGGATGCAACACTTACCTGCAGAAAATTAAATCATGAAAAGAAATAACAAACAACAAAAATGCTCATATTCCACCTCTGTAGAATTATAGACAGATACATTTATAAACAAATAATGGAAAACATCCTTGATGAGGATCATATCTACGAAAAAACACAAGGTCATAAAAGATGCATAAAGATTTGAAAATGAAACTATTGTGGGATCTCCCCTTTTTCTATTATAATGGACTCGACTTACGTATACATATACTCCTGCTATACTGAGATACGTCAGAATCGGTGAGATACGTTAGAGATATTGTACGTGTAACGTAATAGGTTCGTAAGTTACCGAGAAGTACCGAAGTTACATAGAGAATACCTCATCCGTTGTAATAATAGCTCTGAGCTCCACTCAGACAGAATAATATTACACGGATATACTATTTCCAGCACGGCTTCACTTCAAAGACTTATATGTATATATTTCTTACTAATCGTATTGCTGAATTAATAAGCCTAATTTTTTTTATCTCAAATATCTGTTTTGTTGTTCATTATTTTGTGCTGTTCCTCACACGGAGCTACAACAGAAACTACAAAATTATTAAAAAATAAAGACAGTTCTTAGCTAAAACACATCGATACTATCTAAAAACATTAACACTTTACAGATTACCAAAAATGCATAAACCTACCATACCGATGAGACCGATCATACCAGGAGTAGCCAACGCCCCATAAAATATGACAGGCCCATTAGGAAAAATTATAACCCAACAATTAACTCATCGCACATCAAAAACTTTGGTGATCATGTAAATAAATTGAAAAATACATAGACCATAACAAATATACAAAAATATTTAGACATAAAACTTTTATCAACAAAAGACCTATAATGAGATGTCTAGATTTAATAAAATCAATATAAAAAATGACCTGTTAAATTCCTTGTTCCTGTGTATTTTTTTTTAGCTAGTTGAATTACTAACCTACCCACAAATCCATTCCTCTGCTGGCCATTAGATAAAATAACTTTCTTTCTTTGTCAACTGGCCATAAGCATGTGTGTAGGCGTTGGTTAGACTTTTTTAAATTTTAGTAAGTCATGATTTTGTATTTATTTATGCAAGTTTTTTTATTTTTTATTTATTTATTTATTTTTGCTGTCCTTTTTTCTATTTCTTTGATTGGACTTTAACTAAGTTAAAACTTAGTTAATTCACGATTCTGAACATTTTTTTCTTCTTTTTTTTTTTTTTTCGTAACAGACACTTAACTATCTCCCGGTTAACACTCCACCCATGACTATTGAACAGGTGAAGTGGCTCATCCCTTGTTCCTGTTTAGGATGTTGTTTCCGGCTTTCTCTTCTCCATTCTTTTCACTCTTTTTTTTCCCTCTCCTCATTTGGAGCAGATAGACCAAACTATCGCCAGGTTCACACTCCACCCACGTCTATTGAACAGGTGTAGAGGCTCATCCCTTGTTCCCTCTTTAGGATGTGGTTTCCGGCTTTCTCTTTTCCCATCTGTTCACTCTTTTCTTTCATTTCTTTCCTCAATTGGAGTAGATAGACTAAACTATCGCCCAGTTCACACCCCACCCACGTATATTGAACAGGTGTAGAGGCTCATCCCTTGTTCCCTGTTTAGGATGTGGTTCCCGGCTTTCTCTTTTCCAATCTTTTCATTCTTACGTAGCCCCCTGCGCTTCAGTGGCATAACCGGTTTGCCTGGGGTGATATGATTAAAAAAAAAATAATCGATACCCAACAAACAGCAAGCAGTATTACATGATCTTCATGCCATTATAATTTCTACCATACACTACTTATTCATGATATCTTAGATTTCCATAGGCAATCCTTATGTAAAAATATGCCGAATGATGATTTAAATTTGGCCCTTCAGGAGAGAATGTGTACAGTTTCGCGGCTGTTCTCTGAGCTTTTTTATTTGCACCCCCAACTCCTCACTGATGTGAGACTCCTTGAATCGTTGTATCTAAACTTATTTATAAATGGAAATTTGTCTCTATGTGTGTATGTGTGTGTGTTTATCTGTGTGTGTGTGTGTTCGTTACTTATAGACTCCGAAACTGCTGAAATATTTTCTTGAAAATTTACACAGTTGTACTATAAGCGTCTGCGAGTGTTTTTAGCTAGGTTTTGTGTCGAGGTACCCCTAATAAATATCGAAAATTGATAATCGAAAAAATTGGGTTATAAAAGGAGTGGTCCGATTTTAATCAAATTTGATACACTCATAGACAAAAACATAAGAAACGATATTCAGAAGGTTCAAGGTTGCAGTTCTTACAATAGTGCAGAAAATCGATAATATATATATATAAAAGGCAAGATGTTTGTGTGTGTGTCTGTTTATCTGCCTGTATCTGTATTTTTTCAGCCCTTTTATTTGAGTTTTTGTTTCGGGTTTGACTTTAAGTAGGTATAATTGTAGTTCTTAGTCTCAGCCATGATACCATTTACTCAGAGTACTTATTTAGCATTCAAAATTCAGTTTACGACGAAAAAGACTTATTTGATATCGATACTAGGAAATCAAAATTTGACTTACATCCATTGATTTTTCTTTCAGTCTACGGTTTCGCTTTAACTGGAAACAACTACTGCTTTTTAGTTTTTCGTGCCAACGTCCAAAGAGTCTAAGCCCCAGGACCATGGATTAGTTTTAAAGCTTTCATTACACCCGAGCAACGCCGGGCTATAATGCAAGTCAGTTTAAAAGTATAACGGCTAAATAAAATGTTTGATATCTGCGTACGTTATAAGAATAATGTGCGAATCTCGTTACGCATTCGCGCCAGTTAATGATAAATAGCTAAAATGTTCTTCGAAGAGTTTTAAGGTAGATTCCTTTTTTGCCAAATACACATTAAACTCTTTTCCGTTACCTCTGTGAGGAATCTTAAAATTTTCATTCTTTTGTTCCCATTGATTCCAATTTCGCCTAGGAACTGGTTCAGAGTACGTGCAAGGAATCCTCTTGCTCCAACCTTCACAGCTTTAACAATCACGCTATCTACTCCTTTCTCCAAATCTATTTTAGAATCTTCAGACTTGCCTGATTTGAAAACGTGGCTTTGTTACATCCGGCTTTCATACAGTATTAAAAATTCTACCATGACGATTTTAGAGCTCATCATTGAAATAAATCTTGGTGTAGTTCCTTTCTAGATATTATTTTAGAGTAAATGTTATGGTGCCCTTCTGCGAGGAATAGACTCTTTCCCTTTATATATGATTACTTGCGTGACTTCCGAAAGGCAGTTGACAATAGTTAAGTACAACAGCTAAAGAGAACAGCTAGTACGTTAAATCTTCCTATTTTGCGGTATAAGCTTCACAACAACTCGACAACAAATTGGTGACGAATATTCACAATAATTTCTTGTGGAGTTGTTGTGGCGGAAATTCGCTGCAAAGTGGTTTGCCCGGAAGTAAGTCATCTACAAGTTAAGTGTTAGTAATAAATAACTAGAAATAAGTCCGAACGGTACAGTTACGCTGCATATTGCCTGAATAGTAACGGGTTTTAACTGTACCGTTCGGACTTATTTATTTCTAGTTACTTTTTACTAACACTTACTTTGTACATTATTCTTGCTATACTAATACACTGTTTTGAACCTACCTTCTGCGTTCCGTGTCTTACTTCCTGCCAAATCGGTCACTACATTAATCATTACGCCAACCAGGGAGGTCCGCATATACCTCTCAATTGTCACCAGACTCAAAAAGATTTTTTCTCGATGTTAATTGTCCTTGAGCCGGAATATATTTTGCCACCATCTGTCACAAATTTCTAGTTTGAATTAGTTGATTCAAGCTTCATACAGTTACGTATAATTCTGACTAAATCATCTAATACACTATCGTGTCTCTAAGTGTTAAATCTGGTTAAAAAAAATGCTGTCCTTCATGAACTGAGAACATGATCCAAAGTTTTTTGTTTGTCTCTACACTGGTTGGATTGCTTCTTCTTTGATTTATTAAAGTTACTCTTAAAAGAAAGCAGGACATTATAAGATTGTATTTAAGAAAACTAAGAACCTGCTGCTTTAATACTTATTCAAACATTTTTAAAAAACTCCAATACATTTATTTCATACATAATGTTAAGGGAAAGGCATCCAAAATATATAACAGCAAATTGATAACCTTATTTAACAACAAAACACTGGATAAAATCTGATACATTTTACTAGCTAATAACTCGATAGCATATATTACCAAAACAAGCTATCCAATCTAAACAGCATCAAATTAATTACGACCACATCCATCCAAATGTATTATACATATGATCTGAACCATACATACCCATAGCAACTGTAAATTTTAAAGAATTTTTCTTTCATTTTTAAACGAGTTAATTTGCTACCCAGATTTCTATCATGAGCGGTGTCTTCAGGCGATTTTTAATAACTGATTTTACCGTTTAATAATAGCACTAGACAAAAAATGAATAAATGATAAATTAAAAAACAGCTTTTTAAATTATTCAAAGAACTAGATTTTGATATTACAGTGGACACAAATAATAAAGTTGTACAATACTTAAACGTACAACTTAATTTACAAACTAGAAATGTCTCGCCATATATTGAAAACAAACACTAAGTTATCATACATAAATACAAAGTCCAATCATCCAAATAATATAATTAAATACCTTCACAAAGAAATTGAACATAGACTATCTAATAATTCGGCAAACAAATCAATATTTAATGAAAAGAAAAATATATATGAGGATACACTAAGAAATTCTGGCCATGAAATCATTTTACAATATAGTTCTCAACCAAACAGCCAAATCAGAAACAACAATAGAAAAAGAAACATTATCTGATTCAACCCACCACTTAATTTAGAAGTAAAAACCAAAATAGGACAAATATTTTTTAAACTAATAGATAGACATTTTACAAAAGAATCGAAACTAAACAAAATTCTCAACAGAAAAACAATCAAACTAACTCATAGTTGTACTAATAATTTAGATAGTTTGATCAAAAAAAAAAAAAAACGCCAGAAACTTAAATAGCATCGTAAAAGACAAAACCACTAACAAAGAATGCCACTGTAGGAACAAAAATAAATGTCCACTTGAAGGCCTCTGTAACACTAAAGAAATAATTTACAAAGCAGGGGTATATGACCCAGATGACCAAAACAAAATATATTTGGATCAACCAAAAACACCTTTAAGTCCTGGTGGTACAATCACAGATCTACATTTAAAATGGAAAAATTAAAAAACAATACAAAATTGGCTAACCACATCTGGGAATTGAAATCAAAATATAGAAAAGACCCAGACATAACGTGGAGCTTGTAAAAAAGTTAAATGGTAAAATCAGTCATTAAAAATCGCCTACTCATGGTAGAAACCTGGGTGGCGATATTACGCGTTTAAAAATGGAAAATATTCAAAAGTTCTACAATATAATTGTATGGAACACTTTTTAATACAGATGTGTAGTGGTCTAACCCTATTATGACTAAAACCTAAGAACTAAACAATCTCAATCTCTCTCTCTCTCTCTCTCACTCTCTCTCTCTCTCTCTCTATCTATCTATCTATCTATATATATATATATATATATATATATATGTGTGTGTGTGTGTGTGTGTGTGTACTTGTGTCTGTTTGTGGGTGGGTCAATGTGTTTGTCGGTGGGTGGATGTGGGTGGTTGTTGTTGAATTTGCAGGAAATAAAAATAACATATCTATGAAATCAAAAGAGACAATATACTCAACAATTATTGAAAGAATTAGTTTACTTAGAAGCAAGTTCAACCGCAATTTTAGTCTAAAGAATGCTGCACTTGTTAAAAGACGAAGAAACTTTATGAAAATGAAACTCACCGCAAGTGCTGCTATTGAATTTTTAAAAAAATTAAAATTCTACACCCCGGATTTTCCCCAATATCTAAATTCCTGAAAGAATGATAACTTTCTCTTGACTACAAAAATATAAATATATTAAAAAACAACGGTTAAATCTATAAGCTCATGTTTTCAAAATATATGACACAAAGTAATCCCAACTAAAATTAATGTAAATTAAATTAGTTTGAGTAATAATTTGCATATAAAATTTACACAAAATTTTACACTTGCTATATTCGTATATATATATATATATATATATATATATATATATATATATATATATATAAAGGATGTGTAAATATAAAATTCTGTGAAAAAAAAACCCAAAGATTTTATAATACCATACGTCAAAACTGCCTACCGTAAATCCGTAATGTAACTCTGGTCAAAAGAGAAAATTATTCATTACGTTATTAATGCCGGGAGAATAGCTTAATTTGCGGTCTGTTTATTATATTATATTACTATTCCTGGTATATTTTCTATTATCACAGTGTGGTATAAGTACAAGCAAAAATTACTGAAAGAAAAAGAGAAAAAAATGAATTTGCTTAGCTACAATAATAATAATTAAAGCAAATCTGATATCTCCATTAGCACGCCTTCGTTTCCACGTAGATACGTACAGACATAACATATTTAGTCCAATGATTTCCCGAACGATGAAATACGCCACAAGTAAACATTTTTCAGATTTGCAGTTTGTCATACAATTTCCCATTTTCTTGATGCATAATTTTTTAAATCGCTATCTAATTCATTCATATATATATATATATATATATATATATATATATATATATATATATATATATATTATAAAACGATATATATTTTGTACATCAAGGAAATTAATATATCGCCTGAAGACACTACTCATATATATTATTTTAAGTTGATTATATAATCATAAATTATAATATATATATATATATATATATATATATATATATCAGTCGTTCCTGTATTTAAGAATTGTGGTGAACCCTCGGACCCATCCAACTATCGCCCTATCAGTCTTCTACCGATATTCGGGAAAGTATTGGAGGCTATAATCAATGCTGAAATAGTTTATCATCTCACCGCCCACAAACTCTTTTCCGACAGGAAATATAGATTCCGTTTTGCCAGGTCCACAGCCGACCTGCTAACAACCGTGACGGAGTACATGCTACAGGCCCTTGATGCGTCTGACGAGGCTCGCGCGGTTGCTCTGGACATCCCCAAGGCTTTTTCGACAGGGTTTGGCAGTCTGGCCACCTTTGCAAACTACGCGGTTAGGGTATTACCGGTCGCCTGCTTGACCTAATCCAATCTTTCTTAAATGAAGGTCGTTCTGAATGGGCGTGCCTCTACGTCCTACAGCACGAATGCTGGTGTCCAACAGGGCTCTATCCTGGGCCCGACGCTCTTTCTTATTTTCATCAACGACCTCCCAGATGAGATCAAGTCCCAAGTAGGCATCTACGCAGATGACACTACAATATACTCCCGCACCAGTAAGAAACCTGTCGTGGCGGACAGACATAATCTCGCTGCTGACCTTGAGCGGGATCTACACTCTGTGGTGAACTGGGGTAAGAAGTGGCTTGTCAACTTCAATTCATCTAAGACCAAGCTGTTGTCTGTCAACCATTACAGGCAACCTCTGCTGCCTCCCACAAGCATGGACCAAGCGATTCTCCCGGAGAGTAATACACTCCGCCTCCTCGGACTTACCCTGTCCTCAGACCTCAAATGGAACCACTATATTGAATCCATAGCAAAATCTACTTCTAAGAAGGTTGGGTCACTATGTCGATCCAGGATGTTTTTCCACCTGAATTCATCCTGCATATATACAAGTCAACCATCCGTCCGTGCATGGAGTACTACTCCCATTTATGGTCAGGTGCCCCTGCCGTTCTCCTCAGTGTTCTTGACAGGCTCCAAAGGAGAGTCTGTAATGTGATAGGTACTGATCTGACGGCTCGACTGCAGCCACTTCCCCATCATCGAAATGTGGCCTCCCTTTGTCTGTTCTATAAATACTTTCATGGCTTCTGCTCAGACGTACTTCAGGTAGTGACGCCTCCTCAACAGGTGTTTACTCGTGCAACCAGACTGGAAACTGGGTCCAACCCATTCACAGTCAGATTAGCCAAATGCAGACGACAATTCTACTCCTGCAGCTTCTTCTCTCGCACTTCCCGCCTGTGGAACTCGCTCCCGTATTCTTGCTCTCCTGACGGCTACAACATCCAGAAATTTAAATGCAAAGTCAATACTCATCTACTAACCACTGGACTCTAGCTCTCTCCCCACCCCTGTATAACCTTCCCTTTCTTTCCACCTATGTATCTGTCATCGCACCTGCTTTCTCAGCTCTCTATTGTTCCTTTCTAACTAGTTTGTACTCCTCACTCTTTTCTAATTAATCTTTTTACATTTATGTAGCCCCCTGCACGTCAGTGGCGTTTCCACCTTGCTCAGGGTGAAATGATTAAAAAAAAAAATAAAATAAATATAAAACGATATATATTTTGTACAACAATAAATTTTTGGGTTGTAAATAGAATCATATTTTCTTTTATTTTTAATCTATTGCGTGCGAATAATGCAATAAACTTTAATCGTTCTATTAAGTTTTTAATCGACTGAGTCGATCGGGCGAATGAAATCTCAAAATATAAATATATATATATATATTCATTTTTAAACGAACTATTTCGAAATCTTGGCTTCTACCATGAGTGGTGTCTTCAGGCGTTTAATAATAACTGATTTTAACTTTTACCGTTTTTCTTTTCAAGAACACTCTTGTAACGGTGTTTTATTTGAACGTTCCCGTGGTAGAGTGAATGCGAATTTTTAAAATTCAAACGAATTATGACGTTTTCGTCCATGCTTGTATGAACCTCAGATGTATTTCTTAGTGTAGATGCATTTTGTCATAATTTCTGTTCTTTCATTTAACAGTTCGTCTTTATTTGGGTATGTCATAATTTCTAATTTTTCTTCTTGGCACAGTCTACATTTTTGTCCACGATTGTAAGACTTGGCTGTTTTTACCATGATCCACGTTATGTGTGGATATTTTTCATATTTTGATTTCAATTTCCAGACATGGTTAGACAATTTTGTATTGTTTTTTTTTTCTATTTTAAATGTAGATCTGTGGTTGAATCCCCTGGTCATAAAAGTGTCTTTGCATGAGTCCAAATATATTTTAGTTTGGCCATCTGGGTCATGTATCTCTGCCTTATCCATTCATAGTAGAAACCAAGGTAACGAAATAAATCGTTTAAAAATGAAAAATATTCAAAACTTCTACAATATAATTTTATAGAACACTTTTTAATACAAATGTGTAGCGGTCTAACCCTATTATGACTAAAAACAAAGTATTAAACAATCAATATATATATATATATATATATATATATATATGTAAATGAGATAACGATATAAACTATTATATATATAAACACACAGATATTGTTCATTTTTACATCGACATCTTATCTCATTATTACTGTGTGTTGTTCTTCTTTTGCACTAAATGTATAAAATTACATTGTTTTTAACTCGATTTTCGTTTATCTTATACTGTATTCATTCTTTATTAATTATTAACGTTTACTATTACTTATATTAATCTTCACAAGCAAAAGATAAACCTTTGAATATTTATTTTGTGTATCTTTAAATGTATCCCAGTTAATTTCTTCTGTTTTTGTTGCCTTCTATTTTATTTTCCTTCATATCATCATGTACTTGCTTTGTAGGCACGCATTGCCCTCCACCGTCGCCCACCCACTTTGTCTCTATATTTCCTCTCACTCTGTCTGCTTCATATTTTTCTGTATGTTCATACATGAGGGCACTGAGGCCAGGTAATGTCCTGAACTCTTTCTTCTTATATACATCAACGGCGCTAGTTGCATTTCATGAGATTCTTCTTCGTTCACGCCCGCCAGTTTCCTGATGAATTTCAGCGTACGAAATTCCTCATAATGGAACACACGCTGAAGAAAATGCATTATATCATTTGCAAAGCGTGTCGATCGGGTTACTGGGAAGGGGACAGAAAAGTTTTATTCATGGTCTTGAGAATTCTTTCGGAATATTCGAGAACCAGGTTTTGCCGACGCTAGGAATGTAAAAAAAAAAATAGTAAGGAAGATAAATCTTTCACTCGTCAGTTCACATTTGATAAACGAGTCATTTAAAAAATCTAAATCCACTATTGACGATTTATCTTCCCTTGGGACCAGGCATGTAACGTACAATATATTTCAGTGAATGAACTGAAATTAACTTTCCAATGAACACTGGGTGGATAGGTGCTGCCGTGGCGAGATTATCAAGTTTTATCAGGGGGACAATAGTTGGCCATAAGAAAATGTTTAGATTCTAGACTATAATGAAAGAAGATGGTTAATGAAATGACAAAATACCTTATGCTATTCAGAGAATTATTTGAATTCCTTCATCAGACATCGATATCAACAACAACCACCCACATCCACCCACCGAAAAACACATTGACCCACCCACAAACAGACACAAGTATACACACACACACACACACACACACACACATATATATATATAAGAGGAAAACTGTATTTTAAATCGCCTACGCGTTTCTTCCGTGATGGACTTTTTCAAGGAAGAAAGACGAAATGAGCTTTATTCTAAATTACGTATCTATAAACAAAATTAGTGTTGGTAACCACAAATACGCTCACAAATCATTTCAAAAAATTAACGGAATATTTCAGTTTTTAGAATTTCTTCATGTGTAATTGCAAAGTCACGCGACGTTAAGATGAAGAAAATTTATTAGTTTTCTTTGAAAATTGTCCATTCTGTGTTTAGTATGTTCCAGAACTCCCCCACGTGCAGTGAAAAAGCACGAGATTTAAGGCGAGTTGTCTTTATTTTATTTAACCATACTGTCCATAATCTCGGATTAAAACTGAGTATATTTTTACACACAGACACACACACAGACCACACACACACACACACACACACACACACACACACACACACACACACACACACACACATATATATATATATAGGAAAAACTACTAAAAAGTTGTAAGTTTAAAATGTATTTTTTGACAGTGGTTGTTTATTTCTATTATTATATTTTATATTTTTTAAAAAATCTGTCGCTTTTTACGTCACGTGATGTAAACAATCTCTCTCCACGAACGCTCTCTCGAAATACGTTTCTAATTTAAATTTTAAAATCATTTGTTTCTGATGAAGGACCGAGGACGTTGTGAAATATAAAATATAATAATAGAAATAAACAAATACTCTCAAAAAAATACATTTTTAAACTTACAACTTTTTAGTAGTTTTCCTATACATATTAAGACAGTATACGTGGATCATCACTATGTTATTTGAACCCTACTTAAACGGCAAAAAACTCCACGATAGAAGAAAACTAGAAAAAAGTCTCTACAAATTGGCACAAATAAACTCGGATATTATATTTCTCGGACTTTGCAAAAAAGTGGAATTAATAACAAAAGGATTCAGATTTAAATACAACTTCCAACAGAGCTTTATTACATTGCATAAACAAAAAGCGCAATATATATACAACAGAACCTCCACACAATTAAGAAACCTTGCGCACAACTCTGCTTACATTAAGAAATCCTTTTACATGAACTTATCTAAAAAAATCAGTTATTCTCTCTATCTATCCCTTTCTCCTTTCCAATACTTTCAAGTAAAAAAAACACTCAATTTCCTGTACCATAAGAGCTGACACAGTGTATATTTATAAAAAACCAAAAACCTAATAAACTAATTGCTGAGGACCCCATTTTACAACACATACCTCACCTGAATAACTACTTAATACAACAGATTCCACGAAGATCTCACTATGTACAATACACCCACAACACCTCTGCTGATAATCACATCACAAACCTATCTAAATATACTCTCACCCAAGGAGAAACCTCTTTATTAAATAAAGGATTATCATTCTGCCCCTCTAAACCTTTGCTACGATATGGAAAAATACCTTCGTAGACTGAGACTAAAAGAATATTTCTCAGACAACAAATCCACTTCTACTGACAACAGCACTAACCAATCATGCTCCAAATTTCCTCTTAAGAAAAATAATACCCTATGGACTCCACCAAGCGGATGTAACCAACACTTGCATCAATATGCCAAAAAAGCCAGACAACACATGGATAACTTCTTAAAAACAAAGGACACCAAACAAAAAAAAACACAACTTATCCAAAGTAGAACACCAAGCCATCTATACACTTAAAAACAACCAATACATAATTATCGTACCAGCCGATAAGAGCGGAGCTATAACCATCTTAGACACTAACAACTATATTAAAGTAGCAGAATCACAATTTCAAAATAACCGGTTCTATGTACCCTTACCTCTAGATCCGACTAGCACTTACAAAACAGAATTATCACTTCTCATTCAGAACCTGAATTACAACATAAAAAATAAAATAAAATCTCTTATTCCTGAGAACCCCAAAACAGCAACATTCTACACTATCCCAAAACTACATAAACTCCCCATAATCATTTCAGAAAAACACCCTAACACCTCTTCATCCAACTCACATCATACTAAATAATCAAATAATGAAGAGATCTATAAAATTTTAAAAGCCCTTAAAATCACACCACCTGGAAGACCCATAATATCAGGTATTGGTACCCTCACAGAACTTATATATGGATACATAGACAATATCCTAAAACCTTTATTGCCTGACATACCTAGTTATAATAGAGACACTACTGACTTTCTTAACAAATTACAAAACATTAACTTAGTCCACGATGATAATATCCAAGTAACGATAGATGTTACGTCTCTGTACACGAACATTCCACATGTTGAAGGCGTATCAGCTTGCCATGAATTCCTTAGTAAAAGCAAACTACCTAACAACCAAATTACAGATATATGCCAATTAATAAATTTCATTTTAACACATAATAATTTTAAATTCAACAACAAACACTGTTTACAGATTAGTGGCACAGCATTGGGCATGAAAATGGCACCTAGTTATGCCAATATCTTTATGCATATTCTAGAAAGAAAGATACTAAACAATTCACAATATAAACTATCACATTATTTTAGATATATTGATGACATTTTCTTATTATGGACTCATGGATTAGAAAAATTTTTTAAAAATTTACTTTCTGCAACAACTTCCACAATACAATTAAATTTAACATGGAGTACACATACACATCCGTCCCTTTCTTAGACGTAGTGATAAAATTAAACAAACATACACTTTCCACCAGTCTATACAAAAAACCCACAAACCAACATAAATTCCTACACTTTAACAGTTGTCATCCCCTTAAATTAAACATCTATCCTATACAGCTCATTTCTAAGAATTAAACGCGTATGCTCAGACCATCCAGATTTTCTAAACAACATTAACAACCTAACAAAGCAGTTTCTAAAATGTAAATACCCAATAAAAATAATAAAAGAACACTAAAGAAAACCATCCACATAAATCGTAACACACTTCTCACATACAAGAAAAGAAAAAAACAACAACCGAATTCCCATGGTTTTTAACCACAATCCATATTCCCACACACTTATCAAAAATTTTAAAAATGATTACAAAAACCTCCAATCAAACAAAAAATTCAAAGGCATTTTCAATAAACCACCCATAAATGCAATGAAACAAACACCCAAATTATCAACTATCCTCACTTCTACCAAATATCTAAAACATTCAACCTATCAGGGAATTTCAAATGTCAGAAACCCCGGTGTTTAATTTGTAAACATTTAGTAAACGACGCAATATTCTCTCTAGCCAACACCAAAATCAAATTGCACCCACCACGCCTCACCTGTGACAGCCAAAACATTATATATTTTCTCTTCTGTTCAATATGTCCAAATAGTGGATATATTGGAGAATCTGGTAATAGCTTTAGATTCCGTTTCAATAATCACAAACTTAGCATACGCCAGAACAACCAATATTCCCCCATAGCAGTTCACTTCAATCAACCAGGTCACATTTTTAAAATTGCAAATGTTTACTAATAGACTTTGACAGGCGTCACTGTGTAGAATTTTAAACATTCAACTTTCTAAATATTACAAAAGTATAAAAGCTGTATTCTTTATACTACACAGACATCACATAGTCCTTGTCAATGATAGAGACGAACTAAACTACCAGAAATATACAACAGAACAAACATGAAATTTGTGCAGTTTATTATTTCATCTCATTTTAAAAATGAAAAATTGGAACAAAAATAATATTTAATAGTTTAAATCACACGTCTTTATATATATATATATATATATATTTTAATCATATCACCCCAAGCAAGGCGGTAACGCCACTGATGTGCAGGGGGCTACATAAGAGTGAGAAGATTAGAAAAGAGAAAAACAGGAAACCGCATCCTAAACAGGAAACAAGGGATGAGCCTCTTCACCTGTTCAATAGACGTGGGTGGAGTGTGAACCGGGGGATAGTTTAGTCTATCTACTCCAATTGAAAAAAACAGTGAGAAGATTAGAAAAGAAAAACCGGAAACCGCATCCTAAACAGGAAACAAGGGATAAGCCTCTTCACCTGTTCAACAGACGTGGGTGGAGTGTGAACCGGGCGATAGTTTAGTCTATCTACTCCAATTGAAAAAACAGTGAGAAGATTAGAAAAGAGAAAAACCGGAAACCGCATCCTAAACAGGAAACAAGGGATAAGCCTCTTCACCTATTCAACAGACGTGGGTGGAGTGTGAACCGGGCGATAGTTTAGTCTATTTACTCCAATTGAAAAAAAAAACAAAAAAAAAAAAACAGTAAGATTAGAAAGGAGAAAAACCGGAAACCGCATCCTAAACAGGAATATATATATATGTGTGTGTGTGTGTGTTTGCGCATGCGCGCGCGTGTATTTGCGCGTGTGTCTCTGTGTGTGTCTGTGTGTGTGTGTGTGTTTGCGCACGAGCGCGTGTGTGTGTTTGCGCGCGTGTGTGTGTGTGTGTGTCTGTGTGTGTATGTGTGTGTGTGTGTGTGCAATTGTATTCACTCAAATATTTCATAATTGACACCAAGAAATATGACTTTTCACGACATCGTAATTTTCTCCCACAATCTCTTAACTCATTCGCTAAACATCATTGACTTGGTTAATCTAGTCTAACATTTTGAATTCTACAACGCCCCCTTAACTCTCGAAATATGCTAAGAACTGTGTTGTTTCTAAATTTTAAATATCTCCCTATGTATATCAATTCCTAACAGAAATGTTTTCACTGCTGATGAGGTAATAACAGGTAGTAACTATAAAAATGAGCTCTTGTGTTGCACCAAATTTTATATTTCTAATAAAAATATTACTATAAATATTGCTCTACTAATTACCGACTACTCTTCAAAAAGTAAATTACTACAAACATTGCACTGTTAGCTTAGTCGTTATTACACTAATATATATATATATATATATATATATATATATATATATATATACACAGACTGGGGAGGACAGCTATTTCCACATATCAGTTCGAGGCATGCATTGTCAACGACTTTCAACTGTAGAATGGTGAAAAATTATTGTACCAGAAGTCAGTCAGTTAACTGCCATACGTGATACACGCTTAGGCGATCATGTCTCGAAAGAGACATAACTGACTGGGCAGAAGATTATCCCGCAGTAGGTTGCCATTGCACTCTGCGGTTGACTGGTTGTCGACCAAGGCTATAGAACCCAATCTGTCCTGCTATTTAACCCATAACTGGAAGGAAGAGACAGATTAATACCTTTCCCAAGGGTATTTGCGCGTAAGTGAATACAATGGATTCAACTGGAATTCGAACTCAGCTCCCCGGCTTCTCGTTCCGAGCCGACATCCACTGTACCACAACGCACATCCAGAAGTAAGTGTTGATAAAAGAAGGAGTAAGGAATGTTCGTCAAACAGAGGAGAAATGGTAGTAGTAATCTTCTTTAGGTGGTGGAAGGCACGTGATTTGTCTATTTATTTAAGTGTAGTATGCAGACAAAAGCTTCGGACTCGACTTATTCTTCCTTGTGCCATGTCTCTTCATGACGTAGGCAATCATGGTCCTCCACGTTTTCCTATTCCTGGTGGCTCTTTACACTCTTTCTTCTGTTATCCCACCCAAACCCCGCTATGCCGTTTACCTGCTAAGGTAGTCAAATATGCTATCCGCTGCTTACCCCTATATTTCTTTCCTTCTACCTAACCTGTGACTATCAGATTCACTAAGTCCTCAATCATCATTACATGTCCCTGGAACTACTGCTGTCATTTACTGATGCTTATTATTCATTTTATTTTCGTTTCCATTCTTTGCAAAACTTTACCATGGCTCACATATTCGATCTATGATATCCGCAGCATCATTCTGTAGAACTACATTTCAGTTGCATCAAGTTTTTCCTTCATCTTTGATGATATTGTGCAGCATTCGCTGCTATATTGAAGAACTGACATCGCATAACATTCCAGTACTCTATTCTTTGTTTCTAGCAAAATGTTCCTGTCTCTGCTCAGCTTCTGGAGGTTGCTGAGCCTTTCTCTCACTTCTTTGTAGTGTACTTTGCCGAACGCCTAAGCATAGTCTACAAAACATAGATAAATGCCCTTTTTTATTTATATAAAACTTTCTGATAGCACTCGCGCCATAAATATTGCATTCCATGTCTAGTCTCCTTGACGAAACTTGTACTGTTGTCCTCTCTTCGGCTTGATTCTGTTTTGCGCTCTATTCATCAGTATTCGGAGAATATGTTTCGTTATGTGGCATATAAGATTGTTTAGTGGAGTTCACATTCTATTGCAACTGGCAGAGCTATGAATAATTATCTGCGTAGGTCATCTGCTATTGAAAATTTAATTTATTTTTTCCGTAATTTTCTCTATGCCGAAATCATCTAAGTCTACCAGCATCTCCATTAAACTGCCGTTTCGTCCAGCAGCTTTGTTCTTATTCATTGTGGTTATTGAAGCTTTCAGTTCTGATTTTAATATTTCCAGTTCATCAGCGTCTTTTTTACTCTTGGTTGCTCTCTATTGCTGTGGAGGAGATCTTTTATATATCCTTTTTATTGCTGGATTATTTACTCTCTCTCTCTCTCTCTCTCTCTCTCTCTAATATGATCATTTCATCCTTGGATTTTATACATCATGGTGAGGAGCATGTTAGTTGTCGTGTCAGTTCATTGTTTCTTTATGAATTTCTCCTTTATTTGTCATACTCAGTAATATTAATTGCGCACATTTGTTGTTGAGACATTTCGCTTTAGCCCGTCAGCACTTGGTCCTTATTTACTTTTGTAGTTTTGTTATTTAGTTCCATGTCTTGGCATAATTTTCTGTCTTCTTTGCATCATGTCAAGAATCTCTTCAGTCATCCACTCGTTTTTTCTTCTGTTTTTAATTTCCTTCATGACTATGTTGTTTGCTAATGTCACTAGCTTTTCTTAAAGTACGTCATATTTCGAATTTTTAATTTCCCATTTGTTCTTCCTATTTGTTTCTCACACTCTCAATGTATTTTTTCTGCAGATTGAGGCCATTCAAGAGCTTGTTGTATTGTAATCTGTGTGCTAACCTAGGCTTCTTTAGTCAACGAAGTTTTACCCTTAGTTTGCTGATAACTGGAAGGTGGTCGCTTCAACAGGTTGGAAATTGAATACGTTTTGCATTGAACCCCTGCTTTTCTGAATTTTGTATTTATGATTATATAATCAGTTTGATTTTTCGTGTCACCTTCTGAACTTTTCCATGTCTATAGGCGTCTTGGGTTTTCTTGAAACCAGGTATTGCTTATCACCTAGTCATTCGCCTTACACCACTGGACTCTTCTTTTACGTTGTCGTTGCGTATTCCTAATCCAAATTAGCCAGTTGTCTTCTCTTTTTTCTCCCTGCCTTCCTTGGCATTCAGTTCTCCTATTATGATTCTTATTTCTTATTTTTACATTGAGCCTTGGCATTGCCAAGAGTGGAGTAGAAATTTTCGATTTCTTCCTTAGTGCTAATCGTGGTTGGTGCATAGACAACTATAACTGCTATGTTAAAAGGTTTCCCTTTCAGTTTGAGCAGTAGGACTCTTTCGGATACGTGGCAGTATCCGAGAAAATATTTATTTATTTCGCCGTACAGTATTAAACCGACTGGCTTTTTCTTATATTTTTCACCCGCAGATATGATCTTGTGGTGGTCGCTGTTGAATTTTGCGTATTCCTAGAATTTTGATTTTCAATCTGATCATTTTCTGCTTGACATTCTCAAGGTGACAACAGTTGTTCAGCGTCGTTACGTTCAATTTTTCTAGAGTAAATTTTTTGATTGTTGCGCACAGTCTCCCCACACGGAAAGGAACGACATGAGCTTCGGTTGTACTAAATTTCAATTCTAATCTATGTGACAAGCAAAACATATTATGAATAAATAGAAGGAGATAATTAAGTTTAAATTTACAACGGTGAGGAGATGCTAACTAATTCGTTACGTTATGAGGAACTACATTCAGATATTGAAATTTAAAATCCTATATTTTTTGTTAAATATAGATTACTTTTATCCCCTAGACTAGAAGGAGTACGGGCCATGCTTATTAACTCCCACTCTGTCAGTGGGTGTAGGTTTTTTTCCTTCAATCCTCAGTATTTTCAGGAGAGAGCTGTCTGAAACGTTAAAATAGAGTTAGTAAAAGAGTGCCTATACATATAAAATCTTTGTTTTCAAATGCCCGCCCAAATTTCAATGTAGACAGTATATTTTTCTTTGTTTTCTTTAATGAAGATAATAGTTTGGTAGATCACATTTGTATATTACCTTCAACCAGAGAGATTTCCTGAAACTGAAACTGTAGGAGGGTATAATTCCGGGTCTTGTATTAGATTTATTGAAATTTTTCAGTGAAAATGGATGTCTCGAACTTGACATATTGAAATAGCTGTCCCCACTAAATATGATCTTCATTTACGGATGAATAAATGAATATCAGGTTTGTAGTGTGTGTGTGTGTGTGTGTGTGTGTGTGTGTGTGTGTGTGTGTGTGTGTGTGTGAAAAATCAAACAAAATGTATAAAAATTAAGACATATGATGGGTACGTGGAATGGACTATTTTGCCTATTTGAATCTGTAAAATAATATTTTTGTTTGTTTAACACAAGGCGATAATACCACTGGGAATTACTTGTGATATTCGAGGAAAATACAAGAAAGAAACAGGTTCAAAGAATTCAGAATATGTAGATAGATATTTTAATTCAGTTTTCAAAAATAGTATTTATCTAGGAAGTATAGAGTATTCCACAGTTTAGAAGAGCGAAATGAAACATGAAAAATGGTTGCATTAAGCTAGTTCATGATTCAAAACGTTGAGATCAAACTCGTATTTAACTTAAATCTATGGAGTCAACGGGGAACAGAATTCAACAGAACAATTTTTATTAAAAATGTTTGTAGAAAATGCAGGAAAGTCACGCCATATCAGTGAGAAAGTAAATGTTCAGGATCGATGACATTTAGTTTACTTCTTCATTTCATGCCAGGGTTGAAGTAAATAATGGCAAAATAGGGCTCTGGTTGTTAAATAATTAAATTACTTAGATTTAATTATCTTTATCACTAACCGTACTAACAACGCATGAATTACAGATATTAAATAAAGGAACACTTAGGGAGCGGCAACCCTTCTCTATATCACAGAATAATGCACTGATATATATATAGTGAGGTGAAACAAGAATTTGGACAGGAAAAATAGATTTATAATCATATATTGAAAGAAAAGCATTGTCTAAAGCTCACAATATATTCGTAAAACAATTATAAATATAAACAAACAGCAAAAATATATTATTTGACAAGTTTATATATATATTATCTACAAAATATTAAAACACGAATTGAAAAAAGTAATTGGACAGAATTTAAATTATGCTTTAAATGTGTTTAATATTTATTGGTCTTCTTTCATTTGAAACTACAGCTCTCAGTCTGTTCCTGTAGCTCTCTACAAGCGCCTGACATAATTTGGTGGGAATTTTATCCCAGTCTTCTGCAACATCATTTAATTCACTGAGGTTCTTTGGTCGCCTTTTACGAATTTGATTCTTCAGTGTTCTCCAAAGATTCTCTATTGGATTCATGTCCGACGATTTGCTAGACCATGTCAACACGTTGAAGTTATTGTTTTCAAGACATGCACTTGTTGCTTTGACTGTATGTTTCGCATCATTCTCCTGTTGAAAAACCCAATCTGGCCCAAATTCTAATTTCTCAACTGATGACTGCAAGCAAGCTTCCAAAATCTGAATATACTTGGCTGCATTTATTGTTCTCACAATAATTTTCATTTGCCCATTACCATTATATGCAAAGCATCCCCAAACCGTAATGCTACCGCCTCCAGGCTTCACAGTTGGGATGGTGTTCTTATAATTGAAGTCTGTTCCATCCTTTCCCCAAACATGGGTAGCATTGTCGTGGCCATAAATTTCAATTTTGCTTTCATCAGACCATAAAATTTGCTTATAATAGTCATCATACTTTTGTAAATTAATTTTGACAAATTCAAGCCTGTATTTTAAATGTTTTTTTTAGCAATGTGTTTTTTTGAGGAGAGCGAGATTTAAATTGTTGTCGGTGAAGTTCAGAACTTATGGTTTTCTTGCATACGTGAATTCCTGCATTGCTGAAATCTTTTTGAAATTTTCCCCGAGGCATTTTTTACTCGCCGTACTATTTTCCGTGAACATTTTTGTGATATTTTGCTCGGTGCACCTGTTCTTGGCATATTTCCATGAGTACTGAAAGCTTTCTATTTCTTAATTATGTTAATTATGTACCCAACAGGGTTCACAGGTATACAAAGGTCTTTAGAAATCTTACGATAGCTTTTTTCTTTATGTGCAGAAATAATTCGATCTTTAAGATCTTTCGACAGCTCTCTTTGCTTTGGCATCCTGCAGTACTGTTAGTGCGACGTGTTGGGATGATCTGACCATCAAGATAGCTAACAACTTCAAGTAATGCACATTCTAGACTATTCCATAAAATTCTAACACTTTCGAGTATGAAATACGCTCAAAACATTAATTTTAACCATAATTTCGGAACTGTCAAAATACTTGTTTTCACTACCTGTTTAAATAATTTGTATATAAAATATATATACGTGTAAAATAATTTATGTTTGCTGTTTATTTGCATTTATAATTGTTTTGCGAATATATTCTGAGCTTTAGAAAATGCTTTTCATTCAATATATGGTTCTAAATGAACTTTTTACTGTCCAAATACTTGTTTCACCTCACTGTATATTAGTATTGGTCTATGTTTCTGAGATGAGGTAGTATTTACAGTATTTACATTATTAGGACTATTGTCCTCATCTTTGTTGCCATTTGTACGACGTTCCGCCCATTGTACGCTTCGGCCTTCGTCAGATGCTAGGAATTTTGAATCGAACCCTTTATTACAATCACTGGAGTATATCACCCTCATTCCTTGCGTAAAACCTCGCTTGGAAGTCATGAATTAACTTTCTCTAACCTTTCACGTGACTTGTTTACCAATGTCTGGTATTTAACCCAAAGCTCTAAGAATCAAGGCACTTTAAACATAATGTCCAGCAATCCTTTTTTACCAGAGTATTACTGATTTCCATATTGTGTTCATCTCTATGCTTGCTCGGCTTAAGAGATTTTTGACTCCTAGCATATGTGCTGATTCCTTAAGTTAGTGTCTAACGGTAAGGAAGATATGCATGCTATCATGGACATAATCTCTGAACCATGCTAGTTTCTCGGACTAACTATAAGCTTAAAGAAAACAAAGGTTATGTATACACCCACAACTCACAAAATTATAGTGAACCAAATATATTTGTTAATAGACATAGGTTAGAAGTTGTTGATATCTTTGTTTAATTTGACAGCATATATATATATATATATATATATATATATATATATAAATAGATAGATAGATAGATAGATAGATAGATAGATATTATATGTATATATATATAATATATATATATATATATATTAAAATTGCAATGTAACTAGTAAACTTTGATTATTTAAGCATGCCTTTTCTAAGAGGCTAGTTAAGAAACTTGAGAATGCTTTAATATAAGTGGGTATGTTTGTAATGAACAAAAGCAGATATTCATTTAAAACTCAGATCAAACTCATTGTTAGAAATAAACATATTTTCTGGAATTTAAAAACTTTGTTTAACACACAAAACTCGCGAAATTTTACACCTCAATGCGAAATGTTTGTCATCCAATGGAAAGGCCAGAAATACACCCGGGAGTCAATTCTCAAACGAAATAAAATACGAGCTAGTTTGACCGTCTGTCACAGAGTGTCACGTCAAGTGATGACTATTATTACCTCTTTCTTTATCTCCCAACTCTCACCTCCTTCTTCTTCTTCATCTTTTATCTCTCAGCTCCTGTCTTTCAATATTCACACTGAGTGATAACTTCAAAGATATTGCTACCAAACCAACGCTCATATATGCACATATACCTTCCTTCAAGGACTATAACGATCTCTACCCTTAACCTCCTAATAATGTTTCTAATTAAACATTAAATTCTATCATTTCATGTTATTCTTTTTTTTTTAATAAATGCCTATTTTAACATGCAAAATGTATACTTTTATTATTCCACAAATCTACACATTACAACCTGCTGTCAACCTTCTGATTATTACGAATGTATGTTGTAGGGATTTCGGTTATGTATAATACAAAGCCGATTCAATAAACATTAACCATCTCCCTACGGCTTCCCTAGTGACCACAAAGTGATATGAACACACACTCTACTTCTTCACTAGTGAAATTCGACGTCTAAAAAAAAAAAAAACGCAGAGGGAAAAAAAAACCTATTACCACTATCACATTGATGACCCATGCAGTGGGATAATCCGTACTAACTCACTGGTGATCACCGACGTAAAAAAGAAAAATTAATGGAGGAATAACTTCTTCACTGGTGAACACCGATGTCCAAACCCAGCAAAGAACATGCTGTGGAAGACTCCCTACTACCTCACTGGTGAACACCGATGTCCAAACCCAGCAAAGAACATGCTGTGGAAGACTCCCTACTACCTCACTGGTGAACACCGAAGCTCCCCACACACACACAAAAAAAACAATCATGCAAAGGGAAACGTAAAACACATTTTACCTGAAAATTTACCCGCAGAATAGTTTCACATTCTGTAGAGTATTAGAAACATTATTAAGAACTGGATGTCATCTCTCGCCAAAAGCAATATCGCTAACTCCAACATTCTCACTATTTCATCGGCAGTACATCTTAATTTTATAATGATATTATTTTAATGTTAGTTCTAACCATCCCCACTAACTGATTAAAACATTGCCCACTACAGTTAACACTAGCATAAAAAAAATAATCTAATAACAAATTATTCATCGATGTTAGAATCCTATATAAAAATGCCCTCAAAAACATTAGGTTTAAACAGGAATTATTCTATAAAAAAAACAACCACAATAAAACTGGTATTAGTAAGTCTGAAAATATGAAAAGATAAATTTTATTGTTTCACCCTTCTTTTTGCCATTTATCTAACATTAATATAAGTCAATATTCCCTGAAATTGATTAATAAATATGTAATGCTAACAATCCACTAAGGAAGATCGTTAATTGAAAAACTTCGAGAATGAATTATTCCTGTACTAGCAATAATCAAAATATCATTCATTCTCATAATAATAAAATACATGACAAATTTTATAATAATAACCAAATAAATATAAATTAAGGATAACTGTCTCATTGAGGTATATGCATATCGGAAATATTCACATACTAAGCTTCTATTTTCCCTTAAAGTATATGAAAAATGAAGATATATATTTTGCAATTTCTGCCAAACGTTAAAAACACAGATATTATAATAATAAATAGTCTTCCTCTAGGCCCTACTTTAAATCCTAGACAGTTTTATTGAAATATTTCTGTGAATTAAAAGATGGAAACTCTCTCCACAAATCGAATGAAAGATAGTTGGTAAATCTCAAATTCCTATTACATTTAAAAATAGATGCTAACTATACTTTGATTAACAAATGAAAAATAATTATTGTTGTAAGAATCAATGTTTGAACGAACGAAAAGATATGATTTTTAAATGCCATTAAAAGTATAAATTTAAATTATTTTAAATTATTTTAAATTTTAAAACATTTTATAGTACATACGTACAAACATATGTAATTTTTTCCCACTTTACTTATTTTTATTATTTTTCTTTATTTTTCCATATTTAAATCAGTTGAAAATTGTCTTTGCAATTTTATACTTGTGAATGCATATTGTGGTTTTTACTACATTGTCTCTTTTCTTATCTGAATTATTGTATTTACATTTCCGTATAATATTTTCTCTTTAAAACATTTTCTTTTAAAGTTTTTCATAAAATATATTGATTTTTAATATATTTAAAAAAAGAGTAATTTTTAAACTGTTCTTTGGCAGGATTTTTTGTTTTATGTTTAAAATAGGTACCTCCACTAATTCCCGTAAAAATCAGCATAGCCTAATGAAAAAGCTACAAACTTACCGAAAATAAACTTTTATCATTAAAATGTTAATGTTATTATTAAGACGAATTTCAAAGAATGTTTTCATTATTTTTTGACCTTTTAAAATCCTTTGTAACACGTTCTAAATTTTAGTTAAAATGCTTGCTTTGTTTACGTCATTGCCTTCTACAAAGTTTAATATTGATTTTTTGCACTTTTTCCCTTGAAAAGTCATTATTTTCAAAATTCTTGTAAAAATCAAATAATTTTCCGATTTAATGAAACATTCAGAACTTATTCACAGATGAATGAAATTATATTTGAAATGTTTTTAGAAAATATTAGTATATATTTTTTAAATGTGTTAACCACACTGACTTAATTTAATCAAATTTTGCACAGAACATTCTTATTTGTTGAAATGTTTTTGTTAAACATAGGAGTCATTGGAGATCGTAAATCACTTACTTTTTACAAATTTGTATTATTTAACTTAAAATCTGCTCTTAAATGAAAAATAATGAATCCAATAAAACTATGACATTACTTAATTAGAAAAGATTTTAATTGTTTTTTAAATAAGTAATATTAAGGACACTATTTTCTGAAGAAATAATTTTTTTCTGAATGAATAATGAATTTTAACAAAAACCTTTCCATTTGTTTTTTACATTTTAATTACAATAATTTATAAAAGTTTAAAATCGTATATAATTCTATACTGGGGTATTTATTGAATGTGATATAGTAATTAAGTGGAAAAAATTTACGACTCCAAAACTGCAAAATTAATAAACGTAATTAGGCTTCCCTGATTATAAAATAATTCTGAATCTATTTTATTTTTACCTTTATTTCATTTATGGTAGACTTAAATTGTCATTATTATAAAACGGTTACGTAATTTAAGAGTTTTGTCCCTTCATTAGATTTATGAAAATTGTCGTTTTTGAACATGCGTACAACCTGTTATCACTTAATCAGTCAAAAGTCCGTCAAACGTTCGATCAGATGAACACGACAAATCGTTAATAATTTGTTGTGCATTACTTTTTTATGCTATAACTAAGTAATGTTTTTTTAAAATAAACTTGAATTAACTTTCAATTTTCTAATTTTAGTAAAACAAGGTGTCAGAAATCCCACTGAAATATTTTTAAAATCGATGACTTTTTGTTTGTTTACAAATTTTGTAAAATTAAAAAGATGGTAGCTTTTAAGAAAATCTAAGAAATCGAAATTAAATGTGACATTCCAATCTATATAATTTCTATCTAAAATACACCAGAATTTTTTACTTAATGGAAATAATAAATTTAATCATTAATCTTTTAATAAAATCTAAAGTGAAATCTTCAAGAATGCTTTTCATTTTTAAAATTTCATTTTAAAATTATGTATCGAAAATTTATGCCGAAATGTGGAGGTACCTAGTTTAAAATGTAACCTATATTTTTTAAAATGTAGTTTAGATTTTTAAATGTAAGCGTAAGAACAGCTGAAATCTATGTGCACGCCCACATTTAAATTATAATGCACATATTTATATATTAAAATATAAATATAATGATGTTTCAACACAAACAAAAGTTTTAAGCTTTGCGGGTTGACTTAAATGCGTATGTGCCAGCTTTCGAACACTACTTCAGCTCAAAAGTTTAAGAAATGCAGTGCTGTTGAAAAATATATATTAACCTAAAACTAATAAAAATTACAAATTCTATTACCTATCTGAGAGTTGGGAATAATGGTAAATGTATTCGAGGTTGTAATATTTTTATAATACCTCTCGCTATAAACCCTGAAAAGATTATCAAGAATCAAATTAAGCTAAAGTACAGTAGCCAACGTTCGACTGACCTAGCATAATATGTAATTATATATATATATATATATATATATATATATATATATATATATGATAACCTTTAATAAAACATCAGGTGCATATTACGATCTGACCTTTAAAAGATTTGAATTTAAGTTCACACGAGGTTATTATAATTTCTAATAATATATGAATAAAATAGTGCTTTTGCTGTATTTCCTATTGTTTAAAAACAACATATTCATTCACCTATATATATATATATATATATATATATATATATATATATATATATATTGTCTGTGTGAGTCCGAGAGTCTATATGTATATTTATTTATATTCTAATATATATATATATATATATATATATATATAGAGAAAGAGAGAGAGAGAGAGAGAGAGAGTAGATTATTATATGAGTGTCAGTAGATCTTCGAGTAGCATTTGTTACACTCTTTTGCTAGTTTTTTTAATAAATCTAATCGAAATACAATGTACATGCAGGTGTTAAGGGCTACATTTTTCTTTCCATACTGCATTAATATGCTATATACAAAGGTGGTTTAAGATATGTTTCTCATTGAAGGATTTCTTTGTGAAACTGATAAACTCTTAAACAATTTTTGAAGAAAGGTTTCTTCTAAGTAAAGCTTCACATTATGTATATCTTTACTTTTCATTATTTTGTACCAGATTTCTTGACATCCACATTTTATTCGTGGTAAATTATGTTTCTACGGTTATCTTTATCTTTGTTTCATCATATATATATATATATATATATATATATATATATATATATGAAATTAACCATTCCTTCGTTTGAAAAATGTAAGGTACAGTAATAAAACTATTTGAACATATTCATTCATTATAAGTTTACATTATTTTACACATGCTAGCCTCAAGCTAGATTACAATTAAATACATTACAAGTTATTCGTAATCCTTAAAAGTCACTTTCTCATGTTCTTTTGATTTTTACCCAATAGTTCCTTTTTATAATGTTTTTTTAAAATCATTTATATTTCTGAGATCAGTTAGATAATTTCATTTTTTGAAGCTTTGCCAGTAATTTGTAATGGAAAACACCTACTGCGTTGATAAGGTTAAGCCCTTTGCGGGTTCCTTTACGTTTAACTTATTGGTTGTTACCTTGTTGAAATATCCCACATACATTAACATCTAAGGTTTTTTACTAATGTGAACGAATTAGCATCTAGTTTTCTACGATATATTGCTTCCTTCGGGATTCCATGTATCAAATGAAGTCCCCCTGCCGCAACAGAAATAACTAAAACCAATGATAACTTAATTTACGTGTTTTATTAAAGGTTATATTTGTCGTTCATAGTTGATGGGCTGTTCACAGAAAATTCAATTTATGATTTATCAGACAAATATTATTTTTCAAAAATTATGTATAAAAATGATCCCCAATGAATACGTGATTTTGTTTTAATATTTTTTTATCCGTCAGGATATAAAACCATTTTTCTTTGTTCATTACGAATATTTTCCTCAGGAACCAATGTCTCAGCTTCTAATAACATTCTGTTGGATTCGTCTTGAAATGGCTTTGCCGTTTTAGGATTGTTCGTGAATAATCTGTCCCTGAAATGCTGATGGCTATAGTAATAGTAAGCGTTTTCTACTAGGAAAAACATTCGGCATTCATAAACCAAGTAGTCAGCAAGACTATCGGTGGAAATGTAAAAAAAAAAAAAATATTTCTCTTAAAACATTTTTTCCGAAAAATAGTTTTCCCGAGTCAGTAGCTGTTAACAATCTTTCCAGTATTGATGATAATTGGATTAAACTTTTATTTGAAGAACTGTGGAACATCAAATATCCATCATGCCAGTGTTTTCTTTTTGAGTTACATACGCTAAATATCATTAATTCTCTATGTATATGTAGCGCCATTTCACAAGGTTAGAAGAGAAGGATTCTTCGCTAAAATCTATGGTCTTCATTCGCCTAAAAAACATATTTTAATATTTTGATCTTAGAAAGCGCTTATTTACCGCTGACATTTTCGATATTTCAAGATGGGTTTGATAGCATGCTATATAATTGGAATATTAAAATTATGCAAAAAATAACATACAAAACAATATATTAGTAAATAATAATGATAACAATGATAATAATAATAATTACAAAACTAAGCATGATGATGATCATAATAATATTAATAATAATAAAGCAAATAATAATATTTAATAACTATAATAATATGGCAGACCGCCTGCAGTCTCTCTCTCTCTCACCGGCGCGACGTGGCTTCCCTGTGTCTCTTCTATAAATACTTCCATGGCTTCTGCTCCGATGAATTTAGATCATTGGTGCCCTCTAGGTCCGAATTTGCACAAGATACTAGATTAGCAACTAGATCCCACAGTTCTACAGTGAAACCGATTAAAATGCAACCGCAACTTCTACTTCAACAGTTTCTTTTCTCGTACTTTGCGACTGTGGAATTCCCTTCCACATGACTGCTTCCCCAACGGCTACAATTTCCAGGAGTTTAAATGTAAGGTCAATAGACACCTCCTAACACAATAACTCGCCTCCATTCTTTCAAACACTCTTCTCAACCTCCCAAATACCTATCACCCCCCTTCTGACATTTCCTATATCTAACCACTCTTTCTATTTACCTTTCCCTATGTAGCCCCCATCGCAATAGTGGCAGTGGAATGCTTTGCTTGGGGTGAAACGATTAAAAAAATATAATATGAGAAATTATAGATAGTAATAAGAGAAATGGAGAAAAATAAGGAAAAACACAATTAATTATGAAATAGAATAGAATTATATAGAGAGACAAAAATATTACAATGTTAAGAATATATGGAATTATCTTTAAATTCTTTAATAATGTCTAGTGGTATTTTAGATTCATGAATTATATATTTGTGAAAAAATGCAGAAGAAATATAATGTATTAATCATGTGTTTATAATTGTTAGTAACGTTATTAGGATTTCGAAGTACTTCCTCTTTAAAAGATTATGTTTTATTTTAATTAAATTCCCATTTAAGAAGCCAAAATCATATTTTACATTATTTCCAGTTTGAATGTATGTTAAATCGTAAGTCTCTTTTATCTGTCTTGGGAATGATAGCATGACCTCACTCCATAGCGAATGGAATTTACAGATTTTTTCCCTAATAGAGTGTATACCTATAAAAACCTGTAGTATATTGTCTATCCTGCAATTTCCTCATAGCTTGGTTTGGATAAAGTAATTATTTGCGCGTGAATGAATGTAAAATACTTAACTGGAATTTGAAATTTTCTCTCCGATTGCACATTCTATTACACCAGCACACATGACCTTTTATCAAATCGGAAATATTTATGGGATTTAATTCTAATAATATGCATAATACTTAAGTAAAAGAAAAATGAATACATTTCATAGTTGTTTAAACACGTATACTCCAGTAGAGCACAATTCTATGGCCCTTCCAATAAGAATGTTGTTTATTGAATTTGCCTTCTGGACTAATTGGCAAACGCAGAAAGTCTAGCTACATTTATATTCAATCCGATTCGTTGAGGAGAAGAGAAAGATGCTTATCTTTCCTAAGATTATTTATGTGAAGATAAACATAATGGTCACAACTTGAATTTGAACATAACATATCGACATCGTTTTTAGCGCCTAGAACGCTACGCTATAAGTAAATCAAAAGCGAGTATCATTTATATTATTAATCATCTAGTTGTTTTCTGCGTTCATTTTTTTCTTCTCTACGCTAATTACTTGAAGGAAAATTATAATTGCGTAAGTAATTTTGTTTCTTAATATCGAAACTTTCAAGCCGAGTAAATATTCACGCTTAAATATCTTTGTCGCTTACATGGTTGCACATCATCCTGACATTAAAATAAGCAACTTTTTTGATAAACGATTTTCCAAATCTGTATTTCAAAATAATTAACATATTCCCTTTATCATGCCAACTGGTTAGTAATTCTATTTCAATAATTTTATTTCGTTAGGCTGGAACAGGAATAACGAGAGTGTTCGCGTAATATCTCTATACGGGAGTACTGTTGCTGTCAAAAATGAGGGTAAATTATTTGAGGGATTATATTATTTGTGGTTTACGCACAGGTTATCGATCATGAACCTGACTGGAGAGAATAATAAGGCACAGTTAAGAATCAAACACGCGACAAGAGTTTATATATGAGGTAGTAATGTTGAATACCTAAGATAATATGCATATATATATATATATATATATATATATATCACATCCTGATTGAGCTCTCTGGAAGAATGGTAGACTTTGAAAAACAGTAGCTACTCTGGCATCTACGCATCGTTCATTCAGCAATGAATTAGAACACTCTCAGCTATTGGGCGTGTATAATGATAATATACACGCTAAGAAGTCTGCCTCCTTCTACCGAGCGCCCGTGCTCAGAGGTAGAATCGCCGACTGACGCCAATTCGGTTGGATTTCAATCCTGGGTAAAATGCAATCGGCTGACTAAACGTACTGATGAGCTGTGATATAGCAAAACAGGTCTGTCTTCGGATGACTATATATATATAACACGTTACATTGCATTTGAATACATGGTTCTGTTGTCATTTCGTGCTATCACGCGGTGTGACGTCATAGAACCGCATTGCAAATTTGCGAACTGCGTTTGTTATTTTTGGTAAATATTGCTGTTGCCTAGCAGAGTTTTATGCCAACACAAAATAAAAAAGGTCGGCGATGGTGGATATTACTGTATTACCGTCTTAATAACCTCTCTGAAGCTGGCTCATGTGAGCCGAAAGCTTGGAACAAAATTTTAAAAAATTATCCAAATTTTGGAGAATTTTTGTCTTTATTTTCAACTGAAATTAAAACCAAATTACAACGTTTAGAACGACTCAAGATTAAACATAATAGGCATTCATTGTCTCTTATATTTAACATTATATATATATATATATATATATATATATATATATATATATATATATATAACGTTTTTATCATAATATAGAGGATAATAATTTACTAAATTAGCAACTTGTATTCAATCAATAGACATCATAATCCCTTGATCAAATTTCTTCACGGCGTTATGAAATTTCGTTAATGATCAATTAACTGGTTTGTTCCTCAGTTCCTTGCAATGTGTTATGAGTTATCCGGAGCCTATCATTCACCGCAGGAAACAATGATGCGATCGTGATGCGAGGCGAGAGATGTTCAAATATGTCACCTTGCCTTCGATAGACATCATGAGAAATCAAACTTAAATTAAACATGCGGATTAATGGTCTTGTTTGGAGCACAGTGCATGCCATACAGTTCTAATTCCCGGTATGTCATCATAATGCCCAAACAGCGCAAGTGAAAATCTCTGATATTGCACGCGAGGAGGTCACAGGAGGTCTCCATTAAATAGAATTTCATAAGCTAAGTTATTGTGACATACTTATATTTCTGACCTATCGGCCAAACATAATAGGTTGAGATTTCGAATTATGCCCAACAGTACTGGCATAAGATGGCCTGAACTAGCAATTCGAGCCTCATTTAATTACGTGTCAGATTTATGCGTGTTTCATCCGATCTTTATTTAAAATTCCCCGAGGCGGTCATTTAAGATAATTCGAAGCAGTTATCATACTTTAGAATCTTGAAGCGAAGCGCTCACTTTAGATAATGTCGACACTGAAAAGATTCATGCAAGGCAATTTTGATTTTTCCATTTGAATCTCAATAAAAAACCTAAATAATTGTTATGCGAAGAATTACAGGTGTGTTTCGCCATATGTGTTTGGATTCCATTATCAATATATATAACATTGTGTTTATTATTTCTCAAATTTTATCGGTTACTCTCTTTTGAAAATCTAACTGATACATTGAAACTCTACGAATAGGATAACAGTGAAGATAAAAGATTTCTTAAAATGCAATACAAAAATAGTATAAGTATATCAACATATTTGTACTTGGTTCTCTCTTGCTTTAGCGTGCCAGTTATGCCCCATCAATACTTCATCTATAATGAACTATATTGTTTTGATTGCGGGAAAAGAGGGAAAAGACATATCAGAGATGCTACATGATTTAAATAAAAGGAAGAAAGAAAACAAAAAGAAAGAAAGAAATTAGGAAAATAAGAAGAATGAAGTGATTATCTGCTAATTACTCATAAATAATAGACTATCCCATTTTCATTGGTTGGAAAGAGAGAAAAGTTATACCAGAGAAGTTATTTGGTTTCAGTGAAAGAAAGAAAGAAAGAAAGAAAGAAAGAAAGAAAGAAAGAAGTGTTTAAACATTATCATTAATGTAAACATTGCAATATGAGCTCTGGTAAAAATACTAGAAAATCATTAGTGTTAAAATAAATTGCAATATGATCTCTGGGAAAAATACTAGAGAAAACAATTAATATAAAAATTACTAGAGAAAACGATTAACAACAAAAATTTGCAATATTAACTCTCGTAAAAAAAGTTTACAGAACATTTATAAGCACAAAAAATTCAGTTAAAGACACATGGCCCAGTGGAGATAGACATTGGTTAGTTCCTGTCACTTGTCCCAAAGACTTGAGAGTTCAGGCGACAGCAGTAGTGAACAAGTAACTTACAGGGTTAGAGGGAGATAACTCATGACTACCAGGAGTGGCTCTACGCAAGGGATGAAGTTGATATATCCCAGTGATTGTAATAAAAAGTTCTGTTCGAAATTCTTAACATCTGAAGAAGGCCGGATCGTACGACGGCAGAAACGTCGTACAAATAGCAATAAAGATGTAGAAAATAGTCGGAATAATGTAAATACTGGAAATGGAAAACTTGCCATTTCTTTCAAATATTTTCATTTTCACCCGCTCACTTCTTAAAATAATAGCCGGAATTCATATCCATGATTCTCATAATATTTTCCTAAATTTGTAAAGTTCAAATATTTATCGAGGCAACAAATGAGTTTCTATGAATATTAAGACATTAACTTCAGAGTTAGGATTAATCAGCAAACTAAAACAGGACGATCGTTAAAATGTCATAGGTATTTCTAGTATGCTTTACAAATTACTAGTATCATAGCCCGGCGTTGCCCATGCAACTCAGAACATTTTAGTAGTAGGATAATATGACACATTTTATTTTACATATTTTGTTTTTGTTGCAAAAAACACTTTTCTTTAAAAAAATATTTCTTTTGTTTCAAAATTTCGAGAAAACATATTCACATTTTTTTGTTGACCAAATAAATTTTTAAAACATCGGAATAAAAAATTAAATATAAAGGCTTTTTTTTTAAATAAAATATATTTTAGTCGTGTTTGAAACGGGTGATTTGATTTCTGTGGCGTAATACGTCGGAATAAAAATTAAATATAAAGGCTCATTTTTTTTAATAAAAATATTTTCATCGCATTTCACACCTGTGATTTGATTTCTGTGACGTAATTCAGCAACCAACTTAGATCTTAGATGTTTTACGGAGCAAATGTAAATAATCGGGTCCATTGGCCAAAAAGTGCGAAACGGAAAATTGCTGAACTTAAACTCAAAAAGTATGTGTCAACCTGGCTTCCCTGTATATATGTGTCCCTAGAAAGTTTGAATAGGTTAGCTTAAAAAAAGTAGGCGTGCATACGGAACAGTCACACACAGACTCACAGATTGCCTTTTATATTTCTAGATACATATATATTTTGACACATATTTTTTCCATATTTGTTGGTTTCAATGGTAATGTTTTAGTTCATTAGTATTTCTGTTTGTAAACAGATTTTTGAATTTTCAATCTATATTTGGTAATTTAAAAATATTCGATAACTAGCAATCTTCATATTTGTGTCATGTCTTTTCATGACGTAGGCCATCATGGTCTTCCACGTCTCTCTAATCCTGGTGGCTCTTAGGACGCTTTCTCCTGGTACGCCATCCAAACTGTTGTCCACCTGCTCAGTTCTGTCAAATATATTATCCGCTTCTTAGCCCTGTCTCTTTTCCCCTCTATCTGACTAGTGAGTATCAGATTCTCTAAGCCCTTCATTCTCATTACCTGTCCCAGGAACTTTAGCTGCAATTTCCTGATGTTTAGTATTAATTTACTTATCGTTTTCATCTTTTCCAAGACCTCATCATTGCTCACATGCTCGATCTATGATATCCGCAGCATCCTTCTGTAGAACCACATTTTCCTTGCTTCAAGTTTTTCCTTTATTTTTGCTGATATTGTCCAACATTTGTTGCTATATTCATGAATAGTCATCACATCGCAATCCAGTACTATGTTCTTTGTTTCTTTCTTTTAATATTCTAATCAGCTTCTGCAATGCGTCCTTGACCATGCCAATTCGTCTTCAGATCTCAGTGCCGCACATTTCGTCTTCTTTTAGAACACTTTTTTAAAGATTTCTCCCCCAACAAAGCATTCTTACTGCTACTAGTGCGCAGGAGGTTACATGGGACTGAAATGATGAGAAAGAGGAACAGGTTATAAGGGATGTCAGGAGGAGGGTAATAGAAGATAAGAATACTGGTGTGAATTGCGAAGCGAGCATAAGAGAAGTATGCAAGTCAGTGAAATAGAAGACTATTGACCTTACATTTAAATTCTTTGAGATTGTCGCTGTCTGGAAAGCAAGTATACGGAAGGGAATTCCACAGGTAGGAAGTGCGAGAAAAGAAACTATTGGATAGAAGTTGCGGTTATATTTTATTGGTTCCACTGAAGAACGGTGGGAACTAATTGCTAGTCTAGTAGCTCGAGTATATTAAAAAATACGAGGCCTCAGTGAGCTAAGTTCATAGGAGCAGAAGCAGTCATAGAATTTGTAGAAGAGACACAGGAATGCCACATTACGTCGGTGAGAGAGTGACTGCATCTGAGCTACCAAGTCGGAATTGATTTCATTACAGATTCTCCGTTGGATTTTGTCAGGTATCCCTTTGTGAACAGCAGGGGAACTCGACCAACTGTGACAGCCGTATTCAATACAGGCCGGATGGTAGATTACTATATGTGCAGGATAGATTCAGACGGCAAAAACGTCGTGGTCCAACACATTGAACCGACATCTTAGCAGCGAATGTAGCTAAGGATTCGATATTGTCATTCCACTTTAAGTCTGCTGAGCGAGTTAGGCCAAAAGGCGTAGTGTTTTGAATTTAGGGAAGCTAGTCCGTATCATGCAAATTGGGGGTAGAAGCGATTGTCTGTGATGGCTAACAGATAGAAGATTCTGTTTGAAAGTATCAAAAATTTAGAAGCAGTCCGCCAGAGATTGGAGTTCATTTTCAAGCTCAGCAGCGAGGTTCGCTTTGTCACCTTCAGCAGATTTTTGATCGAGGCGAGAATAAACGGTGTTGTCGTTAGTGTTTATACGTACTTGGGATCTGATTACATTTGGTAGATCGTTAATGAAGATTATGGTACGACGCGTGGCTCCTATAAAGCAGGAAGATGTGATTCCAGCGGGCAATGGATGCTGAGTAAGCAGAGGAGAACCAGGAGGCGAATGAAATTTAAGTCGAAACTTCCTGGCTAGGATGAAAGCATTGACGTCAACTTTAACACAGGAGGAGACCTAAGACGCACAGTCTACAACGTGAAATCTAAAAACTTTGTTCCAAGGGACGTAACACAGGAAATCACGAAACGAGTCCCAGTTTGCTCTTTGTTAGCTATAGGATATTGTGCTGGTTTGGTTTTCTTAGGTGGAGTGTGAGTTGAAAGAGATGTTAACGGAAAAGACCGCATGGTCAGAGTTTCCAAGGCGGCAGAGCTGATTGACATTGCAAGTGTAAGGGATGGATGTGAAACAAAGGTCTCACAGTGAGTCAGTTCCATTAGGCTTATTAGAGAGACACATGGGGAAATCCACTACTTCCGTAAGGGATTGAGTGATTGAAAAATTCATGGTTTGGATATCAGCAAGATCGGCAATAGAGTTTTCCAGCCACTAGACGTGGTGGGCGTTATAGTCACTAAACACAAATATATGGGCAAGCAGATGAGAAGAAATAGCTTTATCAATATTATTGGAAATACTGTCAAGGAGATGAGGGGGAGTGACAGAGAAAGAAAAGAAAGCTAACCGATCTTAATAGGGAGAGACGGAAACACATGTAATAATGATCTAGGGATTCAAGTGAGATCACCCTAGACAGAGAGAGATATTTACTGACATATACAGCAAGCACATGCAAATGGACATTGGAGTTCTTCCTGAAGAGGGGAAGGTAACCAGGGAGAAAGGACAAGGTTAGTATTACAGAGGGCTAAGGTGTCAGCTGAGCGTATTTGGAGGAAAAATTCAACACTGCAAAAATTAATACGTATACCTCGTTCGTTTGCGAATGTGATGTTGACAGGTTTGGGTGTTTTTTGATTAGCGGGTTTCATTTTGCTATTTTGATAGTGTGAATTCATGGTTAGTGAGTTTCTTAAGGGAGAGGCCTAAAGTAGAATTTGTCGGTCGCTGTGTGCCGCACGAGCAGGATGGAAACTGGCGCAGACTGCAGCATAATATGGCGTTAGAGTTGCCCACCGGAGATTCATGCATGGACACCCATCCATGCGCGATATGACAATACAAGAAACTCCGATATTATTCAACTGTTGATAAGAGCAGCCTCTGAAGACGCTACGCAAGAATATGGGGCTCCTAATTACCAGTCGGAAGCAGCAACCAGGAAACTGCCGACCCAGTACACTCAGATTGAAGATACGTTGCCACAATCCACAAATATTGCAAAAGGTTTGCGACAGCTCTACCACTAGGATCGGAAGAAAGAAAAGAAACCTCAAACCCCTTCCTAAACAAAAAAGCATGCACCTGTAATCCTGTTCAAAAGAAGAGGGTAGAGTGTCAACCGGGTGATAGAAGGGTCTATCTACTCCAATTTAGAAAATATATTCCTAGTATAAGTCAGAAGAAGCCTTCAATGCCAAAATCATCTTTACATTACCTTCCCTAACAAGTTTAAGGAAAAGACAAATTTAAATAAGCCTTTACCACCGCAAAAACTACTGACTCAATTTTTAACTGGAAGGAATCAGAAACTTTTTGATTTCATTTTTTAAAATTCAACCGGCGTTATATTGCCGGAAGTTAAATGTGTAGTACAAAATAGATAAATACATTTACAAAATTAAACTAGTAACAAAAAGAAAGAAAATAAAGATTACAAAGCAAGCTTACCAGCCATCAAAAAACCGAGATGAGTGTAACGTCAAAAGACCTCATGGTGAATTCATTTCAACTCTTTCAGTTACGAATAAAGTAGAAGACTGACAAATGACCAGAGAGAGGGTGAAGAGAAGAAAAAAGTGTATGTCCAAGAGAGAGGTTTAAGGGAAGGAATGAGCGCAGATCTAAGAGAGAGAGTCAAAGAAAGGAAAAAACAAACGTCCAATAGAGAGAGTGAAGGGAAGCAAAGAGCACACGTCCAGGAGAGATGGTAAAGTAAAGTAAAGAGTGGGACACCGAGTCAAAGAAAAACTACCAAAAATCAGGAATTTAAACTCCTGGAGATTGTAGCTGTCGGGGAAGCAGGCATGTGGAAGGGAATTCCACAGACGGAAAGCGCGAGAAAAGAAGCTGTTGGAGTAGAAATTACGATTACATCTTATCTGTTTCACTGTAAAAGTGTGGGCCCTAGTTGTTAATCTAGTATCTCGTGTAAATTCGTACCTGGGCGGCACTAATGGCCTAAGTTCATCGGAGCAGAAGCCGTGAAAGAACTTGTAGAAGAAGCCACGTCACGACATTGAGAGAGTGGTTGCAGTGGTTGTTGTATTTTGTCAAGAAGCCTGAGGAGAGTAGCAGGGGCACCCGACCAGATGTGGCAGCAGTATTCAATACACGGGCGGATGGTAGATTTATATATGCGCAGGATAGATTCAGACGGGAAAAATTTTCGGGGCCTTCACAGAGAACTGACCTTCATAGCACTGGACTATAAATGGATTCGATATAGTCATTCCATTTGATGTCCGCCGAGAGTGTGGGACTAAAAAGACAGCCTGTTTATATTAGCGTTTTTCGCTCCTCTGTTTGGTTATAGTGGGTTTTCCTTTATAGTGAAGTGTATGTGTGTTTAAACAGATTAATTTGATTTGGCCTTGTTAGCAGATAGCCCACTATAAGACGGGTACAAAACAAAAAATATATCAATTAAGGTTTTTATAAATAAAAGTATTGTCTTTTGGTTGGTACAGGGTCATTAAAATGTTCATATTAGTAATTGCTGAAAGATTATATGCTTAGGTATGTGTGAGCGTTTGTTTGTTAGGAGCGTCTTTGAAGTCTCAGCTTCGTCTTTCGTGTACCGGTCAGTTATTAAGTGGATTGGTGAACAGTGAAGAAAAGAAAATGAGAGAGGAAGAGCGGTTATAATAAAACGATCACTTGACGTTTTTCTAGCGACGTGTTACCTATGATCGTATATTCTCTAGGATGTGCGTTGTGGTGCAGAAATCGGGGAGGCGAGTTCGAATTTCAGTTGAATTCCTTGTAATCACTTACGCGCAAATACGATTGGGAAAGGTATTAATCCGGCTCTTCTCTCCAGTTATGGGATAAATAACAGGACATATTGGGTTTTATAGCTTTGGTCGGCAACCAGTCTACCGCAAAAATTAATGGCAACCTACTACACAATAATCTTGTGCCCAGTCAGTCATGTCTATTTCGAGACACGATCACCCAAGTGTGTATCACGTATGGCACTTAACTAACTGACTGATTTTCTCTATTGCGACTGCCTTTTTGTCACGTCCTTTTATTTCGTTTTCTAGAGCTCCAAACAGATCATTTGGGAATTCACAACCGGATATAAACAAATCGGCTCGCGAAAAGGGTCCGTATAAAAAATTTGATATTTAATTTTTTTATAATTAAAAATTTTTGGGATTTTTGTTTTTCTTTTTTTTCAGATGTTTCCTAGTTTGCTATTTGCCGAAAAGATTTCACATCGATGTGAGAATTTTTCGCGAGTTTTGTGTGCAAATTTTGTACATTCCAGAAAATTATTTTCTTTTTTCATCTTTTTTTTCTAACAAAATCATAGAAGCAGAGCTGAATTTTAAATTTACAATGTTTTGTTCACTACATTTTAAAGTCATACATTCTCTTTTCTTGTAAATTATTTGTACTCCTTTTATTCACTTTTCTTCATCTACATTTTTAGAAGATCTTGTCGTTTTTTTTCCGTGTCTGCTATCAGCTCTGTATCATCTGTGTATCTTATGTTGTTCAAATTGGGACATCCGATGACGAATACTGGCATAACTTCTACTGTAATCAGAGTACACAAAATGCTTTTAGAGATGAAGGTGTAAATAAATGTAACATATAACTCTTAATTATGACCTTGCAGTATCAATCAAAGTTTGGCAGAATACTCTGTCAAAATGGCAACTAAAAAAGAAATGTATCAAACTGTCATACAAGTGGATATTTTCCCTAAAAAATATTATTGCTGCAATTGGTATTAGAGATCAAAATACTCGTTGAATCGAAAATATGAAAAAAAAGATAGTCAGTGAAAAACTGGGGAATTTTATGTGAATGTTTTCCTTAAAAAATAAACAATTCTATGTACTGTGAATATGTATTTAATAATGCACCACGGAAAATAATTTAAAAAATAGATACTAGTTCTAGAAAAGTCGGAAATATATTTTACCCCAATATATTTTGTGTCTAATTTCCACGTTCTAAATAAAAAGGGAGCAGTAGTTACAAAATCAAATGTGGGAATTGAAGAAAACTCCTTTGAAAACAATTGTTATTTATGAATATGTGGGAATGAATGATATGTTTTTGAAAAGGATCTTTTATCCGACATTATTTTCTTTTACTGTTAGTCCTGTTTAGGATATTAAAGTTCGGAATATGAATAGAGGGTTCAAATCCCATCATTGTATTAAAATGAAGCTGACATAATTTATCGGTTGTATTTAATCACATTTACTTAGATGAATGTATATACATACGAACATACACATACGTACACACACATATATAAATACGTGCATATATATACGTAATAAAATTTGACACTGTTTCTAATATAATTGATTCCCTGTATCATAAATCGCTGTACATTTATTAAAATATAAGGGTATGAATCATTTTTTTAGAATATGTCTCATCAAGTTCTATGAGTTTCTTCAGTCTTCTAGAATATTAAAGAGCCTTTTAAAACACTTATAACTTGCATTTTGTGCGGCTATATAAGCCTGAGCGTTTGTTGCGTTGTCATTTAGGAAAATCGAATGGGAAAGTTTATTTTTTATCATATATCTTATTTGGTTCAGTGTATATATGCTACATGACTAAGCAACGTTAATTAATTTAAAAAAAGATCTCAAATTATTCAATCTTAACAATGCTGTCTCATAAAAATGCTTTTACCACTGAACAAACAAGATGATCTGGAAGATGGATCGATAATTTTTAATATAATAACAATCACTTAAACGAATGCAGTATAACGCTCAAAATCTACATTGTTAGCGGCTACCATTTCCTTTGAGCATCAATCAAATTTAGTAACGAATTAATAAAAGTAATCGCTAAACACGTAACACGTTTATAGAAAAAAAAGAAATTAAATTTCTTAAATTTATCAACTTAGTTCATAGAAGAAAAACTGGATCATGATATTAACACTACAATGAATGTGTAAAACGAGGAGAATATTAACCATTAAATTAATTTTTTTAGATCACAAAAGAAAATACTAAATGCCTGTGAAGTGAAGACAGGCAGTTATATCATCCTCAGTTCGAATGCAAAGAATATGTAAACACAAATGGAAAGACAACGAGTCTCAAAATTATTAATCCATCCAAAAGGATAAAAATTGACCCTAGACCGAACTTCAGCGATAAAAACAATAACCTCAAAATCTAATTCAGCGTTTGAGTCAGAAACCCAATAAAATTGGAACCAGGAATCCAAAAAGATTCTGAATCAGAAACCCAACTAGATTCGGCATCGGAAACCCCATCAGAGTTTGAATCAGGAAGGCAATCACAGTTTAAATCAGAAATCCAGTTAGACTCGCAGTCAGAAAGACGATCAGTGCCGAACCAGAAACCTAATCAGATTCGAAATTAGAAACCCAATCGGAGTCTGAATCAGAAAAAAGTCAGACTTAGATTCAGAAACTGTCAGATTCTGAATCAGAAAACCAATCAGAGTCTGAATTAGAAACCTAACCAGATTAGTAATCAGAAATTTAATCGCATTCGGAAACAGAAATCCAATCAGAATCTAAATTAGAGCACAATCGGATTCGGAATAAGAAAAAAGCCAGAGTCTAAATCAGAAACGAAATCAGAGAAAATCAGAAACCCAGTCCAAGAGTGAATCAGAAACCCATCACCTTCGCAACCAGAAAATTAATCTGAAATTATATAAGAAACCCCAATCTGATTCAGAATCAGAAATCAATCAGGGTTTGAATCAGAAATCATATTTGGAATTAGAAAATCAGATTCAGTAACAAAACCCAATAATCTTCCGTACCAGAAACCCAAACAGTTTCGAAATCAGAAAGCCCATTATATTCGAAATCAACATCTTAATCAGTTTCGAAATCAGAAAACTAGTCAAAGTCCGAATAAGAAACCTAATCCGATCGGGAATCAGAAACTGATTCAGATTCTGAATCAGAAAACCAACAATATTTGAAATCAGAACTCTAATCAGTGTCTGAGTCAGAAATCAAATCAATGTTTAAATTAGAAACCCGATCATAGAGTCCGGAAGTTCTGATAAAGAATCCGCGAAAAAAAAAAAAAAGGAGAAATGTGGTCAAACTAAAACTGCAGCCATATTAGTAATATATTCAAACGTATAAATCAGCAAAGCAGAAAATATTGGTCTGCAGATATCCCAAGAGGGAATGACATTATGACACTTCTAAATCTAGTAATTAACCATATACTATTAAAGAACTGTTAAAGAATGAAGAAAACGCTATATTTAGAAAACTGTTTATTTCATTTTTATGGTAAGCAAATTCATATTTAATAATATGAAGTGACTTTTTGAAAATAAAGAAGAGAAAACGGATAAAAGAAACAACGGCTATTATGGATGAACACATTTTATGGGAGAGCTTAAAAAGCTTGTGGCAAACACTGCTAATATGAACACTGAGAGCAGGAATCTGATTTTCATTCAGTTACAAAGATTACTTGTCTAAAAGAAACTGGAATGTTATGTTATTGACCGAGTGATTCGCGTATTAATGGATAGTGAATTCGAAGTAAGCAACACATCGTCTAATATCGAATGTCCGTTTATCCTTGAACTTCTAAATATTTAGGAACAGCAATAAAGTGGAGGAATTCATTAAGTGAATTTTAAAAAATTCTAAGTTAATTAATAATAGGTGGAGATCTAGAGCAATAATAGCTCTTCTGGCATTTATTCCTTTCACTAGAGAAAATATACTTTCTATTTGAAATTTGTAGAGATATTTCTTACAAAAAGACTAACCATAGGTTTACTGACTAAATCTACAATGCAGACCATTACTAGGAGCTATATATTAGCTTGGAGACCCACAAAAAAAAAAAAAAACAAAAAAAAAAATAGATTCTGTGTAAAATTATGTTATCCAGAAATAGCGAGAATGGAAATTCCCAGTGTCCATAAAGGGAAATCAATTAATTTCATGATCTTTATGACCTCTGTAAAAAGAAGATGGTTTCAGATTGCATTTATTTTGTTTTACAAAACATTATAATTGCATCTTATGCTATAATTATGCATAAAGTCCATATTATTTTGAGATAGCTATCTTACTTGGGTATGTTATTTTCTAGAAATAAAATATGTTTTTTGTGAGATTGTATATTATGCTATGAATATAGTCTGTTAAATGCATTGACATATATAAGTAATATCCAATTACATAATTAGCAGTTTAAAACATAACATTACGGTGATATTTTATTTTTATATTTAGTGCGTATATAGCAGAATCAAATTGTAGGCAGAGGTTGCGATTTTAAGATTTACAACAAATTAATACTCTTTTCATTAATTTTAAACAAACTTCATAACAAAAAAACAACGGGTTACAAACATTATTGACACCACTATATATATATATATATATATATATATATATGTGTGTGTGTGTGTGTGTGTATGTGTGTTTGTGTGTGTGTATTTAGTGTATCGTGGCAGCAAATAATTTTTTAAACATATACAGTTAAATATAAGAGACAATGAATGTCTATTATGTTTAATCATGAGCCGTTCTAAACATCGTATTTTGGCTTGAATTTCAGTTGAAAATAAAGACAAAAGTTCACCAACATTTAGATAATTTTTTATTAATGTGGTTCTAAGCTTTCGGCTCACATGAGACATCGTCAGAGAGGCTATTAAGACGGTAACATCCACCATCACCGACGATTTTATTTTGTGTTGACATAAAACTCCGTTATGGTGGATGTTACTGCCGAGCTTGAAAGTAAAATCTGTGGCAGACTAGGGTAAGAAATGGCTCGTGCATTTTAATGCTTCTAAAAATGAAGCTGTTATCTATTAACCACCACATACGCCCCATTAATAGAGATCAGGCTAATTTCTCAAAAGCAAAACACTGCGCTTCCTCAGGTTAACTCTCATAACAGACCTCAAACGTAGCTAAATCGGCTGCTAAGAAAGTCGGTTTTCTGTGTAGGGCCAGAAAGTTTTTCTTGTTTGAAACAATCCTGCACATATGTAAATCTCTCATCCACCCGTGCATTGAATATTGCTGCCATATCTGGTTGAGTGCTCCTGTTATCCACCTAGGTGTGCTTGACAAAATCCAACGGAGAATCTGTAACGTGCTCGATCCCAACCTGGCAGCTCAGATACAGTCACTTTCTCACCAGCGCAATGTGGCTTCTCAGTGTCTCTTCTACAAATATTTTCAAGGCTTCTGCTTTGATGAACTCAGCTCACTGGTGCCCCATATATATGAATTTACTTGAACCACAACTAGATTCCACTCTTTTACTGAGAAACCAATAAACAAATAAAATGTAAACGCAAATTCTACTCCATCAGCCTTTTTCTCGCACTTCCTGCCTGTGGAATCCCTTCCATTTACTTGCTTCCCCGACAGCCACAATCTTCAAGAATGTAAAGTCAATAGTCATCGACTTTCTCACTTACCTGAATCCTCTTTCTCATGCCCTTTATTTCGTCCACTCCACTCTAATCAGTATTCTCATCCTTCTCTTACACAGTTCCTGACACCCCCTATAACCTGTTACTCTTTCTCATAACTTTACTCATATGTAACCCCGTGCAAAACAGTTGCAGCAAAATGCCCTGCTTGGGGCGAAATGATTATAAAAAAAGATAATGAATTCAAAAGCAAATGCCGTTATGAATCCTAATTTTATCATTTTAAATTTTAAATTGTAATATAAAACTTATATAGACGCTTGTTTTTTTTCTCTTCTTAATCACTGCATTAATAATTCCTACAACTATATAGATCAACTCTTTTATCCCATACCATTTCTGATCCTTTCTTTTGAGTGGTAACTGACCTTAGATACACTTTTTCTCAAATCGTAAGCTTCCCATTCTATCCATAATCAACCAATTTCTGTATCTATAAATATGAATACACACACACACACACACACACACACACACACACACACACACACACATATATATATATATATATATATATATATATATACAATTGTATGTGAGTATTTATATATATGTATATGAACGTATGTGTATGTACGTGTATATGTGAATGTGTATTTAATTTATTTTTATATTTATCATAAGTATATATATATTTATATACATATGATTGTATATCTATATGTATATTAGCAAATATATATCGATTTACTTTATATATATATATATATATATATATATATATATATATATATATATATAATTATGAATCAAATGTACATTGCTACACGGAAATTTCGATGTTTCGAGATTTGAAATTTGGCCAGTAGTTTTTATTTTTAAGGAAAACATACTTTCGTTTTTCCTTGTACTCCCTAAAGATAGAATGCACTGCAAAAATTTCAATGTGAATCTTTATTCTGATTATTTAAAAAACATACACGAATTATATATCTCTTCCCACATACATAAATAGCAAACCGATAGTTTTTGTATTGAAATGTAAATCATTTTCATAACCAACATCCAACATTACCTGATGACGAGAAAGAAATCTAGAAACATAGAAATTTCCGTGTCTCAATGTACTTTTAAATCATAATTTTATGATTATAATATGGTCTACGATATTTGTTGTATTGACAATTTTTTATAAAAATATAAATGCCAGGGAACTTAAAATCCTATAATCTTGGGTCCTTCTTAACTATATATATATATATATATATATATATATATATATTAATAAATATACATATTGTGCTACGACCAAGGCACGACTCAGTTTTTCAGCTGTTATGTATTCATCAAGTGCTTATTTCAAACTGACAGTTTAATATATTTCAATTTAAGTTCATTCGATGCTAATGGGAATTAAATCTTGTAAATTTATGTTACTGAATTTTTAATAAAAAATTAAACACTTATTTTTTTATTTTTTTTTATAAGCGTTTCACCCCGAGCAAGGCATGTCACTGCCACTACTGTGCAGGGGGCTACGTAGAGTGGAGAAAGGCTGATTAAATATAGGAAATGACAAAGGGTGGGTGATAGGCGGGTAAGGATACCGAGAATGAGGGTTGGGTAGATGAGAGTCTTGTGAGAATAGTCGGGAGTTAGTGTGATAGGAGGTGTCTATTGACCCTACATTTAAACACCTGGAGATTGTAACTGTCGGAAAAGCAGACATGTGGAAGTGAGTTCCACAGGCGGGAAGCGCGAGAAAAGAAGCTGTTGGAGTAGAATTTACGGTTACATCTTATTTGTTTAACTGTAAAAGGGTGGGACCTAGTTGCTAATCTAGTATCTCGTGTAAATTCGTGCTTAGGCGGCACCAGTGATCTAAGCTCATCGGAGCAGAAGCCATGAAAGTACTTGTAGAAGAGGCACAGGGAAGCCACATCACGCCGGTGTGAGAGCGGCTGCAGCCGGTCTGCCAAGTCAGTATCAACCACGTTACAGATCCTCCTTTGTATTTTGTCAAGAAGCCCAAGGAGAGCAGCAGGGGCACCCGACCAGATATGGCAGCAATATTCAATACACGGGCGGATGGTAGATTTGTATATAATTAGACATTATATATTTATTGTTACATGTAGAAAAAATTTAAGATTTAAAATCACAAGGAAGTTTCTATTAATATTAATCTTATTAATATTAAAACAGACCCAGCAAGAGGGCTCGATATAAACAAAATCATCAATATACTATGAATATTTTATAGAAAAAACCTCGAAGATCGCATGTGTCATATGATCATTTCTGCGAAATAAAATTCGCTTTGACAGCGACCTTTTATTATGGAAAATATCAAAGAGAAATTCATACACCGGAAGCTCACTTAAAAAAAGACGAAAAGAATATAAATAAGAAGTGGAAGTTGGAGTTAAAGAAGGGAGATAAGATTATGTAAGAAGATAGACGTCTAGACGTTGTTACTGACGGTACGCGAAGTGAGAGGGAAAATAAAGAGAGATGGTGAAAAGGATTTAAACTCGTTCATTGCAAAGGACATTTAAAGATTGCATATGTGCAAAGTAATCAAAAATAAGCAAATCACAAGTACGGACTTAGGGAAAAGTGGAAATGAGTAAAAAGAAGAAAAAACGAAAAAAGGGGAACACGCTTGATTTTTGCACAAGGCGAAGTGAATTTATTTCGCAGAAATGATCATACGACGCATATGACGTTCGGGTATATATATATATATATATATATATATATATAATTTTTTCAATTATCAATTAATACTTCCCTCATATAATATGCTTTACTGTTATACTGGTGCCGCGTAAAAGTAACTATAAATATCTTACAACTATCTGTAATTTTATGATTCGCTAGAACAATTAATTTCTCGAGTTCAGGTGTATTTTTCTTTTATATATTATTATATTTTTTACTTATTAAAACCATTTTAATTATTTATACCCTTTACCAATATCATATTTCTTTTTTCGTTCTTCCTTTTTTTCTGTGGTAGATTTTAAAATAAATTAATTTGATTTCTACAACTGTCAGACCCTAATTTATTTTAAACGTAACATTTTTTAAAACATTTGGCAATGTCGAATATTATTTCATGTTATTTATTTTCTCTCTTTCTCCATTTCTCTTTTATTTCTTTTTGCGTATCTAACCCTTTCTTTCCACTCTCCTTCGCTAACAATTGTCACGTCTGCTTATCCAACATACGTTTTTCTCTTTCTTTTTTTTCAGTTTTCATTTCTTCTTTTATTTTCCCACTCTCTCCTAGAACTTTCAGCTATATCCCCTTTTTACTTTTCCCCTTCATTTTTCATTTCCCTTCCTCCTCTCTCGTTCCCATCACACACTGGCAAATCGATCATGTACTGTAAGGCCATTTCTGCGATACTTCCCAGAAATGATCATAAGACACATGTAATTTTCGAAGTTTTATTTGAAAGAATATACATATTTGACTCTGATTAGAGATAATTTTATTTACATCGAGCTCCCTGGCTGAATCAGTTTTAATATTAACATTAATAGGATCTACCTTTTACATACCTTTTACCTAGATGCCACTTTCTTTTTGGATTTAAATACACACACACACACACACACACACACACACACACACACACACACACACACACACACACACACACACATATATATATATATATTAAGGAAAAACGGTATATTTCAAGAACAATTTTATGGAAAAATGTCAAAGTGTAAGTTTAATACTAACAATAGATTATTATTTTAAAAGATATGTCATATATACTCATTCTGTCATAAATAAATCATTTTTAAATGCTTTTTCTATACATACATTGAAAAGATGGATATCTGATAAATACAAAAATATGTGTTATTTGAGACTTGAAAAATACTTTGCACGATTTTCACTTCAACCAGAGACCATTGCGTACAAAAAGAATCTATCGTGACTAGGTAATGCCCGCGAGGTAATCTTGGTCACACAGTAGAGCCTCTATTTCCTGGCGTTATATCAAAAATGGCAATCGGAAATGTAGATTATGGACACCTGCCATGATGCTGAGATTTGCGACTAGGCTTTAAACGGTGTGATTGCCTCACAATTTAACCTGTCCGTTGCTCTTTACTACTGCCTCACAATTATTGACTTCCCCTTCTGTATGACTACGCAAAACTCCCTCGTTTTCTATCACACGTATACACATACACTGACGTATGCATGTGGACATTGGCATATTGTGAAATGCTAGCAGATTTTTTATGAAGTCTCTCACGAAAATATGGATGGCTCTACTGAAAATTTCTAAGCTGGAACAACTATCTAAATTTCGACCAAAGTAAAATTAACAAATATTTGTCTACTTGATTGCGGTGAGCATATATATATATATATATATATATATATATATATATATATATATATATATATATATAAATTAGAGGGAAATTTTATAAATCCAGACGATTTTCTGTGCTGTTTTCTTATCTATCTATCTATCTATCTATCTATCTATCTATCTATATATATATATATATATATATATATATATATATATATATTGTATATTTGGGCAAAAATCTCTCTTTTATGCAGCTTTCATTACAAAATGACAGACAAAGAGTTATCCTTAGGTTTTTACATAATTTTCATCTGTTCTTTTGATTTTTCTTTTCAGAACTCAAGGTATGTAAGAATTGTCCAAAGGTCATGTATTTTCGAGGGCGATCGGTTACACTTCTATCCATTATCATGAATAGCTTGCGTTTTACTGGTAAATAAATATGTATAAGCTTATTAAGAGTCATGTGTATGTTATCTTTCAAACACGGTAAGCACACTGTCACAGTGTTCATAATTGATATATTTAAGTGTCAGATTTCTAATCTTTATTAATAATTTTTTTTTTAATCATCTCACCCCAAGCAAGGCATTCCACTGCGACTATTGCGCATGGGGCTACATAGGGGAAGGTAAAGAGAAAGAGTGGTTAGATATAGGGAATGTCAGGAGGAAGGTGACAGATGAGTAAGGATAGCGAGGATGAAGGTTGGGCAGATGGGAAGAGTGTTTGATAGAATGGGAGCAGGTTAGTGTGTTAGGAGGTGTCTATTGACCTTACATTTAAACTCCTGGAGATTGTAGCCGTCGGGGAAGCAATCGTTTGGAAGAGAATTCCACGGTCGGGAAGTGCGAGGAAAGAAAATGTTGGAGTAAAAGTTACGGCTGCATTTTATAGGTTTCACAGTAAAAGGGTGGGATCTAGTTGCTGATCTAGTATCTCGTTCAAATTCGTATTTAGGGGGCACTAGTGATCTAAGTTCATCGGGGCAGAAACCGTGAAAGTATTTATAGAAGAGACACAGGGAAGCCACGTCGCGCCGGTGGGAGAGAGACTGCAGGCGGTCTGACAAGTCGGTATCTATCACATTACAGACCCTCCTCTGAACCTTATCGAGAAGCCCGAGGAGAACAGCAGGGGCACCCGACCAGATATGGCAGCAGTATTCAATGCACGGGCGGATGGTAGATTTATATATGTGCAGGATAGATTTAGACGGAAAAAACTTCCGGGCCCTACACAGAGAACCGACTTTCATAGCAGCGCATTTAGCAATGGATTCTATATAGTCATTCCATTTGAGGTCCGCTGAAAGTGTGAGACCAAGAAGGCGCAGTGTTTTACTCTCTGGGAGGCAAGCCTGGTCCATGCTAATGGGAGGTAATTGAGATTGTCGATGATTGTTATTTGAGAGTAGCTTCGTTTTAGAAGCATTAAATTTTACTAATCATTTCTTACCCAGTCCAATATGGATTGGAGGTCTTTTTCAATCTCGGCTGCGAGGTTAGCTTTGATGCCTACACCAGATTTTTGTAGGAGGCGAGAGTAAACTGTGGTGTCATCGGCGTACAAACCTATTTAGGCTCTTATGGAATCAAGGAGATCATTAATGTATATCAGGAAGAGTGTAGGACCTAAGATGGAGCCTTGGGGGACACCTGCTTTTGTATGGTAGTTCTGAGAGGCATGTCCGTTTAATACCACCTTCATTGTGCGGTTAGAGAGGAATGACTGGATTAGTTCAAACAAATGTTCACTTATACCATAGGTCCCGCAGTTTACATAGAAGGCCAGCATGTCAAACTCTGTCGAACGCCTTCGATATATCCAATGCAACGGTTCGGGCTTCGCCATTCCTGTCGAGTGCCTGGTATATGTACTCGGTGATGGTCGTTAGCATATCAGCAGTAGACCTGGTGAAGCGGAAACCATATTGCTTGTCCGAGAGGAGCCTGTGTGCTGTGAGATGCTGAACTACCTCGGCGTTGATAATGGCTTCGAACACTTTGCCAAAGATCGGAAGAAGGCTGATAGGTCGGTAATTTGCAGGGTCAGAGTGTTCTCCAGTGTTTTTCAATATAGGAACTACAGAGGAAGATTTCCAACAGGCAGGAAAGCAGGAAGCAGATAGGCAGAGGTTGTAGAGCTTAGAAAGGACAGAGGAGATTTCAGGGGCACATTTCTTTAAGACTATGGTTGGGATTCCGTCACCACCGCTCACTTTGTGAGGGTCAAGTTTTAAAATTATCTTAGAGACAAGCGAAGGTGTAATGTGGACATCATTCAGTTGTGCCTCGGTTCTAGGTGAGAAGTCAGGTGTAAAAACTCCAGATGAGTCCAGACTCGAATTGTTCGAGAATCTGCGGGTAAAGCATTCAGCCTTATCTGCTAGGGAGGTGAGGACCTCAAATTTGTTCATTAGCGGGAGTATTGTGGACTTGCTCTTGTTAAGTACTCTTTTACAGAGTCGCCAGTAGTTTTTAGAGCCGAATTTAGAGCATGCTATGCGTTGCTTCATTCTGGCAGCAAACAACATCTTAGCTTCGTTAAGTATCCTTTTACACTTATTACGAGCTGAAGTGAAAAGGCGCCTGTTTTGGTCCGACGCGTAGTTACGATAGAGTCGGAAGAAATAATTCCGGTGGGCAATGGCAGCAGAGCAAGCGGGTGAGAACCATGGAGACGAATAAGATTTAAGCTGGAATTTCCTAGCAGGGATGAAGGCATCGATGCCAGCCTTAACCCAGGAGGAGACCTCGGGTGCACATTCTTCGATGGGAAGACTAAAGACGTTGTTCCAAGGGATGTCACAGAAGAAGTCTCGGAATGAATCCCAGTCTGCTCTTTGATAGCAGTAGGATATTCTACTTGTCTGGGTTTCATGGGTCGGGCGGGAGTGGAGTGAAATATTGACGGACACAACAGTGTGGTCAGAGTTTCCGAGTGGGCAGAGTTGTCTGGTAGTGCAAGAGTCTGGGATGGAAGTGAAGCAGAGGTCAAGAAGTGAGTCCCTTCCGTTAGGGTTGTCGGAGAAACGCGTGGGGAAATCCACTACTTGCGTAAGGGATTGGGTGATTGAAAAGTTCATGGTGTGGACACCAGCAGCGTCAGTGACAGCGTTCTTCAGCCACTTTGTGTGGTGGGCGTTAAAGTCACCAAACACGAATACATGGGCAGAGGGATGGGAAGAAATGGCTTTGTCAACATTGTCAGAAATGATGTCAAGTAACGAACAGTCAGGGGAGGAAGGAGAGCGGTAGAGAAAGAAGAGATAGCTAATCAAGCTGAGAAGTGAGAGGCGGAAGCACATGAATGAATGATCTGGGGATTCAAAAGATGACACCCTAGCTAAGGGAAGGTGTTCGCTGACATAGACACCAAGCCCATGCATATGAACATTGGAGTCCTTCCTGAAGAGGGGAAGGTAGCCAGGAATGTAGAACTCAGAAGAGGGGATAGAAGGTTTCAGATTAGTTTCACATAGGGCTAATATATCAGGTGAGTTATTATGGAGGAAAGAATCTACGCTGGGGATGTTGGTGCCTCCACTATTTTAAATCTTCTTTTGAAAGTGAATGACGATATTATGCATATATATATATATATATATATATATATATATATATATATATATATATATATATAAACCATATCACACCGAGCAAAGCAGTAACGCCACTGATATGCAGGGAGCTACATAAAAGTGAAAAGATTGGAAAAAAGAAAGCCGGAAATCACATCCTAAACAGGGAACAAGGGATGAGACTCTACACCTGTTAAATAGACATAGGTGGAGTGTGAACCGGGCGATAGTTTAGTGTATCTACTCCAATTGAAAAAAAAATTTAATAAAAAGACAACAGCGAGAAGATTGGAAAAAAGAAAGCCGGAAACCACATCCTAAACAGGGAACAAGGGATGAGTCTCTACACCTGTTCGATAGACATGGGTGTAGTGTGAACCGTGTGATAGTTTAGTCTACCTACTCTAATCGAAAGAATAAATAAAAAAAACAAAACAGTGAAGAGATTGGAAAAAAGAAAGCCGGAAACCACATCCTAAACAGGGAACAAGGGATGAGCCTCTACACCTGTTCAATAGACATGGGTGGAGTGTGAACCGGGGGATAGTTTAGTCTATCTACTTCAATTGATAAAATAAATAAATAAATAAATAAATAAAAAAGAAAACAGTGAAAACATTGGAAAAAAGAAAGCCGGAAACCACATCCTAAACAGGGAACAAGGGATGAGCCGCTACACCTGTTTAATAGACATAGGTGGAGTACGAACCGGGGGATAGTTTAGTCTATCTACTTCAATTGATAAAATAAATAAATAAATAAATAAAAAAGAAAACAGTGAAGAGATTGGAAAAAAGAAAGCCGGAAACCACATCCTAAACAGGGAACAAGGGATGAGCCTCTACACCTGTTCAATAGACATGGGTGGAGTGTGAACCGGGGGATAGTTTAGTCTATCTACTTCAATTGATAAAATAAATAAATAAATAAATAAATAAATAAAAAAGAAAACAGTGAAAATATTGGAAAAAAGAAAGCCGGAAACCACATCCTAAACAGGGAACAAGGGATGAGCCGCTACACCTGTTTAATAGACATAGGTGGAGTACGAACCGGGGGATAGTTTAGTCTATCTACTTCAATTGATAAAATAAATAAATAAATAAATAAAAAAGAAAACAGTGAAAATATTGGAAAAAAGAAAGCCGGAAACCACATCCTAAACAGGGAACAAGGGATGAGCGTCTACACCTGTTCAATAGACATGGGTGGAGTGTGAACCGGGTGATAGTTTAGTCTATCTAATCCAATTGAAAAAATAAATAAATAAATACATAAAAAACAGTGAAAATATTGGAAAAAAGAAAGCCGGAAACCACATCCTAAACAGGGAACAAGGGATGAGCCGCTACACCTGTTTAATAGACATAGGTGGAGTACGAACCGGGGGATAGTTTAGTCTATCTACTCCAATTGGAAAAAAAATAAATAAAAAACAAAACAGTGAAGAGATTGGAATACAGAAAGCCGGAAACCTCACCTAAACAGGGAACAAGGGATGAGCCTCTACACCTGTTCAGTAGACATGGGTGGAGTGTGAACCGGGTGATATATATATATATATATATATATATAATTTTATGATTGTGTGCTCATCTCTTTCTCTCTTCTTATTATTCTTCTCTCTCTTTATCTCCCTCCCTCCCTCCTCTCTCTCTCTCTCTGTCTGTTAAAGGGGTTTAAATATTTATACCACTAAACACGCTATTATCTTCGTAAGGAAATTTATGTTTCGGTTACTTCTATGTTTCCCGATAATGATTGTGTACTGAAAGTGATGCGCAGTCTTTTTCAAATACTATACTTAGTGTTTTGTACATAGGTTAAAAGTTCAGTTTTGCTTTCATCTTATATTTTCATTCTTATATTTTTGAGCTGTGTCTACCTGGTGGATTGTGTCAGACAACATACAATAATTCTTATAACTTTCTTTCAGCAATGGCTTTCTTCTTGTCTCACTTCTATAAAAACATACTAATTTATCGAAACAATGAGTAATAGATGTCATCATGTTTTTATGGTTAAACCCTCATTATTATTCTGTCAGTATGTAGACGGCTTTACCTTGGTAGGTTTGTAGATGTGCCAAGATCTTTTCATTTTCGGATGACAAATTTAATAGTGCTTCATGGTAGGTTCAAAATTAGGGATATTTATTTAAAAACCTAACCCGATTCATACTTCATCACAACATTTTCCTTGAATTGCCTGGTGATCTACTTGTTCTTTGTTAAGCTCTTTGTTCAATAATGTTCTTTAACAGATGTATTTAAGAAGAAATTACAGAATCAAGTATCGTAACACATTTTCAATCTTTTCCTTTACTCGTAAATATCTCATAATCAGTAAGATAGTCTTAAATAATTATGTGAATTCTGAAAGTAAATTGTAGCACTGGAGTTTAAAAATTTCATTGTGAAAGGGTTAAATACAAATTTATGAAATATATTTTTACTGCTTATTTGTAAATATTTTAAAAAGTAATGTTCAATCCCTTGATTCGAGGTGATGCAATGTGTTTTGTGGGTGAATCGAGCTGAAGAATTGAGTTAAGAGTCTATTTGTGCAAGCAGAAGTCCACGATAACGGATACCCTGTCATAAACACTTTAAGATTGTAGTGATCGGGGAAACATCCTGTTAAGAGGTGATTCTAGAAGGAAGTGGTTTCCTTGAGGAAACTACCCGAGTCGAAGATACTTGTCATCGAATAATATGAAAGAAATATGAGTAGTTTGTTACGGCACCACTGAATGTAGTTCGTCCAAGCACTTTTATCCGAAGTAGCGGTAGTGCAGCACGATGGTTGCCACATCGCGACTTTTGAAGGGTGGCAAATAATTAGTCAACCACAAAAAATCAGTGACGCTTTTGGACTCTATCAAAGCTGGAGAGTAAGGACTGAGCAGCTTCTGCACAAATGATAACGGTACTCCATTTTAGCTTAATCTGGTTCTTTCAAAAGTAGATTATACAGGAGGAGTCAGGAACGTACTGCAGAACCACAAGGAGCCGACCATTTTAGCAATGAAGAGTGTGTAGGAGTCCCACTAGAGGTCGGGTGTGAATTTGAGGACCAAGAATTTTTCAAGGTATAGTGCTATCCCAGAGGATATCCATTCGTCCTGATTAATGGTAGTTAGAAGTTTGATTTGCGATGATGGAATACAGCTAGTTTGCTTTACGAGGTATTGTATGTATCTAGCCAGATTTTACTCCATTGTGTAGTTTGTGCAAGATAGAAAGAGGGATGAGTCGTGATTCTCTCACCATCGAGAGTTTTTAATATGCGCCCGTATACAATCGTATCATCGGCACAGATTTTGTCAAAAGATCTTAGTGTACACTCAGGCACATTTTTTATGTAGTTCAAAAACAAGGTTTGTCCGAGGAGTGACACCTGGGGAAGCCTGCGTTAGCTGCTAGATCTCTGTAGGTTACGACTATTATTCTTTGTTATGCTCTCTGTTCAGTAATGTTGTTTAAAAGATGTGTTTAAGAAAAAAATTACAGAATCAAGTATCGTAACATATTTTCAATCTTTTCCTTAAGTTTTTTTCCTTCCGACTATTAATAACTTTTTTCTTGGGCCTACTTGGTAGGAGGCATTATATTATTCAGAAACCCTTCGGTTATTCCATAACTAAAGATCTGCTTTATTTAGTCTTTGCCACATCTTGTGGAAAAATTTTGAGATATATAATACAATATTCATTTAGCTTTGTTTGTCGTCCAAATCTCATTGATCCTGTTGGTAGTGGTGTTTGTCGTCCAGATTCTGATTGATCCTGTTAGTGATAGTAGCACGTCCGCGGCAGATCAATGTAGTTTATACCCATATTGCACGTCAATGAATAGGTGTTTCTTTTTTAGGTGCTCGACAAATTTCTTATTGTCTAAGGCCTCAAAAACATACTGATTATACTGAGAAGATTGATGTCTCTGTACAATGAGGATGTAGATCGCACGATTGTGTTACTGAAAACAGGGCATATACTTGAAATTATCCATGAGGCTAAGAAAACTTCGCTAAGTCTGGGGATCATTTCAGGTTTATGATATTAACGACAACCACTGGAATTGTTTGTCGAGACTATTCAAGCGGTAACGTAATATTACTGAGACTGTCCCGAGTTTGTGAGAAGTTGTGGAGGAAAGGGTCGTTGTCATTTAAATTTGAGGCAAATATCAAGGTGAAGATGTTTGCCTTGTATTTTGAGGAAGATATCACCTATAATAATTGTGGGCACAGCCGCTTTAATTCTGTTCATGATTTACTTAGCGATCTTTCAAATTCCAAAATTCAGATCCTATTGCCGCAAATAGGAACGCGAAGTCAGTGAAATAGTGTGAGTATATTATTACTCTTTCAGATATTTGGTCGAAGATTAGCGTCTCTTCTAGTGGACGATAAAGAACCAAGGCGAATTTGGTACTATTGATACGTGCCACGTAAAAGCACATATATACGGAAGATCAGATTACTCGTTTTTTGCGTCCCTGTCACATGAAAGTTTGTCCTTGATTTCGGCCCTGAGTCCGTGGCCGTGGTGATTTAAGTAGACATGTTTTGATATAAGTCGTAAGTAGCGCAAGACTGCGAACTACCATAGTGTGCTTGACGCATTTATGTCAGTTTAAAACATAACAGGTTTGCTTATGATTGAAGATATGGTGTTCGACTTCTAGAAATTTGGAACGCGGACCTATCACGTTGGTGTAGTTGATGGCATACGTGGTGTCGTGTTTGTATTTTTTGTTTATTTTTAGTTTGGATTTGGTAGTTTAGTTCATTTTCATTAATTCCATGTGTCTGTTGGTTGGTGAGAAATCAGTCGGATGTGAGACAGGAGTGTATGTATAAATAATCTGAAAGAAACGTCCATTGTTACTTCCGCAGCAGTACACTTCATCATTGCATCAAGATGCCACACTAGATACTAAGGCACGTCTCAGAAACCATTGACAAAATGGCAATATAATTTCAAATCACTATTAGACAGATAATGACAGAACCAAGAAAACCCTTACATCCGGCACCCTTAACGAAGTGACAATCAATCCAAGAAAGAAAATGCATGCGTGATACTCCAAGTAGACATGTCGCGTCTGTCAGAATTAAGTCAAGAATACTCCTTGCGTCAGAAACATCGAGCCGGTCCTAGACCTAAAGTTACCATGGCAAGTTCGTTAATATAAGTGAGTACTAAAAGACACTCTGGGTAAGGAGGTTTGCTAATGCATCTCATAAATACATTGATATTAGTGTGTTAGATTTTCACGAGTGAGAAAGCAGGTAATGGTAAAGTTATCTATTACATTGGAGAAGCATTCGAAGGGAGCGTCATGGACTGGGAGTGAGGAAGATCTCTAGTATAAGTCACAATATGCACATTTTTTAAAGAGAACATGTACCATGGCTCAGAATACAACAATGAAAATATTACATTAAAGGTAAGAGCCTCGAGAATTAACATTAAATTAATGTGCAAGTAGATTATGAGGACATTATCATGCGCAAACATACACACATATATGCGTGTGGGTAAAAAAGACTTATTTTAGACAATAATAAGATGAAAATTAAAACAAACAATAAAAATCGTAGAAAATAAAATAAATGCAAAATGATAAAAGAAAAATGGAAAATTCAAAAAAGTTATCTAAAACTCAAAGTGAGCCAAAATACATTAAGACAGGCGAAGTTTTTTTTTTTTTTGGTGGGTCCTTCGGCGAATATTGAAGCGAGAACGATTTTGGTCACGCTAGTTTTGTTAGAGAGAGAGAGGCTAGAGTTAAATCTCTCAGGTCTGATAGTGATGGTGAGGATTGTTATATGGTAAGATGCATATAGTGACAATACCATATTTTGGATATGAGAGAGACTACATCGTTCATTATAAAGTGCTGGAAAAATCCGTTAAATATAAGGGACTCGAGAATAAAAATACATTAATGTGCAGAAAAATTATTCAGGTGTGCTAATAAGCGCGTAAACACACACATACGCACAAACACACAAATACACTCTTGAAAATATAAAGAGAAAATACAAAAGAAATATAGAAAAATACTAGGAAATAGAAGACATGTACATAGTAAGGCGAAGGAATAAAACGAAAATTCAATAAGGTGAAAAACACTAACAAAATAAAATAAAAAAGGTGATGTTTTATGGTAGGTTCTTGGGCAAAAATTCAAGCAAGACCGATTTTGGTCACGTTAGCTTTGTTATATATATATATATATATATATATATATATAAACAAAGGGAAAGAGAGAGATTGAAAGAGAAATGCATCAGTATGTCTAAATTTCTCTGACAGTCAGCATCATTATCTATGCATCTACATATAAGAAATATATATATATATATATATATATATATATATATATATATATATATATATATAAAAGCGTACTGAACAGCAGTAAGCCCCCAATCGCCCTCTAATCAAAGAATTTGAGTTACTGAGTGCTTTGCTCTCGGATTCTCCACTAACTCGACACTGGATTCGTCTGGAGTATCTGTACCAGACTTCCTTCTCCGAACCCAGGCCCAACTGACTGACATACTAATTTCTCCCTTGGTGGTCTGCAGAATAATTTCTAAGCTTGACCCTCATAAAGCGATCGGTGGCCTAAAGAAATGTGCTCCTAAACTCTCCTCTGTTCTCTCTAAACTCTATAAGTACTGCCATTCTGCTTCTGGATTTCCTGCCTGCTGGAAATCCTCCTCCGTGTTTCTTATATATGAAAACATTGGAGAACCCTCTGAATCCGCTAATTCTAGCCCTCACTGCCCACAGACTCTTCTCGGACAAAGAGTATGGCTTCTGCTTAACCAGGTTTACTGCTGATATGCTCACGACCATCACTGATTATATACACCAGGCCTTCGACAAAAATGGCGAAGAACGAACTGTTGCCCATGACATATCCAAAGCTATTGGCAGAGTCTGATATGCTGGCTTTCTATGCTAGGTATGGTATAACTGGACAATTTTTTGACCTAATCCATCTCTTTCTTTCAAACCGTACAATGAGGGTAGTATTGAAAAGACAAGCCTCCCAATACTAACACATGAATGAGGGTGTTCCTCAAAGGAACTATTCTAGGTCCCACGCTTTCCTTATCTATATTAACGATCTCGCTGATGTAATAAGATCCCAAGTGGGCATATATACTGAAGACACCACGGTTTCCTCTCGTCTCGATCAAAAATCTACCGAGGCTTACAAAGCAAACCTCGCTGTCGAGCGTGAAAAGGACCTCCAATCCGTGTTGGACTGGGGTAAGAATTGGCTCGTTAAATTTAATGTCTAAATGTAATGTTATATTTTGTGACTAGATAGAAATAGGATTTTATTGAGTGTGGGTTGTTTGATTTAATATAGATGGCCTCCAATACCTGAATGTTCTTTTAGCTGTTTGTATGTGTGAGTATTAATGTGCTATCTACAAAAATATGGCTAATATTACATATATGACTATGATTTTTAAGAAATGTTGTTTAATGAAAGTACAACCAGAAAGGTGTCAGGTAAGTCTACGGGAGTGCGTGGTTGTAGTAAAACCAATATATGTAGTGGGTTTATTATTAGTGTCAGAGATACAATATCTGAACTTGCATGTAAACTGATACACTACAGTGGTTTTCAGTGGATTTAATTGTGTGGTTGTAGGATTTTTGATACTATGACGTTATACAATATCATTAGCTTAATTTGTTTATTATTATTAATTGGTTTAATATTTCAACTTATAATCTTTTTGAGTGTTCTTTCATCATGTTTGTAATTATTATGCTTTTGGTTGCAATAGTATAAGTTAATAGTGTTGCTTATTTTGACGTTCACTTTTATTATTATTATTATTATCAATATTGTTAGAGAAAATATTAAGTTTATTCAGATACATTTTAATTTAATGATCAATGGCGGGGTTAAGAAATCTGTTTTTAAAAATATTTTGTTTAATCTTGTGTAAGTCTTTATATTTTCTTTATGGAATAAGGCTTTGGTGAGAAGATACCATTTGTGTGCGTTGAATTAGTATTATGCTCCAATATAAATTTGAGGAAGGGGTAGTTCTAAATCTGCTTTTAAGTTGTGTAATTGGAACAATATTTTTAGCTAAAATGAAGATATCATCCATGTATCTTACACTTACAGTAGATATATTAGTGTTATTATGTATTTTATTTTCTATAAATGCCTTATAATAAACAATATAATATATTGATTTTACTGCAACTACGATTTTCTGTAGACATACGCGCCACCTTAGTGATAATAGTTCAATTAAGCAACATTTCTTAGAAATACATAGCCATGTACTTAATATTAGTTTGTAGTCGATGACACAATAATAATTACATATACACAGAGTAAAAACCTTCAGATATCGGAGGTAATCTACATTAAATAAAATTACACACAATCAATAAAAACACATTTCAATCTGGACACAACGCATTACACTGTATTTAGACATATGGTTCTGTTCTTAACATTTGGATCTTTCACATGGGATGACGTTATAGAACTTCATTACTAATTTACGTCTCTGCTTTTCAGTGACTGTCATCGTCGCATAGTTTTATGTCAACACGATTATATTATCTTTGATGACAGATGGCTTTGCATTAACGTCCCTGTAACCAATCTGAAGATAGCTCATGTGAGCCGAAATCTTAGAACCAGCGTAATTAAAATATATCCGAATGTTGGATAAGTTTTATCTTTGAGTTCACTTGAAATTAAGGACAAAATACGATGTGTAGAACGGATTATGTTTAAACTTAATAGACATTCATTATCTGTAATATTTAACAATATATGCTTAGATAATTATCTGATGCTTTTATACACTATATATATATATGGAGAGATAATGATATGACTGAGAGAAAGTTATACAGAGAGTATATATATATACATATATATATATATATATATATATATATATATATATATATTGTCATCCGCAGACAGATCTGTTTCGCTGTATCACCGTTCATCAGTACGGTTAGACTCCGATTGCTACAATATATATATATATATATATATATATATATATATATATATATAGTATATCGAGGCAGCAAGTAATTTTCTAAACATATGCTATTAAATATAAGAGACAATGAACGCCTATTATGTTTAATCATGAGCCGTTCTAAACGTCGTATTTTTGCTTTAATTTCAGTTGAAAATAAAGACAAAAATTCTCCAACATTTGGATAATTATTTATTGGTTTTCTTCTAAGCTTTCGGCTCACATGTGCCATCTTCAGAGAGGTAGTTTAAACTGAAATATTATAAAATCCACCATCACCGACGATTTTATTTTGTGTTGACATAAAACTCCGCTTGGCAACGGCAATAATTGCCAAAAATAATAAACGCAGTTCTTAAGTTTGCGATGTGGTTAAATGATGTCACACCGCGGGATAGCGCGAAATGACAACAAAACCATGTAGGCAAATGCAATGTAATATGTTATTTCCTGTTTTAAAGTTGATTTTATTGAGTGTTGGTTGTTTTGATTTGATGTACATGGCCTCCAATATCTGCAGGTTCCTCTTACTGTGTGTATGAGTAAGGATCACCGTATTGTTGACCAAAATCTGTCTGATATTACCTACATGTTTATGTTTTTCAGAGAAATGTTGTTTAATAGTACTCTGATCAGAAAGATGACATGTAAGTCTACGGGAGAGCGTGGTTGTAGTAAAACCAATATATGTATAAGGTTTTTGTTTTGTATCAGAGATACAATCTCTGAATGGGCATGTAAATTGGTACACTACATTGGTTTTTTGTAAAGAATTTAGTTTAGTGCTTGTTGGGTTACTATAGACTATGAGGTCAATTGTTTTAAACTTTTTATAATATATAATGAGTTTAATTTGATTATTACTTTCGACTGGTTTAACATTTCTACGTATTATGTTTTTGAGAGTTTTTTCATCTTGTTTATAATTATTATGTATTTGGTTGCAATAGTATAAGTTAATAGTGTTATGTTTATTTTGATGTAAACCATTATTATTAATATTATCATTATTGTCAGAGCTATTGTTAATTTTGTTGAAATACATTTTAATTTGTTGATCAATAACGGAGTTAGGAAATCCATTATTGACTAGTGTTTGCTTAATGTTGTGTAATTCTTTATAAAATATATTGTATACATCACGGATAATGCTACTCTCCCATCAATCAATATTAAACCCACTATATTTAAAAAACTATTATTAGCATGCATCACACAAGTACCCTTTCACTATCCCTTAGGCAATATTTATACACAAATAGATGGTATTGCGATGGGATCTCCTTTAGGTCCCCTCTTTTTTTAATTATTATATGGCAAATCTAGAAAATAAAATAATTACTGACAACAATAAACCCTCTATATATGTAAGATACATAGATGACATCTTTGTTTTAGTTAAGAATATCGATCAAATTAAATATCTTAAAAACAAATTTGAAAGTCACTCCGTCCTCAAATTTACATTAGAACTTAATATTAATAAAAACTCCCATTCTTTGATGTATTCATTGATTCTAGCACACATAAATTTACTACTTCTCTATATAGGAAACCAACTAGCATAAATTCGTGTCTTCTTAATTATAATAGTGAATGCCCCCAACGATATAAGTTAGCTGTTATAAAAAACTTACTTCAACGCACACAAATGATATCTTCTTCCAAATCTATATTTTATAAAGAATTACACAACATTAAGCAAACACTAGTCAATCATGGATTTCCTAACTCCGTTATTGATCAACAAATTAAAATGTATCTCAACAAAATTAAAAATAGCTCTAACAATAATGATAATATTAATGTTTAATGGTTTACATCAAAATAAACATAACACTATTAACTTATACTATTGCAACCAAATACATAATAATTATAAACAAGATGAAAAAACTCTCAAAAACATAATACGTAGAAATAATCAAATTAAACTCATTATATATTATAAAATGTTTAAAACAATTGACCTCATAGTCTATAATAACCCAACAAGCACTAAACTAAATTCTTTACAAAAAACCAATGTAGTGTACCAATTTACATGCTCATTCAGAGATTGTATTGTAGTAAAACCAATTTTCTCAGAAAAACATAAACATGTAAGTAATATCAGACAGATTTTGGTCAACAATACGGTGATCCTTACTCATACACACAGTAAGAGGAACCTGCAGATATTGGAGGCCATGTACATCAAATCAAAACAACCAACACTCAATAAAATCAACTTTAAAACAGGAAATAACATATTACATTGCATTTGACTATATGGTTTTGTTGTCATTTCGCGCTATCCCGCGGTGTGACGTCATTTAACCACATCGCAAACTTAAGAACTGCGTTTATTATTTTTGGTAACTATTGCCGTTGCCAAGCGGAGTTTTATGTCAACACAAAATAAAATCGTCGGTGATGGTGGATTTTATAATATTTCAGTTTAAACTACCTCTCTGAAGATGGCTCATGTGAGCCGAAAGCTTAGAAGAAAATCAATAAATAATTATCCAAATGCTGGAGAATTTTTGTCTTTATTTTCAACTGAAATTAAAGCAAAAATACGACGTTTAGAACGGCTCATGATTAAACATAATAGGCGTTCATTGTCTCTTATATTTAATAGCATATGTTTAGAAAATATATATATATATATATATATATATATATATATATATATATATATATATATATATATATCCAAGTGAGTATAGAATGAAGAGAGAAAAAAAAAAGAAAAAAATTTTCCGTCCAAAATATTAATTTAAATCACTGCTCGATATATGATGTATAGAGCAGTGAATATTTATTATAAATTATGTTTTAGAACATGGACATAATTTCACATATATCGAAGAAATTATGTACATGTTCTAAAACATAATTTATAACATATATATATATATATATATATATATATATATATATATATATATATATGTGTGTGTGTGTGTGTGCACATGATAAAATATTTTTATTTTTTAATTAGTCTATATTTATGGGTTATAAGTTATCATTTAGAATGTACATGTCTGTATATTTAATATAGATATATAATTAGGTTAACTTTGAAAGACAAAAACGAAACGAGTACGTCTTTCTCTCTCTCTCTCTCTCTATATATATATATATATATATATGTGTGTGTGTGTGTGTGTGTGTGTGTGTGTGTGTGTGTGTGTTAGTCACTCATATATTTTACATTATGTTCCATCATAATGTGATATTTTTGCAGCATATATTGTCAGTGTCTTGTTTTTCTAGTATTGTTTGCTTTAAAGCCATCACCTCCTGGCCCAGCAAGCATTTCACACACAATTTAGTAAACAGCACTCTGAAAGCTCCCTGTTAATATATCGGTGTTATGGTTCTGCATTCTGATATGTTGAATACATTTAAATGTTGTTATGCTTTTCTACATCTAATCTTTTAATTGTCAATATCAAAAGTGACTACTTCCTAAAAGACAGTAGATCTTCGATTAGCTTGACTGAGTTTATTCTCATGTTCTTAGACCTCAACCAGATTATTTCTACCTTTCATGAACCATCTTTCCTTTTACAGTGTACAAATACTTTCGGTCAAATTATATCAAAGGTGTTTCTTTGAAAATTAGGATTAGTGTAGAATGAACAGCTATCTACAATTATCGTCAGGGATTAGAATCTATGGTCCCCAGATAGAAACAGTTTTCTAGTCTTGGTCGACATCCTGAAAATCAAAATGTCTAATATTAATCTATCATAAGATAGATTTGTTTTTATTCTATCGCAAATTCTATGTGCTGTTCACGATGTGTTCCTGAGTGATAAAAAACACCAAAAATTCTTACATATATATATATATATATATATATATATATATATATATATATATATATATATATATTACATTTGGAAATTATATATTTCCGAAACCTCTGTTTCAAACTTTCAGTATCTTTAGACTCTTTACATATTTAATATACATATTTATACACATTTTTAATGTGAATTTATTCTAAATAATTGTTATTGTAAATTACTTAAAAATAACGAAAGTTTCAAAACTAGATTACAGTATTAAAAAAATTCCTTATGAAAATATGTAAAATTTCTACAATATAGAAATAATAATACAAACATCATATACATTGGCTACCATATCACAATATTATTTCCCTGTAAATCTTATGATAGTGGAATTTATTCGACGATAACTAACCAACAAAAATGCACAATGAATTTGATAAATCCTTCTCAAAAAGAAAAATTATTGTCTCATTAAAGAGCAAAAATCTACGAAAAATCTACGATTATTTCATGTATTGTTTGACTGATTAGTTTTACAGCTTATTAGCTTTTTGTTATCTATTTAAAGCCAGAACGTATTTTTACAGACACTAATGAGATACGGATAAAAGTCCTACTAATTAGCCAACGGAGAAAAGGTGCATTCATACTGTTCGCTATGGTATATAAGCGTAAATGAATGTAACGAAACCGACTAGAATTGGGACTCGGCAAAATTTTTGAAATCATTAAACATTAAAAAAAAATGATTATTTTGTAATTTAGAAAAAAAAATCCATTATACGTATAATAAAGAAATAAGTAAAATTTCACTGTCACACGGATTGTCACATGAAAATGCAAAGACACCATTTTTGATTGTGATGAAAACCACAAGTCCCAAAACAACACTGGATCATTTATATTTAAATATGTAACGAAAATCACGAAAATGGTCGAAATGTTAACAAACATCACATTTTAAAATCCTTTCAATGAATTTTCATAATTCTTTAGGAAAACATATTTATTCTACAAATACATCTATGTATTCCCATAGTTGTGAATCCTGCCGAATGGTGCATATTAATGTAAATATTCCGGCCAGTAGGTATATATAAATTTCCAGTTCAATTTAAAAAATATATACTCAAATACGATTGTCCTTTACAAGTAATGTTCAAACAAATAATTTAAAATATGTCAGTTATTTATCCATTTCGTAACTTTCCGTAATAATTTGTAATATATGTATATATATTATGAATTATTACGGAAAGTTACCACACACACACACACACACACACACACACATATGCAAAATATATATATATGTGTGTGTGTGTGTGTGTGTGTGTGTGTGTGTATGAGAGAGAGAGAGGGGGGAAAGAGAATATCAGACATTTTGCATGGTGCTTATTTTGTTTTTTAAATATTATGATTTCTCTATATCGAATGATGAATGATATCATATATAATTAAAATATCTTTATCACTTTAAGCGTTTTTTTAGTGAAGGTTCATATTTGAGTAGGAGCTTAGTTTATTTATTAAATAGTAGATTTGGTTATTTCCGTCTGCTGTGTTGAATATTGAATGTGTTTATATATATATTATATATATATATATATATATATATATATATATATATATATATATATATATATATATATATATAACTTAAGTTCTTGAAACAAAACAACCAGAGTGCTTACACGTATGATCTCCGTATTTTACCCAACTGACTACAATATGCCTTTTCGAAGGTTATTCAGACTTGCTATGTGCCCAGGGGGTAGAATATATGTATATTAATACTTTTCGTAAGGTTATTTGGGATGGGCACATTTGGGATGTGCGTTGTGGTACAGTGAATATCGGCTAGGAACGAGAAACCGGGGAGCCGAGTTCGAATTCCAGTTGAATCCATTGTATTCACTTACGCGCAAATGCCCTTGGGAAAGGTATTAATCCGTCTCTTCCTTCCAGTTATGGGTTTAATTAGTAGGACAAATTGGGTTCTATAGCCTTGATCGGCAACCAGTCTACCGCAGAAAGCAATGTCAAACTACTGCGGGATAATCTTCTGCCCAGTCAGTCATGTCTCTTTCGAGACATGATCGCCCAAGGGTGTATCGCGTATGGCACTTAACTGACTGACTGAAGGTTATTTGCATGAAAAGAATTTAAGATATTCAACTTGAATTCGAACTCTGGTATACGTTTTCTTATTCCTGACAGGTATCCATTGCCACACCGTGTATGTGCGCTGGTGCGTACGCGTGGTTTTATCTAATTTCCGACCCATCATTTAATATTTTCATAACTGTAAATATCTATAATATTGCTATTGTGTTTTAACGATCTGATATCGTTATATTTGCTAATGTGCATCAGCTTTAGTATCCCATTGTGTTACAATTCACAACATCGGCAAGACGCTACGTTCTCATTCACTTTCTTTTCATTTCTTTTCGTATTCTCCATTCTGTCAAACACTTCAATAATTCATCTATGGAAATGAAGAACTTCGATTCTTCTCGATCTCCACGCGAGGAGAAAACAACATTCATCAAAAGTTTCTGCTTCATTTACGATTAAAACTTCAAGCTCTATTAGTTTAATGATTCCTGTTATTCCTTTTTGACCGTTTTTCCTCGTCTTTTGCTTCCGCCTTATAATTTCACGCGTTAACTGAATTCTACCCACACTTATAAACATCACACAATTTTCTTAATTAGCTGTAGTTTTATTCTGGCCTTTCCTTGTTTTTCAAGAATTTGTTTTATTATATTCTTACTATCGTATTCATTTCCTTTATCATTTCTTCATTTTTCTTACGATATTTCCCATCATTCCTTATTCGTAAGTCATTAGGTATGTCTTTTAAATACTTTTGCTCGTTTTCAGAACTAACTTAAACTTACATGCTTCATTATTTTAAATTTTGTGTGCAATTTTATGAGTAAATAATATTTTCTTGTCTATTTTATTTCCTTTATTTTTATTGATTTGTTTTCTTCATCTTTTTCTATCATTTCATATATGCCAAAAATCAATATCCATAACAGAAATACTCGCAAAATGTTTTTAACATGTACATACACGAACATTCGCATCTTTATATTAGACATCTTACTTAATTGTATATCCCTTACGTTAAAATCTTTTATGTTTTGCACGTTTCTTATTTATGAAGAGCATTTCGTTGGTAGTTAAAATACCTTTCTCTACAGCTATATAATACTACTGCGTCATTCATTTCCAACCATTTCCTATTCATTCTTAGTTGTTTTAAATAATTGGTCGATGTCATTTCATAATAGTATATATTACATTATGCATTTCTATTTTTCCATGTTTATAAATCCTTACAAATTTTAGCTACAACTTAGTCTAAAATATTTTGATTCACAAAGAAAGATTTAAGAAGGTATATATAAATAGATAATTATTTTGCCATTTATGGTAATAATTTAAAATTAGAGTTGAAGACTGGCTAATTAACCGGTTTCAAAGTTTGCTCAATAAAGCTAAATCTTAATTAACTAATAATTATCAGTAAAATAGAAAATGGGTAATATGTTATAGAAAAATATACTTAGCTGGAAATTAGAGGCCAAATATATGATCCTTCTGTTTACATAATTAACGTTTTATGGTAAAAGAAGAATACTACATTTGGCCCCCAAATATATTTCCATCTTGGCATATTTTATTTTCTTTACCAATTTTTCTTACCAATTTTCTCTTTTTATGATAATTATTTTTTTTATTAACCTCGAATTAGTTATATTGAGCGAGGTTCGAAACCGGTTAGCCACCCCGTTTTTTAAATATATTTATGAAATTCTCTACCACCAACCTACTTTTCTTTTATAAACAAAATTTCTGATAGAACATACGAACTTGCCAAAACCTAAACATCTGGAATATAAAACGAAAATACAGAAAAAAGAGAAAATAGGCCTAAAGACAAGCTTATCTACTCAGTAAATTGTTCAAACTAAAATTGCATAGATGGAGCGAAAAAGCTTAACAGCGTTAAAACCTATAAAATATAGCTCTAGTCGTAACCAAGTTTCACCCACACATAATATTCAGACGACTTGAGTGCTAATCTTCAAATATATATATATATATATATATATATATATATATATATATATATATATATATATTGACCTAAATGGTTAACTGCTTATAAGTTTAAAAATGTATATACATATTAATTGGAATTAGTCAAGTCTAACTTACATTCGAATTATTAGACCAACGGTAAGTGCGATATATATCCGTGAATGCAGATGATATTTACTTTTGTGCACAAAATGCAACTATATATATATATATATATATATATATATATATATATATATATGTATATATATATGCAGATATATTTTTATATATGCAGATATATTCTTATATATGTATAAACAAAGAAGCATTTTTGATAATTTATATACATATACATTTGTATATATCTAAATGTGCTATTTTACATGTGTGTTTTCATACATAATTTGTATTTTATCTCTAGTTAGTGTAAATAATTTTATAATGAGACTACTTAGCTTCGATTCCTTTCTTTCATTTGCATCCAAATAACAGGGCAATTTTGAATATCAATTTTTTTCTTCAGCTTTTAAAACACCGCTGAGTTTGACGTTGTTGTCAGACCTCCATCTTGAAGGAAGAAAATTACCTTTCAAGTCATTATCATACTTCAATTTCTCTAATTTTCCTCTACTTATATGAACTTATGTTTCACTTTTCGCAATTGATACTGCATCACCGCTATCGTTCTTGTTTAACTACTGGACAGTTTTTGATCGTTCAGAAAATTAAGAGAAAAATATCCCTTTGTATTCATGAGTTCTGTTCACTTACCGTAGATCTTGAAAAGGAAGAAAAACTTTAAATAAATTTCTTCACACACACACACACACACACACACACACACACACACACACACACACACACACACACACACACACGTGTATGCGTGTATTTGGGCAGCAAACTTTCTTGTACACATGCTTCCATAAAAACCACCGAGAAGGAAGATTTTGTTCAGTTTGATTAAGTTTTTTCAATATACTTACATGTTTTATTTATACTGAAGAAATGAAATATAAAAATGTTACATAATTATTAACTTTCATGAACTTCACTGGCCATTTTCAAGAATGTTATATTTCCGATTGTTGGGACGCCCGCGCCTATTCGGCTATAATAGACTATTCAATTACTATGTAAAGTAATGGTGGCATCTACGTAGGAGAGTGTGCCGAGCAGCCGATCGACAATCAGTCGTAGACTTCCGGTGACGACCCGGAAGTACCCAATGCTCATACTACGTCTTACGACGGTTGGGACGATTAACCTTTATTCTTGTATTGGATAATAATAACCTTTGTAAATACTATTTTCACGGAAAATAACAATTAACCTATTCCTGTTGTTGAGTTATTTATTCTTACTCACGACACAACACCGATGTTATCATTTCATTCTCACGTTTTGAATATGACGTAATTTATTTTTTGTTTTTGAAAATAAACTTTCTTTAAAAAGTATCATATGACGCGCGTTATAGGACATCGCCCAAGAGTCTGTCTATTTCTAGCACTGCCTGGGGAATTAAATGTTTGTTGTAAAACACAGACATGGATTTAATAAATTAATTCCACTTCATGTCAGTGGAAAATGTGAGATCAAGACAGCCTTAACGAATGGAGAGAGACAATATGAAAGACTTCGAGCTTACACCTTTCACTTCTACCAGTACACCGGAGAACGCATACCACAGTCGGAACCAGCAGCGAAAGAACCGTCAGAGACCGGCGGCGGAAATGACAGACTCCAAAATCCGATGATCATTGCTATCGAAAGTCTTGCACTGAACCTAACTGATCAGCGCAGCATCACATTCGACTTTCTTGACGATCAGGCATGTCAAAAGAGTTGTCCTGAATAGTCTTGTTCGGAGCTTATCAGCCTGCAAACGAATAGATAAAAGTTTGGTTAAAATCTTACACCCTTTATTTAATATCGTTAAATGTTTGAAGTTATCTGCCCTATCGCAACTATCCTTGCTTTTGAGTAACAACTTGATCACACCCCTGGTGAAACGTTGCGGTATAGACCCCTGCATTATCCAGTTGCTAAAAATCAGTGCCAGCAAGGGAACATAAACGTGCCTAAATTACAGGTTGTAAGGAAGACCATTTAAACCCGGTGTTTTGTCCTGGCCAAACTGCTTCAGCGCATCCCAGATCTCAGACTGTCACGGAACACACGCACAGAGCCAATTTAATCACCTCGAGGGAAGTCGGCCAAATAGGCATTGAATTGAGTGCTCAGATCGGACTCCCTGGTGAATATTTCCTGAATGTAGTCCAGAAAAACCTCAACAATGCCCGCCTTTGTAGTCTTATCTGGCAATGTGACGCACGCGATATGACTTTTGGCAGCATTTCTCAGTTCCTCTGCACACAAAACAGCGGCCACATCCTCAGAAGAATTTTTTTAACATAGCCCTAACTAAAAGAGCTTGATCATTCTTAATCGGTAAGGAGGCTTGCTCTGCCCTAGCTATCGCTACGCCCCCATTAAAACCGGATTTGATTACCTGATCAACCTTCACTTCTACTGCAGTTTGTGTTGTTAACCTAGATAGATTGATTTGACGGCTATAGTCCGCAGCAAACGACATATCATTCCCACTGTATCATTTGTGTCAGCAGGATTTACAATGACAAGTTCAATTTTTCATTGATATAGTCTCTAAATGGCTTTAAATCCTGGTTGTTAGTACCAGATATTTCCCTAATGCTATCTATATGGGTGTTAAGGACGGCATTCAATCGCCCGCTAAAACTAACCGACGAGATGTCGTCAAAAAACAGGTCGATCTGCCGAAACAGAGCCGATCGCTCTGCAGGGTCATTAAGCACATAAACCCCAATAAGACGAAGAGACTTATTCTTTATAGTAACATCGAGCACCCAAAGTCTGCGCGCCGGATCTGCGAAGACAAAAGAACACGCCGCATCGAAAGATATATTAACTAGCCAGAAACCACTCCACGTGCGTCACAAAACATGCTAAATGGATAGAGAACATGCAAGACATTATATATTCAAGGTCGCGAGTTGAAAAAGAGTTATCCTCTATACAACATTTATCCACGCTGAAAACCATTGTAGAGACATGCTCTGCGAGTCTCTGATCTCAGGCCCCGGTCATTTAAACTAGTCAACCAGAAAGCCATTTTTAGTTCGTGTACATTTGGGGATTTGCACCAAATATTTCCGGGAACAGGATACCGACGTACACTTTAACTGATCCAGTGCCCAACTCAGTCTTGATGAAGCTATTAAGAGACAGCGTGTCAATGTCCAAGGGGAAAGATAATTTGAGAGCTCTCTATAGGGAGGGCTGAACGTAAAGATGGGTCCAGCCTGCACAAAATTTACTTAATTTTCTCTGATCGGTATGTAAAATATGAAAAATGTGGCAATGATTAAAAGGCATTATTATTTTCTCTCAACATTTCATATAGCCGCTGAAATATTTGACCGGATCTTAAAACTGTAAAGATCAACTTTTTTTAGTGTTCACATACCTAAGAGAATGGGAACATCCCATTCCTGTATACCGGTAGTTATGAACAAAAAATAATTATCTCTTTAAAAGATACGGCAGATACCAAATTGATCAGTTAGAAATCATTAAATTTCGCCATTTTGACGGAACAAATATTGAAAATAAAGGATCTTAAAAGAAGCAAAATAAACCTTTAAAATAAATAGAATTTACATCAAATATATTAAAGCATAAAATAAAAATAGACCGAGACTCAAAGAGAAATAAACTTATATAATGATGTAAATAGATATCAAGCGCTCACGCATGCATATATCTTAGTTCTCAATCTAATGTCTCATTTGGTAGGATCGCTTAAAAAGTTGAATTAAAATTCAGACTTTATCACGTTTTCATCCAAAAATGACTGATTAAATTTCATCAACAAGCTTTCTTGTTTTTTTCCTAATCTTTGAATAAGATGTCATATAGCATGATAGGAATTGTGGATAAACTCTCCGACATTCATGTTAGTTCGATTTTGTTTTTCAAGTGATTTTAACAGACGGAATAAAGGAAAACAAAGAGAGAAATATATATATATATATATATATATATATATATATATATATATATATATATATAATCATCCGCAGACAGGTCCGTTTCGCTGTATCACAGCTCATCAGTACGGTTAGACTCCGATTGCTTTTAACGCAGGATTGAAACCTGACCAAATTGGCGTCAGTCGGCGATTCTACCTCTGGGCTATGCGCGCTCGGTAGAAGAAGGCAGACTTTTAGCGTGTATATTGTCATTATACACGCCCAATAGCCAGAGTCCTCTAATTCATTAGTGAATGAACGATGCGTACATGCCAGAGTAGCTACTGCTTTTCCAAAGTCTACCATTCTTCAAGAGTGCTCAATCAGCGTGTGAGAAATTCAGAGAATAATAGTAAATAACAGCTCAAAAAGGTACCAAACAATAAAAACAACAAAATTCAATCTTAATAACTTTCTTTCAAGCTCATTTCTCCATCCACTCCACCCCCATCCCACCAGTATTCTCATCCTTTATTACCCTCTTCCTGACAACCCCTACAACCTATCATTCTTTCTCATTACTTTTCCGCTTATATATTGAAAAGTTAGACATTTCTATTTTTGTAAGGTAGCAAATTCAGAAATACATATTTTCACTACTGTATATATAGTTTTGCATATATATATATATATATATATATATATATATATATATATATATATATATATATGTTGGAAACATTGTGTCGACTTATTTTTAATAAAATGCGTTCATACTCACGAATAATCTTTCGCGTATTATAATTGAAAGATGTAAGAAATGAGCGGTAAATTTAATAGATTATATTATTATTCATTTTTTAATATTCCAAAATACTTTCAGTCTCTTTCCAAGATGATCTCTATGTGTGTGAGTTGTGGTAACAGAGAATAACCGCAAAACTGTGTTGCTAAAGATGACTGCAAATTTACATTTTGCTGCAATTATAACGGCTAAAAAATTGCTTAGAATTCATTATAACGTAAAAATTATCAAAAATAGAATTTAATTTATGTTATAATATGATGTGCACGTGTTAAAGCATGGAAAACCCTTTTTTGCAAACATGTTAGAACATGAATACATTATTTATAGCTAATTCAATTAATTGTCAGCTTAATTTCTTCAATGAATATTGCCTCGGGTGTCGAAAATTTATCCGTTTTCAGCAAAATTCAACTAGGAATAAAAACCCGCAAAAATAAAAGGGTAAAAATGAAACGATCTTTAATATGTTTTTGTTGTTTTTTTGGTGTAGGATAGTTGTGTTTTTGATCATTATTTTTATATTGTAAATGTAGACATGATTGATGTTTTAGATGTTTAGAAATGGACAAATGATCAGTCATGTGTAATGTATATGGACTTATGATAATAAGAAACACCACAAATTTAAAAATAGATAGAATTAGAAAAATGATACACAAGGAGGTTAAAAATCTCAACTTAAAATAACAATTAAAACTAATATAAAAACGTAGATTTCCTCGGTGCTACTTTAGATCTAGTAAAAAATATACACCAACCATACAAAAAAACAAATATCAATCCTTTATACATCCACCCAAAGTCTAACCACCCTCCTTCTATCATCAAGCATATACCCTCATCAATAGAATACAGAATTAGTAGAAATTCAGCCAATGAGGAAGTGTTTAATAAGCATAGCAATTTTCATAAGGCTGCATTAAAAACTAGTGGATACAAAAACCCAACTATCAAATATGTAAACAAGAAAAGTAACCCTCTAAAAAAATAGAAATAGGAAAATCATGTGGTACCCACCCCCTTGCAACCAGATGACTAGTAGTAAATAATGGAAAAAATTACTCGTGTTAATTAAGAAACACTTTCCGGAAAAAGTCCACTGAGTAAGATCTTTAATAAAAACACTATTAGATTAAGTTACAGCTGTATGAACAATTTAGAAACAATTATAAAAAAAACACAATGATAATATTTTTACAAAATTCAACAAAATTAATAAATCAACTGGATAACAGAAAATAACAATTTGAACAAGAAAAAGTGTAATTCTAAAAAACCCATAAACTGTCCGTTAGAAAACAGATGCTTGACGGAATCAATAATCTAAAAATTATAAGGAAATAAAAAATATAGAATTTGCACTCAATGAGAATACCACATCAAAAGTAATATAACTGAAAGGAAAGAAGGGTAAAGGATAAGATCAGGTTAAAAGCAGGTCAACACCCCGACCATTCAGGAGGGAAAAGACACAAAGAATGGGTGGGATGAGGGGGAAAAGGGAAAAAAGGAAAACAAAGAGAAACAGTTGGTTAGTATGTATTCTTTGTGGTCAAATCCCAAAATGAAACTCCATTTTGATTAACCAAAAGAAAGACCCACATACATTCACAGCAAACCAAAAATTTTTGTCATTTAAATGTAAATCATCTGCACAACAAACATCAACATTGCCTGGTGATGAGAATCTTTTTTTTTTTTTTTTTTTTTAATCATCTCACCCCAAGCAAGGCATTCCACTGCCACTATTGCGCATGGGGCTACATAGGGGAAGGTAAAGAGAAGGAGTGGATAGACATAGGGAATGTCAGGAGAAAGGTAATAGATGAGTAAGGATAGCGAGGATGAGTGTCGGGCAGATGGGAAGAGTGTTTGATAGAATGGGAGCAGGTTAGTGTGTTAGGAGGTGTCTATTGACCTTACATTTAAACTCCTGAAGATTGTAGCCGTCGGGGAAGCAATCGTTTGGAAGAGAATTCCACAGTCGGGAAGTGCGAGGAAAGAAACTGTTGGAGTAGAAGTTACGGCTGCATTTTATCGATTTCACTGTAAAAGGGTGGGATCTAGTTGCTAATCTAGTATCTCGTGCAAATTCGTATTTAGGGGGCACCAGTGATCTAAGTTCATCGGAGCAGAAGCCGTGAAAGTATTTATAGAAGAGACACAGCGAAGCCACGTCTCGCCGGTGGGAGAGAGACTGCAGGCGGTCTGCCAAGTCGGTATCTATCACATTACAGACCCTCCTCTGAACCTTATCGAGAAGCCCGAGGAGAACAGCAGGGGCACCCGACCAGATATGGCAGCAGTATTCAATGCACGGGCGGATGGTAGATTTGTAAATGTGCAGGATAGATTTAGACGGAAAAAACTTCCGGGCCCTACACAGAGAACCGACTTTCATAGCAGCGGATTTAGCAATGGATTCGATATAGTCATTCCATTTGAGGTCCGCTGAAAGTGTGAGACCAAGGAGGCGTAGTGTTTTACTCTCTGGGAGGCAAGCCTGGTCCATGCTAATGGGAGGTAGGTGAGATTGTCGATGATGGTTAATTGACAGTAGCTTCGTTTTAGAAGCATTAAAATTTACTAGCCATTTCTTACCCCAGTCCAATATGGATTGGAGGTCTTTTTCAATCTCGGCAGCAAGTTTAGCTTTGACGCCTACACCAGATTTTTGTTGGAGGCGAGAGTAAACTGTGGTGTCATCGGCGTACAAACCTATTTGGGTTCTTATGGAATCAGGGAGATCATTAATATATATCAGGAAGAGTGTAGGACCTAAGATGGAGCCTTGGGGGACACCTGCGTTTGTATGGTAGTTCTGAGAGGCATGTCCGTTTAATACCACTTTCATTGTGCGGTTAGAGAGGAATGACTGGATTAGTTCAAACAAATGTCCAGTTATACCATAGCTCCGCAGTTTACATAGAAGGCCAGCATGCCAAACTCTGTCGAACGCCTTAGATATATCCAATGCAACGGTTCGAGCTTCGCCATTCCTGTCGAGTGCCTGGTATATGTACTCGGTGATGGTCGTTAGCATATCAGCAGTAGACCTGGTGAAGCGGAAACCATATTGCTTGTCCGAGAGGAGCCTGTGTGCTGTGAGATGCTGAACCACCTCGGCGTTGATAATGGCTTCGAACACTTTGCCAAAGATCGGAAGAAGGCTGATAGGGCGGTAATTTGCAGGGTCAGAGGGTTCTCCAGTGTTTTTAAATATAGGAACTATAGAGGAAGATTTCCAACAGGCAGGAAAGCAGGAAGCAGATAGGCAGAGGTTGTAGAGCTTAGAAAGGATAGAGGAGAGTTCAGGGGCACATTTCTTTAAGACTATGGTTGGGATTCCGTCACCACCGCTCGCTTTGTGAGGGTCAAGTTTTAAGATTATCTTAGAGACAAGCGAAGGTGTAATGTGGACATCATTCAGTTGTGCCTCGGTTCTAGGTGAGAAGTCGGGTGTAAAAACTCCAGACGAGTCCAGACTCGAATTGTTCGAGAATCTGCGGGCAAAACATTCAGCCTTATCTGCTGGGGAGGTGAGGACCTCAAATTTGTTGATTAGCGGGGGTATTGTGGACTTGCTCTTGTTAAGTACTCTTTTACAGAGTCGCCAGTAGTCTTTAGAGCCGAATTTAGAGCATGCTATGCGTTGCTTCATTCTGGCAGCAAACAACATCTTAGCTTCGTTAAGTACCCTTTTACACTTATTACGAGCTGAAGTGAAAAGGCGCCTGTTTTGTTCCGACGCATAGTTACGATAAAGTCGGAAGAAATGATTCCGGTGGGCAATGGCAGCCGAACAAGCGGGTGAGAACCATGGAGACGAATGAGATTTAAGCTGGAATTTCCTAGCAGGGATGAAGGCATCAATGCCAGCCTTAACCCAGGAGGAGACCTCGGATGCACATTCTTCGATGGGAAGACTAAAGACGTTGTTCCAAGGGATGTCACAGAGGAAGTCTCGGAACGAATCCCAGTCTGCTCTTTGATAGCAGTATGATATTCTACTTGTCTGTGTTTCATGGGTCGGGCGGGAGTGGAGTGAAATATTGACGGACACTACAGTGTGGTCAGAGTTTCCAAGTGGGCAGAGTTGTCTGGTAGTGCAAGAGTCTGGGATGGAAGTGAAGCAGAGGTCTAGAAGTGAGTTCCTTCCGTTAGGGTTGTCGGAGAAACGCGTGGGGAAGTCCACTACTTGCGTAAGGGATTGGGTGATTGAAAAGTTCATGGTGTGGACACCAGCAGGGTCAGTGACAGCGTTCTTCAGCCACTTGGTGTGGTGGGCGTTAAAGTCACCAAACACGAATACATGGGCAGAGGGATGGGTAGAAATGGCTTTGTCAATATTGTCAGAAATGATGTCAAGTAACGAACAGTCAGGGGAGGAAGGAGAGCGGTACAGAAAGAAGAGATAGCTAATCGAGCTGAGAAGTGAGAGGCGGAAGCACATGAAAGAATGATCTGGGGATTCAAAAGATGACACCCTAGCTAAGGGAAGGTGTTCGCTGACATAGACACCAAGCCCATGCATATGAACATTGGAGTCCTTCCTGAAGAGGGGAAGGTAGCCAGGAACGCAGAACTCAGATGAGGGGATAGAAGGGTTAAGATTAGTTTCACATAGGGCTAATATATCAGGTGAGTTATTATGGAGGAAAGAATCTACGCTGGGGAAGTTGGTGCGGATGCCGCGTATGTTAGTGAAAGAGATGCAGACAGGTTTGGGCGTTTTCAAATGAGCTGGTTTAGTTTTGTTATTATGTTTGCTTTTTTCCATAGTAATTCAGTTAAAGGAGTGGTCTTAGAATAGAATCAGTCGGTCAATCATTTGCAACTTGTGAAGGATGGAGACTGGCGCGGCCTACAACATAATGTGGCCTCGGGGTTGCCCACCGAACGTTCATGCAGGGACGCCCGTCCATGCGCGATATGGCACTACAAGAACCCCGGTATTATTCAACTGTTGATCAGAGCGGCCTCTCAAGACGCTACGCAAGAGTTCGGGCTCCTAACTACCAGTCGGAAGCAGCAACCAGGAAACTGCCAACCCGGTACCCTCAGAATGTAAAGACTTTGCCACCATACTCCGTAACTGCAAAGAGCTTCCAGCTGAACTAACACCAAGACCAGAGAAAGGGGATGAACCGGGAACCCCTTCCTAAACAAGAAACAAGGTGATCACCTCTAAACTCATTCAAAAGAAGGGGAATCTATCTCGAAACAGAAATTTCCGTGCCGCAATGTACAATTGATACATAACTATATATATATATGCACAAAATATTTCTCCTTCCTTGTAAAGATGACGTTTCTTCACACTCTCAGTCGTATGGTACATTTAAAAGCAGCTGTTGTTATCTCCGCTAGATTTACTATCGGTGTGTTTAATAAGATATATTCTGCTGAAAGAAGCCATTGATTTGATTTATGTGTGACAAATTCCCATTCCAATTATTGTAGTCAAGCTTGTACGACACAAAGTATTGGCTGAGTATAACAGAAATTATAGATTCACCTATATATCACAAAGTAGTAGTTGTTTTATATATTTTAGTTCATCAAAACCTATTTTCTTTGAAATTACGTGTAGGTTTTGTTTATTTAAAAACTTATATTTCTCACGGACAGGCAAACTTTTTCGTTGTTTACGATTATAGTCTGAAAATTTTATACTTTATTGTTCTTAGGGTTTCTTTTTATATAAACGGATGTTGCATTCATTGAAGTTGATTTGAATAGTTAAAAATAATTTTCTAAGTAGATTACAACTATAAGATTATACGAATAAATTTCCCACAGAAATTAGATCGTCATAAGACTAAAGTTATAATATAACAAAATACTATAATCTTTTAGAGCACACTTTCATAAAAAAATTACAGTAAAAGTGAATTTGCCTTAGGATATATTATTAAATAAACAGTCCATTTCCACACATGGAAAAATCTCTAACTACATTTTTTACTAATTTTAATGTTTATTTTTATATGTTTAAAAATTTACGAAAATGGATTGATACACAATATTTAACAGTTTAAGGCAATTTCAGTATAAAACCTTTGAAATCCGATAATGTTTTCCATAATAGTGTTAAAATATGGATAACAATCTAACAAATTCTAAAAAAAAAACAGAAAATGATAATATTGAGAGATGAAATGCCCAAATTTAATATGTCCCGTAGAGCCGAATCCGAAGAGGATCCATCCTCTTTGCATTCGACTCTATACGTAATTTTCTAAACAAAAATATTACTTTAGTCTGATGAAGTCGTTCTAGACGATAAAATGTGTTACACATAATTTTTCTAATTCGTTATTCAGTTACCTAGCATTGTCTGCTGTTGACATATATATATATATATATATATATATATATATATATATATATATACGCTCTCACACCCTGATTGTAGACTTTAAAAAACAGTAGCTACCCAGGCATGTACGAATCGCTCATTCACTAATGAATTAGAGCACTCTGGCTATTGGGCGTGTATAATGATAGTATACATGCTAAAAAGTCTGCCTTCTTCTATCGTGCGCCCATGGCCCAGAGGTAGAATCGCCGACTGACCCCACTGCGGTAGGGTTTCAATCCTGGGCTAAAAGCAATCGGAGTCTAACCGTACTGATGAGCTTTGATACAGCACAACAGAACTGTCTGCGGATGACTATATATATATTCTATTTATATATATATATATACATGTTCCAGATGTTGTGAAATGCTAGTTCTTAGCATTAATTTGCTACTAAGTACTGCTATTTTTGAGCTAGTATGAACTGATAGTAGCATAAAATATAACTTGTCTTGTGGTGTATTTTATTATGAGTTACATGTTACTTACCTTCTAATTACAACCAAAATGACACCCCCATGAGAAATCATGATCAGTGTCTTTAAAATCGTTTATTTCCAGTAAATGACAATTTCTTTTTCTTAAAACTAGCTATTACAGACACGCAACAATCATATAACATTGCAGCAGTGAAAGTATTTATATTACACAAGATCATGTGAACGCAGCTCAACTACTAAGTCAGTTCAGTTAGGTGCCATATGTGATACACGCTGAGATTGATATTTCTCTTTCGTTTCGTAATGTTAACCTGATCAAATCTAGGACTGACACACATATCTAAGAGGTACATATCACTCACACTTTAACTCTCTACCATGAACAATCTACATTGAATGGTCCTCTGGAATTTTACAAGGCGAATATCTTTGGGCAAAAAGGAGCCTCACTGTTTTCGTTGAACGATATAGAGAGCTGTAAAAATCAAAATTAATTTGAGAATTAGAAACAAAAAAAAATAGTAATAAATTGTATCCCCGTGAGTAATGAAAACTAGACCGAGTTGTAGCGAAGTTCTTTTTGACCAGTGCTGAGGTCTTTGAACAAGTTCCAATCTAGAGAGTAAAGATAGTGATTATATACAGAATACATTGCGAATAGGTACATACCAAGAAATCTGGCAAGTACTTTCATGGCTTCTGCTCCGATGAGCTTAGATCACTGGTGCCGCCTAAGCACGAATTTACACGAGATACTAGATTAGCAACTAGGTCCCACCCTTTTACAGTTAAACAAATAAGATGTAACCGTAAATTCTACTCCAACAGCTTCTTTTCTCGCGCTTCCCGCCTGTGGAACTCCCTTCCACAAGTCTGCTTTCCCGACAATTACAATCTCCAGGTGTTTAAATGAAGGGTCAATAGACACCTCCTATCACACTAACTCCCAACTATTCTCAGAACACTCTCATCTACCCAACCCTCATTCTCGGTATCCTTACCCGCCTATCACCCACCCTCTGTCATTTCCTATATTTAATCAGCCTTTCTCCACTCTACGTAGCCCCCTGCGCAGTAGTGGCAGTGACATGCCTTGCTCGGGGTGAAACGCTTATAAAAAAAACAAAAAAAATAAACTCATCACCTTAAAACATATATCTTAAAAGCATCAAAGCTGTACCACAAAATAGATGAAACTGATTTTCTGAAGTTAATTATACTAACGCATCTACGATGACACTCGAATGACCTGATGCCTGGATCAACTGATTGATTTTATATTATGCAGGTCGCTAAAAGAAGGAAAGATAGAGATGGCAGCATAATATGAACGAGAATTGTAGAGCACACCATTTGAATATACAATGTCGAGCGAAATAGATCTATGCTAAATCTTTCGATTTCATGAACAAAACATCCTTACATAGTACAAGTCCCATCTTCATAATTTGAAAGTAAAGAGTGTATTTATGCTCAACCATCGTTCTTCAAGTGTATCTAATGTAACCATGAATATTTTGAGCGTAATTTTTAGTGAAGAGAAGATAATGGAATAATGCCCATCAATTCCCGATCTGACTCCAAGTGAATATATATGTTTTATTGGTTGAAATTCCATGAAAGTGGTTAACAATATGACAGCATATTAGACATGAGAAGCAAGTGAAACCAAATTGGAAGTGTGATAGTAAGATCAATAAATGGATGATTAGGTCACTGTATTAATAAGTAAGATTATAATAATATGATATCTGTTCATCAGTTGTATTACAGGTATTGAAGTGAAAGAGATCTGCTGGATTTGCATAACATCAGAATGCAATTGTTATAGTGAATTCAAAATCTTTTATAATAAGCAGTGTTTTGACGTCTAAATTAATGACTTAAATTTTGAGAAATACTTTTAAATCTAATTCTTGGTAGTTTGCTTTATTCGAGCATCTCTAAAATATTGTGATTTAAATAATAAATTTAAACTGTATATCAGCTATTCGTCGACGGCAATAAGTAAAATGCTGACGAATCACTTAAATTGTCTCAGTGTCATATAAAGTATTTTTACGTCGGAATAGAATTTCCTGTCCCCAGTAGAGAATTGTTTTATTCATAACATCATCATTCTAAATAAATCTACAGAAAGTAAAACAAAAAATATGCAGTAATGGAATGAAAAAGAAGACTCGTATTTCAGTATTTGTCAGATTCAATGAAACGTGTTTTAAAAAATTTCCTGTTTTAATATTCAACATATATATATATATATATATATATATATATATAGGTAATAAGAATAAATAGAAAATAAAATGTAATAAAGAATAAATAAAGATACAGTTTAAAAATATGTACAAAAGAAAGTGTAATAAAAATAAATGTAAAATAAAGTGTAATCTATCTATATAAAATGTTTATGTCTGTCTCTCTCTCTGTGTTTGTGTGTCTCTATTCTAATGAAGGCCTTAGTCTGATTTTAACCAAATTTGGGTCACTTGTAGATCAGGACATAAAGCATTGATGTATGCAAAATTCTTTCGAATCGATTAACATGATACGGCAGCAATCGCAGAAATGCTTAGAATTTACCTCTTCTCCTCCGAGACGCCTTATATGTCATTTGTACATCAAAATTGGAAAATTTGATGTACACAAAAATTTTTCGAATAAATGTACAGAATTAAAATTAACTCAAATCTAACTTTGGGTGGTCTTTTTCGCAGTTTTAATTGCTTTTTTTCCAAAACGTTTTATTTAAACACACCACCAAAATCGAGTAACTGATAGATCAAGTTCTGATGCCTTGATAAGCAAAAAATATTTCAAATGACACACAGTGTTGGGAAAAATTAAAGCAAAATATTAAATTTTGCAATCGCTAATTTCTCCGAATTTCTCCGAAATGCTTAAATGTATTCAAACAAAAATTGGGCTTTTTTGTAACGTCTCCCTTATATTATATCATAACAATTTCACGTTTTTTACATGGTGCCAACCTATACGAGTTTGCAGGGACAATGCAGCCAGTTCTTCTTCATCACAACGTCAGCACATCACATTAACACCCGCCCCCGCTCGTCCAATTGTACATGCATCATTCCCGTTTATTGGCAAAATTGAGCAAGCATGAATCCCGTTTTACAAATACAACAAAACAATACTTATTTCGAAATATTTTAAGTTACGATTTACTACAACCTCATGATGTGATGTATCATTTTGAATAATCTCTTGATCTTACCATTTCACCACAACCCCTAAAGATCCTCGAACAACTTCGTGCTATACTGCTTGTATATATATATATATATATATATATATATATATATATATATATATATATATATATGTAAAATAATTAATTCAACACTTTTGCTATACAGAATTTCCCTTGTTTCGTAATATTATTTTTACTATGACTCTGACTGTTTCCCGAAAGTGAGAGAATGTTATACTTAAAATGTATGAACACCTTCAGGTCAGAGTCCTTGCTAAAAGAATACCAAGTTATTCGCTATCTCCTCTTTTTTATATACGACTATTACCTCTTATTCAGTCCCACTTTACATTTTTATTTTTTTTATTGAAATCAACCTTAGATTTTCAGTTTCTTTATTCACACCCATGTTAATTTTTTGTTTTTTTTACCCATTTTAAATAGTATTTGTTTTTAAATAAATCCATTGAAAAACTATTTATAATTATTATTAAACCTTGATGTTATCGACTTTCTCATGTATATAAATGTTTTTATTTTTTACATTTTAACTCAATATTCTTAATTAATATCTATTGTGAATTTTAAACGGTTTCTAAAGAATGCTATCATTTCTTTTTTAAAGTATAGTAAATCATTATTTTCATCATTCTGATAATATATATATTTTAATGTAAGGACAAATGGCGTGAGTTTTTAAATAACTACATTTTCGCGTTTTTTTTAAAAATTTTTTTTATTTTACCGTGAGTGTTTTATTAATTTTATTTAAGTGCCAGCAATCCCCAGCTAAAAATGTAGGGTTTCTGCAAATAATATTTTTTGAGAGATACCTATATATATATATATATATATATGAATTATTTATCACTGAGATAGTGCATTGGTAAATGACAAACTCAGTAAGACATTTAATATTTAAGGAACAATTTACATATATTTTACAATTACAAAACCTTCTTTATTCTTATTTATTTTTATTTTATTAGTTTATCATTTTATCTTTGTGTTCTGAATGTTTGTTTAGCATTTATTATGATTTTATGATTCTTTCAAATTTATCATCACAAGAATATCCTAATTCAAATTTATATTTTTATAAAAAATTTTGCTAATTGTATTATTTTGCCGGAAGTGTTTTCGATTAGTTAAATCAGTTAAACCGTATAATTAACATTATAAAACTTAACTCCCATGAACAGATAACAAATTTAAATTCAAACCTTTTCAACGGTGAGTTCGCAATATGCCCTTGATGATTGCATAACCGGTCCGATGAATACATTATCACCAATTTACATTTTTAATTTGACGTATGTGCGTTGGTTGTTGTTTTTTTTATTTTCTGTAGTGCATAGTATAGCAGGGTCAGATGTGCATAGTCTTTGCGTAAAAGAGCCTGACGTAATTTACTTCACGAGAAACAGCATGCTGTACTGGTTGAAAGGTTCAGAAGTGTTTGGGTGTCAATTTGAGGAGAGTGCAAAGGATTCGGAAACAGTTATATCAGTCTAATTGTGATTACGATGTTACGGCAGATTGGAAAACTCGCTTTGATCACTGCAGCAAGAACAGAGCAGCCATAATAGTTAATGAGAGTCCACGACTAAAAACAAGTGCTTTTAGAAGGTAATGCTGTCCTGGGTCAAGTGGAGTGCTGACGGACGACATATGTCTGGCAAAAGTCTCTGCACCAGGCTATACATGCAGAAGTATCCAGACATGGCTGTCAGACACTGAGACCACGTAATTCTTTACATCTGGCAAAGTAAATCCCGAGACTTCAACACGCTTGATTATTTTACGTGCGGCGCAGAAGTCAGTTGAATGCCATATGTGTTACACTCTTTGGACGATCATGTCTCGAACGATGCATGGCTGACTCGGCAGAAGTTTATCCCGCAGTAGGTTGCCATTTCTTTCTGCAGTGGACTGTTTTCCAGACAAGGCTATGGAACCCAATCTGTCCTATAATTTAACTCATTTAACTGAAGGGAAGAGATTAATACCTTTCCTTAAGAGTATTTGTGCGCAAGTGAATGCAAGAAATACGACTGAAATTAGAACTCGGCTTATCCATTGCACAACGCACAGCGAATGATAAAAAAAAACTGTTTGTAGCATCAAAGATTAAGTGAAGGCAAGGATTATATTAGCATTCACTAATTTGCACAATGAGACCGTCCAGAAGAGATGTAAGAAACTTGTAAAGTCGTCTGAAAAGCGTGGTTAAAGCCGATTGCGTCTTTATTACATACATTTAGTGTTTCAAGATATTTTTTTCAGTCTCTATAATGTTATTTTTGTTGCCTTTTGATCTGCTTGTATGAATTTCATGTTTAGACCAATATTCTTCATCTGATATTTGTTTTTTTATATATATATATATATATACAGTTCCTAATCAGAGAAAATAAAACCCGAGCAATGTAGGTAAGATTTGTTGGTAAAATAATATAATTAGAATATTTGCGCACAAGTATTGTTTTTGAATTTCTCTCTTTGAAGAACCTTAACTGCAGTTGCGAATAAATTTCTACTCTTTTCGTAACATATTCGGCAACATTGACTAATCTAATAAACGTTACGCTCTATCACAGAGCGTCGGTTTCATACCGTCAGTAAAATAAATAAAGAAATAAAATCAAATACTTCTTGTTATTTCTAATAAAATTATATAATGACTGGTAAATATATTTAGGGCTTAACGTTGTTACTCTCGAATTCTTTCACTCTATTAAATCAATACTGTTACTGTCTGCTTCACTTAGTACAATGCACTATTTCGGAAGTTCATGTGAGGTTTGACACAAAGAAATATATTCATGATTAATCACGTAAACTTGAAAAAAAAACAATCAAGAAGAATGTATATTTATAACATCTAAATCTGGAAGATTAAGCCTAGTTCAAACTTAAAATATCCAACTGTCAATAGTAAAATCGATTTATTGTTAGTGAAAAGATTTTTATAAAGACGTGTTCTATTCAAGTCAGTATATCTATAATCTCAAGACAGAACTTTTAAAAGATCATTTGTAAAATTTTCTACAGGATTATTTAAAGCTGGGATCCAGTTCAATGGAATCGACCGACCTAATCAACCAGTTGCTTTGAGAAGACTTTGGCCACATGACAGATTATGGGTTGTTGAACATATCGTACGAGTATTCATCGACTTGGGGCAAGCGTCGAAGTGAAAGACCATTGCAGCTGGATTCGAACGAACGGTGCCAAGTCATAAACACAATTTAGAACATTTTTCTTACATTCATCTTCTTCTCCAGGGACATTTGGCTGCAGTCTTTGAGTCTGGAAAGATGATGCAGCATCCAGTGACGCATGGAGACAGAAATCTTTATTTGGTCACGTGCATAACATTAATTCATCAAAAGCACATCCATGCATGGCTAAACACACACACACACACACACTACTTCTATTATTTCTATTCTCCTCGGGGTTCTTGACAAAATACAGCGAAGAAACTGTAATGTGTTTGATACCGATTTGGATGACCGCCTGCAGTCACTCTCTCACCGGCGTGACGTGTCTTCCCTGTGCCTCTTCTATAAATACTTTCATGGCTTCTGCTCTGACGAACTTATATCACTGGTGCCCCCTAGATGTGAATTTGCACAAGATACTACATTGGCAACTAGGTCCCACCCTTTTACAGTGAAACCAACGAAATGTAACCGCAATTTCTACTCCAACAGCTTCTTTCCTCGCACTTCCCGCCTGTGTAATTCCCTACCGCATGCTTGCTGCCCAGACGGCTACAACCTCCAGGAGTTTAAATGTAAGGTCAATAGACACCTCCTAACACACTAACCCACACCCACTCTCTCCAACTCTCTCCCTATGTACATCCTAAGTCGTCTATCACCCTCCTTCTGACATTTCCTATACCCAATCACTCTATGTAACACCCTGCGCTATAGTGGGAGTGGAATATAATTTCAACATCTTAAACTGGAATCTAAACGACATCAGGCGAATGGATTCTAAAACAAGAAAACTTCTTTCTAAGCATAAGATGCATCATCCAAAGGCTGATGTAGACCGTTTATACATACTCCGTAAAGAAGGTGGAAGAGGTCTTATTCGGCTGGAATTGTCATACAAGACAATAACTATCAGCTTACTAACATACATAGAAACAACAAAGGATTGGATCCTACAATTAGTAAGACAACATGAAGAAAGAAAGAAAAATATTCAATAATAAAAGAAGGCAGTAAATGCAAACAAGATTTACAGTTAGTAGATTCTGTATAAAAGCAAAACAGAAGCTAAGAACCAACTATTGCGGCAAAAATATGAAAATGAAAGCCAAAGATAAAGTTCTTGAACAGATGAAGCAACGCTGGCAAGACAAACCTCTGCATGTCCAATATCCAGAACGTGCCAATAAATCCAGTGTTGACAAAGTTAATACTCATCGATGGTTACGTGCATCTGGATTAAAGTCTGAAACTGAAGGCTTTATTCTTGCAGCACAAGACCAAAGTCTTTTCACTAGAAACTTCCAGGCAAATATTATGCATAATAATATGGATCCAAAACGCAGGTTTTGTGATAAACACCAAGAAACAATAGACCACCTAATCTCAGGCTGTTCTGTGCTTGCCCCAAATGAATATAAAAATCGCCACGATAGAGTTGGGCAATATTTACATTGGACAATGTGCAAACATTATGGAAAATCTATAAACAAACACTGGTATGAACATCACCCAGCACCGGATACAGAAATAGAAGATGTAACCATTCTATGGGATTACACCATCTACACAGACAGAAAAATTGAAGCAAACAGGCCAGACATTATTGCTAAAAACCAGAAAGAGAAAACTTGTCTATTAATTGATATGCCAGCGGATTGTAACATAGCAACCAAGGAATTTGAAAAACTGTCAAAATATAAAGACCTGGAAATTGAAATAGAAAAATGTGGAAATTGAAAAGAAGAGTTGTGCCAGTGATAGTAGGTGCACTTAGAATGATAAAAAATGGAACAAAACAACACATTGAAAGAATCCCTGGAAACCCCAGCTTAAGAGATATACAAAAGATTTTCTTATTAAGTACAGCCCACACACTAAGGAAAACGTTATCTATGTAACGCTAGGGATGATAGGGAAGATAGATAAAACATGAAATGGGGCCATAACAACACGCCACGACCTGCCTTAGGTCTCCCCGCAGACTTGGTTGGTAGTGAGACCAAAGCAGAAATCGAAATATGATGAAAAATGACATAATAATAAGAATGGCTATCGAAATCATTCTTGATATTTGGCTGTCTATTAATAAAAACATGACCATTTTATTGTTCCAAAAATTATGAAATAGTTTGTGACCATGTGCTTTGTACATATATATTTTCCGTTGAAATTAATTCTGCATTTTATACAACATTTCGATTTCATTTTTTCTTTCTTTTTTGCGAAATTACTTTAATTAATGCCATTGTCATCTCCTTATTATGCAGTGTAGGGTTAGCCTTAAATATTTTATACATATGTCGTGACGAGTAATGTTCGATTTTCGTGCATATGAATTTTTTTAGCCGTATAGCGTACAAAGACACAAGTCTCCAGCAGTTTAAAAGGATACATTAACACTTTACGATGATGTTTTCATAATACATTATTTTGAATCAGTCCATTCATGAATAGACATCATTGAAACCGTTCTATCAAATGCAATTTAAGTTACTTTTATTACAACGCTTTTCCTATTTCCAAGCACGCTTCATTTTATATATATATATATATATATATATATATATATATATATATATATATATATGCGGAGGAGTGTGTGTTTTTGAGCGTGCTTCTCTTTGAAGTACTTTTTACGTCTAAATTTAATATAGTGAAACTTTTAGGCGTGTGAATATAAGAGGCTCTTTCAGGGAATTTTTTTATTACTTCACAGGATCAGATGATGAGTTCATAAATATGTAAATGTGGACGCTTCTCACCACTTTGCTTTTAGTTTAATGCACAGAACCATTGCCGTCGAACATTTCTACCGCCTCTTCCGATGTTGTTCAGCAGTAAATAATGGAAATTATAGATATTTTGCTTGCGAAGAAGCATCAGTGAATTTGAAATATATTAAATAAATGTAGCCCATTGAAAAAATAGTCTGATCATGATCAAAGTCGTCAAAATGTATATAAATAATCCTACCAGATAGAGAATTATTCATTGTTTTTTTAATCATTGCCAAGTAATCATCCCGTAATACTAGAATATCAGGACAAAAATAATTATATCAACATGTAATAAAATATTATCATTATTGTTGGTAATCAATACCAAATAGTAAATAAGAACTGATCTTAAATTTTCATTTGATATATTTATTTCATTTTCTTGATTTATTCGTTCCACTGAATTCCATATGAATTCTTTACAATTATCTTCTTTAGTCCTGTTATTGCCTTTTACAGTAGCGGATATACCATAAAATAGCGCTCCTGTAGCAACATCTTTACGAATAAAATTTTAAACAAAATAGATAATTTTCAAAAAAGTAAATTCAGGTCATTTTAGCGATAGCTTGATAGGCCAATGTGTTGAAGTAGCAAATGTTGGCCATAAAATATGCTATAATGTCTATTTCTTATGGCAACAAAATCCCTCTCTAAATGAACAAATTTCAAAATTCTACATGAAGACTTGCAGCTCAATAATTCTCAACTATTTCTGTTCTGTAAACATGCCAAAATCTATTCAATGCATGCATTTTGGAAGTAGGAACCGCGAATCAGTTGTTGGTTGTTACGAAGAGTCACTTATATCTTTCCAATTTTTAGGGAAACATATTCACATTTACTGATCCGATCAAAATTCAATTTTCGTATCTTTAAAATAACCAGTTTATAGGATCAATGTCATGAAACAATTACCAAACGAAATCATTTATCTCAATTAAAATCTGTTATCAAATATTTAAAAATAAACAAAATGTTCTAGCTGGCAGGCGGATCAAAGCAGACCAGTTGTTACTAACATTTAAATAAAAAAACCTAATGATTTAAAAAATATATATTATATTTACAGGGAATACATAAAGAAAAATAGGTTACTATTAAACAATAATCACTATGTAAATTTTGGCAGAGAAAGAAATTAGTTAACAAATTGAGAATAGTCAAATCACCCTGGATATTTATTATTTTTCCATAAATTGTAATAGTTTAAATATTTCATTCAAGAATTTAAAAAAAGATATTTCGGTCTTTGTCTGTCCATTTAGTGCCTGTGAATTTTTCTCGTAATGCCAACCTTTATATTTTCATACATCTTTGAAGACAACACCCAAGGGCGAATATATTAATAATGCTTAAATACAATCGTCAGACTATAAGCATTGTGTTATGGTGCGGCTATTATACAGATCAAATGCCAGTGATGCTTTATGGACAGGTTTATTGTATTATTCTCATGGTAATTTAGGTGGGTGGTAGCGGTTATATTTCAAATTGTTCAGGATATAGATACTGACTACTTTATCGTGCTGTTTCTTAAATATTTTATTAATTATTTATTTTTCATGATTTCATTATTTGCTGTTGTGGTTATTATTGCGATTAAGGATGTTTATTTATGTGTTCATAGTTTTTTAAGTTATTTCTTGTTTACTTTATTATTGGATTTTATCTATAATTTTTAGTCATTTAATTTAATTATTGATTTGTCTAATTTGTAAAGTATTTAGTTTTTGATATTTAAATAACGCAGGAAAAATTATTTTCGTGCATACTTTTTATATAAGTTCTGAGCATTTATTTAGTAATTTCAGTGTAAAGGGATTATTATAGCCCTAGCTTCCAGACAGAGAGAACAGTTTTTAGATATGTTGTTGTATTATGATTCTCTTATTTTACATGTCATCTTTTAGTGTGATTTGGTTCTTGCTCATAATTTCCATGTATTTACTACTAGTAAAAGGATTTTGCATGCAAAGTTATTCTTCTCGTAGCGTTTTTCCATTACTCTTACGTATATTTCCCTTCTTTATGTACTGATGATTTAGTGACTTGTATTATTGCAAGTAATTGCCGTCTAAGCATTATTCAGTCTTTACTGTAAAGTTAAATGTGGGCTTAGTTTGTCAGTGTGGATTGTTGGATTGATATATATATATATATATATATATATATATATATATATATATATATATTAAAGAGAACTCAACACACAAACTGTTATAAATCCAGAATTTATTTCAGCAACATAGAGAAAAAATTTACAGTTGCCTTGTTCAGACCAATACTGAAATATTATTTTTTAAAATTTCACCTTGAATATTACAAAAAAAGTTATAGCATACGGTTTTTTAAACCCTAAATAAATTGGGTATAGATTCATCAACACACACACATAAAACAATACATATTAGAAATTAAGTCACACATACATAACACAATAAACAATAAATTGTACACGACAAAAAAGGAAGAAAGGTTTTCCTACATAGACAGAATTAATCACACAAAAATTATATCTGAGGGAAAATATATATGGGGGAAATCAGCTACTCAAAACGAGTCTACTTAAGATTCCATACCGTGAAGAAACATTTCAGTGCCTCTAAATGAGGCAGACACCATTTTTGTGTCGCTGTCTTTTGAGAACTTTATAAAGACTGTGTCTTTTATAAAACTTAATGTTTGTCTCCACCGCTGTGTCACTTTTTGCTCACATTAAAATTGAACTCTTCTTTTTATACTTTTCCCGTGGTGTTTATTTTGTTATTTTTATTTTTTTTTATTCTTGCTTACACTTTTTTCTTGATTTTCTTTTCCATCTTGGCCTTCTAAGATGAGCCTTCTCATTTCCGGACCTCAACCGCAAACTAGATCTTCTACATAAAATGCTAGAAACACCTTGTACTTTTACTAATAGGGGCAGCTTAGCTTTGGTGTTGCGTACAATCTACAAGCACAAGCTACATGAGTTTTAGTTAGGATTTTTATTAGGGCTTTTGAGTTGTCCGAGTTATAATATAGATATTTTTCGGATCATAGACTCGTCCGGGTCCGTCTAAACTTAGATAAGCCAAGGATTTGCTACTGATTATAGTAAGCAACTTGAGATAAACTATTAGCGCAGATGACACAAGATACGTAAGAGGCTCCTTTGCCTGCATCTTCCCCTGAAGTCAGTCTTTTGTATTTTTATATGTAGAGCTACCAAAAAGAATTGATTTATGCAACAGAAATTGATAAATCAGATACGTTCATTCAATGTGTAATGGGGCATTCGAAACCAATCGACACAATGTGAAAAGTATTTGAAAATTTCCACTAATCACTGATCTGACGGGTACATGCGCATGTGTAACGTGCGTTGCGTAACTATTTTTCACTCTTTTTAATTTTTTCATGCTCGTAGAAATTTCTTTATTTTTTCGACTGCACATTATATATATATATATATATATATATATATATATATTAAAGAGAACTCAACACACAAACTGTTATAAATCCAGAATTTATTTCTACTTAGGCACCATCTGTGAGAAAAGGATTACCTTGACACAAATCATGTGTTATGTAGCAAATGTTAAGTTAGACATTGTGAGAATCTAGCTTCAATCTTTAACATTACTTCAGTTCTTAAATAAATTTCAACCGATTTACATAGTTTGATACGAAACCTCTTTAGCTACATTTTAAAGAAAAATTGAGTTTTGCTTCATTAAAAAAATTACATTAAAATATGTGAAGTCCGAAAATGAAAACCAACTACAGAAATACATAAGTGAGTGACTAACGCTTTAAAAAAATATATCTAATTCTTTATAACTTTTTCTGTTTAAAAGTTTTACTTTGGTTTTCGACCTTTAAATTCTGATGATACCTTTTATTTCTTTGTCAATCTAAATTTGCATATCACTTCTCACTTAATGAAAACTGATGATCAGAATTAATTATAAGTAATTACTTTTTATTGTTTCTAATGAATACAAATTTTTAAAAATATTTTTGAATGCTGTTTTCAGCATTAAGTTTATATTAAATTAATAGCAATACCTAAAAGTATCATGGATTACATGGAAAAATGCGCGCATGAAATGTAATATTCTTAAAATTATACTAAAAAGGAAAAGAACATGACAAGTTAATAAAACCTAAAATAGTGAGAGACAAGATATTCTAGTGAAGTAAAAAGTAAGAATTTCTTACTTAAAATATTGCAGCTAAAAATAAAAATAAAATTATTTTAGCTGCAATATTTTAAGGAAGAAATTTCTTACTTTTTACTTCACTAGAATATCTTGTCCTGTTCTTTCTCATGTCTTATATTATTTTTCATGCGTGCATTTTCCCATGTTATATACGGTTCTAATGTGTACGCACAAATATCACCGAAATTTTTGCATATCCATTTAAAGTCTATACATGCACATTTACATGAATATAAAAATCACAAAAAATCATTATCTACGTATTAACATTCATACTAGTGTATTCCTACAAACATGTAAATGCATGCACAAATATAATCGTATATACAGACGTGTAATTTTAACAAAAGGTTTGAAGGCCTGTCAAAATAGTGTTACAAAATACAAGGCTCAACTTATGAAGATATGTGTTGTAGATAACTGTAAACCCTAGACTTGTATGTGTTATGATTGTAATAATCATGAAAGCGTTATTTGATTTCGCAAGGAATTTTCGTGTGAAAATGCTGCTTTAAAACAAGTTATATTTTACCATAGTAAAAAATGTGTGTACTTCGTTACAATGTGCGTGTCATGGTAGAGCCTGTATGTGAAGATTTAGATTGCTGGAACTAAGGATTATAGTCAAGCTGAACACTTTCCATGGAAAACAGCAATAGATCAAGAAACGCTTTCTATGTTTCAGATGTGAAAAAATATTTATAGGATCAATAGGATGACGCGGAGACGTTGTTGAATTCTATCGAGAGAGGAAACTGAAGGCTGGGTAAATTCTGCCTGTATATGTCATTAGTACTGCATCTTTTGGTCTTGCCTGTCCTGCTCTCACTATTGTAATGATAATGGAGATCAGAAAGTGTCAGGATCTTGCTTAAGCAGTAGAGGAAATCATTCTTGAGTCATTAGCGATGGAACATATGTACTAATTCTAATCAAGGTCTGAGTGTAAGTTCCAGTAGGCGCTCACGATAAGGAGCATTCATGAAAAAACATATATTTATTAAGATTGGTAAAAGTCCTATTTCGATCGGCGATCGTGTAATGCCATCAGTTTGGTTTTCGTGTCATTGGATAGCATTATTTTGTTTTTCCCTGAGTGACCTGTTAGTGCTATATCAAAGGAAAGATATATCATTGTACCGTCAGCATATATATTCACAAATATTCAGAATCTATTCTCAGGCAGAACATTTATCTAATGTAGAAAGAGGGTTGAACTAAAAGCGAACTTTGATGGACGTCTGCGTTGATCGCTTTGGCCTTGGGCAATGTGTTGTGTTGCTGAAATTTATTTTACCCTGTAATACAGACAAGGCTATTTCAGTGAGCAGGTTTAGGTACCGGTAATTCAATCCCTGAGTTCTTAAACTAACCCAAAAGATTATAAAATCTTTTCTACTGTTTATCCTTACATCCATAAATGTTTCGTTCTTTTTTTTAATCGTTTCACCCAGAGCAAGGCGGTAATGCCACTGATATGCATGGGGCTACATAAGTGTAAAAACATTAATTAGAAGAAAATGAAGAGGAAGAAGAACCAGTTAGAAAGGAGCAATAGAAAGATGAGAATTCAGGTGTAATGACAGTTTCAAAGGTGGAGAGAAAGGAAATGATATACGGGGTGTGGAAAGAACTAGAGTCAATGTGTTAATAGATGAGTATTGACATTACATCTAAATTCCTAGATGTTGTAGACGTCAGAAAAGCAAGAATATGGAAGCGAGTTCCACAAGCGGGACGTGCGCGAAAAGAAGCTGCAGGAGTAGAATTGTCGTCTGCATTTGGTTAACCTAACTGTGAATAGGTGGAATACAGTTGCCAATCTGGTTGCACGAGTAAACACCTGTTGAGGAGGCACAAGTGACTTAAGTTCGTCCGAGCAGAAACCATGAAAGTATTTATAGAACAGAAAAAGGGAGGCTACATTTCGTCGCTGGGGAAGTGGCTGCAGTCGAGCCGCCAAGTGAGTACCTATCACATTACTGATTTTCCTTTGTAGCCTGTCGAGAACACTGAGGTGAACGGCAGGGGCACCTGATCCATATATGTAAGCAGTACGGAGGAATGGTTGACTTGTATATATGCAGGATGGATTCAGGTGGAAAAAGCATCCTGTCCCGACACAGTGACCCAACCTTCTTAGCAGCGGATTTAGCTATGGAGTCGATGTAGTGGTTCCGTTTAAATTCAGAGGAGAGGGTAAGGCCGAGGAGGCGCAGTGTATTGCTCTCAGGGAGACTCGCTTGGTCCATGCTTATGGGAGGCAGGAGAGGTTGCCTGTGATGATTGACAGACAACAGCTTGGTCTTAGACGCATTGAAATTGACAAGTCAATCTTGCCCCAATTCACCACAGAGTGTAGATCCCGTAAGCCATAGTGCCTATAAGAGAAGAGTTTGTGGGCAGTAAGATGTTGAACTATTTCAGCATTAATTATGGCCTTGAACGCTTTCCCGAAAATTGGTATAAGACTGATAGGGCGATAGTTGGATGGGTCCGAGGGTTCACCACAGTTTTTAAATACAGGGACGACTGAAGAGAACTTCCAGCATGCAGGAAAACAGGAAGCAGAAAGGCAGTAGTTATATAGTTTAGAGAGGACAGGGGAGAATTCAGAAGCACACCTCTTAAGGACTATCACCGGGATTCCAACACCACCGCTTGCCTTATGGGGATCAACTTTTGAAATTACTCGGGATACTACTGTCGGGGTAATGTATACGTCGTGCTGTTTGGCCTCAGTTCTAATAGGGAAGGCGGGTGAGTGTACTCCAGATGAGTCAAATGTGGAGTTGGATGAGAATCTGCGAGCAAATCACTCAACTTTGTCCGCAGATGACGTGAGAACCTTAAATTCATAGATTAAAAGGAGGTATTGAGAATTTGCTAATGTTCAGCACCCATTTGCATAACCGCCAATAGTCCTTGGAGCCGAACTTGAGGTCAGCTATGCGCTATCGCATTCTGTCAGCAAACAACCGTTTGGCGTCATTCAGGATTCTCTTGCACTCATTGCGAGCAGACGTGAATAATCGCCTATTGTGATCAGATGACTGTCTCCAGAAAAGTCGGAAGTAATGGTTCCTTGGGGCAATGGCTGCCGAACAGGCAGGAGATAACCACGGAGAGGAATGAGGTTTTAGACAATACTTCCTGGTAGGTATGAAGGCATCGATGCCAGCTTTCACCCATGACGAAAGATCAGAGGCACAGTCATCAAGTGGGAGATCGAAGACTTTTCCCCAAGGGACGTCGCATAGGAAATCGTGAAAGGCGTCCCAGTCAGCTTTTTGGTAGCAGTAGGAGGTCCTATAGGTAGGAGGCTACTGGGGGGTAGTGAGATTGGAAAGAGATGTTGAGAGAGACAACAGCATGGTCGGAGTTGCTGAGAGGGCAAAGCTGCGAGACTTGAGAGGCGTCAGGTGCAGAGGTAAAACATATATCTATTAGCGAGGAAGGTCCAGATGGAGTGCTTGGAAAGCGAGTGGGGAAGTCCACCACTTGCGTAAGGGATTGGGAAATAGCAGAGTTCATGGCGTGGATGCCTGCTGGATCAGTAATAGAATTTTTAAGCCACTCAGAGTGATGGGCGTTAAGAACTCCAAATACAAACATGGGGGCGAATGGGTGGTAGGAAATAGCCTTATCTATGTTGTCAGCAATGCTATCTAGATTGGAGCAGTCAGGAGAGGAGGGAGAACGGTAAAGAAAGAACAGGTAACTAACCAAAATGAGGAGAGACAGACTGAGACATACATATTGGTGGTCAGTAGATTCGAATGAAGTCACCCTAGCTATGGGGAGGTGTTCACTTTCTATGGAAAAAATTTCTTCGTTCTGGCTCCATCTCGATCGTTACCGTAGCTCTCCTTTTTCGCTTTCCTAAGCCTCTTTGTTGTACGTCTGTAGCCCATTCACTTGTCTATAATGTCTTTTCACATGATTCTTCACCGAGTTTGTGATTTTAAAATCACTCTGTCATCAGGGTAGAATCGTTTGACGTCACGCTTAGAGCTTTCTCTCAAGAAATGCAGCATTATATATATATATATATATATATGCTGTATTTTTTTTTCTTTGGTTATCGTCCATCGAAAACTGATTTGACCTTCTCTGCAAGCATTAATTCTGCAGGAGACATTTCAAAATTAGCGTTTGGGTTTGGTAAAATAGAGGAGAAAAAATTGATTTTTAAAATATTTAATAGCGTTATAATTCGACTCTCTGTCTCCACTTTAGACCACGTGCTATTGCGAAATATGCATTAGCCGGAATTAGCCAAATACAACAGACGGTCTCTTTGAAATATAAAAGAAAATATATTCTGTTAATGGATATGTGGTGAATTCGCTTTTGCTAGTTACAAGTACCTAGGGGAATTGACATTTTTGTACATGACTATTTGTTTGAATTTATACTAAGTATAAAATTAATACTTATGTTTTTTTTTTCACTCCACCACTTTTTTTTACCAGATGTTAGCAACCCGGTAGGATAAAAAAATTAAACCTACAAAGGGCGGAGGAACTCTTGATGAGTCAACGGCCATCTAACTAGAAGTGGTGTCTCAATAAATCACCGTGGAGAAGTCAACAAGATACCACACTACCATCTATCCTGAGTATAATCTTGGCTATACGACGAAATTATATTAAACCTAACAGCGTGAAGGGGGTTGCTTCCAAAGAGAGCAATTCGGTAAGGAACGATATAGGCAACAGGTGTCACCTGACCGTCATCTGCAAACTAAAGGTGAAACTCGGAGGTTGAAGAAGCCTAGTGCAGCACCAAAACTGAAATACAACACACTCATGAATGACCTCAACCTACAGAAAGAATACACCAACAGCGTGAAAATCAAATACGAAGAACAAATTGGATAAGTACACTCAAAGTTGGACTTTCTAAAGAAAACAATAGTGACATCCACAAAATAACATTGCCCCAAAGGAAATTAGGCGCAGAAAAAAAAACGAAGGAATGACTGAAGAGAATCACGACATGATGCAAAGGATGGAAAAAATGATATCAAGACATGGAATGGAGTACAGGAAACTACACAAGAAAATAAGAGGAAAATGCAAACAGGCTAAAGTAGAATAGCTCAATGACAAATGTGCAGAAGTAGAGAGATTGAGCAGGAATAATAAAGAAGACATGCAAAAAGAAATAAAAGAACAGACAGGACAAAAAACCTGCTCTTCAATAGGATGAATAAAATTCAAGGATAGAACAATCATATTGGAGAAAGAGGAAATAATGCAACGATTGGAAGAGTATATAAAAGATTTTTATCAACCACAAGAGAGAGCAACCAATAATACGCAAAATGAAGACGAACCGGAAATATTAAAGTCTGAAGTGTAATCTGCAGTAGCTAAACTGAAAAGAAACAAAGCAGCTGGACCAAAATGCTGATAGCCCTGAAATAATTTGGTATAGAGGAAATTACAGAAATAATAAATGAAATTTATAATAGTGGTGTAATACCAGATGACCTCAGCAATTCGATCTTCATAACACTACCTAAGAAGCCCGGAGAAAAAAGTGCGAATTCCGCAGAACCATCAGTTTAATGAGTGATAAAACAAAACTGATCATCCGAATCCTGATGAATAGAGTGAGAAGCAGAATCAGGCCAGAGATAGGACAAGAACGTTGCGGTTTCGTCAAAGACACTGGAACAAGAAACGCCATATTTATGATTAGGTTGCTTTCTGAAAGGGCAATACAAATGAAGAAGCACTGATAATTTTGCTTTATTGATTAGGCGAAGGCGTTCGAAAAAATACACCACAAAGAATTGATGGAGATGCTTGGCAGCCTTGACATATTTGGGAAAGACTTAAGAGTAATCAAGAATGTTTACTGGCAGCTAACCGCTTGTATACGGACAGGTAATTCAGAAGATATACAAAGATAGAAAGGAGCGTAAGACAAGGATGTGTCTTTTCACCGGATCTGTTCAGCTTGTACAGCGAAAATATTTTAAGGACCGTAGAAGATATGCCTGGATTTGTCATCGGAGACAACAGTTTAAACAACCTAAGGTACGCAGATGAAACAGTGCAAATAGCAGACACAGAAAGAAAACTACAAGACCTCTGATGAGGTCCTAGGAACGATGGAAACGGAGAGAAAATTAATACTGAGCATCAGGATGGGACAGCTGAAGTTACTTGGACATGCAATGAGGAATGAGGGCTTGGAGAACCTGATACTAACAGGCCAGATACAGGGAAAAAGAGACAGGAAAAAGCAACGAATAACATATTTGAATGACCTAATCAGGTGGATGATGGAACGAGGGTTGCATGGTATAACAGGAGAAAGAGTGCTAAGCGCCACCAGGGATAAGGAGACGTGGAAAGCCATGATCGGCTACTTTCTGAAGAAACAGGCGCATAGAAAAAGAAAATACGATAGACAGAAAAGAAACGATGTAACTTCTCATTTCTTTTTTCTATTTCTTCCGCCTATTTTATTGCCATTTTGAAAACGTCTATAAATCGTTTTACTAACCCGTTAGACCTCGGATGGTAGAGCGCTAAATCAAATAAATCACTGTATGCATTTTGCAAAAATTTGCAAATTTCTTAGATGAAAATTGCGTCCTGATGTCTAATACGATCTTATGCGCTACACCAAATCTTGCAAACAATTCATTTAGAAATTGTAATATGATTTTTGTTGTTGGCAATTTGCATCTGAAAACTTCTGGCCATTTTGAAAAGCTATCCACTACAACAAAGTAGTATATACCTCCTATAGGCCATGCATAAACTATGTGTAGCCTAGAGCTAGGCTTGTCAGTTATTGGCCATGGGTTAAACATTATGGTGGTGATTTTGCCGCTAATTGGCAGTTCTTGCTATTTTTGCCATGTTCTCAAATACTTTATTCAGTCTGTTCTATTACACAAAACTTCACATGAGCGCTTTAATACGTGAAGTTCCCAATTGTCCTGTATAGAAACTTCTAAATATTCTTTTTGTTAATACTGCCGGAACGAGTACGCTTTCACCCTCATATCTTGACAAACTTTAAAAAAAGATTCCTTGTTTTAAATTTTACCCCTATAATTATGTTTCTTGTGAGTTATGAACTTTTTAAAACTTTGCTTTAGGTCTTATCTCGTCATTTGCAACAGGTAATTCTCTCACAGTGTTATACATAATGTTTTTTTTATTTCTGACTTACAAACAATGAAGCTATTATTGTTTCTTCTAGTAATTCAATTATTCTCTGAATAAATTTCGATAATCCGTCTGCATTTTGAAGATAAATACTTCATTTAAAAGGAAAGGTTAAGTAAGATACTAGCCTAGCCTTGAAAAATAAACTGTCTGCCTTGATAATATCTGTGAGAATTTTATTGCAAAAACCATTGTTGAATCATCTTTTTCGATATGTGATTATTTTTGTTCGTATGAACGACATTGAGACGTGATAAACAGTTTTTAGTTGTTCATCGTTTTGTTTATGAAGCAATACGACCCGTAACCAAAAGTTGATAACGTCAACTGCTAGATATATTTACTAGCTCATGTTATAATGACTGATCAGAAATTAGAGCCAATTTCAATTTCTGAACTGCTTTCTCGCATCATTTAGACCATATCTATATTTGATATTTTTCAACAATTTATTCATGCGTTCTTTGAGCACATTAATGTTAGGAAAGTAGCTACTATAGTAGTTCGCGAATCTTAAGAATGCTTGTGAGGATGCAATATTTGTTGGTGCTGGAATGTTTTTATAGCTCTTGTTCCGAGCGGATCCGACCTTCTGACTTTGTCATTAATACTTTTTACCTCAATACTTAAATTTTGATTGAAAGAACTGGCACTTGTCCATATTGATTTTCAAACCGTAATTTTTTTATCCTTTTAAACACTTCATTCACGGGATTTGCGTTTTCATTACGGTCTATGCTTTTAATTATCACATCGTCAAGATATGCCATAGAGTTTTTCAAACCAGTCAGAATCGTGTCCATCGCTTGTGGAAAAAAACTACTGATGCTACTTTTACTCCGAACAGTAAGTTGTTAAACTTAAACAAACCTTTGTGCGTATGACTGTTAATGTTTTGCAGACAACTCATATATCGGAATTTGTAAATATGCTTCGGACAAATCTAGTCTGGAGAATTTTTTTCTTTCTTTCAGCTTTACGAATATATCTTATTCTGTATGTAAATGGTAATTATGCTGTCTCAGGCATTCATTTAATCCTGTGGAGTAGTCGGAGCAGACTCTGATTTCATTATTCTTTTCATTTATGTATACTGTTGGACACGCCGATTGTCTGTAATTTGTTTTTCTGTCATGCCTAATTTTTATATACGTTCCAACTCTTTGTCTTTGTCTTGTACGGGGAATGTTATGGGTCACTTAAGTCAATACACTGGATTTACATTTTCTCTTAATTCAAGCCTTGCTTTAACCTTAGAACAAAATCATGTGACTTCAGAAAAAATATCTGCTTTTAAATCCTCTTCAACTTTTCTGTATTCAGCAATATTTTTACAATATTTATTAATAGAAAAAGTGAATATATCAAAATTTTCTAACCAATAAGTATCGAAGAGATTCTGCATTTGTTGCATAGTATAGACTATTAATTTTCTCTCTTTTTAAGCAAAAACAACTTTTAATAAAATTTCACCAATAAATTCAATTCTTTTTGCCTGATATCAATTTTGACAATGTTTTCAGATCTGCATATTTCTGGTCTATCAATTTTATTATATTTACTCTCATTAATAATTGTCAGGTTTTACCCCGTGTCAGTTTGATTATTACTTTCGTGTTATTCGATCTGACGTTTATGGATTTTGTTTTTCCGGCCAGTTTTTCAACTATAGTAAAATATTTTTGTTTCATTTGGCTTTTCTTTTACATAAGAACGATTATGAGCCTTGTAACTACAACTGAAGCATTTTGTTGTTTTTGTATATATGTAACTAACCACAACAATAGATTGGATTTATTTATTTGTTTTATTTTGTAGTTTTAAAAATGTTTCGTTGCGGTATTTTTTAAAGTTTACAATTCACGTCTGTTTTGTTCGGTGAGTTTATTCATTGTACAAAAATTAAAAACTTGAACATATCCGTAATAATTCATTTAGTCGGGACTTCTCACACTCCTTATTCACTGTACTTGCGTACATTGTGTAGACTTCATAATCGTTCGTTAATAAATATATGCTACTAACTCTTAACAGACTCTCCCTATCATATATCTTTCCTGATATATAAAAGGAAACGTCATCAGCATAAGCAGAGTACCTGTCCAAGATGGTAGCACCTGGTAATATGTTTCGTGTAGGACCTGTTTCTCTTTTTACTTAAGAAGGAAAGTTTCCAACGCAAGAACATAATACAGAGGCAATTACGGACAATCTTGAGGAATGGAGCAGGACAATATGAAAGTCTCTGATCGTACCCTAGTCACTTACACTAGCGCATCGGGGAACGCGTACAGAAATCAAATCTAGTAGCAGGAGTACGATTCAAAACTGGTTGCTAAAAAGACGGCCTCTAGTAAACGATGGTCAACCCTATTGAATGCATTGAACAGATCTAAACTGATCAGCACAGCTTCACTGTCGGCTTTCTCGACAACCAAGCGTACCAAATGAAAGTTATCCTTAATTGTTCTACCCTTCATAATTTTGCGCAGGACCAATAAGACAATAGATAGCAGCTGGAAAACAGTTGGTTAAGATCTTGACTAAAATCATCAAAAGCCGAATATTAGCTTTTCCATCCACACTGCCCATATTTTTGCATAGTAACTTAATCACATCCCTGGTAAACCGTTGTGTTACAGAGCGCTGTCTCTTCCAGTTGTATATCAGTGCCAGAAAGGGAACAGGAACGGTTGACTGCCTCAAGTACAAACTGTACGGAAGACCATCTAATCCTGGGGTTCTGTAGTGGGGCACATGTACACACCCAAAAACTTGCTCGCTAGCCAGGAAACACTTCTTGAGCGTCAATCACGACATGCTGAATAGAGAACAAAACTCATTGTCAGTATATATTTGCGGGCGCTAGTTAAAAATAACATTCTTTTTACAACAGGCAACTTTGAATACCTCGATCGAAGCGCGCACGGCATATTTTCAATCGCAGGCTTTGTCCATTTATATTAGCCAACTTTCATTTAAGGCTAAAATGTATTAAAAACTATAATTGATTTAATGGAAAGAGAAACGATGAAAAAGCAGTTTCCAAGGTAAAATAATTAAACATTGTGAAAAGATTTATAATATTGTAAACGTTTAAACGTTAACATGGAAGTATTCTAATATAACACATAAAATGAGGTCTACCATTAAACCAAAACAGATTTAACGAATAAGAAAAAATTAATTTAAAAACATAAACAATAAAACAACGCAAACAGAATATGATCTTTTAGAATAAACAATAAAATAAATAAAATCAAGTCACAATAACTAGTAAACGCGAAAGCATTAACAAGGAAACAAAATATAACATGAACAAGTGACTTTATCAGCAAACAAAAAGGAAAGAATATAAATAAACGAACGCAAATAAAATGTGTTTTCATTCAGACAAAATCAAATCACATTTCACAAAAAAGAAAAGACTAGTATTGGGCTGAAATTTATAAAGTCTATGTACCATTGCGAAGCGCTCATTTGAACTATTACTCTGAAATTATTTATAGAAAATGCACACTGAAGCTACTTTATGGCAGTGGCAAATTGGCTGAAGCTAAGACGCCAAGTCCTCCCCAAAAATGTTACGGGTTCTTTAAATTTTATCAAGACTCTCCAATTATACAGCAACAGCGCTAGACCATATGTGACAAATATTTTCTAGGACACGACATAGTGAATTAATTTTTCATAATAGATGTACTAAGAATGGATTCAATATCATATATTCTTCTTTTCAGAAGAGAATGTTGAACACAAGAAAGCGTGATGAGTTAGAGTACTTTAGATATAGACAACAAAAAGAGGTATCTAAGATTATTAATAAAGAGTTGTTTTGCTTTGGAAATGTTAACAAGCCATTCATTGCCCCATTTAACAACAGATTTTTTTTTACATTAGCTTTACCTTATCAGACTTATCAAACTTACTATCGCGACATGAATAAACAGTTGTCTCATCATCATCAATACCAAGTCCAGAGATGATGCCAAGGTGAACATTAAAAAATCCAAATAGAATATAGCCATCGGGAACACAAATAAATCTAGAAGAGATGCTGTTCAGGATAATTTTTTTATTTCAGGACTTCAAATATTCGTTTGGAGAGTTCTTAATTTTATGATTTTTTATAACAAATATAATCTTATCTTTTCGAACTAAATTTTATCTCTCTGAAATATCAGATCTTCGTTTTAATGTGTGGTGCTTTTTCTAAAGACAGAACTCTGAAGGACCTTTGCATTTATGCAAATGAACTAAAAGCGCGTCTGTTCAACCCAACATTAATTACACGATTTATTAAGCACAATTCGATTAAGCCTAACATATATTCATATATATCATAGATTTTTAAACTTGTAGAGAAAGTCATCATGTAAAAACCCTCTGCAAAGACTTCAAGATATCAGAAATTCGACTCCGAGCCAAGCCTTTTAAGAAGAGTCTGTAATGTGATCAATCCTGTCTTGGCATCCCAATTTAGTAACTTTTCCACTAACGTGACATGGCTCTCCTCTGTTTTTCCACGTTTATTAGGGCAACCATTCTGATGAACTGTTCTTACTTCCTCGATTGCATGATTTTTCGTATACTGCTACATTGGCAAATAGGTATTACCGTTTTACTGGTGAACTAGTTCGATACAAACGTAAGTTCTATCCTAGCAGAACATTTTCTTGCCAGTGGAACACAATTCTTATTTATTATTCCATGCCGCATACAATCTTTCAATATTTGAATGCAACGGCAGTAACTATTCTCTGTATACCTGAATCTCTTTCCTTTATTGCCCTTTTTCCCACTTCCCCTCATCCCAACTCTTCTCATTCTCTTTCACGGCTTGTAATAGCCGCATTATACTGGGATTATTGTCAACTATAAAGATTAATAGGTTAGTAGTTCAAGGTTTTATAAGTTTAACAAGATTTCTTAAAGAGATGAATTACAGATTCATCTTTCTTCTTCTTCTTCTTCTTCTTCTTCTTCTTCTTCTTCTTCTTCTGTCGTGTCCTTTCAGAACGTAGGCGATCATGGATATCCACTTGGCTTTGTCTCTTGTCGCTCTCAATATTTTTTAACTTGGAATCTCTAAGCGCCGCTCTGGCATTCTTTTGTTCAGAACTGTAACACCCCAACTGACCGTCCTAACAATTTCCTCCGGCGGCCGTTCTCCACGCTGTGATTTTGCCGGGAGTTTGTTGAAAATGTCGGACGAACAGCTGGGGGTACAAGATTGAACTATAAGGAACGAACTTCCACAACTTGGATGAGTTGAAAGGATGCTTTATTCGTTTAGAGTTAGCCTTTTCGGTTGGGGCAGGCGAATGTGACACACAGCTCTAACTCTAATTAATGGAGATCAACAAATCCGAACTGAACGAAACAAGACGAACGGAGATCCTTACTTCAAGCTCGCACCCGGCTGAACTCAACTCTCCTCTCTAACTGACTGACTCGGAAAAAATACCTGAATTTATTTAAAATTGACCCGGAAATCCGGAAATGCTTTAGACCACCGGTGACAAACATTGGCGACTGGAAGTCTGAAATTTCAGTTATCTTTTTTTTTATCTTAATAAGGCTTCCGCCGGAAAATTCTTAATGTGTGGTCAAGATACAGTAAAGGACAGCCTTTGACCGGGTCATCGAAAAACCCACCTGATGAACTGTATCTCTTTATCACTGAGTCAAATATTTACCGGAGGACAATTTTCCTCATAAAAGAAAAAGTGTTTATTTATTTATTTTTTCCTCTTCTTTTTCACTTTTGTTAAATATGTTTTTAAACTATTTTCTATTCTAATCTATTTTCTATTTTAATCTATTATAATAAAATACATATATGCCTAGTTATCGTGTCGCAAGAACTAAACAGTACATCTCGCACTGCTTTTCCCCTGTCTCTCCTTTCATTTATCCAACATGTGAGTATTATTCTCTAGGCCCTCCTTCTTCAATCCTGCCCAACACCTTATCAATCCACACGTGCTCCGTCCATGGAATTACCAGCATCCTTCTGTAAAACCAAGTTTCTGTTGCCTCAAGACTATCGTTCATCCTTGATGAGATCATTCAGCATTCACTTCCATACCGAAAGACCGATATCACATAGCAATCCAGCACTCTTTTTTTGTTGTTTCTGATGAATTTCCATCCACAGTCAAAATACTTTCCAGGTATTTGAATTTTTTTTAGTTGTTTATTGTATTCACTCCAAATTGTAGTTGGCATTGGGTTCCTCTTTTTGTCAATGACCATATATTCAGTTTTCTTTAAGTTTATGCTCCGTCTTTTAAGCTCACTTTCTTTTGCTACATTCTGTGGAAGGTCCTGCATTTTCCTTTCTGTGGCTGCGCTCAGCACCGTCTCATCCGCGTATCTGATATTATTATGATTGTGGCAGCCAATACCGAATCCTGGTAACATTATTATGTATCTCATTATTACTTCGCTATACAGATTGAAAGGTTCCAGTGAGAAAATACACCCTTGTCTTACGCCTCTTTCTATTTTAGCATACCTGCTGAGTTCACTTCCTATTCGTACGCAAGTGGTTTGCCGCCAATAGTTTCTTGATTATCCTAACGTCTTTTCCGATAATGTTGAGGTTGTCAAACTCTATCGAGTTCTTGTGTCGTACTTTGTCGAGTGCCTTTGCGTAGTCAATATAGCTCAGATAAAAGTCCTTCTGCATTTCTATTACTCGTTCAGATAGCATTCTGAGCATGAATATCGCATTCTTCGTACATGTATCTTTTAACAAATCCACTTTGTTCCTGTCCTAACTCCGGGCCAATTGTGCTCAGCTCTCTGTTCTTCAGAAACCTGATGATGAGTTTTGTTAAGTGGATCATCAAACTGATTTTTCGATGGAGCTCACATTCCTATGCACCTGGCTTCTTAGGTAGTGTTATGAAGATAGGTCTGCTTAGGTCCTCCGGTATATTGCCTCAGTTGTTGATTTCGTTTACTTACAAAAAGTAGCAATATATATTTTATAGAGGTTGAAGAGAACACAGACAGGATCATGAGCAATCAAGGCATTTGTTCTAGATGTGAAATATATAAAACAAAATAAACCAGATGAAGTATAAAACAACACAAGAAGAGTGTTTGAATTATAAAATAATAAATGCAGTGACCATGAAATGTAAAATAACATGTGCAGTGATCACGAACTATGAAACAATAAACATATTTAAAGGGCACGAAATATGATATAAAACAGGCAGAGAAGAGAGAATATTAAATAGTATATGCAGAGGTCAAGACATATGGGATAAAACATACACAGTTCAGAAAAATGAAATAACATACTCAGAGGTCAGGAAATATGAAAGAGCACAAGCAGAGAGCAGAAAATATAGAATAGCATATGCAGAGAGCACAAAATGTTAATAAAAAACATATGCAGAGAGCACAAAATGTTAATAAAAAACATATGAAGAGAGTATGAAATATTAATAAAAAACATATGCAGAGAGCACAAAATGTTAATAAAAAACATATGCAGAGAGCACAAAATGTTAATAAAAGCATATGAAGAGAGTATGAAATATTAATAAAAAACATATGCAGAGAGCACAAAATGTTAATAAAAGCATATGAAGAGAGTATGAAATATTAATAAAAAACATATGCAGAGAACACAAAATGTTAATAAAAGCATATGAAGAGAGTATGAAATATTAATAAAAAACATATGCAGAGAGCACAAAATGTTAATAAAAGCATATGAAGAGAGTATGAAATATTAATAAAAAACATATGCAGATAGTATGAAATGTGAAATAACATTTGCAGAGGTCAAGAAATATGAAATAACGAAATCAGAGAGTAGAAAATATAAAATAATGTGCAAAGAGCGTAAAATACGAAAAACATCTGCATAGGGCACGGAATATGAAACAACAAATAGAGAATGAAAGATTCAATAATATACGCAAATAGAACGAAATATAAATTAACACATTAACCAAATGCAGACGACAATCCTACTTCTGCAGCTTCTTCTCTCGTACTTCCCGCCTGTGGAACTCGCTTCCATATTCTTGATTTCCTGACGGCTAAAACCTCCAGGAATTTAAATGCAATGTCAATACTCATCTATTAACCACTTGACTCTAGTTCTTTCACCACCCCGTATATCCTTTGCTTTCTCTCCAACTTTGCAACTGTCATCACAGCTGTATTCCCATCCTTCTCTTGCTCCTTTCTAACTGGTTCGTCTTCCTCTTCATTTTTTTCTAATTATTCTTTTTACACTTATATAGCCCACTGCACATCAGTGGCATTAACACCTTGCTCGGGGTAATACGATAAAAAAGAAAACAAAAAAAAAACACAAGCCGTGAGACTGAAATATGAAATAACATATGTACAGAGTACGAAATATGAAAAAAAATCATATGTAGAGAGCAAAATATATAAGATAACACACGCAGACAGCTAAATATACAAAATAACAAAGTTTGCAAAAAATGAAAAAGCATGAAGGAAGCTGAAAAATGGAAATTAACATATAAAGGGAGCACGAAATATGTAATAAAAAATGTAAACATGACGAAATATGAAATAACACAAGCAGAGAGCAGAACATATGAAATGAAGAATGCAGAAAACACAAAAAATATGAAATAAAACATGCGGAGAACACGAAATATGAAACAATATAAGCAGAGCACCAAATATAAAATAACAGATGCAGAAAGTACGAAATATAAAAGAAAATAAGTACATGGAAAGAAAGAGAGAAAGCATGTGTGAGAGAGAGGGGGGTTAAAATGAACCAAACAATAATAAATGGCCGTGTAAAAATGAAGTATAGCCGTAAGAAAGAAATTAGCGAAGGAGAAGAGATTAACGGAATGTCAGAATGCATACAATACTCGGAAGGTTTCACGGCCGATAATACCTCATAAAATGGGTCTATTTGCCATAAAAGTGCCATAACTTATTCACGTATCAATTTCACGCCACACTTACACGAGGAGAATTATTATACCATTCAAAGGATTTATGAGAATGTTTTTCTTTTTTTTATTTCACTTCTTGCATATTTCGATTTACTTCAACCTGTTTTCATTCCTATACTCGGATGTATATGTAAAAGTATTTCCCTTAACTAAAACAAATTTTAAAAATCTAGAGAATTATATATAAAAAAGAAAGTAGATTCAATTGATTTATTATCTTCTTTCTGAGAAGCTGCCTTTCAGGTTGACTTTAGGCTAACATTCTGCGGAGGGCATTAAGGCCTTCGGCCATTTATCTCCAGTGTCTTATGTACGTAAATCTCTAACAATTTAGTAATAGTAAAATTAATTTATCTTTAATTCGGCATTATATTTTTTGTATACATATCCGATCTCAGTTGTATGCTTACATTGATTTCGTGCGCAAATTATATATTCTTTTAAAATCAACCATCTTTATGTAGCCTTAACATAAAGTCACTTTTACATGACATTAGAGAATTTGAACTATGAAATTATTGAATACGCAGGCTAGAAAAAGAAAAAGAAAACCATATGCATAACGTAATGTGTCACACTTAAATTTCAGTTATTATTTAATTAGACGATATCAACAAAAATTTCAAAAAGCGAAGTTAAAGTTAAACCTTTTTTAACCTTTCATTCTGTTCGATATTTAAATTTAACTTTTGTATGAGATTTTTATATTCTTTTCATCGCGTGTATTTAGAGTAGCAATTACCTATTATTTCAGGTTGTTTATGATTAGCCGAGAAGGATAAATGGACCGACGGAGAAACGGGAGCGCATACATAGCGCTTTCTTTATATAGTTTATATAGATAAATTGCAACGAATAGTCAGAAAATATAATTTGTTAACACTTTCATTCTTTATTCTTTTGAAATTTTAGTGGTTATCTTTTTACTTGTTGCAACTGGAGAAAGGTCAGTCAAACTGGTGATTAAACCAAAGATAGGTAATGAAAAGAGATAAATCAATGCAATGTTTAGGACATTATTGCAAACGTCGACGCAGAAGACGAGTTTTGAATTTAAACTCGACCCAGTAATTCTCTTTGTCACACCTAAAAATATGTAGGTTAAATATATATTTAACATATGTATTCGATATGCGGAAAAAATTACAAACGAAATATTTTGCTTAAATGTTTATTTTTGAAAATATTAGACAAGCGTAATTATTTTTTCTTACTTTTCATTGTTGGTCTTTTGCATATATATTTTTGACAATCTTTCTGCTTTGCCTGATTTTTATGTGTAGATTAGAATCACTCCACTGAAACTGATGTTATGCAACTTAGTAAGATAAACAGGCTATATTTACATGTACAACATATCACGAAAAGTTCAAATTAGAGACAATCTTTACTATAAATATGTTTAACTAGTTTTGTTTTCGACCGATTTTGTGCAAGCAAATTAAATTCCAGAGTTTAAAAATTATTTTATTGAAATAAAAACGTCTAAAATTCATAAGTTAAAAAATATGTGATCGACTGTAATTCGCATATAACAGAAGGAAATATTTTATGCTACATGTCACTAACATATATATAAAACCATTTATTCAGGTATGTAATTCGAATAACGTTTATCATTTCCCATGGAATTATATTTTTGTCATTATTCTACTATTTTGACTTGAACATTATTTACAGCCTCTTCTGTTTTCAATACATATATTTCAATTGAATATCGTTTTCCTTTACTACATCTCTACAAGTGTATAATATTTTTTTATGATTTAACAAATTTTCTAAGATTAATGTCACGGGAAACTGTGCTCATTTTTATTAATCTGGTTTCCATTAATGTAAATCTTTTCATGGCGACGTATTCAATGAATAGATTGGCAGACAATGAAAGCGAATTTCCTGCTTGAATTAAAATTCCCATGCATATTTCTTGATTGTGAGATTTACTTCTTAAAAAGTTTTCTCTAAGAATTGATATAATTACCAGCAGTCATCATAACATCGAATAATGGACAATCTCATCAAAGATGAAACAAAGGTTTGAAGCAATCAAAATGCGGTACTACATTATTAGGCTGAGAATACCATGGATCGACCATGTGAACAAAGATGGTGCTTTGAAGACGATGGATACAAAAAAGAATCTTATAGTCAACATCAGAAAGAAGAGGGCTGAAGTTTCTAGGACATGTAATAAAGAAGGAGGGCTTGGAGAATATGATGCTCACAGGTCAGATAAAGGTAAAGTAAAAGAAAGAAAATCAAAGAATGATATACTTGATAATGTTAAGTAAAGGGATGGCGGAGCTGGGTTTGGGCGGTATAACAGGAGAAAGCGTTTTAAAATTCACTAAGTATAGGTATATGCGAAGTGCCATGATTACCTACGTCCTGAAGGTACACTGTATATAGATTAAAAAGATAATGTCATCAATACATTTAAAAGGACGTATATATTTGCGGCCTACAATAAGCGCGCAAGTCTTTACATCACGGCTTACTGTTATATGAGCAGTGGCATATCAACTATGAAACTAATGAATCTTCAGCAACAGAGCCGCTAATTCTACACGCTCCATTGAAGCTAAATTTTCCATTGAGTAAACAATTTAACAAATTGATTTTTTATAAAAATATTATTATTAAAATAAGACCATTTCAGTGATATAATAGTACATCAAAGTGTTAAAATAGCTGATATTGATATCCGAATATGCTTTAATATTCATTTCCGATGGTTTCTAAGATTACTTGTAACTAGTAAAATTTCAAAATTTTCCTTACGGTTTGCAGAACCCGAGGTCCTTGATGGATGGACAATTTTAGCTCACTATAATACATTCAGTTTGGCAGTTACATCCTTTTTCTTAGTTGTAAAGGAAACCCCATATCTGTTTAAGATTCAGGACTCTAGAAATGTAAGTACGCGATTTCATCGTTTTTATTGGTTGATTATCCCCATGAATAGCTTAACAAGCTGATCTTCAGGTCAATCACATGTAGATACCAATAATTCAATACACAGTATAGAAATTTCATTTTCATATCCTTTCAAAAAGCTTACTATGTCTGGTTGTTTTCTTCTACATCTAACTCATGTAGTATATTTTAACAACAGCTAAAAGCGTCTTCTTTTAGGTCAGTATAATTTCCTACAACATTTTTCTCAAATGACTTTTAATATATATTTTTACGGCTGTTTTTCACGTCAGATATTACTAGAGATTTTAAGATCAAACCGTTTCTCTATTTCTCATTGGTGTTTAAATCACGCAGTAACATAACAATATTGTGTTTCGATTGAGATTTTCTATATTTTACAATCCATGAATATGTATGTCAACAAACAACCGAGATTTGTAAAAACATAGCAAACGAGTAATCCATTTTAAATACGAATATATATATATATATATATATATATATACATGCAAACACACAAACACACACGCGCACACATACACTGGTGTTTAATGCATCATACGCTAAAAGTGTGCCTTCTAACGAGCGCCCATAGTTCAGAGGTAAAATCGTCCACTGACGCCGATTCGGCCGGGTTTCAATCCTGCGTTAAAAAAGCAATCGGATGTTTAACCGTACTGATGATACAGCGAAACAGATTTGTCTGCGGATGACTATATATATATATATATATATATATATATATATATATACATTGGATACAAAAAATGTTAGAATATAAAAAAATTATGAAACAAAAATTGCATATCATTATAACATATTTCACTTTTATTAATGCTTCTTCATAGATGGCTAGAAAAAAGAAAAATTAAACAAAGTCGCAATAGACTGTTATGTTATGATTTGGGGTTTGTCGTAATAGGTCAGATGTGTCACGTATATTGAAACAATAGATGATTTTATATTGCCTGTGCGGGGAATATTTCGAATGGTAAAGTGAATAATAGTGTATGTGTATGTTTGCGTAGAAACACTTGTCCATTTAGGTGTGTGTTGGACGGTAGCGTTAGTTAATACCTGTGTGTATGTCTGTGTGCGTTTTAATAACAAAGGCATGGATAATTTTTTCTCTGTGTTAAGAATATTACAGACATTGTCTCTCACGCGGTGTGACGTCATAGAATCGCATTACAAATTTACAATTGCTTCTGCTACTCGGTGACTGTTTTCGTCGCATAGCAATGTTTTATGTCAACACAAGATACTCTCATGTCGGGTTTCGTGCCAAAGAACGTGTATTTGCAGGAGATTTTACTGCAATAATTTATTAAAAAGTAATCTGCATCTAAAGCTCACAAAATTTTTGTTGAGACTTACGGCATCCCTGCTCTTTGGGGAAACTACATATAGAGTCTAGTCTAGATGCTTCAAAAATAATTTTAATGTTGAAGATAAAGAACACTCTTGTGCACGAAAAAGTTTGAAAACGTCTAATTGGAGGCATTACTTCATGAAAACGTGTCAGTCACAAGAATCATTAGGAGTTGAACACACTACACATTCAAATAGTCTAGAAGAACTATAAATTATTCAAAAGCAAGGACATTGGTGTCCCGCGAGTTGAAACCGAGAGACGTCGAACGGCGTCTTGTTACATGTGAACAGCTGTTTCATTTGAAGAAAAGGAAAATTTTCTTTTGCATTGTATTGTAATAGGTGATGCAAAGTGGATACACTATGATAACCCTAAGCGTAGAAGATCGTGGTTTAAACCCATCCATCCAACAACATCGGCATCGTTTGAGCCGAGCATTGATGATAAAAAGTCTCTATAAGAAAAGAGACATGACAGTGAGTTTTCAATATGACATGTTGGAAAAAGAGTGCAAACCAACTTGGAAACGCTTAAATGGTAATTTCTACTTCATCTGCCGCATCCACTAAACATTGCCCCATTCGATTATCATTGTTCCTATCGGTGTCATATGGCAAGGCTGAGCAGCAATTTTATTTTATAAAGGTGTCAAAAAATGTGTCGACTTGGGGTTAGCCTCAAAAGACGTATCGTTTTCTAACGTGGAATCCAAATAGTGCGAGAAGGATGGGAAAATATAGTGGCTTGCGTTGGGCAATAGTGGTTGTTTTTATTTTCGTAAATAAAACATTAATTTTCATGAAAAAGTATCGAGAAAGTCCTAATATATATATATATATATATATATATATATATATATATATATGTGGGGGGGGGTATGTGGTGTGTGTGTGTGTAAGGGTGTGTGTGTATGTGGTGTGTGTGTGTGTAAGGGTGTGTGTGTATGTGGTGTGTGTGTGTGTAAGGGTGTGTGTGCGTGTGTGTGCATGTGAAAACCTATTACATAAACAGACAGACACAAATGAGCAGACAAAGATAAAATGTTAAATATTTGTACATATACATTTTTTCCTGTCTTCACGCTTTCTTTTTATTGAATAAAACGTTGCATATTATTTTCAATAATTTTGTATTTTATTTTTTCTATCCACAAAACTTCTCAAGATTTTTATTTTGTTCTCATGTTTATCGTCCTCTAAATTAAATAGTATCAGATCTATAAAAAAAAAGCTCAAGTATTAAGCCATAAACGAAAACAAATCAGATGATGATAAAAATAAGCAAATCCTGTACAAGCCGGAACTCTAACCCCTTAACATTAGAATAATTGCTGTAACAGATCTGTTAGTAACATTTATGCTAAAATTTATATCTTTACCAGAGAAAAAATAACCCTTTCGATGATCCTCTGTTATTAGAAATACTTCATTCTCACTGCCAGCCTTCGTTTTGCAAACTTATACAGAATATAAAAAAAATTTAAAAAGTAGAAAAGTTTAAGGAACTTTCTCAGTTCAGTGAGTTATGATATGCGGCATGTGTGAAAACCAATAATTTATAGATGTCTTAGTGCAATCATTTCATTTTTTTCTGCAGTCTTTCGGTGTTTTTAAGCTTCACATGAGTAAAGGAAAGGTTTTCACACCCTTTTTTAAGATTTTGATATATTTTGGTTTTTATATAAGCCTTTATTTGTCTATTTTTCGTCGTTTCTTTCGTATAGTGTTAATTTCATTTTTTATTATATTTATGGCTTCATATTTAATTCTGTAATCTCGTTTTACCCAAGGACTATATAATACAAACTTTTCTTTAAGTTTTTATTATCTTTCCGAATCAATTCATTCAATTCTTTCATTTATTTCTTATTTCCTGCTTTTTCATTCGTTTTTCACTTATATTCTTTCATTTTTCTTTTACTCCTAATTCATCCTTCAATTATTTATTCATAACTTTTCTATTTATATACTTTTCTCTAATTCATTTCTATATTTTCATTTTCTTTCTGATTTCTCCATTCTTTTACAGTTTTTACCCATTTATCGTGTTTTCTTTTACTTTTTAAAGTCATCATATTTTTATAGCACTTATTCATGTATGCGTTTTTATTTCTTCGATCAAAGTTCCTTTCTGATTTTGTGTAGCTTTTTTTTTATATCTATTAAATATTTATTTCATCAGTTCTTTCCTAATTTTGTTATATATCAATATATTCATTTAATCAATGACTTTTCTTGCTTTTAGCTTAAAATGCTATAATATATTTATCTTTTTTATACTTTCTCTTATTTGATATATATATCTACTGTGAACAGCTGGAAAATGTGAAGCAGAAGATGACTAGATGGAACATAAAATTTAAGGCATATGTGAAAAGAGATGACCAAACAATGCAGATTTAATTAGTGATGAACACAGAATTATATACGCAGGAGGTGAAAATAATGAAAAAGGAGTCGGTGTTATATTAGATAAAGAAGCAAAAATTGCGTTATATGATAGGACTAGATATCTGAAGAAATTCTAGGAGTTAAGATGCAAGAAAGACCTTTCAGTATATTAGTAATAGTGAATTAAGCACAGAAAACACAAAATATAGAAGACGAAATCCAACGGATCTACTCTAGGCTACATTACACCAAGGCACAGTGCAAATCACAATATATCAGGATTATCGTAGAAGATCTGAATGGCGAAGTTGCCCAAGGGAGAAAAGGTAAAACGGTTGGCGATTTTGGACTAGGATATCTCACTGCCTGTGGTAAGAAATGGGTCTAATGGTTTATAGCAAATGACCAGATAATAACCAAAACATAGTTCCAGGATCACTCAATAACTCTATGGACATGGAAAAGTCCAGGAGGAGAAATTAAGAACTAAATTGGTTATATTACTATCAGCAAGAGTATAAGAAAGGCAGTCCTTCATTGTAAATCCTCTTCAGGTACTTACTGCGGAAGCGACCATTTACCAGTCGTATGCAAACTAGGGATAAATCGAAAAAGATTAAAGAAAACTAACAGAGCTCTAAGACTACCTTAAAATAGACCCTGAATGATCCAAACATGCAGAAAATTTATACAGAGAGCGTGAAAACGAAATACGAAAGACGAATCGGAAATGGACGCTTAAAATGAGACGAACTAAGAATACCCCTAGTAACATTAATGAACAACCTCACCAGAAAGGAAAAAAGCATGTCGAAAGAATAGCTAGTGGATCCCCGAAAATATCTTTGACATGATGCAAAAGAGACAGAAATCTATTCCAAAATATGAAACTGAATACAAGAGGCTACACTAAGAAATTAGGAGCAAATGTAAACAGGCTAAACAGAGATGACTCAAAGATGAATACACCAAAATGGACAGACTTAGCTAAAAATATATTATAGCGATAAAAATAAATGAATTAACAGCTCAGCAACAGTATATATAAAGGCAAAGAACGGTATACTAATATTAAAAAAAAGAAAAAATCTCTTCAGAGATGGAGTGAGTATGTCCGAGATCTCTTCTACAAGACAGAGCAACCATTCATGCATGAAAATACTGACGGATCAGAAATATTAAAACTTGAACTGGAACCGGCAAAGACTAAATTGAAGATAACAAAAGAGCAGGAACAGACGTGATGTTAGTAGAGATGCTGATGTCCTATAAAAGCTTTGGTCTAGACAAGCTCAAGAGAAATAATAAACAGGAGGACCTAAGTAGATCAATTTTCGTAGCACTAGTTAAGAAGGTCATGTGCAAAACACTGTGAACTCTATCGAACAACCTAACAAAGCTTACCCGGATTCTGATGAACAGTGCGCGCAGCAGAATCGGCCCGGAGATAGAACAAGAACAACGTGGCTTTGTTTAAGATACCTGAACGATCAGTGCAATATTTATGCTCAAAATGCTATCTGAATGAAAAATGCGAATGCAGAAGAAACTTTGTCTGTGCTTTAGAGACAACACAATGTCCTCTAACAAAATACGCCGCCAAAGCTTAATAGAGATGCTCAACAACATCGACATTTTCGAAAGAAATTACGTTAAGATACTCTAGAATTTAAATTGGCAGCAAACCGCTTATGTACGGATAGGAAATGAACTCAGAAAGCATACGCAAAAACGTGGGGCGTAAGAGAAGGATGTGTTTTCTCAACGGATTGATTTAACCTGTGCAGCAAAGCAGTTATGAAAGAAATAAAATCTTTGCCGTGATTCGTCATTGGCGACTACATTCTTAATATAAAATACGAGGATGAAATGGTACTGATGACAGACACATAAAGAAAAATGCATGACCTTCTACAGAATGTAGCAAAAGAAAGCAAGAAGAAAAGACTGTCTATACACTTCAAGAAAACTGAATGTATGATCATCAGAAAAAAAGGAAAATCCTAATATGACAAATAAAAGTCGCAAAACTAAAATAAAAAAGTAAAAAAAATTAAATATCTCGGGTGTGTTCTGACAGAGGGTGGAAAATGTTACATGAAGATCCAAAGGTGCATTGGCATGACCAAGGATGTATTTCAGAAGCTAATCAGACAGAAAAGTTTAATTGGAAACTATGAAAAGAGTGCTGGATTTCTATGTGATATCCATCTGTCTAAAAGTGAATATTTGACGATCTCATCAAGGATGAAAGATAGGTTGGGCCACCAGAAATGTGATTTTACAGATGGATACGGAGGATAACATGAACTTAACAGGCGAGCAACGATCAGATGCTAGAGAATATGCGAAAAGGATGAAAGCTCATACTAAACATCAGGAAGAGACAGCTGAGGTTCCTGGTACACTTAATAAGGAAGGAAGGCCTGGATAATTTAATACTCGCAGAACTGATAGAATGAAGTCGAGACAAGGAAAAGCAGCGTAAACCCTACTTGATAGGCCTGTGCAAATTCATGAGGGAGCGAAGGTTTGAACAGATACCCCTTGAAAAAATATTGAGACTGACAAAATACAGAGCCAAGTAAATGTCCATGATCGCCTACGTCCTGAAAAAACACGGCATATGAAGAGAAAATATCAGTGATTAAGTAAATTACTTCTTTAAATATAACAATGTAGTAAAACTTCGTCTTAATATTTATTTCAAATAAAATGGTTTCAAAATCACTTTCACCATCATTTTTACATTTTTCTTTCTTTAGCTTTTAACAGACTTCTTTCTTTAGCTTTTAACAAACTTACTCATCGTTTCTTCAAACGAAAATCCTATATTTTATTACATTCTGATATTTATAATGTTTTGATTATGTTATAATTTTTTTGTCTTTTCAGTTTCATAAAAGATTTCTTTCTATATTTTTCCCACATTTAAAGTTTTCTTTTTGTTATCTTCTTTCTCGCCCGTTCATTCATTCAGTAAAGAATACATATATTACATTTCTTTTCTATTGGATTGTCTACAATTTCTCTAGACTCATAAATATCCCTTCCATTTTATCCTTGTGTTTACTTTAATAATAGGAGTATGTTCCATTTAATTATATTATTCTTCAGCCATTTTTTACTTCACCCTAGTCTAGATTGCATGATTATTGGGGATATTTTTTCTTTTCGTTTCGTTATTTTCGTTATTTTTTTTCCTTATTTTCTTTCTTCATTCTTTACTTTTCCTTACTTGTCTTTTATCTCTGTTTGTTTTTTTTTTTATTTGAATTAAAAAATATTCTGATTTAATATATTAACTACTTCTTAATATGACTAATTTAAAAAGAAAAAGTTTTTATCATTAATATATTTTTAGAATACTTATTTGTTTATTACTTAAACTTTAGTTTCCTCGGGATGTCTACGAAAGACTGTTTTTCTATATTATATTTTTAATATATCATTTTATATAAAATATAAGCCAAATCCTAAAATCAAGTTCATTTCCACAGAAATAAAATTACATGTCACGCGTACTTTGATATGTAAAAAGGTACTGCAAAATTGTTTTGTATACGCTTCATATTTTAGTGCAAGGGTGAAATATATAGATTCAAAAGAAAGAGATGTCAAAATGTGTTATAGGTGAAGAAATTTAGCAGTGAATTAAACACACAAATAGTCTAAGACAAGCAATGCAGAATACGTGAGGTTGAAAGTTCTAGGCTTGAAATTATTTCCGAAATCTGACACAAAATGCGAGAATATTTTTAAACCTATCGATGGCAAGCTTTAGAATTTCAGCATCCCACTTATACTTATGTTAGATTAGCCTGATGGCAATCACAAGCAACCTTATAGTAAATTGCAGCCTCCTAACGATAATTACAGCCGACACGATATTAGAAAGGGTCTTTTTTTTCTTGCTGACTTCAGTAGAAAGAAGAAATTGACTCATTGCTCTATCAACATGTATGCCCTTAGACAGAGATACTGAAGGTTGCTTTGAAGATTTCACATTTAATTTGATTTGATATATTTTCTTTCTGACTTGTGTATCTTACTGTCTGACCGCACATGAGTTTGCCAATATTGTTTCTGGGACAAATATACCAGGAGCATTACATTACATCTCGTAACAAGACTGATAATATCCTTACTCAATTTTGTCTCGGCAAGCGTTCATTTCTGAGGTGAACTCAGTATCCATCATAATGAATATTTACTTCCAATGGTGAATGCACAAATTACAGAGGCATCTCAATCACATATAGACTAACCCGTATCATCAAAAAACCTATCCCTGTTCATGATGCGATGGGGCATTATGCTAACATCGACTAACACGTTTTAACCTCCAGCTCTGTTATATGTTTATTTACCTCATCGCCACGTCAGATCATTCCTGATTAGTGTCAAAATTAATGTTAAACCTAAGACATCTCCAGATACAACGTTTCTTGAACGATTGTTATTCGTTGTCGAATGGCATCAAAGGACATCTTTTGATCTTACATGAATTCAGCTCTGTTCCAAACATTCTTTAAGAATATTGCCTTCACAATTGCTGCACTTGTCTTTGAATGGATGCTTTCTAAATTCAAGTGTTTTTTACCCCTAAAAAGTTAGAATACGCTGCAGCCATGGCACACGTGAATTACTACTTTAATTCTCATGGCAAATTGCGATGTATTTTAAATATTAATGCGCTCAGAATTGTCTTCTTCGTGCCAAAAAAAGGTTTCAAAAAACGCAAAGCGCAGCTATGCACAAGCATTTCAGGAAAGGTTCAAAGAGAATCAAATTGGATCTTGAGAATTCTGTAAGATCACCAGCCAATTCATGAAGAGGGCTAAAGAGGCTGTGCCTAGAAATAAATATAGCTCCGACATTATATCTTCCTCGACAGAAAAAATGATTTTTTTGGTTCGATCTTCGCATCAAATTCAATGTTAGACAACAAAGAACATCCCCTCTACAACATCTTACGTCTTATTGCGCACCATCTCTGTAATATACGCGTTACAGCAGAATAATTATCAAGACTTATCAAAATTTTGGCCCTAAGAAATCCTCTGTCCAGACAAACATTCAGAGGATGTCCATATTATTATAAAATTGGATTTATTCCAAATAATAGAGAATATATTTAAAAGTTTTTGAAGAATAATAACTCCCGAAACAGCTAAAAAGGTGTGACGTGTGTGATCGAAGCAAAATCTTAATGGTCATTTTTCTGGAGATCAAACAGTCAACACTGGCGTTGTCCAGTAACAACTCTTCGGATAATTATTTTTTGATCTACATAGATGATAGCTTTAGGGCATACTCAGATCATTTGTAAACATTTACATCGATGTATATATAATTAATGTGCGCATGAATATATATATATATATATATATATATATATATATATATATATATATATATATATATATATATTCATCCGCAGACAGATCTGTTTCGCTGTATCACAGCTCATTACTACGGTTAGACATCCGATTGCTTTCAAGCCAGTACTGACACCCGACTGATTTGGCGTCAGTCAGCGGTTCTACCTCTGAGCTATAGGCGCTCGGTAGAAGGAGTCATACCATTAGCGTATGATGTATCACACGCCAGTAGACAGGGTGCTCTAATTCATTATATATATATATATATATATATATATATATATATATATATATATATATGATTAATATATGTATGTGAATATATCTATCTATTATCGATTTCTCTCTCTCTCCCCCTCTCTCTCTCTCTCTCTTTATATATATATATATATATATATATATATATATATATATATAGTGACATAATACAATCTTTTTACAGCGAGGTTTAGCCTTTACTTTACATGGTTAGACTAATCGGTTTAACTTTCGGTGTTATCATGGGTGTTAATTTGTGCGTATATTAAAGGAACATAAAAGTTAACAATATCCTTGGACAGATTAATACGATAATGATCGGAGAAACATCCTCTTCGGAGTTTCTTTCATTGAGCAATAGTTTGTAGGAAGAATAAGATCGGGTGGAAGTAAATTCTCACCGCAATAATACGGAGTGAATGTATGTGGTTTTATACTATGTAAATAGCATGGAGTGTCCTTCCAGTGAAAGTTTAAATTCCTGTTACCAGGAAATGTTGTTCGAATGAGCACTTAATCTGTTACTAATGACAGAGCACCGAGAGTCTTGTCTCATCACTTGCAGAATATGGTGGAGCATTATCCGTCAAGTTAAAGAGTGTACTTTAATGTTTTTGGACTCAATTCTGTCAATTCTGGATGGTAATGTGTGTTTGTCTATAAACATTTTTGTTAGCTCTCCCACTAGCCAAAAAAATTATACCGACAGTATAACATTCTGTTTTCAATTAAAAATCGTTTCCAGATTTCCTTTGTGAAGTTATTTGATTTTTACCATAAAAAATTACATTTGAGATTTATTCCTAGGTAGAAACTAGCACCGAAGAATTCATGCTAGCAAAGAAATACCAAGGGAAACTACGCTTATCTTTATGGTTCTCACATCAGTCTTGATTGCTATAAGCCCAAAAATAATTACGTCTTCCGACATTACGAGAGCAATGTGTCTGATTAAAACAGACGTCTTTTTGCCACTCTCCTTAATATTTGTAAAGTATCCTCAAAATAGCGCAGAATTGATTGATGATAACATGAAAAACGTATAGATCTGAATAGAGAGATTACTATAGGCTCAGCAAGCGTGTACTAAACAACATGCAAATCCTCAACCCCACCACACCACTATTGAATTAATTTGAGGTCATGGCATCTTCAGCAAATAATGTTGATAGTCTACACTCAACTCATCTGAAATACTCACTCAAGTTTTAACAACTAGAACGGAGGCTCTACTGAGTGATATATGACTAACGCCTTAACTGTTTTCATACATCATTTTCAAAACAAAGACTATCACAATGGAAGCAAACGTGACAGAATCCTAGCCGAGGTCTTATAGAAATATGCTACCTAGATTCATCCAGTTATCTCCAAATTCTATAATCATTGCCTCGATGCTTCCTGCTTTTCAGCCTTTTGGAAATCTTTCTCGGTAGTTCCTGTTTTTAAAACCTTGAAATATTGTCAAGTTAATCACTTATCTTTTATCTCGCAAAATATTCTAGGCGCTAATCAATGCTGAAGTGATTAAATTTTCTACTTCCCACGATCTGCTCTAAGACAAACAATATGGCTTATTTTTTCTCAGGTCTGTCGCTGATGTGTTAATGGTCATTAGTGAATATGTTTATCAAGCACTTGGTAATAACGCCAAATCTCGAGCTCTAGATATCTCAATGGCGTATGACTGGTTTTCGCACATTGGTTTTCTACGTCAGCATGCACAATGAAAGAAGACAACAAGACGACATCGGAAGAGAACACCTGCATATGCAGTCGTTACAGTTGAGATTGTCACTCTCATTTGTAGCCATGTCAGTTGCTGTACAGCCATCAGCAGCTGAGGCATATCATTTATAATCCATGTCCACTCGAGACAAACGGATCACACACACACACACACACACACACACACACACACACACACACACACACACACACACACACACACACACACACACACACACACTATTATATGATGCGTACATTCATATATAAAGGTTTTATATATATATATTTATAATATTTATATGAATATATGTGTGTGTTTATAAACGTGTTTATGCCTATATCTATAGATATATGTATGTGTATGTATATGAGTGGGTGTGTTTGTGTCAATATATATATATATATATATATATATATATATATATATATATATATATATATATATATATATATATATATATATATATATATATATATATATGTATGTATGTATGTATTATAACATGTATTTTAGAACAAGTCTACACTACAATCCACTCCAAATGTGTACATATTTTCGACATTAAAAGTACAATTTCTCATCAGTAAGTAAACTTTATTTTTTGAAAAGAGATGGAAATTCGTTTCTTTTTATTGGAATTTTTTCCTTTTTCCCTCTTCTTTTCTTATTTTTTCTTTCTTGTTCTCTTTCTCTCTTCTTTTTCTTATTTTTCTCTTTTTCTGTGTAATAGGTAAAGTGGGTCATGGAAATGAGGTACCAGATTGGAGAATCATAACAGGACAATAAAAGCAAAAAGAAGAAAACAGAGAGCAAGCACTAAAAAACATGCTGAAAGAACAAAAACAGGCCTCATGTTCAGGTAGAAAGTAAATTGTAGTCCTATACAACTTTTGAGAACGATTTATTTGATATTATATACAATATCACCTTTCCCAAACGTAAGAATAAATTTAAAAAACGAAAGAATACTTATATACAATTAAAAGACCAAAGAACAGAATTCAACTACTAGGATTATCAACTCAACTACTTTGGAGGTAATCGACTGGCACAAGAACTTTGAAGATAAAAACAACTCTACTTTTCTCCCATTCAACATTGTGGACGTTTACCCATATACATCTAAAAAGCTCTTCCATTTTGCTTTGAATTCGCTGAATTCTGTTCAGACATTTTCAAAGAGTAAATCAACATAACTTTGAACTGCAGAAAACCAGTTCATATCCACCACAACGAACAATGGACTAAAAGTTCAACTGATAATTTTGATTTAACTATGGGAGCTCTGGGTTCTTCAAAGTCTTCAGGTTTAGTTGGAATATTTTTTCGTTACAACCTCACGGTGTTTAATGAAATAGATCTAAATAATATAGGGCTTTAGAAAGATGACGGACCTATGATAGTAAATAAATCCACTGAAGGTATGGTTGATAGACTTAGAAAATTAATTCATAGAGTTTTTCAGTCTTTTGATCATAACGTAGTGAACAATCTTAATATAAAACAAGTTGAATTCTTAGACATAACATTAGAATTAGTTTCTAATAATTTGCAACCATTATATGAAATATAAGGTTAACACAATTTATATAAACCCTAGCTCCAATCACCCACATCTGTTATCAAATATATTTCATCATCAGTTGAACGTCGCATTAACATACACTCATCTAATAAATAAATATTTTAAAAACATCAAACAATTTATGATAAAATTCTTAAGGACATCGGTTATCAATCGTCTGAGATCACCTTTGTGGAAAAATATATTAGCTCCAAAAGAAAAAATAGTAACAGGAAAATCATTTGTTATAATCCTCCATTTAATCAGTTAGTTAATTTTAAAATGGGATATACATTTCTTAAGTTAATTGATAAACATTTTTCCAAAAGTAAACCTTTACGCAAAAAACATGAGGATTACGCTAAAACGCAGTTATAGTTGCTCCAACAATTTAGAAAAAATAATTAAATTACAGAACAATAAAATATTGAAATTATACAACAAAAACAACTTTAATATTCCTTTTAATTTGCCCTATAATAATATATTTTGCAATTGGAAAAACCCGAACAAATGCCCCCTATCTAATAAATGTTTAACAAAACCCCTGGTCTATATGTGTTTAATTTAATCCGTGGAGAATCCTAAGGTTGCTAAAGTTTATATTAGAAATACAATGAACTTTTTTATAAAGTTTTTTTATAAACATCTCTCATTCTTCACAAATATGCACAAACAAAATATGACATCACTTTCTAAATATTTTTGGAAGTTAAAAAATAAAAATAAAGCACCTAATATTAAATGGATAATTCTCAAAAAGGTAAGAACATCTAGTTCAGTAAATGAAGCATGTTTCCTTTGTCTACAAGACGAAATGGACATCATTAAATACATGATGAGTGACATATTACTGAAACAGAGGCATGAAACTACAGTAAATTTGGAACATATTGAAAACTAACATTACAATCATGCTAAAATATAAAATATAAAATTCGAATCTCAAGCAACTATAAACCTTTTATAGTATTTATCCTGGTATCGTGGTATTCATTTTTAACTGAGTAATCTGTCTCCTTGTGTTACACCTATCTCTAAGTTTAACTTTATTTCATAGTACAAAGTGTGATCTAATTAATGTCTTTTAAAAAATTAGTTCATTTTTGTCATTTAAATTTTTAATTAAATGAATATTCCTTACGTCTATGTACATGATTTCACCATATTTTCAAAGAATTCCAAAAGGTTTTATATTTGCTACAACAAATATTTCTATTTACAACCCATTCCAGGCCAGAGTGTTAAAATTCATATCCCTTTGACAATTATTTTGTCTCTCTCCAACCTTTTCCTACTCCGCCCATTTCCTCGCACGTTCTACCCCCTATAAATTTCTTACTTCTACCTCTTTATTAAACTCAGAAACCGTGTCACCAAAGGTTGTATATGACTACACTTTATTCATACGTGAGCCTGACTAATTTCCTTGATACTTTCATCATGTATTTTTAGTTCTTGCTCTCTGTTTTTCTCATTTTTTTTATTTCCTCTGTGTCCTTTTTATGATTCGTACACAAAAAAGAATTGTACTCATCCCTGGTTCCAGTTGAATCCATTGTATTCACTTACGCGTATATACCCTTGGGAAAGGTATTAATGCGTCTCTTCCTTCCAGTTATGGGTTAAATAGCAGGACAGATTGGGTTCTATAGCCTTGGTCGGCAACCAGTCTACCGCAGAAAACAATGGCAACCTACTGCGGGATAATCTGCCCAGTCAGTCATATATCTTTTGAGACATGATCGCCAAAGCTTTTATTAAGTATGGCACTTAACTGACTGACTGACACAAAAAAGAAAAAGGAGGACGAGGAAAAGATAAAAAGAAATAGGAAAAGAAGCAAAAGAAAAGAAAGAGTAAAAGAAAAAAAAAGAAGACAACAAGAATGAAAAAAATGAAAAATAATCAATAAAAGGAAACGAATTTCCATCTCTTTTCAAAAAATAACGTTTACTACTTGATGAGATATTGTTCTTTCAATGTTGAAACAAAATGTACACTTTTGTAGTTGATTGTAGTTTGAACATGTTCTAAACTATAATTTATAATAAATATTAATAGCACTATTTCAATATTGAGCACTGTTTTAAATTATTGTTTTAAACGCAGTAAATGAATAAAAGGAAGTATATAATTACAATGCTCGAAACATTAATTTGAAATAATATTCAAAATATTTATTTATGAATTATTGCGTTTGAACATGTGAAAACTAAAACCTATTAAAAAATTATGCATCATGTCTTGCCAATGAAAGAACAATATCTCATCAGTTAGTTAACAATGAAGTAACGGATGAGACATTGATTTTCAATGTCGAAGCAAAATGTTCAATTCAATTTTATAGTGGTTTTAAATTGTACATGTATTACGTCCTAATTAATGACAATATATGGGAGTGTGTGCAAAGATAGGTTCCTCATAGTACTAAATGTATACGGCATCATCATTTTTGTTGGACTGTTAACCAAATAATTGGCAATATGCAACCTAATTTTTAATTTTTAATTTTTTGATTCTTTAGACTTAAGAATTAAGTTTAAATAGATAAGTTTAAATAGAATAATTTGGTTTCTTTTAAATTAAAGTGTAAAACTTTACCTCTCTCTCTCTCTCTCTCTCTCTATATATATATATATATATATATATATATATATATATATATATCTCCCTCTAGAGTTTTCTCTTCACTGAAAACGTCCCAAATTCAAAATAATTCCTTGAAAACGAAAGTACAAAAACTTACTTAACCCCTCTATTCTTGCAACTTTATGAATCATTTTTAAAAAAATGAAAAACTATTCCTGGATTAACTTTGTATTTTTCTTTCTTGTATTAACAAAAACTACAGAATTCTTATTTGGAAACCCCGTGACATTAATTGCTACAAGTTCAGGTCATTAGTACCGAAAAGTTAAACTTGAAAGTGATGATTTGAACTTTGTTTAAACCTATTATTATTATTATTATTATTATTATTATTATTATTATTGTTGTTGTTGTTGTTGTTGTTGTTGTTGTTGTTTCTCAATAAGTTTCGAATGTGTTTGAAACATAAAGGGCTTTATGAGAAAATTACCTGCAATACATTTCTCTGTAAAGATCTTGCATTCATTGTCGGAAAAAATACTACAATGTTAGTTTGAAGGTAAACTATGACCAGCAACACATTTTTGATGATAAATAATTCCAGCCATATATTACTGCTAAATACTACCAGTAACACACTTTTAGAGAAAAAGTAATACGAGCACTATGAAAAAATATTCCTTGACTAATTTTTAATCACTTTCTGGTATTAACAAAAACTACAGAATTTATTTTTAGTCAAATTTAAATGAATTGGCGTTTTTTAAACTTTGTTTAAAGGTATAATTTCTGAATAAGTTCCGAACACATTTTTGATGATAAATAATTCCAGCCATAAATTAGTGCTAAATACTACCAGTAACACACTTTTAGAGAAAAAGTATTATGAGCACTATGAAAACAAATATTCCTTGACTAATTTTTAATCTCTTTCTTGTATTAACAAAAACTACAAGATTTATTTTTTAGTCAAATTTAAATGAATTTGTTTTTTAAAACTTTGTTTAAAGCTATAATTTCTGAATAAGTTCCGAATTTAATTCTAAACATAAAGGGCTTGTAGTAAAAATTCTGGGGAAAAAAAATTTCAGTTGAAAAATATTACAAACAGTACACTTTTGAAGGAAAACGTTTACCAGCAATACATTTCTGATGATAATTAATTCCAGCCATACATCACTGTTAAAAGTTACCGATAATACATTTTTAGAGAAAAAATATTACGAGCACTATATTTTTAACGAGAAAATTTTAATATTAATACATTTTTAAAAAGGAAAAAAAATACAAGTTCAAACAAATAAATCTAAATAGAATAATGAGGTTCCTTTAAATTAAGGATTTAAAGCTCTATTTCTCTCTCTCTCCTTTCTTTCCTTTCTTCTCTTTTCTTTTTCACTCCCTCTTTCTCGTCTGACCCACCCGCTACCCTCGACACTGACCGCTGAGCGGGCGGCATCGATTTTGTTTACGGGCGAGAAATTGGCGTCTGACGTGTTATCTGGTGTGGGTTCTATGCGAATTTTACATCTGATTCTGTGAGAATATCTGTGGGTTTGAAAAAACGGATGGATTGTTCTTACTTTCTTTTTTAGGGGAGCGACAGTTATATTCTTATCATCTTATATGTTTTTATTTTCTATTTTTTTATTTTCTTATTCGCTGGATTATGTTTTTGTGAATCCCATTCATGTAGAATCCTTCGTTGAATAAAGACGGAAGCTGAAGATGGTTCGCCTGATATAGGCCTAGACTTCCGAATTACCATGAAATAACGCGTCTGTCTTAATTTTTCTTATATTTGCTCTATATGCATATATGCTTAGAGCTCTCGTAGAGAGTTTTCCTACCATTATATGTAAAGGATACTCCTTTGGATTCTTCTATGCCCACAAGGCATGTTGATATATATATATATATATATATATATATATATATATATATATATATATATATATATATATATATATATATAATATATAATATATATATATATATATATATATATATAACTTATATAATTATATATATATATATATATATATATATATATATATATATATATATATATGTTCTGGATCTTCAACGCCAATTTGTTGCAGCAAATCTTTGTCTCCAATGTGGTGAAGAAATGTTGTGCAGAAACTTTGCCACAAAGTTTTGACCGGTCTGGGCAAAGGTAAGACACGGAACACAGGATGTAGATTTAAAATAGTGTATTAGAACTGCAAGAACAATATATACACACTAAATTTTAGTAATAAGAAAATAGAAATAAGTAAGTCCGAACGGTACAGTTACGCTGCTTATTGTCTGTCTAGCTTTAACTGCGTACAAGCTGTCGTCTCTAACTGCAGTTATTTGCCTCCGGAAGTCCGGAATTTACGCAGGTAATTATATAAAGTAAAAGGAAGAGTCCATTACTTATAGAAGGCCACCATAACACATCCACACCCACATCCACACCCACATGCACACACACACACACACACACACACACACACACACACACGCAGACACAAGCATACACGCACAGATATATATATGTTGTGTGCGTACACACACATATGTATAATATTATTCACATATATGTATGTGTGTGTCTATATATATATATATATATATATATATATATATATATATATATATCTGCGTCTTGCTCTCGCTAGTTATATATATATATGTGTGTGTTTTTATGTTAGTGCAGTTTGTATTTTTGTGCGTGTATTTTGACTTTTCTTTGACTGTAAATGCAAGAAATTACAAAGTAATATAAAGAAACTGAAACAATTATTGAAAAATCTAAAAAGGAAAGACGAAAGTATTTTTTTAACAGTGTGTTTAATTTTTGTTTTTGATATCAGTAGATTGAACAGCAAGTATAACAATGATTCCATCTTTTCATGCTTTGAAATATTTGTGACACTATTGTATTTATATTTTCCCAATATTATTACCATTATTTCCTTTAACTGCATTTTTTCTAAGAAACATGTTTTTCACTTAAACTTTCTTAACAATCAGAACATTTCTGGTCATTTGTCATCATAATCTTTTCTAATTTTACCTATTCTTCTTCCTATTCTAACATGTCTCCTTTATATTTTTGTATTCCTATCACTGTATTTATACTTTCTCAATTCCATTTTTCCCCATATCCAAGTTTTGCTCTTCTATTCTCAAAACCGACCCAATACTTCAAGAGCAATGTTTTATTTCAATGTAACTTTTCTTTTTCCTCCCATGTATTATTTGTTTTTCTTAATGAATATTATTTTTCTCTCTTTCTTACTCTTTAAAATATATTGGTTTCTTGTCGTTTTTAAATGTTACTGGTGTAGTTTCTACTCTTTTTAAAGCACGTAGAAATTTTCTGCTGTTACGAAATGTTTCTTTCTTAAAATATACTTTAAATGTCACTGTAAACCGACGAGTCTAAAATATAAGTTATCAGCATGTAAATGTAACAGGCGTGTCTTCACGGTACTTTGATATCATTGAAAACCCAGAATTTATCAGTTGTGAACTTACACGCAAATATTCTTGAGAAAATTATAAATCTGTCTTTTCCCTCCAATTATGTGTTAAATAACAGGACGGATTAGGTACTAGAGACTTAACTGGCAACCAGTCTACCAGAGAAATGATTAGCAAACTCCCTCGGGATAATCTCCTGCCCAGTCAGTTATGCATTTTTTTGATATTTGATGGCCCAAGTGTGTATCACATATGCCACTTAACTGACTTACTATCGGGTTTAACTGTTGATGAGGTCAAGCAAGTTGCTTTCGGCAATGTTTCGTATAACGTGGCAGATGGAATAAAAATCTGATATTTCTCGATTGTATACGGGACGTATGTCGAACAGAAAAGCGCAGCGTTCCCTAGCTTGCACTGAATATGACAACAGGAGAACCATTAAGCGAATCTGATAACAATCACGGCACAGTATACGACAAATTGCCAACATTGTAAAATCGCTTACTGGACGATGACACATGCGACATAACCTGATTACTTACTCTTCAAGTGGTGTCAAGCGGATATTATGCTTCGCTTGTTGGGCAGATTGAATGACACTGTTGCTTATAATCATCAGGGAATTCTTTAGGCTGGTTGAGATTCAATCAAGATGTCTCGTGATGTGGGTTCCTGTTGCATATGATATTATTACTTGTTTCCCTAATACGTCACTGATTAGTGAACACTTTGTAGTACTGTTTCGTTTTCCCTCAAATTCTATTCGCAAAATATATCCTAAAAAATTTGATTAGTCCTGTAGGATATTAAGTTGAACCATGAGGCCCAGTTAACCCAGAATTGTATTGTGGAACATTCCAGAGATTTTTGAGGATTGTTATTAGTATTACATTCACAGGACAAACGCCATTTGAGCATTTGTTGTGCAATGCAATAAAAATCTTCAGCTTGAGGTGCGCTGTAGACAAATATCTTGCTGATATGGGCAAATATCAAAACAGATCTTCGTCAGAGCGTCGGTGAAATCAAAGCTACTGTACAAAGTACCTAGTTTATACATTTGCCACATTAGTTTTTAGGATTTTATTTACATATTGATAATATTCGATAAAGTTTTATATTTGCATTATCGCCATTCAAAATTTTAACATTTCGTATCTATCTATAATACTATAAGGCATTATACTTTTGCTGTCACTTTCATTGCTGTAAATTCAATTGAGTTTTATCAATTCACACACAACGTATCTCTTTATATATATATATATATATATATATATATATATATATATATATATATATATATATATATCCAAATGATAAAGGAACGAAGAAAATGTATGCGGGTTGTGTCAAATCGCATGAAAATTATAAAGCAAATGAGTTTTTTTTAATATACGCAGTAGTATATATTAAAAGAGATTGTGCATATGTTCAACATAGAAAAACAGAAATAAATAATCAATGAAACGAATCTCAGCTCTTAAATGACTTAACTTCATACACAGAATCAATTTCTCGACTCAAGAATATATTTAGCTTATTTTTGTTTGTCACATCATATGAGGTGTGTCATTCTCTCGTCTACGCTTCAGACATAGGAGCATACCGAATTCCACAAGTGGCAGGTAGGAGGCCACATGTGGGTGTGTGATGTGATCGTGAAAACTTAAGCGTAGTGTCAGTCATGCTTGAGACAGAGGCAATTCTTTGAACATACTTATAACATCCTGCTGTGATCCGGGATATCTTTCTATATCTGGTAATTGAATGAGAGAAGCTGTGAGAATATATCGGTTGCTATAATACCTCGTGGGCATTGGCCTGATACTGACCAGACGCTGATGACATCTTATGCCATGAGTTTGGGGCGTATTTTCTTTTCCGACATCTATTTGGATACTGCGGATTTAATTCTCTTGATACGTCTTCAAGAATGAGAATGTCAAATTTGTTGCAGGTGGAATAACATTGTTTTCAGCCGATTTAAACTTAGTTGATTCTAGAAGTTGTGTTAGCTTTCAGTTGGAGGAAATCACAGTAAATGGCCTTACTCATGAGTTAAAAATTTTGATTATATATATATATATATATATATATATATATATATATATATATTCTTGATAAAAAAACTAAACAATCTGCATGTTATTTTTCGTTACCTGGTATCTCAAGGTGAGTCATTTTCTAACCGTCGTGTTTCTCTGTGCCATTTCTATAAATATGTTTATAATAATTGATCTGATGAAATTTTTTCTATGGTACCTAGACTTTATGAATTTATGCGCAGTACAAAATTGACGGCAACTTCTCATGATTTAGAAATTGTACTGGTTAGATATAACAGTAATTCTAAATTAACAGTTCCTTCTTACGCTCATATCTCTTGTGGAAATCTCTTTCGACTTCATGCTTCCTTTGTTAATATAGCATTTACATTTTTGAAGATCAATGTCAATTCTTATAGTCTGTCTACTTTATTTCATTTATTTTTTTTGATCGATCTCAATAATAGCATTTTATGTCATTGATTCTCACCCAGTGACCCTATAGTGTCTTTAAAGCTTTGAGCATAACGATCAAAACAATATTAGCAATTTACTGATTCTATTGTTATATATATATATATATATATATATATATATATATATTCATATATTCATATTCGCCATCTTTGTTCAGGTTAACGCACAGTTTTGGTTTATTTTCCCCCCGTCTTCATCAAGTGTATATCGGTCTATATAACTTACAATAAATTTCAAAATGAACAACATAATTAATATATTGGTGTAGATTATTCTCATTCTATTAAAAATGGCCAGGGACATCTCTCTTTTTTCCTACTTTAGTACTGCTCAGTTATTATTCAGTCCATAACCACTGAGATCAATAACACATTGCCCGTCGACTGAGTAAATACACACTGCTAAGGGAAAATAGTCTAGTATTTAAAGCGTTGATTCGTGAATTTGTTGTCCGTAATTGTGTGTTCAATGACTAAGCAGGCAGTGTCTACTTGAACTCAGTGGAAGCGAGATGTGAAATAGCTGAGGAGTGTTAAAATTTGTACTACTCCTTAATAGGTCAGTGAATCTAAAAAAGCATTAAAAGTAAATAAAAAAAAGTAAATATAGGCAAATATTTAGATGGTTATATTAATTTAAAATGACAATTTATATCAAATAAAATAGGTTAGAAAAAGTTACAACTCCGTATTTTTTGTGATAGAACAAAATTAATAAAATTGCATATACATTTAAGAAAGTATATTCTTTTGTTTTTTTTTTAATTATATTTATAGGGCTTTACAAGCCGAGTTAAACTTTGCAGCACTTTCTGAGTATTCAAAGTAAAAGAAAAAATTCAAAGATGCTTCTGTGACTTAAGGACAGTATTTATATTCTTTACCCAAAATAAAGAGTGTTCTTGTTTCGAAAATAATCTTTTATCTTTTGTTGGAAAACGTGTAACGACAGACTACATTTTGGCAAGCCCTCGAGAGATACGCCACTTTTAGTAAAACTAGTTTCCAACATTTGATCATTTAAATGTTTTAGCTATCTGCATCATTGAATCTCTTTTCTTTTCTATTATTTCAGTTCTCATATTAATGGCCGTGTATGAGGAATTTAAGCCAGGTTCTATCCCTGAGATACTAATTGAAGCTTTGTTTTCTGGCAAAAGTTCAAACATGTGTGCCGTTCAATCAGGTAGTGTCTTATTAGTATATGATTGTTTTGTGTGTGTGTGAATTTGTTCGTCCCGAAATAAATCATGAAAGCAAGGAAATAAAAGTAAGCATATATTCTAAGTTTATAACAGCAGCGATAACAGTTTGAAGAAAATTAATTGTCAAACATTTTTACACGAATTCGCACATACAAAAAATAGTCATCACACACACATATATACACACACATATATATGCATATATAAATATTCAAAAGTGTTTATGCATATACACACGCACATATATATATATATATATATATATATGAAGAGTGAGAGAGTAAGAAAAATAATATACACACAGTGAAGAATGGCAGTGAAAAATGGATAATAGATATATAGAAAATTATATAAGAAATTTAAAAGACAAATGAAAATTTAGGTCTCTAGTTTAGTCAGGGTGTAAGTATTTAAGCATATATTTATTTCTATGTATGCAGGTGTACATTGATTTAATTCTTTGTTTAATAAATTATGTTTATTCAGGTGATTTGGATTGTAAGTTTTTCTTAAATTCATAATTTAAATCTATTTCATATTCCAATTAGATTTAGTTTCCCGATGATGTTCTAGTTAATATTTGGGTTTCTGTTGTCTTTTAAGTGTCAAAAACGTTAAAGAGCAGAGAACAGATCTTAGATTTATTATAAATGACAGTAAATTTATGGTTATAGAATCGGAACTTCCATATTTTTAGTTGAACCAAAGTACTATTTGCTTCAGAATGGACGCTAGCTTTGTAGACATTGTCATACATTGACCTTTAAGTGAGCAAATCCTTTTTTCCTGGCAGGTTCAGTTATTTTTCGTAAGATTACTGATATTGATAATACAGTTAGTATTATTTTGCAGTTTAGACATGATATTATATAATATCATACTCTTATGTTGTGAGATATGTTTATTTAAGTTCGTGACTCAATTATTATTAATCTGAATATTGTTTTCTTGACAATCTATATTAGGATAGGAAAATGGTTGAAATGTTTGATTAAATTTAGAAAAATCTCCTGGTGTTTGTTTTGACGTTCTGACTAAAAGGTGGGTTATAATATATGATGTTACCTTTGCGTGAGTTAGGTATATGTTTGCCTTCTTTACTTTTATCAGAGTATTCTAAACTTACATTAGGTTTATTTTATGTTAAGACCTTAATATTCTTAATTTTAATGTTATCAAAATTTGTCTGATTGCTAGAATTAAAAGACAATTTATACTGGATAGATTTATGACTGATGTCTAGTGTTCTATGGTCGTGGTAAGAATTTTTGTGAACGTATTTGGACGCTTGAAATAATCTTTACTGTATGGTTTGTAGTGGCCATTATTTCGGTTAAATGTTACGTAAAAGAAATTGATAACATTAGCGTTAGTGGTGGTAGGAATTTTCGGTTCGTGATCTTTTAAAGAAATTGATCCATTCTTTTTATAGTCGGTCAGATTGCTGTGGGTTTGCCTTTCATGTGAAATTTAATCCGTCGTGTCTGTATAATCAAGTGTTTTTTTAATCTCCAAAATATGCATAATTTTTTATAAAAACAATAGCCAACAAATTCACAGGCCGCCGTAGAATCAAACGCAGCAGAAGCAATGCAGCAATCTGTATTTATTCAAGTGCACCACAGGCATCCGTCATGAAATAGAATAGATAATTGTGGTTGTCTAATAATGCTGAAGTCTTGTATTTGTCTATATATCTGAAATGAGGTAGTATTAACAATATTTGCTTTATTCGGACTACTGTCTTCATCTTTGTTGCTATTTGTAAAACATTCGGAAACATTACAAATGGCAACAATAATGAAGATATTAGTCCGAATAATGTAAATAGTTTATTGAAGTTTTGGTTGCTAATTAGGCAGTGTTTCTTAGATGAGTTTAATGAATCAGAAAAATATAAACATCGCAAATATCAAGCTCTATAAATAAGCATTCTTTTATTTATATATTCTTGAACCATTCTACACATTCAGCGTGTCGCCTTACTGATTCAACCCTAAAGAACTTTTGTTTACTATAACGCTTTTTCCAGGATAACTTTGCTCATTTTACCGATATAATTTTTAGAAGGTTTAAGTAGATGATATTGTGATTTGTCTATGCATTATTTATGGATTTTCTCGATGAGGAGTGATGACTGCTTGTGTAAAATTTAAATTTTGTCATCTATTATAATTTCCGTAGTTGTTATGGCTAACTTGTTGAGAGAATTTTTCCAGTTACTTGGTGCTTATTGTAAGTTTAATAATTTCTCTGAGGATAGTTTTATTGTTTACATCCACATCGACGAAATAACCGTTTCGTGTCTTAGCAGATTTATATATATATATATATATATATATATATATATGTGTGTGTGTGTGTGTGTGTGAGTGTAGAGTGTGTGTGCGTGTGTAGTCGGACATTACTTTAAACGGGTGTGATATCTATACATACGTGTGTGTGTGTGTGTGTGTGTGTGTTTAATCGGACATTACTTTATACGGATGTGTGATATATATATATATATATATATATATATATATATATATGTGTGTGTGTGTGTGTGTGTAGTCGGACATTAATTTATTTGTTTCTTATATATATATATATATATATAACACATAAGTATGAATTAATGTCCGACTCCTCACTTCCTAGACTAGAAATAGCCATCTGCTAAAGTGTATAAGCATTTCCTTCCAAAGACGCCTACTTAGAGACATTTGTGTTTGTTCAACATCCGCAGAGTCTACTGGTAATTTCGACTGTAATTTTATGTTGCAAAATATAGTTACATTTCCTGGGAAAGAGCGCATCATGTGGCGTGATTAAATATTTCAAAAATGCCAGCAGACTAAAACCCTCAGCCATGATGGTTTATGACTTTGTGCTACCTGAATAGTCGATGGCCACTGAACAGTTACGTCTATCCAATTGCACTCTAATGATTTACGTCAAACAGAGGAGTAGCTCCACTCCTAAAAATATAAAAACTCTCGATTATCTTTTTGCGAATACGTAGAAGAAAAAAGGGCGTATTTGTCGTTTATTAACTTATTTCCTCCTCGTTTGTTTCTTATTTGCTTCTCAAAAAATGATGAGAGATTAGTGGTTAATATCGGTTGCATCCGAGATTCTTTTGTTAATAAAGGTTTTGATAAAAACTTTGTTTTATAAGTTAACATTTTTTAAAATAGTCTTAGCGTGTATTTTATCTAATATTGATAAATAAAATTTACTACAAAAATCTATGAAATAATAAAACAGATTCTGATAATATATATCAATTTTCAGTTTCCCTAATCGTTTATTTGTTAAAAGCTTATACAGAATCAAATCCATAAAACTGCTCTATATTTTATTAGTACGATCATGTCTTTGCGAAAAAAAAAAAATGAAAGTAATTACTATACAGTAGCGGCCATAATATAAGGAACGGAAACAAGAAAGACATAAATATGTGCATTACTTAAAAAGTAATGCATGATTAGGAATGACATTTTTACCGAATAAAAAGTAGGGCGTATTGTATAAATATTTTACAAAGTTACAAAAATTTACCTGATAGTTTTTTTTTTTAAATAAAGATTAAATGGAACAAAGGAAATAAGCTGTTGGACAAAAGTCAAGGAACGATCTTGTTAATACTTGATTGTAAACAAAATATCAACAAAATTTAATATTTGTTAAACATCCCCTTATTTTCAATGGCTTCTCTGCATCGTCAACCACATGATCTAATTAATGTCTTGCAAAAATCGGTAGTAATTCCCTCTCATTCGTCTTTTAATAACTCCCATATGTGATCCTGGTGTTTCGGGTTTCTTTTCTGAGTCCTTTTTCCAATTATCTTCCAAACATTTTCTGTTGGATTTAGATCAGGGCTCTGGGCTGGTCACTTCATTGGGGCTATTCCTTTTACTTAATTACCTAATACCATAATCTTTTCAGACTTTTAACAAGGTGCAATTTTCCTGCATGCAAATAGGAAATTCATGAAGTATATGGTGTAATATTTGTACCAAATACTGCTGAAAAAGCCTTTTGTAAATCTCGGCACTGATATTGCCATGTACCCCGGATGATAGGGCCAACTCCTGCAGATGAAATCATTCCCCACACCATCACACTGCCGCCATCAGACTTAACGGTTTTCTTGAGATATTGAGAAGACAGTCACTTTTTATATATTAGAATGCATTTACAGCATTGTATTTTATGTTTTTAAAGCATTGTTTTACGCGAAAAATTGGATTAATAGAAATCATGGAAAATTATCTCGAAATTAATCCTTCCTCTAAAGATGGCAATCTTTTATTGAATATATCTTATTTATATTTAATCTTTAATGTGATCATGACTTTAAAATTTATATATAACATAAAGAGTGGAAAATAATTTTGTGATATCATGTTTCATGAGAGAAAATCATACATTTTGCATCTTGAAACGTTTCAAACTGATTAATGAGGATATAATATTAACCAGATTAAAAATGAAGGAAGTGAAGACATACAAAGTATTTGTAAGGTATAAAATAAACATTAGACAAAACGTAGAAACATAATAGGTATGATACATCGTAAACAATAAAATGAAAGAAACTGAATACAGATGGAAACAGAAGTTTTGGCGAAATAAGAGCGACTGTCTTCATTGTTAATCAGACATAATTTGCTATTTCTTTGTTGATCTTTTTCTTATTTCTTATTTTTCTTCACCCATTGACAAAATAGAGCTAATTAATGATGCCCTCTAATTAGCATCATTTGTCCTCATTGTCTTTGGAACTGACGAAAGCGTGGTAAGAAAAGGAGAGAATAACATTACCACAACCAAATTTATGTAGCAGACATGAGTAGACGTATTATTATTTGTATTCAATTTTCAAAAAGATATTATCAATTCACTATGAATGGATAGCATGAGGCAGCACGCCTTCTCAAATTTCTAAGGTATTTATAATTTTCGCTGATTTCAAAATATTTCTAATTAAACTGGTTTGAATTCTCAAGAGGATTTCTAATGCTATCAGTCAGTTAAGTGCCATACGTGATACACGCTTGGGCGATCATGTCTCGAAAGAGACATGACTGACTGGGCAGAAGATTATCCCGCAGTAGGTTGCCATTGCTTTCTGCGGTAGACTGGTTGCTGACCAAGGCTATAGAACCCAATCTGTCCTGTCATTTAACCCATAACTGGAAGGAATAGACGGATTAATACCTTTCCCAAGGGTATTTGCGCGTAAGTGAATGTAATGAATATCGGCTGGAATTCGAACTCGGCTCCCCGATTTCTCGTTCCGAGCCGATATCCAATGCACCACAACGCACATTAACCTCCCTATTTTTTCGATTCTTCAAAATATTTTAACCAGTTCAAGAATAAATCAACGGTATAATGGATTCAGTCCTATTTTACTCTCTGGGTACCATAGTGTGTATTTTAACTCAGTTGAAACGGATGAGCAATAAATGAACATTACTAAAAATATTAACTAAACGATAGATATGGATTATGGAAGAAAATTACTCTACACTTGTAGACTAAACAAAGGATTCAGTTTAGAATTCTTATTTAGGTAACGCAAGTCAATATACAGCTGAAGAAGTCGAGAATTTCGCGAATATCAAAACGTTGTATAAGAGTGAAAAATATAAATTAGATTCAATAAAACTAGTAAAAGAAAGGATAACTTCAAATCCAAGAAATTTAGATATAAATGTATTTTTTTATTTGTGCAATGCTATACTGACCAACTATTTGCAAATCACCTGATATTGGTACATCCTGGTTGAGATATGTTACTACACCATGCGGTAGATTACTTACATTTAGCCTTTTATTAATATACTATCGCCACAAGCAAGGTATTTTACTACCACACTTTTGCAGGGGAATACACAGGAGGAAAGTTATGAGAAACAGTGACAGCTTATAGGGGGTGTCAGGAAATAGGTATCAGAAGGATGAGAATACTGATCAGAGTGGCGTGGACGGAGAAGGGATTATGAGAGAGAGGATGCAGGTTATTGAGATAGGAGATAACTATTGGTTGAAGCTGTTGGGAAAGCAAGTAAATGGAATATCTCATAGTTTGGTTCCTACAGTTGTATCTTAATGATGAGAAAATCATGTGTATGAAACCCTGTAAAATCACCTTAGGTATGATCATCATCGAGAAATATAGAATGTTCTGGAAAAACAGATTCATGAGGACATTTGCGGATAATATGCACGAACTTCTAGTGGCATATCTTACCGCTAGATAACATAACTGCTTACACACACACACACACACACACACACACACACACACACACACACACACACATATATATATATATATATATATATATATATATATGCGCATTCACACACACACACACACACACACACACACACACACACACACACACACACACACACACACACATATATATATATATATATATATATATATATATATATATATATATATATATATGACTGTGATTGCGCTTTGCTGTTGTGGCCGGTGTGTGCGAGGGGTGTGATGGTGTAGGTTGTTCTGTTATGTAGTCTGGATTAGGTTTCTGTCTGTTTTTGGTCTGTGGTTGGAGTTTGGCTGTTGTTGGTGAGTTTTTTATGCGTGTGTTTCCTGATATCCGCTCTCTTGCTTCAATATTGATTGTTATCACTTCAAAAGAGAAGCGAAAAAGCCATATCCTACTAGCGCTCAAACTTATATAAACCATAAACACACACACATGAACTAAACCTCTTAGAGATACACACAAACACATACTACAATTAACGACAGCAGTAGCTGTGAAAGAGGGCCATTCATTTAAATGCACGGTCCAGCAGCAGACAACTTGAAACCAAGCTCTCCAATCATTCTGAAGATGAGTTTCTGATCTCGAGCTAACACCAATACCATTTTTACGTTCTTTATTATACTAAACGCTTGTGATAGCCTTCAAATACCTACCCATACACCTTATATACACAATGCTTCAAGCAAATTATAAAAGCTCTCATATATATATATATATATATATATATATGTGTGTGTGTGTGTGTGTGTGTGTGTGTGTGTGTGTGTGCGTCTGTGTGTGAGTGCGTGTTTGGTTGAATAATGTGGACACACACACACACACACACACACACACACACACACACACACACACATATATATACTTAAGCATCTATGCATCATTCATTCAGTAATGAATTTGAACACTGTCAGTTAGTAGCGTATATTTTTGTATTTGTTTTAATCATATCACCCCGAGCAAGGCGTTAACGACACTGATGTGCAGGGGGCTACGTAACAGTGAAAAATTGGAAAAGAGAAAGCCGGAAACCACATCCTAAACAAGTGATTAGCCTCTACACTTGTTCAATAGACGTGGGTAGATTGTGAACCGGGTGATAGTTTAATCTATCTACTCCAATTGTATATAACAAGCTAAAAGTCTACCTTCCTACCCATAGCTCAGAGGTAGAATCGCCGACTGATGTCAGTAAGATCAGGTTTCAAACCTGGTTAAGAGCAATCCGATGTCTAACCCTACTGATGAGCTGTGATACAGCGAAAACGATCTGTCTGCCGATGACCACACACACACACACACAGACACACACACACACACACATATATATATATATACATATATATATATATATATATATATATTGTCACTGGTATATCACTGGTTGGAGAAGACTTGAAGTAGTGTTGACCCAGGTGCTATCCCATAATCTATCTAACCAAATATTAGTTGATTTCCTTGATTATTCGTGATAGCCAAGTCTTAGAAACAACGGAAGCTTTAATTATCCAACATTGATTGCTTCATTCATTCTTAGGATTTATCGTCCTTATAATAAAATATCCCGTTATTTATCTTTCGTTTTTCTTTTATACATTAAATTCGCAACTGGAGAATTGATTTGAAGCAACATAAATGTGATTCTACAGAAGGATGTTGAGAATACCATGGCCTGCATATTTAAGCAACAATCATAGGTAGAGAAAATGGAAACAAAAATGACATTTATATTTAACTTCAGAAACATAGATTTAAATTATTTTGGGTTCTTAATGAGAAAAAAAAAGCTTTAGAAAATATGACACTCACCAGATATATGGACAGCAAGTACAACTGAGGAAAACAACATATAACTTGTACGAGTTTTGGTAAATGGTAGGCAGAAATAGGTTTGGAATAGATAGCAAACAAACAACATTTACTAAGATCTACAAGCGACAAAAACTGCGGGAGAACCATAATGGCAAACATTCTAAAATCACATAAAGCATAGAAGAACATACGATTTTAAGCTTATTTAAGCTTAGTGTTCAGTAATTATCGAATAAACAAATAAGTTTTAGAATTTTTATATACTTTTTATTTGCCACATTGCCAACTGAACAGCCATGAAATATCGCCGGGGGAAAGAAACTGGATTTTAAGCTGAACAGACTTGAGAGAATTTCAAACTGAAAAAAATAAAATAAGAACATATATAAAGATCGAAATTGAATATAAATAGACACGTTTCAATTCTCTAATCAAGCGAATTAGGCAATCATAGACGACTATAAAAAATTTGATCAGTCTAAATTCGGTGTGAAATGTGCCAAAGTTATTTTATTTACAATTATGAAATGTTATTTATTATATTGAAATTAAAATATAATCAATTGTACCAGCTTGTGTAAATGGAAGCCAGAAATAGGTTTAGAATAGATAGCAAACAAACAACATTTACTAAAACATACAAAGCATCTACGCATCGCTCATTCAGTAATTAATTTGAATACTCTCAGGGTCTGGCGTATGTTTACATTGTATAAAACATGCTAAAAAGTCTACCTTCTTCTAATATAGTTTAGAGGTAGATCCGCCGACTGATGTCAATTCGGTAGTGTTTCAATCCTGGCTAGAAGCAACTATACTGATGAGCTGTGATACCGTAAAATTTCTAGGGAATAATAATGAAAGAAGGCTCGGAAATGTTATATTCACGGGACGTATTAGAAAATGATCGGCAGAATGGAATAATATATAACCTACCTTAATGATCTTCAGTAAAAGAATGATGTAAGGTAAGATTAAAGAACTAAGTGATACAGAGTTTTGGAAGTTGGAAAGACCGATGATCGTCCAGATTTTTGAGAGTACCTGACACATAAAATAAGTTTATTGCATTAGTTGAAAGCTTTCGACGAAAATTGCTATTTTCAACATAATTTTCTGATTTTATTGGGAACAGGCTGTCAAAAATTCGTGCTAGTTGTTTTTTGTTAATTCCTAGAATTTTAAACTAGAACATGCATTGAAAATAGATGATACTGCTAGTATTACTAATACTAATATCCCTACGGCTACTATTGAAAATATCATCAATTATATGCAATAATTAGAAATTTTGAATTTGGACGGTACATTGAAAATGAAATTTTTAGGGTGACACAAATTAATTCGGTATGAAGTTGAAATTTTGTCTGAAAAGTCGAAAATATAAATAACACTCAAAGGTCAAACAAGGGGCATAATATAAAAAATGTACTTCATAAATGAATAAATTAATCTCGATTGCTGTATAGAGGAAAAATGAAGATTGTAAATTCGCTCATATTTCCACATATTGTCTTTTAAAAATATTTCTCATATACGAAAATTATGTCATGGGATCGATAATTTCAATCTCCTGACAAATAGAGTGCTTTGTAGTTTCCAGAGATTATTCCGTCGTCTAGATATGTTCGCACATTCTTTCATGTTTGTTTTTACTTCCTTTCGTAGTTGACGTGCATTTTCGGATATTTTTGTTACAAGGGTTCCTAAAACAGATGAAAGGATCCAGGATTAGCAGTGAAATAAAAAGGGGATGTTACAGACGTTTAAAGAAATAAAGAAATGGTAAAGGACGAAACAGTAACATTAAAAATCTAAATTATTTTTAATAAAAATATCTATATGACATAATCCAGTCATTAACATTTATGTTTTAGTGCCGCTTTAAGTAACACCTATCAAAAAGCATTTAAAATTTTAGAAAAGCAATAACTAATTTTGAAAGGAAAATAAAACAATATACATTTAAAAAAATTATTAAACAGATCTTTCTGCGGATGATTACAATGATGATGATTATATATATATATATAGTCATCATCATCGTAATCATCCGCAGAAAGATCTGTTTTGTTTAATAATTTTTTTAAATGTATATTGTTTTATTTTCCTTATATTTTGTTGTATCACAGGTCATCATCACGGTTAGACATCCGATTGCTTCTAGCCAGGATTGAAACCCGACCGATATAAATATATATACTCCGGACATGGAATACAGAGGAATTGATTCAACCTGATTTAACCAATGAAGCAGCCATATTTCTGGTGACATCATTTATTTCCGTCTTTTTTCTTTTGATTCAAATGATTATATAATTTATTTTTCATGTTTGACATAATTTTTCGCCTCATCAATGATTTGTGACAATCCCGAAACAATGTTTTGGTTGTCGCTTGTCTCCCAGTTACACCAGCTGTAAGGCTCAGTGCTTTCAATAGGATGTTGCTTCCGCTTTGTCAAATGATCGCCATCAATGCGATGACACCGTCTGACCTGCTGCCCAAACCCGCAAATTATTTTTAAATTCACTCAAGTACTTTCCAATATTTCATTTTGCAATGTTTTTCACAATTTACTAGCTGCGTTCATATTGCAACCGAAGAAACAATTTTATTATCTATTAGGCTTATGTTCCTCTGCTCACATTGGTACAATTAATGTGCACAATTCATAACAATTTCTTTCGCTCCGTCGTGCTAAAATAGTGTTATATTTTCTGCATGCAAAAATAGTGTTACACATGTAAACAATGAGGACCGTTTAAAGAAAATAGGAAGTAAAAGAGAATAATACATAAAACAAGAAAAAGTTGAAATTTCTAGTACATCTGAAGAAAGAGTGATTGAAGAATTTAATGCTTACAGAGCATGAGCAAAAAAGAAAAGAGAAAACTTCACCCTACCTAACGAATTTGTGTCACTTGATTGCAAGACAGGGTCAAAGGGGAATTATTATAGGTTAAAAGTTGTGTTTTATTTACTGATTTCAACCCAGACCATGGCCAAAAATGCAATAAAAGCAGAGTTGAAATGGCAATTATGAATGATGTTTTAAACTTGTGAGTAAGGAAAAATAGTAGGGAGTGAGTATTTCAGGATGATAGGGAGAGACAATAATCGATCACTGACGATTAAGGCGGACTGTAAAGGAACCAAACAGGAGTTTGTTCCACGAGGTAGCAGTTCTTTGGAGACGCTTTCTGAGTTAAATTACCTACTTTTATTTGGAAGACAGAGAAAATAACTAGAGAAATGAGCTTAACTGAACATTTTTCAAGGGAATAGCTGAAGAATAGTGAAATTTTTGCAATGTTGCGTCAGTGGGAGAGAAGTGGCAGTGCCGAAAGTAAACACCCTAAACAAGAATAAATATTATACCCGTCTAGAATAGTTTTGGTATACAAAATAATACATTGGTCACTAAGTTCAATATTCAGTAATGTAAATGCAATATAAATCGTTATCCTCTGCTTATTACTTCTTCGTTTAGTTTTCTATCATCTTAATAGTGTTTTTTTTTTATTTTCTCTAACGCTCAGCAATCACTTGCGTCTTCTTCTCTTTCTTTGTACCTTGTCCTTTCTGTACGTAGGCGATCATGGCCTTCCACGTCTCCCTATCCCTGGTGGCTCTAAGCACGCTTTCTCCTGTTACACCACCAAACCCCATTCTGCCATCCACCCGCTCAGGCCAGTCAAGTAGGTTACACACTGTTTTCCCCTGTCTCACATTCCTCTATCTGGCCTGCTAGTATCAGGTTCTCTAAGCCATTATTCCTCATTGCATGTCCCAGGAAATTTATCTGTCTCTTGCTGATGCTATTCTTATTGCATATTCACCTAAACTACACTCTTTATTTCTTCCACTTGAACGTTTCTGCTAGGCTTCACACCAGAAAAATGGTTTGACCTTTTTATATATACTCAATTTAATGATCAAAGAAGTTCAATTTAATGATCATATAAGTACAAAGAAGTACATTTTGCATACACAAACGAACTAAGAGAAGGAGAGAAACAACTTGTATGATTTACTCTGCGAATACACAGGGAAAACCTCATCATTTTTAAATATTTCCTTTATATTTCGATATATGCGTGTCGGTAGGATATACAATAGAAACCAAAATAAAAGCAGAAATCACATTACAATACTTTCCCAAATTATCGCATTAACTACACATACACTCACATGTACACTCCTCGCTCTTTCTCACCAGGTGTGTTTCTGTGAGCTCGTGCTTCCGTGTAAGCATGTGTTTTGTATGACAAATTTATTTTAAAGCAAATATGCCTATTAATAATATCTAATAATGTGATCACCGTCTGGCGAGGGTTTTTTTTTTTTAGTTTAAAAGCATTGTTATAAATATATTCGCGGGGCTTTTCAGCTTTTCGTCAGTCGGGACTTCATCAAACTTTATATGAAATTTTGGTACCAGTTTAGATTTTTGGAACTATTGTACAGAAGAAGTATAAATTTATGAAACAGTAAAAAATATGCAAACTGACATGCAAACTGACATGCAACAGAAAAATAGAAATTATTTGATAAATACTTGATTGTTGTCAAAAAGAAGAAATCTGATATAATTCTCCATGTCAAGAAAATATTTGTTTTAAAACCAGCGTAGCCAAGGTCATGTAATATGGAATTATTAAAGCGATGTGTCAAAATATGACATAGTCGCCTAATAAAAGACAGGAATTAGTACCAACAGTCAGAGAGCATTTGAGATAACAAGTTATCCTTCGTCGAAATAACAATCGCCATTTATTTGAAGTGTATACAACTTATATGTCGTTTTGTTTGCAATTTTAACTTCGGCATCCATAGATCCAGGTTATAAAATGCGTTGGTCATTTTGGTCTCCAAATTATAAAACAAAGATCGGGCTGGTATACGACAGTAAGACGACACATGCAAAGATATGCTAGGAATTTTAGACGAATTCGTTCGGAGTTTTTTTTTTTTTCCGTTTTTTTAGTAGGTGTCAGTGTAAAAGCGGACATAATGCTTTCAACACAGCTAGGAATTTCCAACTTAAATCTGATTGGTTTTCTTATGCCTTCTCGGTCGCCATTGCTCACAGGAACTCTTTCTGAAAATTTCACAAGGGAAACGCGTCTGACTACAAAAGACACATTTTGTCTCTGCTCGTAATGAGTTCAAGCGTATCCTAGATGAGATAAGGTGTTCACTGCTGATAGAATAAGGCTGAGCATAAAATCCGGCAAATTTGGCTATAAAGATTACCGGCAGCTCTGAAAAATGTGTTAAATTTCTCAATTCCTCCTCTATTCAATAAATTTGAGGTCCTCACTGTCACAGCTGACAAGGTTGGCTTCTTTACTCGCAAAATCTCTTTCACCTCTGCACTTGATTCGTTTGAGGTTTCCACAGCTGACTTTTCACCTAGAAATGAGGTTTAACTAAGTTTTATATATATAATCCATCTCTGGTTTTTATAGTTAAAGTCGACTTTCATAAGGTAAGCGGGCGTGATGGAATTCCAAACATTCTTCTAATAAAATGCTCCCCTAAATTCATATTTGTACTCTCTAAAATATAAAATCATTGCTGCGCTGCTTCTTGCGGTTCTGCTTTTTGGTAATCCCTCTATAGTTCATGTTTTGAAAAACTATTTAACTAATTATCACACTATCAGATACTTACAGCTTTCTGGCAAAGTTTTTGAGGCTATTATCAATGCTGAAACCCTCCGTCATCTCATATCAGACAACCTATTCTCTGACATGCAACATGAGTTCTACTGCGCAAGGTCTACCAATGATGTGCTAACGGCCATCACCGATGTGTATATATCAGGATCTTGATAAGAACGGTAAAGCTTGTTCTGCTGACCTGTATATCTCGAAAATCTTTTACAGGTCTTGACACGTTAGCCTTCTGCGCAAGATACAGAGCTACGGTATAAATAAACGACTGTCCGATTTTATTTAATCGTTCCTGTCAAATTGTGTTGGAAAACGTTTTGAACGGGTATGATTTCAAAATCATTCAGACGAACGCGGGTTTCCCTCAAGGCTCTATCCTAAGTACTGCACTTTTATTAATCTTCATCAATGGTCTTCCTGATATAATATACAAAAGTAGACATTCACTGTAAATGATACTAACATTTACTCCTGTCTCAATTAGAAATTTGCTAAGGCCGACAAAACAAACCTCACTGAAGGTCTTGAGAAGTACCTTCAAACTGTTATGGATTGGGATAAGACATCTTTCGTAAATTTGAATATTTCGATAACAAAGCTGCTCTTCTTTAAGCAACATAGACAAATACTGCAACCTCTCGTTAGTACTGATCACGCTAATCTCCCAGAAAGTAATAACTGCGTCTCCTGGACCTTACTCTCTTAGCCGACTTCAAGTGGAATGCATGCAACGAATCAATAGTTACATCTACTGATAAGAAGTTTTGGTTACTTTGTCAATCCAGGAAGTTTACCTGTCAGAGTATATCTTTCACACTTATAAATTTAGCATTCGTCCATGCATTGAATACAGTTGCCATATCTGGTCGGGTGCGCCTGTTAATCATCTCGGTGATCTCTACAAAATCCAAAAGAAGATTTGCAATATAATCCGTCCCGATTTAGCAGCTCTATTTAAATCACTTTGTCACCGACGTAATGTGATTTCTCTCTGATTTTTCTGCCAATATTTTCGCGGCTTCTGCTCTGACGAATTTCATTCTTTGTTGCCTCGACTAAATGAATTTACTAGTACTACTAGATTGGAAAATAGGTTCCTTCTTTTTACCATCAAAATAGACAAATATAACTATCACTTCTCTATAATCTTCTTTGGTGGTGTATCCTGCTTGTGAAACGCCCTTCCGTATACTTGCTTCCCTGATAGACACAATCTCCTAAGATTTATGGCAACGTCAATTACCATCTTCCGTCTCCTTGATTCCCATCTTTCTCTTACGCTTTCTTCGACACCACTTACACCTTGTTCGCTTTTTTCTTTCTCCTTTCCTTTAAGTTCAATCCCCAGCGTACCATTGCATATTACGTGGGGTGATACGATTATATATATAGTCATCCGCAGACAGGTCTGTTTCACTGTATCACAGCTCATCAGTACGATTAGGCATCCAATAATTGATTTACTCAGGAATGAAACCCAACCGAATTGGCACCAGTCAGCGATTCTACCGCTGTGCTATGGGCGTTCTTACTCTCTCTCTCTCTCTCTCTCTCTCTCTCTCTATATATATATATATATATATATATATAATTTCACCCTAAGCAAGGTAGTTTTACTGCTTGTGGGGAGCAGAGGGTTACATAGGAGGAGAGTGATGAGAAAGAGGAACAAGTTATTGTTGGTGTCAGAGAACGGGTAAGTGATGGATGAGAATACCGGTGTGAAGAGAGCTGATTAGAGTAAACGGAGAGGCGGGAAAGGCGGGAAAGGATGCAAGTTTGAGAAATAACAGATGGTAATTGACCTTACATTTAAATGTATGGAGATTGTAGTTGTCGGGGAAGCATTTATATGGAAAAGAATTTCACAGGCGGGAAGTGCTGGAAAAGAAGCTGTTAAAATAGAAGTTGAGGTTATATTTTATTGAGTTCACTGTAAAATGATGGGACCTAATTTCTTGCTTAGTAATTCCAGTAAATTCATGCAGAAAGGGCACCAGTGGTCTATTCTCGTCGAAGCAGAAGCCGTGAAAGTATTTGCAGAATAGGCGCCTGTGAGAAAGTGACTGCAGTTGAGCTACAAAGTTGGGATTGATTTTGTCAAAAACACCAATGTGTATAGCAGGTGCACCAGATTTGACAGCAGTGTTCAATATACGGTCGGATGAGAAATTTATATATGTCCAGGCTGGATTCAGACGCGAAAAAATTTCTTGAACCTACACAGTGAACCGAATTTCCTCGCAGCAGATTTAGCTATGGATTCGATGTAATCATTCCATTTGAGGTCTGCTGAGTGAGGCTGACGAGGCGCATTGTTATGGGTGACTAACCTGATCCATGCTAATGGGAGGATAGCCGTAATTGTCTGTGGTGTTTAACAAGTAGGAGCTTCCTTTTGGAAGCATTAAAATTCACGAGTCATTTCTTACTCGGTCCACCACAGGCTGGATGTACTTTACAAGCTCCGCAGCAAGGTTCGCTTTGTCAGCCGCAGCGGATTTCTGATCAAGGTGAGAGTAAATGGTGGTGTTGTCAGTGTAGATGCTTTCTTGGGATCTGATCGGAGAGATCGTTGATGAATATCAGAAAAAGCGTAGGGCCTAGAATAAAGTCTCGAGTTCAATACTACCTTCATGACATAATTTGAAATGAATTAGATCAAACAATCGTCCAGTTATACCATAGCCCCGTAGCTTGCGTAGAAGGGCAGTATGGCAGACTCTATCAAACCCTTTAAAGATTTCTGGGGAATATCCGTTCTAATCGAGAACCTGATATATATAATCAATGATGGTTAATATGATATCAGCAGTAGACCTGGTGAAGCAAAGACCATACTGTTTGTCAGAGAAGAGAATGTGGTCTGTGAGATGTTGAACTTCTTCTTCTTCTATGTGCCCTGTCCCTTCAGGGCGTAGGCGATCATGGATCTCCACATCTCCCTATCCCTTGTGGCTCTTAGTATGTTTGTTCCTGTTGCTCCTGGCAACCCCCGTTCCGTCATCCACCTGATCAGACCCTGCAAATATGTTATCCTCTGCCTTCCTCTGTCTCTCCTTCCTTCTATCTGTCCAGTCAGTACCAGGTTCTCCAAGCTCTCCTTCCTCATTGCATGTCCCAGGAACTTCAGTTGTCTCTTCCTGATGCTCAGCATCAATTTCCTTTTTGTTGCCATTCTTTCTAACACTTCGTCGTTGCTTGTATGCTCAGTCCACGATATCCGTAGCATCCTTCTATAGAACCACATTTCGGCCGCTTCCAGTTTTGTCCTCATTTTCGATGATATTGTCAAGCATTCACAGCCGTCACACACACGGCTGTGAATGCTGGATGTTGAACTACGTCGGCTTTAATAATGGCCTCGAAAACGGTAGGAGGCTAATAGAGTGATAACTGGAGGAGCCTGAGTGTGCTCTAAAATTCTTAAATATATATTGTATTCATTTACGTTTATTTCATTAAACTTTTTTCTTTAGTATTTATTTACGTTACTGCTTTTCTTATTAATTCAGTTTCTGGGTTCTATTTTCACTACCAATAGAAGTTTGGTAACTGGAGATGTCGCATGTTGTAAATAGCGTATAAGCAATTTGTTTTCGCGTGTGTCTTTAGAAATTTACGCCGATCTTTTTATTTTTATTTTATAATGTTCTATGAATTTGATTATTACTACACATTTTTATAGGTGATGATAATTTCATTTTCTGGCCCGTTTTAACTGATGATTATCAACAGAAATTATGCAAATAGCATAATTCACCAAACACATATGGTACATGAAAAAGCAAGAACACATAAAAAATAACATGCGAAATAAAAAAAATGTTTTGTTTTTACAGTTAACATGCATGTGTATGTACGCCAGAAGGAAGCGTTAATAATAACCGTGATTTGAAAATATATAGGAATTTTTTGATTAGTCTCTACAGTAATTTTGAAAAGAAAAGTTCGAATTGATCACTCATGAATACATTCAAAATCCCGTTAGACAATATACAAGAATAAGCACAAGGCGAGCTTAAAATATCAAACGTCGCAGCACAATAGAGAGGAAATAAGCACTACTGACAATGTTAATATGTCCAATGGAAAACGAAAATGTCGGAATCGTGTCCATTAGAGTAAATTTCAAAATAAATCCATCATTTTATTTGTAAAGAATGAATGTAATTTAGAAAAGAAAGAAATAGACATTATTGAGAAAAAATGTGTTGTTTAAATGATTACCATAAATATAGATTAAGAATTGAAATTTTCAACCTGACAAACATGAAACAAGTCAATAATTTTATTAGTGAAATATGTCTACCTGGATGTCATATATATAGAAAGAGATGAAAGAGAAATATAGATTTTACTATCGGAGAACAGTTTTTAACATCAAGGGATATTGCTGTATAAATTTTGTATGACCGACGGACAAATATGAAGAAATATATTCATTTGAAGATTGATGATAGAAGATCGATAGAACGGACAGAAATCGTGTACAAGATAATCGAAAATAAAAAAAAAATACAGTAACCATCAAACGGGGTTATGAAATTCTAAACACTATGAATAATAGTTTCGATTGTTTGATATGTTTGTCTTTTACGGCTTACCACCTCATTTTGGTATATTAAATGCCGCGAAATATATTTTGGAATGTAATTTCTTTTTTTTTTTTTTTTAATCATTTTACCCCGAGCAAGGCAGAAATGCCACTGATGTGCGGGGGGTTACATAAATGTAAAAAGATTAATTAGAAAAGAGTGAGGAGTACAAGCTAGTTAGAAAGGAACAATAGAAAGCTGAGAAAGCAGGTGCAATGACAGATACATAGGTGGAGAGAAAGGGAAGGTTATACAGGGGAGGGGAGAGAGCTAGAGTCCAGTGGTTAGTAGATGAGTGTTAACTTTGCATTTAAATTTCTGGAGGTTGTAGCCGTCAGGAAAGCAAGAATACGGGAGTGAGTTCCACAGGCGGGAAGTGCGAGAGAGGAAGTTGCAGGAGTAGAATTGTCATCTGCATTTGGCTAACCTGACTGAGAATGGGTGGGACCCAGTTGCCAGTCTGGTTGCACGGGTAAACACCTGTTGAGGAGGCATCAGTGACTTAAGCTCATCCGAGCAGAAGCCATGAAAGTATTTATAGAAGAGACAGAGGGAGGCCACATTTCGACGATGGGAAAGTGGCTGCCGCGTGAATATTGCATTAACATTTCATTTTTTAGGTTAAAAGATTTTTCTAAATGAAAGTCTTACTATTTAAGATATACCTTGTAGGGAGAGCGAGAATGGATTCATATTATTACTAAAGATATCTGAGCGTAAGTGAATGTAATAAACACGATTGAATTCAAACTCGGCTCTCCAATTTCTCATTATGAATCGCTATGTAAAATGTTTAAGTAAAATATGGATAAGAGAATTTAAATAACTAAAAAAAAATCTATGCAATGAAGCATAAAATGTATGATATTTAGGATTGATTACGTCTTTATTATTGAATAATATTTTCATATTAGAAGCGTCAGATTAATTTCTGTTCAAGCTAAAAATATTCGGCAATACAAAAACTGAACTTGACTATGCTTATTGATTAAAGTCACATTTGTATATCCTAAATTGTAATCCATACGGCTTCGGGATTCACTCAACTTAGTGATTTACAGTTAAATGATTAAACGGAATGTATCGGGTGATAAGATCATAAATAATTATTAAATTCAAGGGTCAATGAGACTTTTTCATTGAAAATGTTACAGAAGGAAACCCGTGGATAGCCAAAACTGTTACTTTGGAGAAAGTCTGTTGGAAAGAGAACTTCGTTATGTGCTTTTATCAAAATCAGGTATATTATCACGTTCTGGATATTGGCCAGATTGTTTTGCCTTCCCGTGTTTATTTCATCTGACTTTCTCATTCAAGAATTTTACTGCAATATTTCATTCTTGGGTTCTGCTTTGATTCACCGCATAACTGACAAAATTTAAATCTCTTTTGTATGTGCAACCTTCTGTCATGTTTGAATATATTTCTTTCGTCATGTTTGAGTAATTGCATCCTTCTGGCTGTTGTTGTTTCCCTGTATGTTAGTAAGTTAATTGTTGTTGTATTGTATGAAATAAGCTCTCTTCCACATTCTTTACAGGATACGTGTAAACGGTCTGCATCAGCCTTTGCATGATGTATGTTATGCTTAGAAAGATGCACTCTGGCCTTAGAACACATTTGGTGGTTGCCATTTAGTGATGGGTTCAAGATGTTGAAACTATTTTTAATTATTGGGATGTTACGGTTATTAATGATTATATTTGGGTTCTGAGAATTGATTTCATTTCTTATTACTATTTGTACCGTTGTACTTTTAACACTATTTCTTTCATTTTTATTTTGAACTAGCAGTCTAGCCCGGCGTTGCTCGGGTGTAATGAAAGCTTTAAAACTAATCCATGGTCCTGGAGCTCAGACTCTTTGAACGTTGGCACGAAAGACTAAAAAGCAATAGTTATTTTCAATTAAAGCAAAACAGTAGACTGAAAGAAAAATGAATGGATGTAAATCAAATTTTGCTTTCCTGGTATCGATAACAAAATTTCTGCACTATTGTAAGAACTGCAACCTTGAAACTTCTGAATATCGTATCTTATGACTTTGTCTATGAGTGTATCAAAATTGTTTAAAATCTGACCACTCCTTCTATAACCTGATTTTTTCGATTATCGATTTTCGATATTTATCTGGGGTACCTCAACACAAAACCTAGCTAAGAACACTCGCAGACGCTTATAGTACAACTGTGTAAATTTTCAAGAAAATTGGTTCAGCCGTTTCGGAGTCTATAAGTAACAGATACACACACACACCGACATACACACACATGTACAAAGTTGCATTAATAAATAAGTCTAGATTCCTTCACCCTCGTTTACACAAATGTACTTATGAAACTATTTCTTCTATAAATCTTTGATTGTTGCCCCATAGTCTAAGCTAAAACAGGAGGATTGTGATACTAATCCGCGTAAATTTGTGGATTAACCAAACGGAATTACTTCCCGCTGAAATAGTTTACTCTTTTTAGAGGACATTCTACATCACTGTCATTTCTAGCTTAAGACATCCACGCATAACAGAGAACTTAATTTCTTTTGAGATATTTTATAGGCACATTCCGCCCTGTTAAGAAGGTCTGGCAATGCTATTAGGGTATGCTAACTATTAAGGCTAACAAAATAACAGGTTTGTAGTTAATTTTTGTTTTAAATATTTTGTCAACTTCTTAGGTAGAAGGAAGGTATGTAATTCATGTGATTATCCATAATGTAATCGTATTAGGATCATTAACCATTTCTTGAATATCTTTGGTTAGGTTTGTGTGTTGCATAAAGACAAAAGTTTATTACTCGGATTATGTTTCTTTTTTCATTCATATGATTGAGATAATCTGTCGGTTTTCATAGCGACATACATTATTTAGATAATTGACGGCGATGGATGATAATTTGCATATATTTATAGACTTTAAGATCAAGAAATGTTGTACTCTATCAAATGCCTTACGATAATCTACACAGACAGTGATGATATTTGTATTTGTATTGAAGCTATTTTCCGAGATTATCCTTTTAATAAGTTATTCTTCTTTACATTCTAAAGAACCACGTTAGCATCCTTTATGTTTAAAAGATACTATATCATTTTGTCCAAAAAAGAAATATGTCTGTTTGGTTAGAACACATGTCAACGGCTTATAAGTAGTAAAAATATATTTAACTGGTCTGTAGTTTTTTTTTTTTAGTTTTTGTCACCAATCTTAGGTAGAAGATAGGTAATACATATGGTTATGTACGTCGTAATTTTAGTAAGATCATTGACCAGTTCTTTCTTGGAATTCTTTGATTAGTTTTGTGTGCTGTACTAAGAGAATCACGATAAAAGGTTGAAATTTTACTTATTTCAAGAAATTTATGATTGTGTATTTCTTTTCAGTGCACGTTCAGCATCTTTTTCAGTAATTCCAGCTCATGTTTGTTCCGATTTATTTTTCATCCGTTTTAACACTTGCGTAATCTAATCTGCTTCCGTTTGTTATTTCAGGCATGTGTATATTTTTCTCAGAACTTTATAACCACTTTTGTTGTTGGGGTGTTATTACTTGAATTTGGGTTTATCTATTTATCTTTAAAATATATTCGCATCAGTGTGAAAAGTCTTGTTCTGTCTATAGAATCGTAATCTTTTTCAGATCATCTGATTCTTAGTTCCTTTTGTTGATTTTTTTTTATTTTTCTTTAACTGATAAAACTTCACTTATATTCCAAAGTATGTATTTTCTTTCAACACTCCTGCTTTTTGTAATTCTACTGTTTTTTCTGTTGCCAATTCAGTGACTACTGATATTTCATTTCTTAGTTGTTTAATGTCTTTCTCTATTTTTTCTTTTCCTACGTAGAGCTTCATATCTGTGAAGCTGTCTTTTTTACATTCATGCTTAATTTTCATTATTATTATTATTATTATTAGTAGTAGTAGTAATAGTAGTAGTAATAGTTGTAGTACTCGTTTTCAGATGTACATATTTCAGTTGTTTTAAGCTGTACTTAGTATTTTTTAATAAAAATTGTTCAGCGATTTGAACTTACCGAATATTCCTTAGTTACTGGTCAATTCGGGATTTCAACAAAATAAAAACACCTCAGTGTGGTTGTAAATAAACTTGATAGGATTATTTCTTATAGCTTATATGAAGAATCAAAGATATAGGGGATGAGAATTTACGTTGCATTCCAACTTCTAGATAGTGTAGCAAGGAAACCGAAGGGAGTTCTACAAACAAGAAGTGCTAGAAAAGAAGCTGTTAGAATAGAAGAGATGACTACATTTAACTGTTTTGACATTAAACGGGTGGAACATTGATGTTATTCTAGTATCAGGCGTAAATTTATGTCGTCAGGGAACCAGGAAAGGAAACTTGTCAGAGCAGTAGCCCTGAAATTATTTTTAGAAAAGAAGAAGCGAAGCCACATCAGGCCGGTAAGAAAGAGACTGAAGGCCAGCTGCCAAGTTAGGATAGATTATAATGCAAATCTTTCTTTAGATTTTGTCGAGAACCTCAAATATTTAGCAGGAGCCCTCGACTAGATTTGGGAACAGTATTCAATGCATGGACGAATATGCAAAATGTACTCTAATGAGAAAGATTGCCTGGTCCGACACAGTGAGTTTAAATTTTAGCGGTAGATGCAGCTATAAATATGATGTAGTCATTTCATTTGTGGTCATTTGAAATAGTGATGCTAAGGAGGCGTAATGTGTTGCTTTTGAGGAGACTAGCGTCATCCATTCAGATGGTAGGTTGGAAAGTTTCTCTATGGTAGTTAAAAAAGAGCAGCTTTCTTTGAAAGGAATTTAAATTTACGATACCTATTTGGTAACAGTTAAAAACAGGAAGATCATTCATGGAGATCTGAAAATGGTTATGCCTTCTGCAGTGCGCTATCTTTCGACCCATTTGATGACATCATTTCCCATCATAATATCTATATTGATCACAATTATTTAAACCGGTTTTGATACAAATCTGATTAGTTCGATAAGGTCTAATTTGAGGCTGATCTCAAGAACGACTGACGGGGTCTGTTTTTAAATGTGTTAAAGAATGTAAAATGTGAATAAAAACATTATGGAGACACATTCAATTAGAAATTACATTTCACACGCACACTTTTTTTAGTGTTGAGATCTAGGCCAAGAAGAAGCAGAAAAACGATTAAAAATTAGTAAAATAAATTAGGATGTTGCAAATATAAGAGTTTTATTAAAATGAAAAATAATTAGATAAAATTCTTTCACCTTTGTTTGAGTGAACTTTAAAAGAAAATGTGTAAATTTGCACGCATTAATGCAGTTACAAACATACTTTTTTAGCCAATAAAGCAAGATTATCTTAAGGAATTAGAGACCATAACAGAATTTATTAAACTTTAGCGTAATCTGTAATATATATATATATATATATATATATATATATATATATATATACGCTCACACACACACGCATACACACGCATATATACATATATTAGGGTAGGTTGATTTTAAACATTTTTTCAATATCAAAAAGAATCACTCGGGGAAATGTGGGTATTGGTATGATAAGTACTGACACCAAAAAGTAGGTTTGTACCTTGCACCAATTTTTTGCGCATTATTTTAGAAGATAGTTTAATTTGAAGCACTTGAAAATCATTCTTTTTCATACATTTAGATAAGATATTGCTTTAAAAAAACATAATTTAAATCCAATACAATATATGAAAAAGTCGCAATTAAATGAAATCATAACCTCCCACTCCAACCCCAACAGCTCAGATAAACATCATTTTACCTCATGAATTGATGTACGTTTGTAATAACATTGCAAGATATTGTAAAACAGTTATTTTTTCTGCTATTAACAAAACAAAAGCAAACAAGTATGAACTCTGCAGGAACAAATTAAGGGATTATTTTAATATAAACTACCATTGTAATTTGAACACTCTAAAATTCTGCTGGTTATTAATAGTGGGATTTTAAGTTTCTATTTTATATAAGATTTGTAAAACAAAGTTATAAAAGACATGACAAAACCTTGAATGTTGTGAGAATAATAGCAATTTTTATTATTACATAATAGCAAACTGCTCTACATATAAGCACTTTAAAGCAAAGGAAGGCCTCATTTCCTGGCATAAAATTTTGTAATGATGTGCCTATGCCTTGTTACAGTTCCATAGACAGATTGGGAAGCTGCAGTTGGTAATTTTACTATGACTTTAATTTTGCCCCACTCATTGAAGACTCCATATATTTCTAATCAGTATTATATTATGTCTTGTATTATATTATAGTGGGCTATCCGCTATAGTGAAGTGCGTTTGTGTGTTGAAACAGATTAAGTGGGGTATAAAACAAGAAAATCAAATCGTTTACAGAAACAATATATATATGAATTAAGGTTTTTTACAAATAAAATCTCTCTCTCTCTCTCTCTCTCTCTCTCTATATATATATATATATATATATATATATATATATATATATATATATATATTAATTAAGGCTTTTTGCAAATAAAAGTAATATTTTTTGGTTGGTACCAAGGTCGTTGATATGTTCATAGCAGTAATTGCCGAAAAGACTTTGTGCGTATGTGTGTGTGCGTTCGTTTGTTAGGAGTGTCTTTGAAATCGCCGCTCAGTCTAATCAAGTAAGTGGCTCAGTGAACAGTGACGAAGAAGATGAGTGAGAAAGGAGAGGTGGTCAAGGGACGTGTTAATTATGCCCGTATTTTTTCAACTGGTAATACTTTTCTGTGTCGTACTTTTATTTCGTCTTCTGGGCTCCAAACAAGTCATTTGGGAATTCACACCCCGATTCAATTCTAGCTTTCCCACTAGACGTTAAACAAAATTCTCGTCTGCTCGCGAAAGAGGTCCGTCAAAGTAATTTGATATTTATTTATTTTTGGTTTTCCACCGGAACATCTGTTTTGGTCCTTTGCTATCTGGCCCTCTGAGGGTAAACGTCCAGTCCCTCGCTTTTTCGGTATCACCACATATAACATTCGCCCAAGTAAACGGAGTTTTTTTTTTGTTAGTAATAAAAATATGTATTTTTTTCTTCGATTGGACCGTTCTAATTTCTGGTTTGTTATCATTAGTTTCCTCGGGACAAGTGAGGAAGTTATCCAAATCCGGTCTTCATTCGATAGAATCTTTTTATTTTATATTTTCAGAAATATATGCAGGTTTTAGTCTATCTATTGAAACATTGCTATGTACAATATCTGATCATTGTATAGTAAAATATTTTTTCATGACGACTTATAAATGATCCTGTGTACGGTGCTTCCAAGGGGTTTCTTACTCTGTCTGTTCTTAGCCAGATACTTTTTCATGTTTGTAAGTCTTTTGGAATGTAGGAACTAGGTATTGAATGCAGGTGTCACCTGGATAGTTTGTCCATGTCAAATATTTGCATTTCGTCGGCTAGAATTTTAACGTGCGAGTTTCTTATTTCACTATTCTCGATTAATAATCGTTGAACTTCTGCATGACTCCCTGCTACTGAAGTAAATGAAGAATAGTTCGATTTGTTAGGTGTTATCCTCATTCCCAGAAGGACGATAACCATGATTCTTTCCTGGCTATAATAGCCGTTTTTAGGGTTCTGTGTGCTCGTTCAACTAATCCGTTTGTTGCGGATGATACGCCGTTGTTCGTAATATGTGGAAACCTATTATTTTTGATAGTTCTGCCAATAATTCGGATTCAAATTAACCTCCCTGTCTTTAACGACATGAACAGGAACCTCGAATCGGGAGATCCACAGATCGACAAAATCAAATGATATAGATTTCGCCGTAATTTCAGTTATTGGCATGCTTATATCCATCTCGTATTTCTCTCGATACATGTTAATAAACATTGGTATGGTGAAAAATAAGAATCAGTTTGGTTTTTTACTGGTAGTAAGAGACCGACAATATCTACATGCACTATTTCCAAACAACTGGAAGGTAATTCACTTTACTCTTTGTGTGTTTTATTAGTTTTGCTTGTCGGCAATGCTGGCATTCTGTGCACCAAGTTTTTATTGACTTGTTCATCTTCGGCCAGTAGTACCTAGATTTCATTATTTTTCTTGAATATATTATTCCCGGATGTGATAAGTTATGCAGACTGTCAAATACCGATTTTCTGAGCTTGTCTGACACAAAAGGTCGTGGAAAAGTTAATGTCGTGTCACATAATATGGTTTCATTTTTATCTATTGTGTATGGCTTCAGTTGTTCTTTAAATGCCTGAATTTCATTGTCAGTAGCTTGATGTTTCATTATTTCTTGTAATTCATATACATCAATGGTGATCGCATTGACAGGTTGTGATAAACAATTAGCTAATATATTTTGTGAGTCTCCTATATGTGAAGTGTCATTCACAGAGTCGAAGATAAAACGCTGTTGTCTATCTGATTTTAAGGAAGATTGGTTTTTAAAAGCACAGCAAAGTGGTTTATGATTCCTCAGTAATTTTACATTTCTGCCTTCTATTAAATGTTTAAAATGGAGTACTGCTAAATAGGCAGCTAGTAGTTCTCTGTCAAAAGTGGAATATTTTTGTTGGGTTTGGAATACTTTCTTTGGAAAGAAACCTATGGGGATGGGTTGATTATGAATCATTTGCTGAAATGCTGCATCCACGGCATAATTCGAACTGTCTGTTAGCTTCCGAGCTGGGGAAAGCCATAACAGTTACAGTTGATAAAGAGATTTTTATATTTGCGAAAGATTCAATTTCTTCCTTTATTAAGGTTAAGGATTTTGATTTTTGGTTTAAACGTATTTTTTTCGTGAGAGGTAACATGATAGTGCTGAAAGTTGGAAGAAGTTTTCTGTAAAAATTTGCCATTCCGAGGAATCGGTGTAGTGATTTAGAATCGTTAGGTTGAGGAAATTCACTTAATTCATTCAGCTTTTTAGCACTGGGTTTGAAACCATTAGCAGAAATGTGAAATCATAAAGATTCCAACTCATTCGCACTAAATATGCATTTGAAGAGACAAATTTTAAAATCTTACTCACTCAGTTTTTGTAGTACTAGATCGATATGCTTGAATCAGTTTTTTCATCTTCTGAGAATATAAGGCTATTGTCGATATATACAAAGGTATAATCATTTTCATGAAAGATATTGTCTATCATTCTCTGAAAAGTACATGATGCGTTCCGTACTCCGAAAAGCGTATAGTTGTATTTGAATAACCCAAAAAGGGTAGAGATGGCAGTCTTGCAGACATCCTCCAGTTGAACTGGTATCTTGTAATAAGCAGACAACAGGTCTATCTTTGAAAAGATCTTCGTTTTATGAAGTTTCGAAGAAAAGGTATTTGTATTTGGGACCTGATATCGATCGGCTTTTGTAATGTTTTAAATGTCTGTAATCACCAACAGGTCTATATGTGCCGTCTGACTTCGATACCATGAGTAAGGCTGAACTCCATTCTGAGTTCGAAGGGGAAATTATTTCTGCTTTTAAAAGTTTCTTGAATTCCTCTTCCGCAATTTCACATCTCTGAGCTGATAATTATCTGGCTCTGGAGAAAATAATAGGATTGCTACCAGTTTATATTCTGTTGAATATCTTTAGTTTTGTTGTATTCATGCCACGATTAGGAGAAATTAAGTTTGAATATTTCTCCAGAATTGTTCGTACCATTTTGGTAGCATCTTTATTCGGTACTACAATCATGATAATAGATGATGAATGTGCATAGGATTGTCTATTAGTCATTTTATCAATTAGTTTCTTGTTCTTGCAGTCTACCATTGAAAAATCATATACTAGGAGTGGCTAAGCAGTTTCGGCTATTATAAATGTCCAGTTAAATTCCCGTCTGTGGTTCCGTAGTATGAGATTCAGTACTGTTTGTCCTGAGCATTCATTCTTTTCATCGTAGGCAGACATTACAGAGATATTGGTTGGGTATGTTAGAGCTCTATTTAAATATCTCTTTGGAAGTATAGATACGGCAGCTCCTGTATTCACAATAAAATCTATACTTGAAGCTCCTAAACGTGCGGCTACAATGAGAAGCGGCGAGGAAATGGAAGTTAACATCTCTCGCCTAGTTAATTTTCCGAAATATCACTAGGAACTGGTGAAAATGGCCGGGAGCTGTGTTGCATTTGAACATCCCATTTTTTTGACCATCTGCACCACGGCTTAAAAATTTTTTCACGTTCCGCAAAATATAAATGCGTTCGGCAGATTTTAGGTTTTTGGTCCTTGTTTAAAGGGCGAACACGGGTAGGGAATTTATTTTCACTATGTGAACAGCCATGTGTGCGTAGTGGTCAAGTGGATATCTGCTCGGAACAAGAAATCGGAGAGCCGAGTTCGAATTCCAGTTGAATTCATTGCATTCACTTACGCGCAACTACCCTTGGGAAAGGTATTAATCCGTCTCTTTCTTCAAGTTATGGGTGAAATAACAGGACAGATTGGGTTCTATAGCCATGACTGGCAACCAGTCTTCCTCAGAAAGCAATGGCAACCTACTGCGGGATAATCTTCTGCCCAGTCAGTCATGTCTCATTCGAGACATGATCGCCCAAGCGTGTTTCACATATGACACTTAACTGACTGAACAGCCATGTATCATTTTAGTTTCATTTTTATTTTGCCGTCCATCTTTTGCTTCCCCAAAATCTGTCGAATATATGCGGTGTCTTGTGTATTAAAAAATAATAAGTCGTCCATCATTTTTCCAAGACGAGCTGTGTCTAAATCGACTTGCGCAGCTACTACTTCTTTAATAGAGTGAGGTAGGCTTCAATAAATTTGTGACGTACGATATCGTCTCCTACGCCAATTCGACCTGCTAATGACATGAGTTCATTCAGGTATACTGTGGGACGAGCCGTTACTGTCGATGACGACATTAATTTATCGAGCATCTCTGGTTTTGTTCTTTCGTAAGCACCCATCACTGCTTCTTTTAGTGCCTCACAGTCTTTTAATTGGAGTATAATTGTCTGTATATTTCCTACTATGTCTACAGGGAGTGCTGCCAAAATGATTTAAAACTTTTGACTGTGCTGTCTTATATTTGCAATATTAAATTGCGCTTCCATTATCGCAAACCAAGCTATTACGTTTGATTCAATGAGGTTTGGATGGTTTTATCGCAACAGCTTGGATTGTTTGATTTTGATTTGTTAAAGTTTCTTCAGTTCTTCAGCGTTACTTGCCATGTTTAGTTTGTGTTAAAAACAAATATATAATTTCACTGTGTGTGTGTGTGTGTGTGTGTGTGTGTGTGTGTGTGTGTGTGTGTGTGTGTGTGTGTGCGTGTGTGTGTTGAAATCACGTCGGCTCGCGAAAAGGATCCGTCAATGGAATTTGATATTTATTTATTTTTGGTTTTCCACCGGAACATCTGCGTTGAGCCCAGATACGCAAAGACCAGTTTTGGTCATTTGCTATCTGGACCTCTGAGGGCAAACATCCGGTCCCGCGCTTGCTCGGTATCACAACAATATAGGGAATTAGGAATTAAAATCAGCTTTCTTCTTCACGTTTACAAAAATTCACATTGACGTGTAAAATCCTGGTTTTTCCCAAATAGAAAAAGGATTGACCATGTGATTAAAAAAAGCCGAAATCGCATTTCGCAAGTAGATGTTAAATTGATTTTCTGACAAATGGAAGCCATTTGCAAGACTAAAAAGACTTAACGATCCAGTGCGAAAAATCTGTATGATTCTAAAAGCTTTAATCACCTCAGAGCCAGTCAGACAGAAATGGGAGCACCGAGAAAAAGAGAGAGAGAGAGAGAGAGAGAGAGAGAGAGAGAGAGAGAGAGAGAGAGAGAGAACTAAAATGTAACGTCACATATTGTCTTCTTTCTCTTTCTTTCTAGTCTGCTGATTCATTTTACTTCTTCTTCTTCATCCAAACACATTCCTACCACCTAAACAATTATACAAACGTACGTATAAAAACTTTCCAACAAATTACGACTACGAACTTTTCTACGAACTCTTGATACCCGTCACGAATTATTTGTTTCTCACTGAACCTTTAAACCCTACCTAGTCTCCTAGTCTTGTTATTCTATCTTTTGATGAATTTTTATTTTAAGATGCATAATGTATATTTTTTATTCTTACCCTACTCCACTATTGTACACTTTCCAACAAACTAAAACCAACCCTTTCGCTGCTAACCTTTTGATTATAACAATAATATTCTTCTGATAACGCTGTAAGCTGTAGGTAGTTCGGTTATGTATGTCACAAGGCCAATAAATAAACATTAACCATCTCCCTATAGCTAATATATATATATATATATATATATAGTGTTTTTGACCGACAATCTTACTTTTATACAAGTTTGGTTAAAATCAATTGATGAGGTGCAACATTTAATATTTTTATTTAATTTATCTAGTCTTTGTATTTTTTTGGCTTAATTTCTGTCAAGAATAGAATAAAATATACGAACGAAACATAAATTCAATATTGTAACTGTGCTGCTGATACTGCAAATCTGTGAGTGTCGTAAGCATAATTAGTCAAATGTAGGGATAAACTAGATGACCCAATGTGTGTATTCTTTATACATATATATATAAATACACGTACATACATATATATATATATATATGCCTGTATATATATATATATTTATTTATGTGTACAATCGGATCATGTTTATTATGGTAGCTATGTCAACATGTCAACATGTCAGTACGAGGCATACATTGTCAAACCTGTTCAGTAAAAAACTGAGAAAATGTCTAATGCCTGATTTAGGTGTTAGTAAAGGAAGTGGTGCAAAAAAAAAGTTAAGACTTTAAAATCTAATATATGTAAAAGGAAATTTCTATTATGAATAAAAAGAAGTACATAATAATTGAAATTGAAATTTATTACGGTGACTACACATACTAATGGTTTCTTTATGTTTATTCAACAGTACATTGTGATATTGAATTTCAAAATCTTAATTATTCTGTTAAATATAGATAACATCAATTACCTAGGCTATTAGGAATGCAAGCTGTGCCTGTCAACCTCAAATTATTCTGTAAATTTAGGTCATTTTTCATCAATTCCCAGTATCTTTGAGAGAAGGCTGTCTGATACCTTAAATTAGGGTTAGTGAAAGAGTGCCTGTGCTTATAAAAAGTTTGTTTCAAAATTCTCTCCTAATTTCCGATGTAAACGTTATATTTTTCCTTGTTTTCTTCGGGGTAGATGGCAGCTTGACATTTGTAGATCTCCATTTACCTTCAACTGTACAGTTTTCTCTGGATCAAAATTACACTAGGGTTTAATCCTGTTTTCTATGCGGGATTCATTGAACAGCTCATATATATATATATATATATATATATATATATATATATATATATGTTACCTTTAGGATATCGATTAGAGAGTTTCATATACGAAACTATTCATTTGCGGTTCAGGATTTGTCACCAATTTATATATATATATATATATATATATATATATATTGACAATCAAGTAAATGCAGAGCGGCGACACACTTTCATGCTTAAATACAATCCTAAACTTGCATTGAGTATAGCAATGCACTTCCTCTGCCTCTGCTCTGTGTTGAAATATATATATATATATATATATATATATACACGAGGATTTGTGACTAAATTGCCATAATATACTTTTAGTTTTGCACACGCGCATTGTTTCCTATGATTTGTCAAGTGCATATTGTAGAGAGATCAGTTGGTCACTGGTTGTGATTAAAGCAGCAATATGATGCAATTCACTCTGACGGAAAAATGAAGACGGCATGCCGTACTGGTTAGCGGTAGACCCGGAAGCTCTAATACGAACATTTGAGAAATGTATGTGTTACAATATGAGGACAATGCAGAGAATTCAAAAAGAGTTAGCTGGTTTATATTGAGTTGATGGCGACATTATGTCTCCATTCATCTTCCAACAGGGCAGCAGATTCAACACAATAGTCTGCATCAACTGCTTTGAAGTGGTAGTGCTGTACTAGTCCAAGAAAGTGCTTACTGAGAAAAACGTGAATATACACATCCCTGTCTTACGCCCCTTTCTATCTTTGTATAGCTGTTGAATTCGTTACCTGCCAGTATGCACTCAGTAGAGATTCCTAATTATCCTAATGTCTTTCCCAAATATGTCGAGTCTGCTGTGTATCTCCATCAATTCATTGTGGCGCATTTTGCCGAACGCTTTTCATAATCAATAAAACACAGGTATAAGTCCTTCTTCATTTGTATTTCCCTTTCAGAGAGCATCCTAATCATAAAGACAGTTAAAAAAGAAGAAAATGACTCCTAAAATATATATACGAAGAGATCTGTATAAGAAATGAGCAATAATATCAGTATATAGGAATATAATCCAATATTAAATAACACTACAAAGATGAACTTTGCAGAAAAATTTTAAATGAATGAAAGTCTCTATACATCATGTATGAAAAGAAATGTATGTAGCCTTTACGTCTGTACTCCATTGTTAAACTCTATGAGATTGAGGGCATTGTTTGGCTAGCGCCAATATTCTGACTTATAAAAGGATATTGCATTCGTACCTGAATTGTTTTGTCTTTTTCCACGTTTCCGATCTCATGACATCAAAAAATAGGACTAACCTTTTGCGCGCATTTGAATGATGAAAAAGTCAGATCTTTTTTAAAAACGTTAATGGTATGAATAATGATTGCTGTCTCCGGAGATAGAAGTGCCAGAAAATGGACAAGCAAATAAACGTCGGTCTGAATAAATGTCTCTTGACATCAACAGGATGTCAGGTATTCAAGTGTCAACTCCAGCTAATATGTGAATAGTTTCACCTTTCTTCCTTCAAATCGCTGAAAATGCGCAAAGAAAAGCGCAAATTCTTTTCTCAGTGAACAGTTTTACACTTAAACACACTCACGCACATACCTACACGTGCACAAAAAAAAAATACATGTACAGAGGAACAACACATTTTTTCCGGATTTTGCTAATTAAACTTTGCCAAATATCAAGATAATTCTTGTTCTAAAATGATTTTGGTAACATTAATAAAACACAAATACCTGCTTTGATTTAGATAATAACCATTTGTCTAATATATAAAATAGATGTATCAAAAAATTATATTATTACTATCGAGTGAGAGAGAAAGAATATCAAATATGTGACGTTTGGTTACAAATAAGCTATGGCCAATATATAAATGAAAATTATAAAATGGCATCGAGTAGACTAATAGAAATATTCTCAAATCGTGGAAATCATTTCACACTACATGTATCAGCTTTCAAACTTACAACCCCTAGCACCAAAAAAAGAAAAGAAAAATGAACAATTCTCAAGGAACTCATGAACTTAGATGCAAAGTGCATCAGGCCTGGAAGATACACTCATCTCGTTATGATTTATACTTAAAACATTTAGCTCCAAGTAAGTCGATAATGACATTAAAACGCAAGGGATATTGTAAGTGAAAGAGAATGAAGAGGCTTTTATGAGGAGAAAGATCAATATAAAAAACCGGATATTTTAGGTTACAAAGAAGTAGAAAGCATGAATAGAACTTATGGTTGCATGTATCTATTTCAACAGTAAAAAGATGAGACAATCTAGTAGCACACTAAACCTCACGCTGTTAAAGTAACATGAAGTAAAACTCGTGATAACAGCTACCATGAAAATATTTTTAAAGACAGGAGGAAGCAACACGACAACAGTAGGAAATTGAATAAAATCAAAATGCAAGGTCAGGATCGATAAAATTAAAGGTTTTCGAAAAGAATATTTACTGTGGCTCATATTATTTAACAAAGAAAATATACAAGTTTATAACACCAATCAGATTGATTGTCTTTTATGATTTACACTGTCCAACAATTTTTAACTTTCAAAACATTATTAGGCTAAGTGTTTTAGTAATTAGGGTGCGCTGATTCCAAAACAAATCTAAACTGTGGGCTATGTTTAACGATAGTTAGGATTCTTCTTGTGCTCGTTACCAGGCTCATCACGTTGTAAATAAAAAATAAAGTTAAATATTAAACAAAATCTGCCAAAATAGTTCGGATTCACTTTCCTTTGTAACGAGTTTTCATTGCAGCTATGTCTTGGTGAAATCTTTCACTGTATTCATCGCTTAGATCTGATGGATTTCCCGAAAAAATGAAAATTAGAGTGGAGAAAATGAAGCTTTAGTGAAATATTACATCCAAATCTCTGATATGATTTAATCAAGTCAACCACAAAATCTTCATAATCCGCAGACTTATGCTTTCCCAAAAAACTATTTCATACTCTCTTGAAGCTATCCCATGCTGCTAGTTCCAGTTCAATCATAGTATCATTATAAGAGTCGTCAACCATAAGTTTTCTAATCTATGGACCAACAATTAGACCTTCCCTTTTGCATCACTAATTTGGGAAAATTTTCTCTCAGATACTTAAAAGCAGGTTTATCATTGTCTAGAGACTTTATAAATTGCTTGATTAAGCCAAATTTAATATGCTAGGGATAACCAATATTTTTTTAGTGATTCTCGAATAATATTGTGGGAGCCTGGCTTACCGTCTTTGGATTCCCATTCTGAGGGTATGTAATGTTCTTTTTTAACGCGGCTATCTCATTTGTATAGGAAGCACATATGTTTTGTGAAACTTAATTGAAATCTACTCAAAATTGCAACCACATTTAAACCACAACATATTTGGCATTTATGCTCTTCATACTTTAACTTTTCTAGAATAAATGCCAAATTATCGTAATTCCCAATTAAACCCACCAAATTTGCAACTGGAATCGATAGTAGGGCGTTGCCATCATGCAGAAATACAGGTTTTCAACTATAAAGTGAAGAACCAATAAACAGTCTCCATTCAGTAGTTTCGTAGCTGAAATTCAAATCCATGAACAGTCCAAGATGTTATTACAATATGACAAATTGTTTTCTAAAGAAAATCTATGTACAAAGTTATCAGAACGCGATCTGAACTTGTTTAGTTGAACATATTTATGCAACTTATTCTTTTCTTCTAGCTGTGAAGCTGCAATTTCACACTGATGTTTTGTTAAATTTATATCTTTCACGAGATCGTTTAGCTCAAGTTGGGTGAAGAGTCTTGGTTCGGATTTTGAAGCTTCCATCTCTAAAAATTCATCATGCTTAGATGCAGATGCGCCTCCTGCTTCAGACTGTTCGGAATCAGAAAATTCCAATAAATCTACAGCCTTTGGTCTTGGTAGAATAGGAATTTCTAGAGAATGTGGCATAGGACGGATCACTGATCTAAGATTTGGGTATTCGACAGATGTTTTAATTTTTTGTGATACCTGAAATAAAAATAGCACATGAGTACCATTTTAATTTATTTAGAAGGCTAATGAGTATTAAGACTAAGGGTAAAACTAGAATTTAATTAAAAACATGAAGTTAATATATATAAACCTTGTGCTTTAGTAAGATAGAAATAGCAATCTTCAGTGTGATTTTGCGGCTCTCTCCCGACTATAGGAGCACCGAATTTGAGACCTTTTTCTGAACCATTTGCCCATTTGGATAGAGCAACGAAACAAAACGAACAGCATATATGTTATGCCCATTTCTTATATTGATCTCTCTCTTCAATTTCGAAATATAATTTATAAAAGTTTATGACGTAATTTGATATTTTTCGCTAATAAGCCTTTGTTGTTACACAACACAAGCCTAACTATAATTATCTAGGTTGTAATTACAATTTCATCTAGGCATCATGATTTATTTATGTATTACATTTACTTGAAAAAATATACATGTCGATATATTAAAATATATTAAGTAATTTTGAAACTCGCGTGTAAGTGTAAACTTTTCATAATAATATAAAAATTTCAATTACGATTTACAAAAACATAAGACCTGATAGGCAGAAATGCGTGTCATTGTAGTAATCTACGCAAAACTTACCCTAGGAACGGTCCTTCTCTGCTCAGGAATTTTTGGATTATTGAAATGTGTTATCAACCTTTTCTAAGTCGTTTAAATCTGAAACATTTTTTCATTGTAAGAATATTTTTTGCCAATGAATATTGAATTTTCTTTTAATTTAAGACAATAGTTTTTCTACTCCCTATTATTTAATACATAGCTTCAGGGAGAAAACGAATTCATAGCTCTCATGAGGGTATTTGCAGTAAGTGAATGTTACAACCACGACAGAAATTTGTACTCGGCTATCTAATTCTTCAATCCGTGCGGATATCAATTACGCAACCTACACATCTGCAACTTATTCTGAAAAGAATAAAATGAATTGCATATAAATTCTAAAGTAACGCCTTACAGCATATAAAACTAGATTCATAAGAAAATCTGATAGATTCTTGACTAAATCATGAAAAAATTTTATTAACATCTTTGGTTTTTCTTTTGTTAACAAGCATACGTTCTCGGTTCTAACATTTGATGTTCAGTCATTTTTTTACGAATTTATTTAATTCCCTCCGCAGGTCTTTCTTTAGTTTACTTTATGTGTCATCTATTATTGGTATGTTTTTCCGATATTTTCAGTTTTAGGGCCGATGTATTTTTTAATTATTTGCCACTTAATTTGAAAATATGATGAAAATGTTTCGAAGATATACAAAAATAATTTTTGTTGGACTTAATCTTCAAATAACTCATATAAAAGGAAAACTCAGGACTTGAGCAGTAATTGTAACCCTCGCGTAGTAGATTACTGTAGTACTGGAAAACACCCTGGACATAGTTTATTTTCAAATTAATGGTCTTCAAATTTGGTTGAAAGCAAATCCTATATAGTTAATATATTTTTAGTAAAATGAGATTTGTTTTTTTTTTGTATCGCAAATAATTTATTTCTGTATAGTTAATAAACCTTTTCTATTTTTTAGGTGCATCATAATTTCTTCATGTAGCATGTACTGTATTAATTTGTATATATACATATATATGTATATATAACTGTAAATTTATCTTTAGTCTAGAAAAACCCACCGAGTATAAACGCGGATGGGGAAAAATGGAAACAAAAAAGAAACGAACTAAGCACTTGAACATTAGTCAAAGTACTAGTCGAAAGAAAAAAAACCGAGACAAGGAAACTAACACGTAAAGCGCTCAATACAATAGCAGTGCAAATAAATAAGTAGCTAACCTAGAGCCAACGGACCCACCTAGGTTTTACCTAATGGATCATCAGGGCAAGAATAATCTAACCCATACGTTAAATATTGTTAGATTATCGAATCGACAGATACCTGAAGAAATCCGGGTTACACAATGACTGAAGCATTATAGTATCAAGAAGAAAAATGTGGATATTCAATAACAGAAATTATAATTTGTTATGAAGAAATGTACAGAGAAAACTCGAATTATCTCAAGCATGCCGATGGCAAAAGTGACATGGCTGAATTTAAATACATTTGTTGAATTCTTACATGCATAAAACAAATACATGAGTGATAAATATATGAGTGATTAATTGATAAACGATTAAAATCTTCAAGTAATTAAATTGATAACTAACGTGCAAGATATTTAATAATGTTGTAATCTTTCAGATTTGATATTGCGGAGGTTATTCGGTCTCAGCGGTACTTAAAATGAAATAAATATTAAGCAAAAAAAAAATAATAATACGGAGGTAAAAATTTTATCCAATCCAGAGAGCAGAAAGGAATATAAATCTATAATGAAAAAATATAAAATATGCAGCTTTTTTAAACTTTTTGATTCGCTTACGTAATAAAAAGTACAACGATGCCATTTTGTCATACACTTATGAAATGTTACGGATTACTATAAAAAGACATCAGTAATAATGACAGAGATATAAATCATGAAAAAGAAATATGAGTTACTTTATTTTTTAAGTTGGACCTTTAAGGAGTTGTTCATCCATCAATATTGGAAAAAGAGGGAAATGCAGAGAGGAATGAAAACCATATTGTATAATATATTATAAAAAATGAAACAAGAAGAAACATATCTAGAACAATAAAAATAAGACATTGAAAGGGAGAAGAAAAATGATGGAGAATATCTATATTAAGGGGTAAATCAGAGAGGCATATTAAATGAGAAAATATTGGTTAAGTTTTTTTTAAAGGAAAGAGATATTAAAAAGTAAATAATTCTAACGATAGATGAGATGATATAGAAGAACAAAAAATAATAAATGTAATAAAGTGAAAACGATTAAAAAAGAGAAAAGGAAGGCAGAGAAAAGATTGAGATATAAAGTAAATGAAAGTTAAATATTTAAGTAATGCAAGTTGAAGGAGAAGAATTCGAAAATAAGTCATAAAAGAAAAAGGATCGGAAAGGGAAAAAGAAAATAGGAAAATGAAATTGAGTGCATCAATCGAAATAACAAAAACGCACCATCAGATCAAGAAGAGATGGAGAATAAATGGATAAATCACGAAATAAAAGAAACAGAGTTGCAGAAACACGGCCTAAAAAATGCAAGGCACAGGCGTCTATAAAAATCGATTAGATTTGTTAAAACAGGGACACAATGACTAAAATGAAAAAAAAACAAATTGAAAATCTAAACATAAAACAAGTTGAAAAATGAAGAATAATATTAAATGGCTAACGTTTTTAATGGGAAAGTAAACTCAAATCGATTGTGTAGATATCGTTGAAAAAGAAGTAGGCAAATGAACGTAAAAAATAAGATGAGATATTACATAAAGAACATATTATATATTATGCAGTAGTATGCAGAAAAGAAAAAAATACGTACGCTTCTCATTTTTCAAAGAACAGATATTCTCTGTTTCACACACACACACACACACACACACACACACACACACACACACGCACGCATATATATATGGTAATTTGATCGTTGCTGATATATATGTATGTATATATATATATATATATATATATATATATATATACGAGGAAAGCTCAAATTATCACACACAAAAGTCAAACATGCTGCTGAATAAAAACAAATTCATGGTGTTTAAGACTGAGTTAGACACATCGAAATTTCAGAAATGTATAGCCACCTTGCTACATACCAAAACACGCAAAAGTTTATAGCGTTACAACAGTGTGAGAATTCTGTAAAAAAATGTAGAACCACTGGAAAATATACCGTAACCGGTAATCTTCGTTAAACTATATCAATAAAAACTGGAACAGAAGATTAGATATCCCTACTAAAAGAGAGCATTAGAATAAATATGTTGGTTAAATATATGTTGTAAATATTAGTTGAATAGCACCAAACAACACACACACACACACACACACACACACACACACACACACACACATATATATATATATATATATATATATATATATATATATATATATGAATATGTTTATCTCTGTGTATGTCAGTATAGGCTTATTCCTCAAATTATTTGTTAAATATGTCAAAGAAGAAATATTTAATGAATTTTAGTTTGTTGAAGGTCTTTAATTTTTTTCGTTTGGTAGGAGAAAGGGAGCACAATTATTAATTTGCTGAGCGTCAATATTTAAAAAAAAATTAAGATTGGATTGCCGATGTTAAATAAGGTGGGGTTGATAGAAGAAGATAAGTGAAATGTACAAGACATCTCTAATAAAGAAATATATATATATATATATAAGACTGTGCATATATATATATATATATATATATTATACAAATTTATGTATATATATATATATATATATATATATATGTGTGTGTGTGTGTGTGTGTGTGTGTGTGTATGTTTGCGTGTGTGTGTGTTTTATATACCTACCTGTATTCAGGAACGTGATGTACCTATTCTTCGATATACGTAAACACTATTTGAGTGGAGTATTTGTTACCTACGCATGATCCTTGGCAAGGATCTAGCACCTGTTTGCCCCCTGCAAGTATAACAGTTTCTTTATTATGGCCTGAATATTAACAGGAATGAAAGTTTTAATAAGTGGAAGCAGAATGAGATGTTTGAATGCATTTCTCTGTGTGTGTGCGAATGTGTGATGGGTCTTGGGAGAGTGTAATCAAATCTGCACTTACTACTTCAAGACAAGCACGCTGCCACGTTCACGATCATAGATAGACGAAAAATTGAGGCCCGGTTTAATTTCTTTTCATGGAAAAGCGTATGCTACTGGTAAACCAGATGTTATCCGCGATTGGACAATATATTGCCAAGAAGTTGTATGGTTTCGCGTTTTAGAAAAGGGAAATAGTTGCAGCTGTCAGAAATTACACAAGTCGATACCTGATCAGTATCGGCCGGGACACTGGGGAGAGTGGGTATAAAGTTGAACGGCCCATAACTCCTAATAAACTTGGTTAGAAACATCACTGATGATCTGTATTGTAGTATCAAATAGATGTATTTCACTAATTGAAAATCTCAAGTATTCAATGACTTCCAGGAAAAGACTAGCTAACGACCACAGAACAGTTTTGGTGATAACTGAAGGGACATTTGACAGAACAGAAAAACGGCAGTTTGAGCAAGTATGGTTACCACCCCTTCCTGCATCTTCCATTAAGAAGAGACCATAGTTGGCTACGGGTTTTACAGCAAATATATGCACCCAGGGGACCTCGTGGGAGTTGGGGGGAGAAGGAGATCTCTATCAGGACGGACAAAGGGCTTACGATCATGGATTACACCCGTATTCATTAAGTGAAATGCATCTGTAGAAACCAATGCAAAAATCCTCTTGTTCATAAAATCTACCAGACCAGGATGAAATGTCTGGAAAGAGAGAGGCAGTTAGAACGCGCAGGTAATTTCCTTGGTGAGAAGGAGGAGGAGGAGCATAGTTAGTATGCACACAACAGAACCAGGACCCTACACGTACCGGTCTCTTGAAATGCAGAGAAAGTGTCCAGAAACGGATTAAATGACCCATTGCACACCAAAAATAAAAATAAAAAGGGCTCGACCAGTATATGAGTGATATTTAAAGAAGAATATTGAAAGGGGACGAATATATTAGATTACATACAATGACGATTATCATTATTAGTTATGCATCGGAGAGATTCGGTTATATTTAAACTAGCAGTATAGTCCGGCGTTGATCGGGTGTAATAAAAGCTTTAAAAGTAATCCATGGTCCTGGAGCTCAGGCTAATTGGAGGTTGGCACAAAAGACTAAAAAGCAATAGTTGTTTCCAGTTAAAGCGAAACCGTAGACTAAAAAAAAATGAATGGATGAAAGTCAAATTTTGATTTCCTGGTATCGATATCAAATAATTTTTTGGTCGTAAACTGAATTTTGAAGGCTAAATAAGTCCTCTGAGTAAATGGTATCATGGCTGAGACTAAGAACTACAATTATACCTACTTAGAGCCAAACCCGAAGCAAAAACTAAAATAAAAGGGCTGAAAAAATAGACATACAGGCAGATAAACAGACACACACACAAACATCTTGCCTTTTATATATATATATTATCAATTTTCTGCACGGTTGTAAGAACTGCAACCATGAAACGTCTGAATATCGTTTCTTATGTCTTTTTCTATGAGTGTATCAAATTTGATCAAAATCGGACCACTCATTCTATAACCCGATTTTTTCGATTATCGATATTTATCAGGGGTACCTCGACAGAAAACCTAGCTAAGAACACTCGCAGACACTTATAGTACAACTGTGTAAATTTTTCAAAAAATCGGTTCAGCCGTTTCGGAGTCTATAGGTAACGTGCGCGCGCGCGCACACACACACACACACACACACACACACACACACACACACAGAGACAAAGTGTCATTTATAAATAAGTTTAGATTAGATGAAACATACAGAAAAAAACAAAATAACAATCGTTAAAAGAAAATTCACTAATTGAGACATGAGTTAAACATGTAAAGAAACTATATAAGCAAGAAAATTAACTCCGGAATATATTGAGGAAAAAAACTAAGAACTCTTCGTAGGGCAGAAAGTCACAGAGAACGTGCGAAGTCTAGGAAAAGATCTGCTTTTATTTCAAATGTCTTTGGTTTTACGAAAACATTACTCGTAGATAAAAGAAATGGAATCTTGAGTGTACAGTGGAAAAATTATTTCCTACGAGAAACACTCACTGACCAAGAGAGAGGGAATTATCTAAGCAAAAACAATGCAATAATGCACCCTGAACCACCAGAAACAAATTTTCACTTGAGAACACCAACTTTGAAAAATTATAGACCATATCGGCAGATAGATCAGCTTTGGCGCCAGGACCCAAGAGTGTTCTTGATAGTGTCCATAAAATATGTCCTAACATTCAGTTTCATCTCTAGAAGATATTAAAAATATTTTGGAGAAGAGGTAATGTAGCAATACAGTGGAGTTTCGCTAACGCAATATGGATTCCTAAACAAGAATATTCAAAGAAATTTGAACAGGTCAGAATGATTACATTGCTAGACACTGAGAACAAAATCTTCTTCAATGTTTTGTCCCAACGACTTCGGTATTATCTAAGTGCCAACAATTACAGAGACACTTTAGCACAGAATAGAGGGAATGCCGGTATTCCAGGCTGTCTGGTGCATATTGGCGTGATAACGCAGCTTCTAAGAGAAGCAAAAGAAGGAAAAGGCGATCTCGTTGTACTGTGGTTGAACCTAGTAAATGCATGTGGATCTGTTCCACAGAAATTGGTTGAGGAAACTTTAAAAAGGTACCATATCCTTATTTGTGTAAGGAAACTCATACAAGATTATTATAATGATTTTAACATAAGAACAACTACAGATTGTTGTTTTTTTTTTATTGGCATCGGCTAGAGAGTAGAATTATAACTGGATGCACTATATCAGTGATATTGTTTACCTTAAAAATGGATACGTTGGTAAAATCAGCAAAGGTTGAGTTTCGAGTCCCAGTGATGAGAAACGGAGTACAAAAACCTCCAATCCATGCATATATGGACGAACTGACAGTTACTACATCCACAGTCCCTGGATGTCGGTGGATTATGAAACATTTATAAAATATAATGGCGGGCGCACGAATGAATTTTACACAAAAATCATCGAGGTCATTAGTATTAAAGAGAGGGATTATGATAGAAAAGTTCCCTTGCAAAATTTCACAAGCTATTATACCGTCATTAAAGGAAAAACCTGTCAAGTGTCAGGAAAATGTCAGTGCGAATTTAAAAGATACTAACGCTACTCAATCCTTTTTCAGACATCGAAGCAATGTTAAAAAAGTGGACAAATCAGGTCTACATGCCGTTTTAAGTCATGGATTTACCAACATACCATTCTGTCCAAGATTTTGTGGCCAGTGGTGTTATTTGAAGTGGCATTAACAACATATTAAAAAATAGAGAAAAAAGCGCATACTTGAGAAGATGGCTCGGTTTACCGCGATGTTTAAGCTCTGTCTGGAGATTCTAACTTTTGCATCTTCCCTTTAGAGGATTAGTGGAGGAGTTTAATCTGGCAAAGACGAAGATGTATAGAAATTCAAACGATCTTAAAGTTGCAGGAGCTGGTATTGAGGTTCGAACTGAAAGACAGTGGAAGGCATCACACGAGCTTAGTGCAGCAGAGCAAAGATTGAGACAAAAAACGCTAGTAGGAACAGCAGCAGTGGGCAGATCAAGCCTAGGCTACTGTTCCAATCGACGAGGGAAGAAAAGAAATTATCAGAAATTCTGTCTTCAATAAGACGTGAGAGCGGTTGTGGATGAAATTAGAACAAGCAAAAAGTGGACTTAAGGTCAAAAGGGGGCGTCAACGAGATGGAGTAACCTAGAAAAAAAGAAAGATATCATGGACAGATCAATGGTACATTAATCGCAGTAACACAAGCATTTTAGTGCAGGCAGTATATGATACACTGCCTAGCCTGGAAAAACTCCACATCTGGGGAAAGAATGAGTCTCCGCTTTGTTCATTGTGGCACAGGAGAAGATCCATTCAACACATATTAAGCGTTGCCGCAAGGCACTTAGCAAGATGAGGTATAGGTGGTGCCATAATAAAGTTTTATGAGTCCTTGCAGCAATATTATCAAGAAGTTTTAAACGAAATAAATATGAACCAAATAAGATGATCAATTTTGTCAGAGCCGGGGAAAAAGCAAAGTCAAAGCTGAAGAAAACTTCCCTCCTCAGCGAACCCAGTGCATACCGATTGAGTTCGATTGCTTTGCTGGGTGGTCGCTATGTAAGATGTTGCTAAAATTAGGTGTAGCATGCAATCAGTAAGGAAATTACAGGAAAACGCAGTATACTCATTTTTAATTTTTGTTTTAAATTTATATATATATATATTTAAAAACATTTTATTTAAATTTTTGGTCTGGAGTCCTGGGTATGATTTAAAAATACATCCGACAATGGAGGTTTAACTCGGGGCCAAGATAAGGGTACCCTAAACCATTGTTACCTACGTGTTATCCTTGTCTAGGATCTAGCACCTGCTTACCCCGTCCCAGGGTTACAATATTTTTCTTTCTTTTTTTTCATTGCCTTAATATTAACATGAATGAAACTGGAGTGTAAGCGGAATATGATATTTGAGTGCATTTCTCTGTGTGTGTGAGTGTGTATATGTGTCTTGGCCGAGTGTAATGAAATCTGCACTTACCACTTCAAGCCAACGTTCACGATCATAGATAGACGAAAAATTGAGGCTCGATTTACTTTCTTTTTTATGGGAGTGCGTACGCTACTAGTGAACCGGAAATCATCCACGATTAGACAATACGTTGCAAAGAAGTGTCTTATGGTGTGCATTTTAGAAGATAGAAACAGTTGTAGCTGACAGAAGGCGCACAAGTCGATACCTGATCATTATCGGCTGGGTCGCCGGGAAAAGTAGATATGATGTTAAAAGCCCCAAAACCTTTAATGAACCTTTGCTAGAAACATCACTAATGATGTGTACTATAGCATCGAATAGATGTATTTTACGAAGGAGAGTGATTATAATGCTTAGCAGTGATTGCCTATTTTGATTTCAGGAACTATTATTAGTACAATCTTTTGAACTTTGTGTAACTCTAATTTTATTGTTTCTTTGTTTTATCACTAATAGTGATATTTTACTTGAAAATCTTTCGTGTATCTTTTTGTGAATTGCGTGGCGCTGAAAACCGTTATGGCGGAGTTTCCCTGCCATTTATTTCAACGATTTCACCGATGGTGTAGAACAAAGGACCAGTTAAAAAGGAGTGTTTATATTGCGACCCAATGCGGATCATATATAAAGATTTAATAAATATAAATGAGATTGTTTCAATTCCGTAAGTTGTCAATACTGTTGCCACAAAAACGTTCCTTTTGCTAACATTAGATATAAAAATTTGCAAGTTTATCGTTGTCAGCAGGGAGACTATAGAGAAGACCATTAAAACTCACAGAATTGCACCCAAAAGTTTGACAAGGCGGTTTCAAGCAATGAGGGCCAAATCGCAGTCAGAAAGTATATACATGTCGCAGTGCGTAAATGAATGAAATGAATTAGTGAAGAAGAACAAAAAAAGCAGCTATTCAACATCCGCAGCTGGACTTTCCATTAAAATGTGCGCCATCAGCTGTTAAGACAAAATCATCCCCTAAGAAACAACAAAAGAGTGACCAGCAGCGCAAACATGAAAGATCCCACATACTTGAACACTATATGAGGAGCGAAAATATTCCTCCACCTCGTTCATCATCTTTAAGACGAGGGAGGAAAGAAGATGACGTCGTTCCAAAAAAAGAGAAGAAAAATTTGAAAGTAGATCAAGGCATGGTGGAACGGGTCCTAATTGCTACCAAGACACAATCCACTCCTGCTTTGTCTGCTAAAATTCGACAAAAAGTAAGAAGTCTTTCTTATTCCCCTGTTCGAGTTTTTTCAACTCCTTCTTCCAAATTCTGTCCAAAACAACACAAACCTTATCTCAAGCTAGATAAATCAACTACCAAATCAGATAAATACTTCCCGAAACCAGACCCTAGGAAGAAAAAACGTGAACTGGTCTACAAAATTGAAAATAACTGTCAATTTTATAGGCAAGACCCTAAAAGGGTCCTGTCTTCCCAAAGAAAGGTTATTCTACAGCCATCTTTTAAAATGTCCTCTGTGTGTGACAAATGGAATACTCTAACAACATTCTTGAGGACCCAAGAGTACCGACACTGATAAAAAATATTTAGGGGCACTGAGAATGTGGGACTTTTTAGAGAAGTGTCGAGAAGCGTTACCTAAAATTGAGAATATCACAGATAGAGACACCAGGACTAAAACAAAATATTCAATGCTTTGTGGCTGGGAGTGTTCAGATAATCCTCTAGCTCTTTTTATATATGATAGTAAACTGACATTCTCTATGGACATCGCTGTTATTTTAGCGGGCGGACACATTACATCTGAAATTAATACTGCAGTCTAGAACAATCCATCCTGGTCTTAACTGCCGCAGATTTTCGTCCAGTGTGTATAAGGGGTCCCACTTGAAAAATGACTACCAAGGTAAACATCATGAATACGAAGGAATTGCGTGGTCAGAGTTAGGTTCCCCACATGCTTTCTGATCTCTTGTTATTCGGGGTAGAAGTGGCTGCGATCCAGGAGACACACTTTGCTGATCGTGTGCCTTCAAACGACTTTGTTGTATATTCATCATACAAAAACCAGCATGCCAGATGTGTTTTTTTTTATCAAACCGTGCTAGGGTGAACCTTGTCCATGTCAGTGGGGCCAACTGGGAGACGCACGTCCCATTTTTTCGTCAGTTGGGGCCATTTCTGGCGAATTCTTGCTAGCAAGTCGTGGAAATGATGCTAAGTTGTCTTGATTTCGCAATAACATGACTTGATGATATTTTGCTGAGAAGTGAAAACGCATAGGGTTATGAAAAAATGTGTATGAAGTGTTTAAAAGGATTCAGAATGATGAATTCAAACTAAGGGACGAAAAATGTGAAATATTTATGGACAAATTTAAATACTTAAGATATATTACTGACGAGGCTGGCAGAAGAACAGATCCAACGCGTGCTAGTGCCATTAAGGACATGCCTACTCCTGAAAATATCAGCTCGATACATATTTTTTGGAACTGGCTAGCTATTATAATGTTTGTGTGAAAATCATGCATCATTTGAGAGCGCCGCTAGATAAGTATTTGAAGTGTTATGGTGCCCTCCTACGAGAAATGGACTAGTTTTATACATAGTTATCTGCGTAACATCGGAAAGAAGCAGTTGGCGACAGCTAGTACACAGTTAAATCCAGCTACTGTTCAGGCAATACGCAGCGTGATTGTACTGATCGGACTTACTTATTTTATTTACTTATTACAAACACTAACATTGTATATATGTTCATGTTATTTTAATATACTGTTTTGAACCTAACTTCAGTTTTTTGTATCTTACTTCTGGCAAAAACCGGTCCCTTTAACTTTTGCGACACACACCACGACAAAATGGCGACGAAGATTTGCGTTAAGATTTGCCACAACAAATTGGCGATGAAGATTGCGAGAATATTTGCAGCAAATATTTGCATAGATATTTTCGAGGATCACCGGGATTAAAAAGAAAACTCCTGAAAACTCCAGGTTTTATTAAATACTACGTGAAAAGGAAAAGAAAACACAAAATTGATGATTACAAGAACATTTTATGAGGACTGATCGAATTTCAGAATCAAGTGTTGGAACTAACAAGTCGAACGAAAACCAGTGAAATAGAATGTTTTTTTTTTTTCAGAAGACACCATTTGTTGTGCAATAGAGAATTACACATACGCTCCCAAGGAAGGCATAATCTTTGCGTCTAACTTTAAGAGGTATGAGTATATTTATGATACAGATTGTAAAAGCTGGAGCGAAAATAAATAATTACGTCTTCTAAGAAAACTGGGCACAATTCGTTAATTATATTCTGCCGCGAAAGAGTAGTGAACTGACATTCACCGAAGCAGTGAAACTACTCACTGAGCTTTTTAGTCCAAAGGTATTTCTTTTTCATAAAAGGCGGAAATATCTTAATGTAAATAAAAATGAATCGGACGAGTATATCACTTTCGCATAAATAGTTAACAAACACTGAGATGATTTTAGGCTGGCGGAGCTAAGGGTGCACAACTTCAAATGTGTGATATTCGTGCAAGAACTAGTTTCAGCAAAACATGCAAAAATTAGACGAATTGGAGAATGAACCAAATATAACTGTTCAGAAAATTGCCGAAGAATGCCAAATTTACGTCGGTATAAAGCAGGATTCTAATAATATTAACGAATCGGGTAATGCTCATGTCAAAAATGTACGCTGCAAACATAAACAAATAAAATATCTGAAAATTATCGAATTAAGGAAAAAACAAACTAAATTGCCTCCTAACCCATTTTACTGATGTGGGGCAGTACGCTGGTATAAATATTGTTTTTTCAGAAACGAAAAATGCCAAACATTTCACTGGGTCTGACACAAAACAAATCGCTACATAAAGTACAAGATCTCACTATCTAGACGGTGCTAATGCAAGGAAATTTGTGCACGCAAAAAAGTTTAATAAAAGTGTTGAATTTCAATTAGACTCGAGGTCTGACTTAACTATAATTAACTTGCAGACATGGAAAACATTCGGCAAACCAACCATGATCAAATCTAGTAAGACAGCAAGATATGTCACTGGAGAAAAATTCGAGGGAGAATTTATTGTCAACGCAACTTTAAACTGTGTAACTCGTAAATGAAAATTGTTTGACATGAAAAATTCGAACAATTTATTTGGTACTAATTGGATGACACATTTCTAGCTTTGGGATTTGCCTATTAATTCATACTGTCAGAAAATTGAAAGTTGTAAAGCCGAAGCTGATTAAGTAATAAGAAGATTAAATGAAGCCTATCCAAGATCGTTTTCTAGTAGTTTCGGCATATGTACCAAAATAAAAGCTAAAATTGAATTAAAAAACGACGTTTAGCAAGTATTTCAAAAGAAGAGAAATTGTTGGAGCAAATTAATTAGGCACTCGATAGATTAGAAAAAACTGGAGTTCTATCAAAAGTAGAATACAGTCAATTGGCTGCACCTGCAATCTATGCAAAAAATAAATCAAATGGCATACGCGTTGTGCTGATATTTCTACAGGACTGAATGCTGTTCTGAAGAAGTATCGCTATTCTTTTCCTAGTCCCGAATACATCTTTGCAAAGTTTAATATAGGGATATTGTTCTTCAAACTTAACCTTAGCGACGCTTATTTACAAATTCCTCTTGAAGAGGTGAGTCCGAAATAATTGTGTATAAATACGCATCATGGATTATATAAATTCGAACGTTTAACGTTTGGTGTCAAGGTAGGACCAGAAATATTTCAACAAGTCATGGATAACGTGCTGGGCGGACTTGACTTTGCAGTCGCTTACTTAGATGACATTCTAATGACATCCAAAGCGTAATCAAATATAAGGATCATGTACACAAAGATTTTGCTAAAATCCAAAAGTACGGCTTAAAAATAAAAGAAAACAAATGTGATTATTTCATGAAAAAATCAAATACCTAGGACACATAATTTACAAAAACGATAAAATATGGCTAAAGTATTGCATTGAGGGGTAACCATTCTTTTCAATTATGACATTAGAATGGAGTTTTTGACATTGAGTAAGCTCATGTGGACGGATTGTGCAGATTCTAAGAAATAACGAAACATTCGAAGACACACTCATTGCAGCTCTACAATCGGATGTAGAGATATATAATATTTTGTGCAACACTATGCGCAAACGACCGGTAAATTTTGAGGATATAAAAAAGAATGCATTGGATTACAAATTCCTTGCTGAAATAAAAAATAAAATAAAGACAAAAATAAAACAGTCTAAAATTCATCCAATATGTAACGACGTCCTCATAGAGTGGAGGTTACTCTAGTAATACAAAAAGTTTTGTGAATGAATTCCATGCAAGTGTATCCAGTATAAAGAGCTTTAAGAGAAGATAAGTTTACTGGCATAGCATTGATAAAGACATTGAAACTTTTGTGACGGTTTTGCGGCTAAGGCAACACCAATTATGTTCAATTCTTGGTCAGAAACTGACTGTCCGTGGACATAATTTTTTTTGCTTTTATTAATCTATTGAATGGATCATACTTTGTTACTGTGGCAGATATCTTTTCGAACTGAACAGAAGTATTCATATGTAAAAGTCCAACCATGCTAGTAGCAATGCAGTTTTTTCACGAACTGTTTGCAAGATTTGGAGTTCGCTATTCACTTATTTCTGATAATTATACGCAATTAGCATCGAGAGAGTTAAATAAATTAAAGAATTGGAAAAATGATATATCTGATTAATAGACAAACATTAGCGCATAAAAGACAATATAACCAAATAAAATGTACTCTTTGAAGCATTTCACGAACCCATCTCGCAAGAGACCGCTGAAATAGGTAGTCCAGAAAAACGTAGTAGCAGGAAGAGAAATGATAGGGAAATAATTGTGATCGACCGTAAAAGAAGATAAAAATATATATCTGTAAATATTGACTCTGGGAAAAAGCTAATTTAAAAAATGAATTGAATGTTCCTATTCTCTTAAACATTATTGGACTAGAAGAGAGGACAGGGATTACACTGACTAGAAGTTACTTCCAGTGTATAAATTTTACGCAGCCTGCGAACATTGTATTTGTGATGTTATGTTATCCCGAAACTCTGTTTTGATTATTTTGATGCAGTACAGTTTTAGTGTTGCAACAATATATTTTATATGTATATAAGTATAACATATGTAAAAATATAATTTAAGTATATATATATATATATATATATATATATATATATCTGTGTGTGTGTGTGTGTGTTAATTTCTGAAAAATACACCTGAGAAAAACTATAATTTATCAAACACATGTAACGGTTTTATTTTGCACAAAGTATCTATATAAAAATTGCAGAATGTTATTAGCGACCCAATTTTTTTAAGTTTCAAAAGGCCTATGAATATTCAGTAGTTAACTAAAATATGTATGTATTAGACACTAAATTAAGTCACTTAGAATGGTCGAAATTTCTAATAAAGAAAGAGCAGTTGAGTCCAGTGAGTATAAGATATGAGAAAGTTCTGAAATACTCTTCACCATCAAATATATATTTAACTCAAATTTATGCACATGAATATTTAAAAGAAATCCGGTATTTACGTTCCTATTCTGACAGTCAATTTGTCTACTTGTCTCTATTTATTAATATTGACTTTTCTACAGATCATATCTGAGAATATATACTTATATAATTTTATATATATATATATATATATATATATATATAATGTATAATTTCTAAATATATATTATATGTATGAATACATATATTATATACATATGTATGTATACGTATCTGCATATGTCTTTTAAATATCACTCCGGTATATGGAGTATGCAAGTTCAAAACCTGCCAGAAGATATATATTTTCCAAACAAGATTTCACAAATATTTAGGACAGTTGATATTGTAAAAATTACTGTTTAATTAGAGAAAAAGTTATACTATTAACTCTAATAAAAGTATCAATTATTGAGTAATGTTCAAACAAATAAATATGTTTATTAATGCTAATTTCGTAAATTTTCGTATATTGTCATAACATTGTATCGGTAGAGTTTGTTTAAATTAGAATACGATCCTAAAGAGAACTAGATGATTTACAAAAATCAAGTGATATGTATTTAAGGGCTAATTCATGGTTGTCCGTCTTGATAACGTTTATGGTCAAGTGGTAGGACAATACAGGTCTTATGACAGCATTTCCGGTATTTACACCTTCGGATATTTAAAACTGAATAATAGAAGAAACGGATTAATCTCTCAAATACGAATTGAAAAATAATGTTCATTAACTAAATATGTCGATTAATGCTATTTCTGATATATATATATATATATATATATATATATATATATATATATATATATATATATATATGCATGTGTGTGTGTGTCATCATATATATTTGTAATATGAATATTAATCAGTATTATTTAATTGTTTTTGTATTGTATCGACCATTTTTGCTAACATCATTAATAAGAAATACATCATGTATTTCTTTATTATATATATATATATATATATATATAGATAGATAGATAGATAGATAGATAGATAGATAGATAGATAGATAGATAAAACTAGTATAATCTAATTTGTTAGAAGTTCACTGTACTTATTTACTTTGGTCAGAGTTCGCGATACTTAGCAGAGCATTATATATGGTAATATTTGTGTTTTACTGCAACACAAAAAGCTTTGTGTTTCGGTGATTGCTATTAGCATCGCATCAGGCTATGAAAATATTTTTTCTGATAAAGATCATTAGATGTAGGAAAATAAAAACAACACAATACCATATCCAGACAATTAATAGTGAAATTCAGAGAGTTTGTCATAATGAAACAAACTGGATAAACGAATAATTGTCCTTATTATTTATTCGGTTTAACCAGTAGATGACATTATTTGTGTTTATCCATTACTAGATCTCTTAATTTTTACCTACCGACTAGCATATCTCTATTGATTCTCCCATCATCTGATAATTTGTTTTGGTTAATTGTTAGATCATATACTAAGTCGGCTACATAGGCTTGATATAAAAAATATTTTTTATCATTTTCCCGTCTTTATACATTTTAACAACATTATGTGATAAATAACTTTAAGAAAATCTTGTAGCCGTTTCATGAATAAAAACGATACCTTTGCAGATTGCATGCTAAGATTTAAATGTATACATCCAAATGTTTCATTAATGAAACTGAAATGGTTTCTGTTTTCGAGTGATTTCAATCCCAGCCCCTCAACTTAATATACTAATTTCTCCAACCATTACCGAGCTGTCTATTGGTTCATTGACATTCCATACTTTAATTGTCTGGATATGATAAAAATTTTCGAGAGCTGAGCGTCGACTTATGCTACGAAATCATTCAAAATTCGTACTCGAGTGTCGAAGTGCCTTGCGGAACATTCTTCGGTCCATTGACCATTCTTGGTTTCGGAGGCTCTTGTATCGTTTAGTATCAGCTTGGCTTATCGGCGACCAAGTCGTTCTTCTTTTCGTCTTGGGTGCCAAACCCTGAGTTTTCGCTTACCTGGTAATTGATGAGGTGAGGCTATCTCTGAGAGAAAAGACCTTCAGTTAGGGTGGGGCGGATGTGTTCGATTTTCATTGGTTTGATCTTTGATTAGAAGCTACGGCTGCGCACGCTTTCTTCTATTGTCCTCAGGTGATCATTTTCTGGGACATGTCGGCGAGTTGACTGCTCGCATCGCTACCGAACAGCTCGTGTCTATCTATCTCTCGTGAGCCTGCGACAACATGTCGCCCCAATTAATCTGGAGTGAAACGGATGATGTTTCACATGTTGCTAGCCTCAGAACGAATAGTGATTTGGACAAGGCACAAGGAGGGAACCTCGCGATATGAACGTTATTTCTATCAGCATCTGATTAGATTCTTTGAGCATCAGCTCAAGATGAAGATCAGATCTGTTAGAAAGCGTTTGATATCGTTAGATTTCAGAAAAAGATGTTTACGTGTAGCAAATCTCGTTCGTGTGAAAGGAGACGACCTTGATTTTCTTTTTCTAAGATCCTTATGTACAACGGGGCGGTTTCTTAAATTCCCTCTCTTAACGTTTGTTTACCTACTTCATAAGAGTGCATGTTGTCCCTAGCCTGTTCCCGGCCTTCTCTTTTACTATGATGCACGTCATACCTTACTATAAGGTCATAACCTTATTACTTTGTTTTTTGGCCCCACTTTTCATTTTGATTGCGTCAGTCTTTGATTTTACCAATCCATAGTTTATTTTATCCTTTCCCTTTTTTTTAGAGTATGTGTTACTAGATTTTGCCTTGTAGAGGAATATTGCAGCCGCTCTGAATTTTTGTGAGAGGGGACGGGTCTGACTAGCATTTGTTGATTTTTGGTTGAATATTTTGTTATATTTTAGATGGTTCTGGCTTTTTAATCCCTTCCCCTTTTTTCTTTTCGTATTATTAATTTTTTAAATATTGTTTTTGTAATATAGTACATATAAATATTTTTTTATCGCATGTGATTTGTTACCCTTTTTATAGGTTCATCCAGCGAATATTTGGTATAATGGTATATATAGGATTGCAAAAAGATTGATGAGTTTTTGTGGTAAGCGAAGAAATTGTAATGCGTGATTGAGTCGTGAATGGTATTAGTTAATTATAAAATAGACAGTGTCTACCAACCTCAACCCACTCACTTTTCCGCCATGTGCCACATTTTTGTATTCATTAAGATAATAAATCCAGAAATTCAATGCGTCACACTTGACAAGTTACTAATATTCTTCTTCTTCTATGTGGCCTGTCCCTTCCGGACGTAGGCGATCATGGATCTCCACATCTCCCTATCCCTTGTGGCTCTTAGTATGTTTGTTCCTGTTGCTCCTGGCAACCCCCGTTCCGTCATCCACCTGATCAGACCCTGCAAATATGTTATCCGCTGCCTTCCTCTGTCTCTCCTTCCTTCTATCTGTCCAGTCAGTATCAGGTTCTCCAGGCTCTCCTTCCTAATTGCATGTCCCAGGAACTTCAGTTGTCTCTTCCTGATGCTCAGCATCAATTTTCTTTTTGTTGCCATTCTTTCTAACACTTCGTCGTTGCTTGTATGCTCAGTCCACGATATCCGTAGCATCCTTCTGTAGAACCACATTTCGGCCGCTTCCAGTTTTGTCCTCATTTTCGATGATATTGTCCAGCATTCACAGCCGTATTGAAGAACTGACATCACGTAGCAGTCTAGCACTCTTTTCTTCGTTTCTTTGAGATTTTCGTGTGTGTTAGTATTTTGCTCATCTTCTGGAACGCGTCCTTTGCCATGCCAATTCGCCTTCGGATCTCGGTGTCGCACTTTCCATCTCCTGTTAGAACACTTCCTAGGTATTTAAATTCTTGGACTTGTTTAATTCTGTTATCCCCCACCTGTATTTGGCATTTTGGGTTGTATCTTTTGCTGATGACCATGCACTCAGTTTTCTTAAAGTTTATTTGTAGTCCTTTCTTGTCACTCTCCACTGCTACTTTCTGTATGAGGTCTTGCAGTTTCCTTTCCGTGTCCGAATTCAGTACTGTATCGTCCGCATATCTTATGTTGTTCAGGTTGTGGCCTCCAATAACAAATCCTGGTGTCTCATCTAGGGTCCTCAAAATATTCTCGCTGTATAGGTTGAACAAATCCGGTGAAAAGACACATCCTTGTCTTACGCTTTTTTCTATCTTTGTGTATCTACTGAGATCGTTACCTGTCCGTATGCAGGCCGTTTGCTGCCAGTAGAGATTCTTGATTATTCTTATGTCTTTGCCGAAAATGTCGAGGTTGCCTAGCATTTTCATCAATTCTTTGTGTCGTATTTTGTCGAATGCTTTCGAGTAATCAATGAAGCATAGGTACAAGTCTTTCTTCATTTGTAATGCCCTTTCAGAGAGCATCCTAATCATGAATATGGCGTTCCTTGTTCCAGTGTCCTTGACGAACCCGCACTGTTCCTGCCCTATCTCTGGCCTGATTCTGCTTCTCGCTCTATTCATCAGGATTCTGAGAATCAGTTTTGCTGATAGTTCTGTGTAGTTCGCACTCGTTTGCACCAGGTTTCTTCGGCAGCGCTATAAATATCGACTTGCATAGGTCTTCTGATATTATTCCGCTGCTATATTACTACATGTAAAAATACATTACGACTATGGACACTGAAAGTATTATTCGAAACTCAACATCACATTTAAGGAGGGAGATTATTAGAAGGAAAATAATAAGGAAGACAGCAGGTAAAGATTGACGTTTCATGTTTAAAGATCAAACCTGACTAGAAAGCTTCAATTTGCTAGAGATTTTCACAAATTAGAAGCGCAGGGATATAAAATGTTCGCTTAGAAGGTAAGATAACTAGCTGATTCAAATGTATAGTAGTGAGTCCTAATTTCAAATATAACATTGCGCTTAAATACATCTAAGTATTAATAGGTATAGTTTATCAGAATAATTACTTTGAAAAATATCCTTAGAAAGGCATCATTTATTTAATTTACACGTGATTTGAAATTCTTATGAAAAATTCAGAACATCTATCTACATATATATCTATCAACATGCCCATCCAGTCTACAAACCTACATATATATGTATAAATATGAATATCTATTTTTCTACCAATATTTATCCCCATCTACATACCGATATATCTTTACATTTATCTAACAATATAACATTTCATTTGCACACACACACACACACACACACACACACACACACACACACACACACACACACATGTCTCTCAAACCACTTACGTAACTGCCTACATACATTTAGCTATCCAAATTCTTACAGAGTTATCTATCTACTTCTACAAACAATTTATAGCTATCTTCCTAAAAACCGATATATATATATATATATGTCTAATTACTTACGTACATATCTTTCTCTATTAACATATCCTACAAGTAGAGACACACTTTTATATATATATATATATATATATATATAGAGAGAGAGAGAGAGAGAGAGAGAGAATAAAAATAATTTTGTATGTACATAAATACATGCCGCACAAAATAAGACAATATTTAGTGAGCACAATAGTATTATTTGCAGACTTATTCAAAATTATTGCGTTTATTTGTTCATTATCAACTGCTTTGTTCCGCCTAAAGTTGAACCAGTCTTAATTAACTCAAAAGACAAGATTTAATTAGAGGTTATAAAATCCATCTATCAAAAACTTAAGAAATTAACTGAATTTCTTTGTTTATTATGGCGTCGTCTTAAATTAAATGCATTGTTCGTGTCTTCTTTCTTTTTCACGCACGGGATATATTAGTTTATCTTATCATAGCAAACGCCAATTTCCTCCTTTGCTGACACACCGCCATGATTTTTCTTAATTACATCATGGAATATTACGTTAAACGAAATATTCAGTTTGGTGAGATGACAATAGAAAATTTTAAAAAAAAGTTTGATAGAGATTAATATAAATGGGCCTACTACATTGCATTAAATTTTCAAGTCAATTATTTTAGCAGAATTTTTAGATCATTTGAAAAAATCTTCAATGTGGCAAGTAGATATCATCGCGAAATTTGTATTATTGCTAGAATTGACATTAAGAAAAAATACTTTCTCAAATTAGTTAATTAAAAAATAAATTCCACCAAGACTATCAAGCTTAATGTAAAACTGGAGGCAGAGATGTGTAATAGGTAGCGGTTCAAACTGAGCAATTGGAGTGCCGTGTTTGAATTCCAGTTAATTTGTTACATTCATTTACGTTAAAGAAGCATGAACCCATCTTTTTTTTTTCCCAAAGTCGTGGGTAGATTGCAAAACTGACAGTGTTCTAGATCCTTGGGTTACAACTTATCAAGGAGAAAAAAATCTGAACTCAAATCAAATCTGGAGAAAGATGGAGTATTTTCGGATGTTTTTTACACGAATCACTACTCTTGATTTAACACATATGGTGCCACTTTGACAAAAGTCTGTTATGTACTGAGGAAAAAATAAACAAATCTGAAACTATATGACAATAACTTAAAAAACACTTACCAGAATTAATAGTATTGATAAAATAATTGTATCAATTCCATATATATATATATATATATATATATATATATATATGTGTGTGTGTGTGTGTGTGTACTCTTTAACAAAGAAATTTATATAGAAATATGACCCCCAATAATTTCTTTGATACCGCACACATAATTGCGCATTCATCCAGTTTTTGCTATTTCTCACTCTTTTATTTTTCCACTGTGATTACATATATGTTCAAACAGACACAAGAGTTTTTGCATATATATTGTGTATGTAGACCGCAATCCCTCTATTGTACATGTTTTGCTAAAAAATCAGAGTTAATTGTTTAATTCTTGTTTGTTATTGCATTTGTTCCTTTACTCGACATAGATTATGAAGAAATACAAAAAAGAATAAATTTAAATTGCAGTTAAAATTACCTTAGTCACTAAAATAAAAATAAAACGCTTCTATTTCTTATTGATTATTTTCAACTTCAAAGAGAATGTTCGATTAATATAAAAAAATAGCTATTTTGTATAATTTTACTATAAAATAGATTATAAATTAATTCAATTAAACTAAAAATGTTAATAGCAAATATATCCGTTGCCTTATTTAGGTATTCATTGACTACGTAAACAGTGCTACTTTTGGTTAAAATGTATAAAACCTTTCTCTATGGGCAGTTTTTCAAGAAAAAGGTATCAAATCCAAACATTTCAACGCTGTTTAAAGTATTGAGTGGAGCGGCTTCTTTCTTAACCTTTAGTTCAAAATAATGAAAAACGGCCAAATCTTTTATCATTATTTTATCTACAAGTTACATGTGTCAACTATTTTAGTAGTTGATGATGTTGCAAATCTTCGAGTGATTTGATTTCTGGAATACCAACGTATATATCCACTAGGATATCCTTAAGGACACATGGCCCAGTAGATATAGGCATTGGTTAGTTCTTTGACTTGACCCAAAGATTTGTGAGTTCAATACCAGACTACAACAGTGGTGAACGAATAAATTTCAGGGTTAGGGGGAGAGAACACATGACTTCCTATCGAGAGCTGTACGCAAGGACATGAGGATGATATAATTCAGTGATTGTAATAATGGGTTCGGTTCGAAATTCCTAGCACCTGAAGAAGGCCAAAGAGAACAACAGCTGAAATGTCATAAAAATGGCAAAAAAGATGATGGCAATAGACCGAATAATGATAATACCGTAAATACTACCTCATCTCATAAATATAGACAAATATAATGTTGAGTTGTGATAATGCCTCGCGTCATATATATATATATATATATATATATATGATAAGGTTGATTAAGACGAACTGATAAGGTCTGTAAGCTTAAGGTTTTATTGTATTTGTTCAACTTTCAGATAAGTTGTCTGCTCGAAGTTTTGGATTAACATCCCAAAGTTTATATTTTTTTTTAAATAGTTTTCAGTGACATCAGGCTAAACTATTTCAAACGTTTTATTCGAAAAGAAAACCATGATTCAGACAAATAACTCTAATTACAACACAGACACTATATCTTTCGTTGATAATTACTACTTAAGTCTAAACTACATCATGTTGATTACATGGTTTTGTGCTATCGTAGGCACTCAGTGAGCTTTACATTTCGTTAAACTTGTGTTACTATGCTTTTACATCGATAATTATTGGCCACTCAAAATTTTCTAGGCGAAAACTTTCCTTTGGAAGTATTCCATTTTACCAACAGTTTTCACAATGACAGATATCTCCCCTTCATCAATTCCATTTCGCAAGTGTTCTAGCGTAAACTTCTTTCCATAAAATTATCTTTAGCTGAACTCATTAAATCTTTTATCCTTCCAGTAACTGCAACATACAATACAATAACCTCAATTATTGCCGTGCATTTTATTTATGGTTCTAACTTGCGTCATTGTTATTAGAAAATAACTACATTTAAAATATTATATGACTTAAAAAATTTTGCTTATTTGTTTGAAGACAGGAACAAAAATTAATACATTTGTTTTTGTTGTGGGTATTGTGTTAAATTGTTCTAAAAGTCATACACTTTTCTCATTCATTTATATATATATATATATATATATATATATATATATATATATATATACGGATGACTATTTACGTACTCACACCCCGATTGAGCACTCTGGAAGAATGGTAGTCTTTGCAAAATCAATAGCTACTCTGACATTTACGCATCGTTCATGCAGCAATGAATTAGAACACTCTCAGCTATTGGGTGTGTATAATGATAATATACTTGCTACAATGTCTGCCCCCTTCTGCCGAGATCCCGTAGCTCAGAGGTAGAATCGCCGACTGACGCAAATTCGGTTGGATTTCAAACCTGGGTAAAAAGCAATCGGCTGTCTAACCGTACTGATGAGCTGTGATACAGCGAAACAGATCTGTAGGTGAGGATGACTATATATGTATATATTCAGAAATAGTGGAAAGGGATTAACTTTCACCTGAAGGAATTTAGAATGCATTGCTGTCAATACATACTACTCAAGATGTAAGCTACGTTTAAAGGATATCTAAAATAACATTTCATTGTATTCACTTACGTGCAAATACTTTTGGGAAAGGTATTAATCTGTCTATTCCTTCCAGTTATGGGTTAAATAACAGGACAGATTGGGTTCTATAGCCTTGGTATGCAACCAGTCTACCGCAGAAAGCAATGGTAACCTACTGTGGGATAATCAATCAGTCACGTCTCTTTCGAGATATGATCGTCCAAGCGTGTATCACGTATGGCACTTAACTGACTGACTGAACGTAACATTTAGAGTAACTTACGTATGTTCATAGTGCAATCGTCGACGAGTCCATACGTGATAAATAAATTCCACAATGCAGGGAAATAGCATTTTTGTCTTTGAGGAACTGAGCAAGTACAAAAATATTTTGCTAGAAACAAAGGAAATGATGATGATATATGATGTAATCTTTTATTTTGTGTATAGCAATTAATTTAGGCAATCTTTCCATAACCGAAGTAAAAAAATTACAGTAACACAAGTGTTCTAAAAACAAACATTTCTTGATTAAGCTTCAACGATTCTGAACATCCCCTCCCATTCTTATAGCCATTTATATATATATATAAACGATTGTAAACGATTTAACTGTCGTAGGAGAAATAAATCTATATAAAACAGAAAAATGTAATTTCGTCTAATTTCTTCATATGTTTTGACCGAATGCATTTAAGTAGATGCATTGAGTCATACGCCGGCAATTTTATTTTATTTACGAAATAATTTTGAGTTTATTTATTCAAATCTTCATATTTCAGAATAAATTTAATATAATTACTGGTAGCATTTCCCTCTTCAATTCTGTTGATATTATACTTTTGTATATATAAAATTTAATTGTAAATTCATTTAACTCTTCTTTACGTTCAGTCCTTTTCTTCGTTCTCTTGTATCAATACGTCTAGAATCATTTCGTCCTTTTCTGTTTTACTTTATCATTTACAGTTTACTAAATCACTACGTGTCTCGATCAAAAACAATTGATCCTGCACTTATTTTTAACAATCAGCATCAAATCCATTTTCTCTTGCAATATTCTATTCTCTAGAATATAAAAAGATCAAATTATACGTAAAGTGTCAGAAAAGCTGAACTTGAAAAATATATATGTGAAATACAGCATAAAATATTGAATTATAAATGGAATTCAAATCGAGAAGAAGAAAAAGTATACATCAAACGCAACAGAAAACGTGCATATAATCTAATTTAAAGGAAACACATCAGGGAAAAATAAAGTTGGTCTTTGCTAGACGAATTGAAAATATATGTAGAAAGAATGAAGCGAAGGAAAAAAATAAGAAACAAGAATAAATATAAATGGAGGGAAAATATAAAAGAAATATTTTAAATTTAAGGAAAAACAAAAGAGAAATTGAGAAAAACAGAGAAAACAAAAAAGAAAAAAACAACTATTCTAAAAATTCAACATAGAATGAGTGTTATATAAAAGATTAAGTACTGAAAAAAGAAAACATAGATTTACCTTTAGCGAACGTTTAAAATATAGCAATAAAATCCGCTGTACATTCAATCTTATCATCTTTAAAGATGAACGATTGAAATAATAAAATTTCGCAGAAATCTTGCGCTCTGTTTGAAACACAAAAATGTGTGATATATTTCCGTCATAACAAAATCTGTCACCTTCCTGTGGAAGAAGAATTTCAGATAAAAGCAATAATATTTTTGATAGATTCAGAAAATGTTTAAATAAAGAAATTCCAAATAGAAATTGCCTCCACAAGGAAAACGTTTTATTGCTTTATTAGAGGCAATAATTAAAAAAAATATAGGGTATGAATCCGTTATAACTGGGTAGCTTTTGCTTATTAATGGTTTCTTGAGAAAGCCGAGTTGCGTTAAATCAATGTTTAAAATAATCAGTGCTCAGAGAAAGATTTAGTTAACACGTCGTGTGTATATAGTATTATTTTATGGGTAATTATGATAATTTTTTTTTCTTTGAGGTGTGTCGACTCAAACTATAAAATCTATTTGAAATTTGAAACAGCTATGCGATTTGAAGTGTTTGCAATTGCGATAATACGGATCAGAGATTGTTAGGAATCAATGTATTAAAGGTGAACACAACAAATCTGATAAATTTTATGGGACCACTAGAAAGGTTATAAAACAAGTAGTCAGTTAAAATATTATCAACCAGAATATATTGAGGAGAGAAATATTCTGGTTCAAATACTTCTTTTGGTGGTGGCAAAATTAAACAGAATAAACCATTTTGGAAAAGGTGATTTAAGGTAGAAGTAACTGGGCGTCACCTACTGTGACAATAAAAAAGCTGATGGCAAGATAAGGATATATGGTGATTACAAGGATGAAGTAAATCACCAAAAATGCTCAGGATCATTTCCCTTGCCACGAGCTGGTGAATATGGATTACTTTGCCAAAATTGATCTTGAGTCTGCGTACAAGCAAACTGAGATTGATGAGAATATTAAAGAATGCGCCTCAATTAAGCCCAATTAATTATAGGTCTGCTAGGATGGATTTGTCTACGTTAAGAATTGAAACCTCCAGTTACATTTTACAGAAAGCGACTGAAGAAGTGTTATCAAGAAAACAAAGTTGCATAATTTTATGTCAGAGCAATATAGGGATAAGAGCAAAACTCAAGAAAGAATTAAAACATAAATTTGAACAAATACTTACAAGATTTTGAAAAAAGGCAGGATTAACGGCAAACAAAAACTAGTGCAATTTTGAATTTAATAATTTGCCGTATTTGGCACATCGAAAAAAGTCTGTCAACTGATGAAAGGTTGAAAAAGATTACAGGTGCAGCGACTTCAACGAATAAGAAGGAATTAAAGTCCTTTTGGGATTTGACAAACTTCTACAGCAAGTATATACTAAAGTACAGTAAAATAAGTGACACAAAGGAAAAATTGTGTTTTTGAAGACAATCTTAGGGAGAAAACCGATAAGGAAATTGTTCGATTATAAAACCGAAAGAACCGTAATCACGGAGGCAATTGAACAAGTGATTGCTGCCATTTTACACTCAATTATTTATTTGTGAAGAATACTAATATCGGTAGATTTAAATTCTTTAAATATTGAGAATATAAAGGTATTATAGATTGTTGAGAGCATGAAGTGGACCCGTAATCTTTTGTGAGTTAAAAAATAAAAGCAACAAAAAAATTGTTGAGTTTAGATCACAATTGGAATTCTATCATTAACTGAGGAAATAATTACCGAATATTAAGTCTTCAGGTATACTGCGTTTGGAAAAAAAAACAAAAAAAGCAATCACATATCACGATTTTGACATGATATATTTGAAAGGAAGCACTATTTCTTATGCAGACGTCTTGTCAACTAAAGTTTGCGAATGAAACAAAAGAGAAGCACGGATCTGGTGAGGATAGAATAATACACTCGGTGGAGATAGACGAGCTTCCTATAAATAGATATAAACATGAAACTGAGGAAGATACGGTGTTAAGCAAAGTGATGGAAAGAATAAGGTTTAACAGATGGAGAAAATGCTCAATGGGACAGCAAAAATTCAAAAAGACAAGACAAAAGTTGACCCGAAACAATGGTATACTATGCAATAGAGATGTAGTAGTATCTCCACGGTTGTTGAGAAAAGACTAGTTGAGGGAAATGCATGGCGATGTTCATTGCTGCGTAACGGCAACACGAAGGAGGTTAGAAATTTCAGGCGTTGTGGCCGGGACATTTAACGGATGTTGTGGAGTATTAGAAAGTCACCAAAATGTAATGAGATGAGAAGTTTCAGATAGAAGGAAATGCATTCGTTGTCTAAATAAGCACAGTGCTAGAGCACAGTGCAAAAAAAAACATACGCAAACAGATTCATATTTTAAGAAACTTATTTTCGACAAAGGGGGTGCCTCAAACAGTAGCTACAGACAATGCACCTAAGATTTGTGATGAAAGTTTTTGGGTCTGCATATGACGGATTGAATGCCTCTCGTATAAGACAACGCTATACCATCCACACTCTAACGGAATAGCAGTGACATTGGTCCAAACTGTGAAAATGGCTTTGATTGTGTTTTAACCTAATAACGTGAAGATAATGTATCCGTAGTAAAGATTATCGATAGATATAGGTCTATTCCACAGGTGGCAAGGAATATAAACCTGTGAAAGACAAATCAAAGCCCACGCGATAGAAGTTGTGTGACAAGTCAGGAAGAGGCGAATTTCCTGTTACAGAGAGGAAACAACACACCCATAATTGAAAAGAAAGAGCAGTGTATTTTGGCGCATGCTGACCGGTTCATAAGTAGGAGTGCGTTGGAGGATATGCAGATGGAAGATCAAAAGAGTAAAGAGGAAGGAAGTTGCAATGATGAGACAAAGCGGAGAATGTAAATGCAGAAGCACGGAGAGTCAGAAGTGAAATTGTGCAAGATATGGAATTAAGGGAAGGCGAAAAGAAAGACGAGTATAAAGAAGATGAAGAAAGACTGAGTTCGCCGTTGAAGTGACGACAAAAAGAACTAACAGAAGAACAGTATAAAACAAAAGGAATTAGGCGTGGCAGAAATACCAATGATGTACGACCACTTGGATTTCGGGAGGTTGTGGCATGTAAATTGACCTGGAACTATATAAGCAGTAAGTAGCTGACAGGTCAGGCAGAATGGGTCTCACTTGACAAATATTGTTACACGTCACGACAAAGAACACAGACATAGTTATTGGAGACTCTAAATGGCCATGTTCATAATTGGTTTTATCAACTGCTGTGTTTTTCTCATATCTGATAGTGAATTTTCAAAATATTTAAAGTGTTTTTCTGTCCTTTTTTAAATTAGCATAATTTTTCTCGTTAAGTATATTATATATCACTATTGGTCCAATAACATAATAATTTATATGTCAACATTGAAAACTTCTTAACATTTTACTGATTGTGTGTTTCACATAATTATGAATTTGTTTTGTTAAAAAATTTTAAATTCTTCATTAAAGTTAGTCTGATATATTTAGGATTTGACAAACGAACTATTGGTGCTGATTATAATATTGTGATTGTTTGTTATAATAAATAATTAAAATTATTTTTAGTATGAAATTGAAATGATACATTTCTTAACGTGTTTTTAGAGCAATTTTGCACTCTGTTTAGTTTGTATTTATTTTAGATAAAATTATTTATATTATTTCTCTGTGAACATAGTGATGTATTTTTAAAGAAAAATAATATTTTCACTTTATCTGGTCAAATATAAATAAAAATTTATTATAGTGTTAAAATAATTTTTAAAATTATTATTAATTCATTCTTTTTAAACCAATGAGAAGCAACTTTATTTTTTTTCTCCACATTCACAAGCACGTGACAATCTCAATATTGGAAAGCAGTTCATACGAACAGGTGGTAAACACGAGCAACTAAAAAAAAAAAACTTCTCCTTTCGCTTTTTCAGTCCATAATAGTAATATTTATTTTTTAGCCCTCAACGCAAATTCAAAGAAACAACCATAGACACTAAATTATTCGGACACTCATTACATGCATCTAAAAAACAAAAAACAAAATGAGAAAAACTGTATTTATTTTACTTATTCTTAATCTTATAATTCTGTCGGATTCCGATTCATATTTGATTTATATTAGATGTCAAACTTACAATTTTACTCGGTGATATTGTCTTTCGTTTTTCCAGCACCACATAAAAACAGAATAATGTATAATATTCGTTTAATTGCTTTCACCTCTTACTGTTTCCCGCTGTTACAAATATGTTTGTATATATAAATGTTACGGGTTATAATTATTTATTAGCTATGACTTCACTATAATAGTTTTGCTTCCTCCAGAAAAAAAAGCAGTTTAACTTGAATAGCTTTAAATTAATTTGTTAAACCCATATTATCTCGTATTAGTTTGACGTTACTTTGTTCTTTTAGGAATAGCTTTTGCGACGATGAAACCTCATGCGCACTCGTTTGGAGGGTTTTATGACATTTATACTGAACGTAATATATATTTAAAAAAATACAATAATAACTTAAAAATGTTAAGAAAAGTAGTCGGTTCCTGCAATAATTTCAAATAAGAGATTTAAAGTAAGTAGTTTTGATGATCTAAGTTAGATTAAAATAGTTCTGTACAATAATTATTTTTTGTAGAGTTCTATTACCAGTCTTTTTTCTGGAACACAATCATTATAGAAAGTTACAAAATAAAGGTTCTGTTTATTACCAATTGTAATTAAAGTGAGCGTTTATTAAGTCTAGTTTTACCAAGATTTAAATTTCAATTGTTTCCAATTTATTATTCTTAATAATATTTTACAATAGCTTGCTTGTCGTTCCATTGAATTAGAAGTTACACATTAATATAATAAACACAAAAATATTCTACATTTACAAAGAGTTGACTCATGTTTTAAATTACAGCACAAGAATATATTTGAAATGTTAGAAGTATACGTATTTATAAAAGATGTTAGAAGATTCCAAATCTAATGCTGGAAGCAAAAGCTAAGCTATCGTAAGGGAGGTGGATAACCTACCAAGATTTATTATTTGTGGGCGATGTCTTAGCATTATAAGAGATGCAAATGACACTGTTTGAATAGCAGGTATAAATAAAATCACAAAGACTTCTGGATAACTTAGGAAGGAAAGCAAGAAAAAAAAGAAAAGCTATATGTAGTGAAAAGCCAGAAATTAAGGTCGTCAGTAAGAGAGAAGCCCAAGAACTACAGATTGTAGATTTTAATACAAACAAGTAAAAACAAATCAAATATGTTTTAATATTAGAATATGCAACAGCGAAATACGAACGAGCATTGGGTTATTGAAAGATGCATTTCAAAAGATAAATAAAGTCTTAAGAAACAGTAACATTTCTTTACAAACAAAGTGTGCTGAACTGCTATGTGATTAATCGTTTGATATAACAGTGAATGTGGAATTATCTGTTGTCACATGAAGAGAAAACTAGAGGCAGAAGAAATGTGGTTATACATCTAAGGGTAGTGAGAATTTAATGTATATAACAGTTAATCACCGACTAACACTTAAGGAAAAAATACAATTATATTCAGAATCAGAACGAGAGAGCTAGATTTTCTCTGTCGGATAACGAGGAAGAAAAAATTGGGAAAATTTAACACTCACAGAAGACTAACTGGATATAGTCAAGTTGCGTTAATGTAGGGCAGAGCAAGGGAGAAGTGACATTGCAAATGGGAAAATGCTGCTAACGTCAATAAAAGATACAAAGCTCTGAAGTGTCATAATCACTCGCGGCAAATAGAAGAACCCTTTTTTACGGATATAAGATACTCATTTATAATAATAATATACAAAATTAATAAATTATACAAAAATGATATTTTTCTTTAAATGACAAAACGTTCTAACTGAATGTTTTATTTCTGTTGTAAAGAAGAAAATATCATTAATTATTTTTGATTATGCAGAAGAGAACTAATTCCTTCTCTGTAGCTTATCTCTTCAGAGCATTAGCGATCCTGATTTTTCAAAATTTCTGTATTATTCAACACTTAACAATATTTATCTTTTTGTTATCTCTTCTAAAGTCTTCTAAATCGCCATCTAAATCTTCTACATCGCCATCTAAATCTTCTAAATCGCCATCTAAATCTTCTAAATCGCCATCTAAATCTTCTAAATCGCCATCCATTTACTCAAGCTCGAAAAGCTAAATTATATATTGTTATCCTCTGTCTTGGGAGCATCAATATTTTTCTGTTTCTTTGGATTTTAATCCTGTGTCCTTTTCGTTTCCATTTTGTGTAGAACTTCGTCATTGCGCACATATAGTATGTTTAGCATACTTCAGTGTAACAAAAGTTCTGCTTCTTCAAGTCTCTGTGAATAGATTATTCAGGATTCACAAAGCACTGGTAATGCGAAAGAAATCTGTCGTGAACCCAGTAAAAGATCCAACAAGAATAACACAGCACAACTAAATTAGAAAATAACGAATATATATTAAATACCCCAAAATACAACACTTGGAACTTTGTTACTAGAACGATAATACGGTTAGTGAGTAGATGTATAATATCTGATATTCTTGAAAAAACATTGAAAGCAAAGAAAGTGAAGTGAAAATATAAGATAAAAAACTTAGAAAACTTAGAAAAATGAAGACCTAATATAAGAATGATATAGATAAAAGGATATGAATATATAACTGAATGTTAAATTTGTCAAAAAGAAAATAATTATAATTTATTAAATGTAATGAAAAAATGGATAAATAAAATAAAGAATGACAAATATATAAATAGATGTTTAGAAAAATAAATAAATTATTAAATGAAAATGAAAATTATCAAAGGAAAATGTATAAATACCTGTCTAAATACAAAACACTTATAAAATACAATACTGCAAATAGATAAATAAAAAGAAAACACATAAAGTGTTAGAGATCGAATAAATGACAAGATATGCGAAAAATCATTTTAAATAAACTTAAATGTTAAGTAAATTATATTAATAAAGATAGAGATAAAATAAATTTCAGTATGAAATGAGTAGGTAGAACTCAGAATGAAAATATAGTAATTAGAAGATGAGTTGAAAAAAAGGTTTAATAAACAAAGAAATACAATGGCCATGCAAAAGTTTAGATTATAATTCACTTGGCAACAAATTTAAGAAGTTGATTCATTACTTAATGTCGTGATAAGATAACAGGAAATGTTTGAAATAACCCAATGCAACGAATGAATTAAGTCTAACTTAAATAAAAAAAAAATAGACATATGAGTTTTATTGGCTTAATTTATTTCTCGATAGCTTTCTTTATTATGATACATCAGTTTTCCCATATTTACAGGGCAAAGAATTTTAATATTTATTTTAATTTTAAAAGTCGTGAACAAAATATAAATAATCATTAACTTCTGTATTCCGATTGAAAACAGATATATTGGTGTATTAAATATTAATGAGATTATAACAAAATAATTCATTTCATTTCAAATATTTATGGAAAAAAAGGCCGATTAAAGTGTGCAGTAAGACACAAAAAACCCTGCTGGGAATTCTGACTTGTAAAAAAGCAACATCTGAAATATTACTTTCATGAGAGCTCGGTCGAACATTTTGTAACATATACGTTTGCCAAAGGTATTTGTAAATAGAAATTACACAAATTACATGTAAAACAGGGAATTTAGTTAAATCTCCCACAAGAACGCAATGCTGGAAGATGTGAACAATGAAAATTATATATATATATATATATTATACTATTAATCTGTATTTCAAGAAAAGCTTTGAAAAATTCGTGAATATGCATTTAAAAATAAAGCCTAGGTACGAATTTACACGAGATACTAGATTAGCAACTAGGTCTCACCCTTTTACAATAAAACAGATAAGATGTAATCGTAATTTCTACTCCAACAGCTTCTTTTCTTTCCCGCCTGTGGAATTCCCTTCCACATGTTTGCTTTCCCGACAGCTACAATCTCCAGGAGTTTAAATGTAAGGTCAATAGACACCTCATATCACACTAACTTGCATCTATCCTCCCAACACTCTCACCATCTAGCCAACCCCCATTCTCGGTATCCTTACCCATCTATCACCCTCTTTCTGACATTTCCTATATCTAAACCTCCTTTCTCACCACTTTCCCCTCAATGTAACCCCCTGCGCAATAGTGGCAGTGAAATGCCTTGCTCGGGGTGAAATATATATATATATATATATATATATATATATATATATATATATATATATATATATTAAATACGAGATGCGGTTGACGTTTGTTAGTGGAGATTTATTATTATTAAAATTACTTCTAGATATGCTAGTGCAAGTGTTGCATATGTCAGTGCCATTTTTGAACCCATCGCGGTACCACTTGTTTGAATATAATTTTGGTTGTTAAATTGGAATCCGAATTCTGATTAATAGAGCGGGGAGCAGAAGCAGGCCATTGATAGGAAAGAACAGTTCGGATTCGTCAAAGATACTGGAACAAGAAACGACATATTTATGATTATGGTGCTCTCTGAAAGTGAATTACAAATTAAGAAGGTTTGTATCTATATTTTATCAAATTTTTATTTAGTTTTATTTTTTAATCATTTCACACCAAGCAAGGCATTCCACTGCCACTATTGCGCAGGGGGTTACATAGAAGAAGGTGGTGAGAAAGAGTGGTTGTATATAGGATATGTCAGAATGAGGGTGATAGACGGGGAAGGATGTAGATTGGAAGAGTGTTTGAGAGAATGGATGCGTGTTAGTGTGTTAGGAGGTGTCTATTGATCTTATATTTTAACTCCTGGAGATTGTAGCTGTCGAGGAAGCACGTATGTGGAAGGGAGTTCTACAGGCGGGAAGTGCGAGAAAAGAATCTGTTGGAGTAGAAATCGCGGTCTCATTTTATCGATTTCACTGTAAAAGGGTGGGACCTAGTTGCTGATCTAGTATCTCGCGCAAATTCGTAACTAGGGGGCACCATTGATCTAGTTCATCGGAGCAGAAGCCGTGAAAGTATTTATAGAAGAGGCAAAGGGAAGCCAAGTCAGGCTGGTGAGAGAGTGACTGCAGGCGGTCTGCCAAGTCGGTATCGATTACATTACAGATTCTCCGTTGTATTTTGTCAAGAACACAGACGAGAATAGCAGGAGCACCCGTCCAGATGTGATAGCAGTATTCAATACACCGGCGGATGATAGATTTATATATGTGCAGGATAGATTCAGACGGATAAAAAATTCCCGGCCCTGCACAGAGTCTCGAATTTCATAGCAGCGGATATAGCAATGGACTTAGTTGATTTAGTCTTTCTACTTGAGGTCCGCTGAGAGTGTGAGGCCAAGGAGGCGTAGTGTTTTACTCTCTGGAATGCAAGCCTGTTCCATGCTAATGCGAGGTAGGTGCGATTTTCTATTGATAGCAGCTTCGTTTTGGAAGCATTAAAATTTACGAGCCATTTCTTACCCCAGTCCACGACGGATTGGAGGTGCTTTTCAAGCTCGGCAGAGAGGTTCGCTTTGTCGCCCACACCGAATGTTGCAGCCTGCCCTTGTTTGAAGTCACAATTAATTGTGAACAAACGTTTGACGGTTTTTGTTCATCCCGACTTTTTAATATTAAACAGGGATAGATGCTACACAGAAATTTCAACGCAGATCATCAAACTAAGCCAATGATATTGTTGATATGGTGTTACTCCTGTCTACTGACCTGAGAAGTTCGTGAACTTACTCCAGAATTCCCTATCGCAAGTATGAGAAAAACACATGGACATATGTTTATACAAGCATCAGACCCAGAGATGAATTGGGAATAGTGTCTCATACAGAATAGGCGGAGAATACAATGTTCGTATATTAAACGGGATAGGATTTGAGACGGTGAAAGTTTGCCACAAACTGGTTAATTGTAACTGATGTGATTTGGAGTTAATATAATGTTACTCAATCAAGATTCATTTTCCGTCTTGTTTAGTTGCGTCTCAATGGCATTAAATCCTTGTTAAATTTTTGGCCATGCAGTATAGCTCTCTCTTCATAAATAATAACTAATATTCACATCATAATTGCAGTTTAATTCTATGAACGATGAGTAAAGAAAATAATCTGAGCCGGCATCATACATGCACAATCTCACCATGCACACACTAATATATGCATGTTAAAGTTTAATGTTGCTTATTTCCGAAATTGCTTTTTTTTTCGGTAGTTTATGGGCAGAGATACATTAATGCGAGCAGAGTATTCTTTGTCGTTTTGTGCTCGTTATCAAGGTAGAAATTTAGCGTTATAAAATTAATTAGGAAACGTTTTTTCACTTAACTCAATAATGTTCTTTCAGTCATACATACTTAGAAGTTTTGTGAATGCATTATTGTGATGTTTTTGTTCTTCAACAACTTTAAATTGCACATGACTGAAACAACACATCATTTTAGTGAAAATATCTCCACATTATATATATATATATATATATCCATATATATATATATATCGCTCATTCACTAATGAATTAGAGCACTCTGGCTATTGGCGTATGATATATCATAGGCTAAAAGTTTGCCTCCTTCTTTCGAGCGCCCATAGCTCAGAGGTAGTATCGCCGACTGACGCCAATTCGGTTGGATTTCAGTCCTGGGTTAAAAGTAATCGAATGTCTAACCGTACTGATGAGCTGTGATAAAGCGAAACAGATCTGTCTGCGGATGACTATTTACGCTCTCACACCCTGATTGAGCACGCTGGAAGAATGGTAGACTTTCAAAAAAACAGTAGCTACTCTTGCATCTACGCATCTAGACACATCATACGCTAAAGGCCTGCCCCCTTCTACTGAGCGCCCATAGCTCAGAGCTAGAATCGCCGACTGACGCCAATTCGGTATACAATGAAAAAGATCTGTCTGAGGATGACTATATATATATATATATATATATATATATATATATAATGTTCAAAATTAATGTTCAAATAAATCATTTCATATATATATATATATGTGTGTGTGTGTGTGTGTGTGTTTGTGTGTTAAATTAATAGTTTCAATTATATTGTCCACTCAAACAGATTAAAGTTTCACTTAATTGTCTATAATCATGTATAATTTATATGCGAGAAATTATGTGGACTAGTAACATCAGTCACACTTTATTCAATGATGAGAACTACTGAAGATAAGCGTAACAATGTGATAATTAACAAACAATACAAATGTATACCATGAAAATAGAAGAAAACATCGAATCTCTAATCACATACAAAATACATAACCGAGTGAATGTGTTTGCGTGTCTCAAGTTTCTGCAGAGGAAACTAAAGAGAAAACAATTATGCATTGAAAGTGCAGTAACCTACTGAGGCACAGTCACTTTTTTCTCTAGTGTGACTACATCATTTCACCAGAGATGTAAAAGAATAAAGAAAAGACAGAATGGGTCAGATTATCATTTCCTATTCATAGACTTAAAAACCTTCCGATACCAAAGTTATCTTATATATATATATATATATATATATATATATATATATATATATATATAATGTCAAGTAGGCTAACTTATACATCCTTGCAGAAGGTGTATTATTTGACATTGTCGTTTCTCTACATGAAAAAATCAGCATCAGTTACCCTAAAGATAAGGTAGAGTAAGTTCTCTTATGATTAAATAAAAATGCTAAATTATGAAATATTTTGTTGTGAAGGCGTTGAAATTCGCAAAACATTTTGTCCCAGTCAATCAGTGATTGGAAATCATTTTAATTTCAGTTTTAAGGTTTAACTTGTGGGTTTAGTTGCGTTTAAACGAGACTCGTATTATTTGCATAAATACCTAATTTTCAACTGATAATACGACGGAAATCCTTGATGAAAATAATAAACACCTTTGGTCTAAAGAGCCTAGACCATGCCCCGCGTTTGTATGATGTTATCTGTAAACCTGCCCATTTAATAAGACCTTCATTACATGATGACGTAAAGACAATTGAAGGTAAATGATCTAATGTGTTTTTCCCAGGTGTTTCGAATACATAAATTTACGCCTGCTACTAGATTGGCATCAAAGTATCAACGTTTTACTGCTGAACTCGTTTGTTGCAACCTCCACTTCCTCTGTAACATTTTTCTTGCACTTCGGGAATTCATTTTCCCTGTACAATCTTCAAAAGTTTAAATGCAACTTCAGAGGCCATCTTTTTCTACTTGAATCCTCCCCAGGTTTACTATTCTTTTACACTTTCATCCTTGCCTGAAATCCACTGTATTCTAGTAGCATTGTCGCCCTGCTTGAAAATGGAACGTTTAACACACACACGCGCATGCGAAAGATCCAGAAATCCTCTAATAGTTTCTTTTTCAATTGTTTAGTCCGATTTTTATAAATGATTTATTTAAATATTTATCATCAAATAAATACCATTTTTTATTTAACAAGCTAATGATATTTGGTCGAAAATTGAAAATTGCATCCAGTTTTGTTTTAATTACATGAAATACAATTGTAATTGTCTTTTGGATAATATAATTTTTTTAAAATTCTAAACTTCCACATATTTTAAGAAAATAGAATAATTCTTATGTCGTCAGTCGTTCGTTTCCGAATCCTTTCAGCCGAGGGATGAATATATATATATATATAAAACGACTTATGAAAAGCGTAAAAATATTTAAGTATTTGAAGTTAAAATTTTCTCCTGCTTTCATATGATCTTTCCACTAAACCCATGCCAGTTTGTACTAACATTATTTGTCATTCTTTTTGAAATTAAAGATTAATTACTTCCATTTATTTAAGACGCATTTCTTTCATGACACGATAGATCATTGCTTTGTCGAATGTCAGAATTTCAGGTCTTTGAAAATAGACACTTTTCGATTGTGTATTTTTATCAACGTTAATAAAACATTACTAGTTTTAGAAATAATAAAAGCGAGATAATGATATTAAATCGAATGGGATTTCAAAAGATATATTTAAATTGGCCAACCACTCGGTTATAAACTTTGTCGGTAAATTATTCTAAATTGCAAGCTTATTCTCTATAATAAGGTTATCTTTATATATAAAAGGCAATTTGTGAATCTGTGTGACTGTTCCCTATGCACGTCTAAATTTTTGAAGGTACGCCATTCAAACTTTCTAGGGAGACATTTCTACAGGGAAGCCAGGTCGACACATACTTTTTGAGCTTTAAGTTCAGCAATTTCCCTTTCGCATTTTTTGGCGAATCGGGCCGATTATTTACATTTGCTCCGTAAAACATCTAAGATCGTAGATGATTGCTGAATTACATCACAGAAATCAAATCACACGTGTCAAACGCGACTAAAATATTTTTTATTAAAAAAGATAAACCTTTATATATAAATTTTATTCCGACGTTTTATTACAGTAATAAATCTAAGACGGTTGCTAAATTACGTCACAGAAATAAAATCACACGTGTTAAACGCGACTAAAATGTTTTTTTAATTTAAAAAAAAATGAGCCTTTATATTTACTTTTTTCCAACGTTTTAAAAAATCATTTGGTCAACAAACAATGTGAATATTTTTCCCCATAATTTTAAAACAAAATAAATATTTTTAAAAAAGGGTTTTTTCAAACAAAAACAAAACAAAATATGCAAAAAAGTGCCAATGGCTAATTTAAAGTCTTTTTTTTTTCAAATTTAATGTTTCATACTTCAGAAAATGAAATTTAAAAATAAATTTTTTTCGCTAAATATTTCATCCAGGAAATCAACTGTCTGTTATTAGTGTAGTATTAATGTAACTTTTTCCTTTAAAATTAAATGTCTACATTTTCAAATAATATTCAAAAATTTCGAAACTGAGAGCGTAATAGTTTTTATTTCTAATTTCAGTAAAACAAAATAAATAATTTTTATTTTTATGTTAAATTCATTTCGTCAACAAAAAATGTAAATATTTTCCCCCGTAATTTTCAAACAAAAACAAACGCAATATTGTTACAATGTCGCACAAAACATCAAACACAACATTTTACGCAAAACAAAAGAATACAGAATTTTTAATGGAATTTTTGAATATAATTATTTTTTATATAATTATTTTTTATATAACGGAGGTTTAAAGGAATTTATCCATTTAATATTATAAACATTATTGAATCACGAGATTTGATGTTTGTGTGAGTATTGAATATTGTAAACATTGCGTTCCAATTCGGAACTGAGAGCGTAATAGTTTTCATAGTTCTAATTTCAGTAAAACAAAATAAATAATTTTTATTTTTATGTTAAATTCATTTACTCAACAAAAATGTAAATATTTTCACCGTAATTTTGAAACAAAAACAAACGCACTGTTGTGTGCAATGTCACACAAAACATGAAATCACGTTTACGCAAAAAAAAAAAGATTTTTTATCTGAATTTTTTACAGTTTTTAAACAACAATTTTTATATCATTATTTTTTTATATATCCGAGTTTTAAAGGAATCTATCTTTTTAATGTTATAAACATAATAATTACTGAAGCGAAGCCCGCTTCAAACGCTGTTTACTGGGAGACAACAATCAATGGGACCCTGCAATGGCGGAAGGAGTCTTGCATTTTCTACTACTTAAACATTCTGAGTTACACGGGGAACGCCGGGTTATAATGCTAATCTCTATTATAAGCGACTTCATATCTACCATTAAGTCTAGGCAATTATTGTCGTCTTTTCGACACTTAAAGATAAGTTGTGAATGCAACTCTTTGAAGTAAAATTTGTCAACAGCGTAAAGATATTTCTAAGTTATTAAATTTTATGTAATTAGATTCAGCTAAGAAATTAAGATATGGAGAACACACATTTTTGAGTCATAAAATAAATTGAGTAAAATTATCTGTCACTCACTCCATATAACCATAAAATCAAAGAAAATATATTGGTTGAGGTGAATAAAAATTAGATGTTTTTGGACGTTAATGTGCTTGTTTGAGAGAATTATATATACTGATTATCAAAGAACTAAGCAGTCACCTGTAATGACCGCAATATCAACTGATGGCTTTTAAGCCTGTGAGAAATAAAGGTGAGGATCTTACCACAATTACTGATGCACTCCACATCATTTAAAATATCATTAGAAATGCGATTAATAAAAATATAAAAACTAAGTATGAGTGTGTTTGCAAAGATAAAGGAATGATTAAGACAGCAGATTGCTAAAAAATATGAAGTCACAGTAGGTATAAATAACCTGCTATTAATCTATACAGCAATTATTAACAACCGAATCATGTCTAACCCGTGAAAATGTCAATTAATATTGAAAATATCAAGAGCAGTAGACGTATATTTGTCATGATTTTCTATTTGAATTTTCTGAATAATTATAATTTCAATTCAATGAATAAATAAGCTCCATATTAGTTCCACAACTATAAAATAGCCAGGAAAATTCATCTATTACACAGATCAATACATAAGAATGATAACATTAAAAATATTGCAATAGCAATCATAATTTGAATAAAGGCCATTTTTTATAAACGATTGTAACCCTGCTGTGAAAAATGACGGCAAAATATCTGATAGCGTTATCTGAGTGACAAGAGGGAATATATATATATATATATATATATATATATATATATATATAGAACCTGCGGCCCCTATCCACATAGGTTCAAATCCTGTCGAATGACACACATTTTCGTAACAGAAATTTATCGTTTATAATCAGGCCGGTAGAAATAAATATATAATACTCTTTGATTAAAAACAGAAAATCAAGCTAAATACAAGTGTCGATCAAAAATAATGTTCAAACAAATCATTTCATATATATATATATATATATAGTCATCCGCAGACAGATCTGTTTAGCTGTATCACAGCTTATCAGTACGGTTAGACTCCGATTGCTTTTTAACCCAGGATTGAAACTGGACCGAATTGGTGTCAGTCGGCGATTATAGCTCTGGGCTATGGGCGTTCGGTAGAAAAAGACAGACTTTTTAGCGTGTATATTATTATTATATACGCCAAATAGCCGGAATGTTCTAATGCATTTTACTGAATGAGCGATGCGTACATGCCAGAGTAGCTACTGTTTTTCAAAGTTTACCATTCTTCCAGAGTGCTCAATCAGGGTGTCAGAGCGTATAACTGCACGACAGTTTTTACTATAATAGAGATGATATGTAGAGTGTGAGAGCAGAAAACACACACACACACACATAAATATATATATATATATATAAGTATAAGTGAATACAGAACGAAGGAAGAATTCTTACAACATCCAAAACATTAAGTTAAAACAGTGCTCCATATATAATATGTAGAGCTGTGAATATTTATTATAAATTACATTTATAACAAACAAAAACAAAACATGACATCTCTCTCCAAATACTTTCGGAAGTTAAAAGACGAAAATAAAACGCCTAAAGTTAAATGGAAAATCCTTAAACAAGCAAGAACAGCTAAAGCTATAAAGTAGCCATGTTTCCTCTGCCTTCAAGAAAAAATAGAGATCCTTAAATATATTAACAGTAAAAAGGTTTTAAACCAGAGGCATGAAACCACAGTAAACTGCAAGCATATTAGAGAACTATCATTACAATCATGCTAAAAAAATACTACAATAGCCAGAGCTAGGACACTATATATATATATATATATATATATATATATATAATATCGAAATACTAAAGTAAGGTTTAATATTCATAATTAAATTAGAAATTTTTCTCTAAATAAAATTTAGGATTTCATAGAAGTAATCGATTTACTAAATTATAAAGTAAGGTTAATAACCATAATTAGACTAATTATATATACTGTCTTTTACACACACAAAACTTCAACTATTACCTTAAATACAAACCGCCACCACATACACATTTGACGAGACATAAGAATAGAAATTTAAAATTTAAATTTAATAGAAAAAATGGTTTCCAAACTATGATCCAATTAAAAATTAAAAAAATTAATAGAAAAATATATTCCCTAAATCAAAAGTTAAGATTAAATATACAAACTTACATTAATTTTAAAGACTCTGCCTAAAATAAAAATATCCGCGCCAACCACTACCGGCTCTTTTAAGAAATCCATAAGGATATAGTCTAGTCACTAGATAATAAAAGCTTACAACTTTCTAGAAATCAAAGAATCTCATTAATCAACCACTTACAAAACACCCCCTCCAAAAATTCCAACAGTCAGAGACTTCTTCCCCTATCACTAACCCCCACCAACACCGCTAACAAAACTAAATAAATATAAGCAAAGATGATTTTCATTACCTTACACACCGCCTGATGAGAGATTGAAGTTTCAATGTCGAAACAATCGTAACTTTGTAGCTGATATATATAGAATAATTATGTACATGTTATAAAATATAATATATATATATATATATATATATATATATATAAGTATAGTGTACGTATGGATGGAATAATATTCCCTATCCAAAGAAACACTATTTAAAAAAGTGCTCAATACAAATTTGATAAGATACAAGAAATGTCAAAACAAAATAGCTACGTTTTTAGGGATATTATAACATACTTCTGTTATAATTTATGAATATATATATATATATATATATATATATATATATATGGTGTCGCAGAAGTCGCGCACTATATACTCATTTTTATTTTTTCTATGTTTCAGATTTGATCTGATATGGGTGAGAAACTAAAAGTACATGTTTTTATGTTTGCAAGACATGGGGCAACATAACGCTCTGTAGCTCAAGAATTCTACCGCAATCATCCCGAGTGAGGAAAACCATTGAGCAATACCACTGTCTGTCCTTTGATCAAAACAATTCCTAGAAACTGGATCAGTTGCTGACCGTAAGAGATGTTGTCGACTAAAAAGTGCAACTGATGAAGAAATATCCACTATGGTTCTGGCAAATGTTGCTAGAAGCCCAGTAAAATCAGTAATAACAGGGGGGGGGGGGCTAACGATTAGTAAAGCATCAGTACATCGGATTCTTAAAACACAGGAATTTCATCAGTACAAATTGCATCTTTTCTGATTATGATCAATAAAACTGACATTCATATGTATATTTATAAAAAATCTGGATTGTGCGCGATATCTGGGTTAATCTAATATATAAACACACAAGGGTCTTTATATTTAAATAAAAGATACGTGGTCGTAGTAACGTTAAAAATGTAAATGTACTAGTAAAATGAACCTTGGAATGTAAAAAAATATAATTGTATATATAGTTATCAGCAGACAGATCTATTTCGCAGCTCATCAGTACGGTTAGACATCCGATTGCTTTTAACCCAAAATTAAAACCCGACTGACTTGGCGTCAGTCGGTGATTCTACCTCTGCAATTCTTCACTACTCGAATACATAATGATAGCAAAAATAAAATAATAATAATAATGTACTATTTAAGAGAAAACACAAAAGCTTTCATGACTGGTGGCAAATTTTATTATCTGGTAGTAAATAGAATGAACTGAGTCGACGCTGCCTCAATGAAATCAAGGGGCGATCCAAAGTGAGCGTGTCAGAAGGGAAACACACACACACACACATACACACACACACACACACACTTACATATATATATACAGTGACACGCATAAGTATTGGATACATGTTATTTTCTGTTATATCTCTAGTTTATGTTCGCCATTTTGCCTGATATTTGGTAAGTAATGTCTCGTAAAGTTGTTTTATTTTTATGTGAAAGAAAAATTAAAAACTCATAGTTGAACCATTTTTTCATCAAAGTTTAAAAATTACCTTATGCAAAAGTACTGGATACATCAATTTAATATTTTGTTGCTAGCCTCTGTTTTGTTTCATTGCTTTCAGTCGCTTTCTATAGTTGGCCACAAGTTTTCGACACTGATCCACTGTTACTTTACCCCATTCTTCCTTGCATAATTTCTTTAATTCCTTGATATTTTGTGGATTCCGCTAATGAATTCTAACCTTCAAAGTATTCCACGAATTTTCAATTGGATTCAAGTCAGGAAACTGACTTGGCCAATTGAGAGTACTAATACCATTATTTTCAAACCATTCCTTTGTAAGTTTTGCGCTATGTTTGGGATCATTCTCGTGTTGAAGCATAAAATTCCGACCATGTTCTAAAGAAGTTGCAGATTTCTAAAGGTTCTTCTCTAGAATCTCCCTGTACATGCTGCCATTTATTCTACCATGGATAACTTGTAACTCACCAGTGCCCTTGGATAAAAAAAACATCCCCATATCATAATGGAACCACCCCCAAACTTAACTGTGGGGATGGAATTGTGCTTGTCGAAGGCAGTACTATTTTCGCCAAATACTTGTCGCTGTGTTCCTTTCGAATACTTCAAAGTTTGTTTATCCGACTAGATTACCTTCTCCCAAAACGGCATACCTTTCTTTTCATAAATTTCGACAAATTTTACTCGGTCTTTGACTTGTTTGGTTTTCAGTAAAGGCACTTTTCTTAGTGATCTTGAATAAAAGCTCTGTTAATGGTATCCTTACTTATATTAATTCAAGAACCCTCAAGATCAGTTTTAATTTCAGAACGAGTAATGAAGGCTTCTTTTTTTTCTGCACATTTCTGCTGATCCACCTTAAAGTTCTCTCATTTATTTTTTTCGGTCTTCCATTTCTTGGAAGGTTTGCTGTACCGTCGCCATACTTTTCTTATACTTTCTGATGATATTTCTTACTCTATTTAGTGCGAGATTCATTTTTTACTATTTTTTCGGTAACCTTGTCCTCCTTTGCGATGTTCAGTGATTCTATATCGCATATCTATGGATAAATCTTTAGTTATTTCTCATTATTAATCCGTGAATTGCAGAATGCACATCAAAGAGTCAGATGATCAGTAGCACTATCTTTTAAGCAATTGTATACTTCTGTGATTGGTCAGAGATAGCATTCCAATACTATCGAAAATGTGAATATTTCAAAATTATCGATTAGAAATTTGAAAAAAAAGTCTCATGTATCCAATACCTTTGCATAGGGTAATTTTGAACTTTGATAAAAAATGGATTCAACCATGAGTTTTTATGTTTCCTTTCACATACAACTAAAACAACTTTACGGGATATTACTTCCCAAATATGAGGCAAAATGGCGAACATAAACTAGAGTTATAACAGAAAATAACATGTATTCAATACTTGTCCGTGTCAATGTATATATATATATAAACACAACGGTCTTCATTATAAAAGAAAAGACAGGTTATCGAAAGAAACATTCAAAATGTTGCTATAACAGTCATAATCTTTAATGAAGTCTTTATTCAAAGAAAGAAATTGGCACAAATGGAAAATATTCCAAATCGACAAAATTTTTCATATAAAATCTAAAAGCATGAAAGTTTTATCACTTCTATTTTTGTCTTTTTAGATTTTTATTTCTATACTGTTTTGCGTTTCTTCGTTCTTTCTATGTATGTTTTCATTTTCCCTGTAAATTGAAAACAAATTGAATATTTATTTTCTTAATATTTTTTAGTACTTAAAAGGGATTGATCATAAGTTATCTGACGTGTGGGCAGGTCGGGAAATAAGTAGATACTCACTACAAACTTATTTATATATCTGGATTATAACAACGCATAGGCACAATTAAATGCTGGATAATGGCCCTACCACAGCGGAAGGCTACACGGTAGCAAACAAATGGGTTGGCTCATTAATATGTCCACTGCGTCTACACTAAGTGTCTGATGGAAGAGGGCAAACATGCTATTATAGGGCGCAATGCACTTGATAGCTATGTCAAGGAGGAACATGTAGAAAACCGACAGCAATAACAATAACAATAAAAACATAAATAATACTGATAATACAAGATATAATTCTGATAAGGTAATAATAGTAATAATAATAATAATAATAATAAAAACACAACTATATTAATAATGCTGATGATAGCATAACAATAACGAGATTATTAATAATAATAATCATTTTAACACAATAATAATAATAATAATAATAATAATAATAATAATAATAATAAGAAGAAGAAGAAGAAGAAGAAGAAGAAGAAGAAAAACGCGATTGGAATTAGAACGAGAATGACGTCTTTTTCTGAGGCTCCTGAAAACGTAACGTTTTTTTATCTAATGTAATTTTGTTTTACTATTTTAAACGTGAACAGGAAATTTTCTTCGGATATTATTTAATTAATCTGTTTCTTCTTTAAATGATCCTAATAGATTCATCAACTAGTTTTCTTATTATTCATATTTCCCTTAATTGTCGATATTTAGAAATATTTTTTAAACTATGATTATCTTTCTGAAAAACAAAAAATAAAACAAAACAACAGGAAACATACGATGAAAAACACTAAAACAGTTTGATATAATTTCTACGATATTCTTTCTTAGAAAGAATACGTATTTGTTTATTTTTATTTATTCATTCATTTTATTTATTTATTCTTCGATAACCTTATTCTCGACGACTTTAATGAAATAATAACAGAATATACAGTGGAGGAACAAATTATTATTTTTAAATTTCACAGTAATTAACTACAGCGTATGTCAACTTTTTCTTTTCCATATATAATTTTTTAACAATTATTTTTGCTACAAGGACTAGTGATGGTAGCAACAATTTTTTTCTTTTAACAAAATACACTGTAAGTATAGTGATGTTTTTCCGTGAGCGGCTGTTACGTCCAAGTTTTTTTTAACTAGCGTCTTTCTCGTTGAACTTTTTCCTATATGAAATTTTTTTACTATTTTAACATAAACATGGATTTTTCTACATATATTATTTAATTTATCTGTTTCTTATTTAAATGATCCTAATAAATAGAATCATCAGTTTCCTCCTTATTCATATTTCCCTTAGTTGTTGATATTTCGAAATACTTTTTTAAGCTATTATAATTTTCTTTAAAACAATAGCAATACAAAACAACAGAAAAAATACGATGAAAAACAGTTTGATTATAATTTCTACGATATTCTTATTTAAAAAGAATATGTATTTATTTATATATTTATTTTTATTTATTTTTCATTTTACTTACTTATTTAATTTATTTTATTTTGATAACCCTATTTTCGACGAATTTAATGAATAATATAAAGGAATATACAGTGGAAAAATCTCACAGTACTAATAAACTTAAACGTATGTCAACTTTTTTTTCCATTATTTTTTTTCTTCTTGACAATTATTTTGTTACAAGGACTAATGGTAGTAGCAACAAATTTTCTTTTTTTTAACAAAATACTCTAGTGTAGTGATGTTTTGTTTCGTTGAGCGGATGCTACGCCCAAGTTTTTTTTAAACAGCGTCTTTCTCTTTGAATTCCAATCGCGTCTCTGTCAGCTGTCGCTTGGCAACCCATTTAGGAGAAGGAAAACTCCTAACAGCAACCTGCAACTCAAGGTTTTCATCGTGCCCAGGAGTGAATGGCTACTGCGTTATGAGGTCACAAACGATACCCTACAGGCTTCGGGACTCTGTTTTTAAATGACCGTCACTCGACGTGTCGGGCAAATTTGGGTGGACTTTTGGACCTGTGCGTCACTCGTGGAAAAAATATGAGAATTACAAATGGAAATAAAATGTCCAGTATAGCTTTTCCAGTGGATAAACACGGAGCCCGTCCTTCAGGAGGGAACCTACCTGAGGTCGAAAAATCTGCCATAGGAACAAACGCCTACACAAAGAATGAATCTTCAGGTCCCCACAACCAGGATAATCCTAATGATGGTCCTGAAAATTCTTCAGCTAGATCTATAACCGTATATTTAAAGAAAGAAAAATATAATGGTCTCATGAGGAGGACAAAGTCGTTATGACTGTATTTCATGTAGTGTTATTCAAACCTAAAAAAAACATCACTCGCCAAACATATGATATGTGGCGAGAAAAGGTTGGACAAACAAATAGAAAGTACATTAACAAATATAAATTAGCCTTTGTCTGAAAATACATTTTGCCAAATAAACGATTGACAGAGGCTGAAATTAATGAGATAAAAAGAAATGCAACCAGAATAGTCGAATCGACAAACTATGAAAGGGAACCGGAATTATAAAGAAAAGTAGTAACATTAAACAAGCCACAGGTCATAATGTAAAAACCGTGATACACACAAATCACTGTGAAGATAACGCTGTATGTTTAGAACTGCTTGAAAAGTTTGATCTGAGTCATTTACAAGACGGCAATAAAACAAGTTCAAAACACATTGTACAGAATTATTTTACGGAAAACAAGAACAGTATATAAGAAGCAAAGGAAAAAATCAAGAACTATATAAGTCAAATACAAAATATTGCAATGGAAGAACGAGAACAGCTCCCAAAATTACAACCAACAAAGCATAACCTTGACACTATTAAGCTCTACAATGCAGCACTCAGATTAATTTTGGATGAAGGAGACACTCATATAAATCTCAGTGAAGAAATATATGCATGACCAATAGCAGCAACAAAAAATTGAACATCAAATTAAAAACGAGGGGGCAGTCTCGCAGACATGAAAATCCACCATGAAAAAGTAAAGTATAAAAAGAAATCGAACAACTCAGAAGTAAACTATCAGTACTCGATGAACTGACAAGAGGAAAAAAATGTAAGAATCAGAAAAGACAGAAGAGTCAAAAGAAAATACGACATTAGAAATGAAAATGAAGTCCTATCAACTAATAAGAAAATAAAGCAAATAATACAACTGAAGGCTCAAAGAATAAGAAACTACGAAAAAATATTAAGATTCTACAAAACAAGATTTTTCTAACCGATGCAAAGAAATGTTATAGAGAAATAGGTAAAAAAATAAGTGAAGAGACAGTTCCCCTAAAAATGGAAGAAGTTATACAGTCTTGGGAAAAATATGGGCTTGAGCTAAAGAATATAAACAAGAAGTAGATTAGATTGAGCAAAAGATAGAACGAATGGAAAATAAACCAGAACAGAGATAGGCTGGAATGTAAAAAGAGGATTTTAAATGTGCACTGAAAGAAGCACACTACTGGAAATGTCCAGGAATAGATAAAATTCCTAACTTTTGGCAATATTATTTAAATACAGCACATAAAAAAACTAGCCAAAGAACTTCATGAAATGGTTAACGATATCATTATAATTCTTACATGTATTACCAAACGAATTACATTTTTTCTACCCAAGAATAGTGACACAAACAACCCTAAAAACTACTGACCAATTACATACCTTCCAAAAACATACAAACTATTAACATCTATTTTAATAAAACAGACATTTCTTTTTGAAAAGACATGGCACACTACCGCTTGAACAAAAAGGGTGAAAACGTGGCTGCTACGGATCTAAAGACCAAATACTTATTAACAAAATAATCCTGGAAACCTGCTACAATGTAAATAAAAATCTTATTACTTCCGGGATAGATTATCGTAAGGCATTCGGTAGTGTACCACATTTCTGTAGCTTAAAGACTTTAAATATATACAAGATATCACCCGTCATCATCAATTTCATCAAACAATGTATGTCGATATGGAAAACAACCCTTTACCTCAATCATATAGATAGAACCTATAAGTCTGGTGAAATAAACATCAAAAGCGTTATATTTCAAGGTGTTTCTTTGTGTCCCTTGCTATTCTGCATATCATTAATAGCACTAACCAGTCAAGTTAACAAGAGAGAATGTAGTTTTTAAATAGCCCAAAAGAAAATAAGCCATCTGTTTTACATGGATGACTTAAAATTGATAAATGAATGATAATGAGCTGGAAGGTATTCTGCAAACTGTAAAATCCTTCATTGAGGACATTGGATTGGGGTTCAATTTGAATAGGTGTGATGGAGCTACGGTTTTACGTGGATCGCTACAACAAACATCCTCCATTAGCTTAGACCCTGCTGTAACAATAAAGGATTTAGAGCCAAAAGAAGCTTATAAATATCTACGTGAAAATGAGAGTGAAAAAATTCACCGTAGCAAAATGAAAGAATTAATGCGTAAAAAGTACTATAGAAGGCTACGAATGATATTAAAACTGAATTGAATTCTCAGAACAGAATTATGGCCATTAATAGCCTTGCCTTCCCAGTTGTCCAATATACTTTTAACATCTAAAATTGGACTCTAAAAGACATATGCGAATGGATTCTAAAACAAGAAAGCTTCTTTCTAAGTATAAGATGCATCATCTAAAGGCTGATGCAGACCGTCTATACATACCCCATAAAAAAGGTGGAGAGATTTTATTCAACTAGAATTGTCATACAAGACAACAATTATTGGCCTACTGATATACATTAGAACTAACAAAGGACTGGATGATACATTTGCTCAAGCAGCATGAAGGCAGAAAGCAGAAAGAAAAATATTCAATAATAAAAGAAGGTAGAAAATACAAACAAGATTTACATTTAGTAGATTCTGTAGAAAAGCAAAACAGAAGCCAAGAACCAACTATTGCCGAAAAATTATAAAATGAAAGCCAAAGATAAAGTTCTTGAACAGAAGAAACAACGTTGGCAAGACTAACCTCTGCATGGCCAATATCCAGAAAGTGCCAGTCACTCCAATGTTGATGAAGTTAATACTTATCGATGGTTAAGTGCATCTAGATTAAAGTCTGAGACTGAATGCGTTTTTCTTGCAGCGCAAGACCAAAGTCTTTTCACTAGAATCTTCCAGGCAAATATTATAATAATGTGGATCCAAAATGCAGGTTCTGTGATAAATACCAAGAAACAATAGACCATCTAATCTCAGGCTGTTCTGTACTTGCCCCAAATGAATAGAAAATTCGTCACGATAGAGTGGGGCAATATTTGCATTGGACAATGTGAAAACACTATGGAAAATATGTAAACAAGCACTGGTATGAACATCACCCAGCACCGATTACAGAAATAGAAGGGTTTACCATTCTTTGGGATTACACCATCTACAAAGACGGAAAATTGAAGCATATAGGCCGCACATTATTGTTAAAAAACACAAAGAAAAAACTTGCCTATTAATTGATATGGCTTGTCCAGCGGATTGTAACATAGCAACCAGGGAATTCGAAAAACTGACTACATTTAAAGACCTGGAAATTGAAATAGAAAAAAATGTGGACATTGAAAAGAAGAATCGTGCCAGTGATAGTAGTGCACTTGGAATGAAAAAAATAGAACAAATCAACACATGAAAAGAATCCCTGAAAACACCAGCTTAAGAAACATACAAAATATTGTCTGTTTAAGTACAGCCCACACACTAAGGAGACGTTTGTCTATGAAACGCTATGGATGATAGTGGAGATATAAAAATCAAGAAATGGAGCCATAACAACACACCACGACCTGACTTAGGTCTTCCCGCAGACTTGTTTGGTAGTGCGACCATAGCAGTAATCGAAATATAATGAAAAATGACAATATAATAATCAACAGAACAGTTAATGATCGCATACCGACGTCATTTCAGTTAAAAGCTAGAGATGGTTATTAAAATGAGAAAAAATAACTGCAGTGAACTTGACCGCTTATAAGAATGAAAAAAAAATGACCTCGACTGATCTCAAAGTAAATGCACACTTAAAATGAACAATGATATGTAACAAGTAACATTGTATTAAAAATAAATTAAACACAAACGGAAAATGATACAGAAAATTTATCGTGTACCTCATGGAACCTATAATCTAATCGGTTCGTGCCAAGCATGAGAATAATAATTCATGGAAATGTTACACCAATCCGTCCAGTGGATCGGGATTTATCTCTAATGACTCATTTACTTAATATTCTTATACGAAAAAACAAAGAGATTATTAAAATTAATGATTCCAGCTAACGCTCCTTATTATCGTACATGATTCTAATTTTCTGTTGAATTTCATGTACATAACTGACATAATATTTTTCGCATGTCTTTAGATGCCTTTCATATATATATATATATATATATATATATATATATACAAAACAGGAAAAGAGGTTGTTCCAATGAGATAATTTCATTTAGAAGGAAAACGTCCGAGAAGCCGTGAACGGCTATGATGTGCAGATTTATTCTTGTTATTTTTATTTATATTATTTGCTTTTGTATGATATATTAAGTGTCCATAATGGTATTTGTATATTCTACGAAAAGCAAGAAATATTAATGACAATAACAACAATAAATATGCACTATAAAAAAAACGTTCACGGATTTTCACACTTATATATATATATATATATATATATATATATATATATATATATTCCATTTGTAAACGAGTTATTTCCAATTTATATCAATTTGCAAATCGCCTAAAGAGACCGCTCATGGTAGAAACCTAGGTCGCATAGTAACTCATTTGCAAATGGAAAATATTTAGAAGATCTTCAATATAATTGTATTGAACACTTTTTAATATTAATGTGAACATGTCTAATCTGATTATGAACGAAAACTAAGTAATTAAACAATCAATATATATAGTGTTGAGTTGTGAAGTTTAATGGCACCAAGATTGTTTTATCGGTAATTTTACTGATAAATATTATTTTGCTAAGCGGGGATTTTTACTGTAAATTGTTCGATATTTGTGTGGAGATAAACTGTTGGTAGGTTTAGTGCAAAGTATTTGTTACTTAAACAGAGCAAGTTCATACCAGCTTCGATATTTCTTGAGGAAACCGTAATGGTTTCTTAATTCATAGGACTCTTTTTTGCGCTGCAGAAAATACCCAGATTTAACGAAACTTCAAAATTGTCATGAATCTGCGCAATTAAATCGACAATTTATTTGCACTAAAAATATAGATGTATATATTTATTTTGACTTTATTTCCTTTTCGAAAATAAATATCAAATAATATTATAAATAATATTTTTGTGAAAAATTGTGCATTCACAAACTGTAATCATGCAAATCAATCTAAGGGAGTTCATAGAGTATTTGGCTTGTGAAAGGTACGAAAAATATTAGTAAAAAAAAACGGTAAAATAATTACGAAATATTATTCCGTCCAAGATCGAAACAGAAATCTAATCAGCTCGTACCAGTCTGGAGTTCAGACATCACTGAATGTTTCATCCTAATTTAGCCCGTGGGTTTTGAGATATCTTGACCAAAAATCAAACAGATAATCAAACAACAGACAATATAGACCGAACACAATTCCCCAGCAGTATAGCAGAGGAAATAATATTGATACTAATATGGGAACAATAATAATAATAATAATAATAATAATAATAATAATAATAGTCACAGAACAATAATGCAAATAACTAACAAAAAGCATTATCATCGGCCAGGTGCTTCCAGGTTCTTTACAAGTCTTCTACACACTTTTCTTTCTGACATAAACAGTTTGAGCTCATCTAACGTTTCAACTTAAATGTTTGTAACAGGAAAGTGGTTGCCTGCTTCTTTCGACGTTGTTGGCATAATTGTGGTCAAAAAACATCAAAGTTGATGCTGTTTCATTGCTTCGAAAAAGATAAACGGTAGCAAAAATTCTTCTTTCCCTGATTACCTGAGACATATTTGGGAGATTGCTTCGTTAGATAATGTTATTTCCAACTTACATTGAGATCATGTCGCAGTAGAATGCTATAGATACCGTCTATAGTTGTCTCCTTAGATTTTGTCATCGTTAATGATTCTATGCTGTTAGTGAACATTTCATGCTGGATTTTCAAACAATGATATTCAATCGCGTGAAACCACACATCACAAATACTACGAATGAACCAAAATGGTTTCAGAAAAAGTAGATTAACACTTGGTCAAATTTTTATACTGAGATGCATTAAACACGAGATTAAAAATAAGAATTTACGAGCAGTATTTTCGCAAGATATATTTCTCTATCAAGAGACACAGCCTTCTCCAAATATTGACGCAAACATACTTTTTGACAGATCCAATTCTTAATGCAGTCGCAGTTATATGCAAGGAAACTTACACCAAAGTGGTATATGGAAATGGCGCAAAAGATTTCTTTAAAATTCACGTAGGAATATTACAAAGTGACAAGCTAGCACCCTACCTCTTTGTAATCGCATTAGACTACTCCATGTAAACACCAACCAGGGAAAATGAAAATGTTATCATAACACTGAAAACCTGAAAACATCTAGATTAATTTCCTACAGACACAGACTTAGCCGATGACACAGCATTTTTATCGGATACTATTGACGATGCTCGGCAACTGCTCTCACTTGTAATTAAAGCTACAGAAAATATTAGATTGAACATCAATGAATTCGAAACCGAATTCATTTCATATAACCAATAGCAAGAGCCATAACTGCGGGCAAAAAAAAAAATTAGAAATGTTCAGAAGACGCACTTTGTCTTGGCTCTTTGATATACAGGACTGCAAATGACATGCAAACGAGAAAGGCAAAAGCTTGAACTGCAATCAAGAAACTAAATAAATAACAATGATAATAATAAAAATAATCACAAAAATAATAATGATAAAACATCTTAGTAATAATAATAACAGATTATTAACAATAATGATAACACAGTAACAATTGTAACAATAAAATTCATTATAACGGGGTGATAATAACAATGATGATGATAATGGTAACAGTTGTAAAAAATAAAAATCCAGCCAACTCTTGCAAGTAGATATTACCAAAATTTAAAAATAAATACTACATTATTTATTTATGTTCTTCGAAAAATATGAGAATTTTGTATTCATTGGTTGTGGCTAAAAACAATTAATTCAGTTTTACATGTGACAGTTGCATTTTTTAACATAAAATAGGATTCAAGCCAATTGTATATTAACCACACCAACACCCACTAATCTTGTATCACTAGAACATCTTCCGGAAGTAACAGCACATGACTATAGCCAGCATATTTGTGAATGCATCAAGAACCTGACTAGAATATACGCTTCATCCACAGTCAAAAGTGCTACTGGCAATTCCAAAAATATTTTATCAAAAACAAAATGCTGCTTAACAGACAGGGCTCAAGTAATTGACTATTCTTTTTTGTTTTACTGGATAAATCATGGGGTACAAACTTAAACGAACTAAACTGCAATCTACATGGCTTAGAATCAGTTTCAAGTTAAATAAATAAGGTGCTCCAAGAATGTAAGAGCAATGGTAGAGCTATACATTGTTCTGTGAGCCTAGCATTGAGGATTATTTTACCATGAGTTCACTAACATATAGTGTTAAATTAAGACGAAGAAATACGATGGAGTCTTTTTTCCTGACTGGAAGAATTTCCATCGTCCTTACTAATACTTAGGAAACCGACTGCACATTATTAATTCTATTTAGGTGGAGTTTATTTTTCGTTATATGATAAAGTCAAACATTTTGTCTTCTGGAACCAAAGAGACCATTCTACGAATACAAAATTAATTTACGAAAGAAGCCATTAATGTGAAAATACAATTTCTGGGAATCATAGAGAATATGCTACCCAGCTTGGATGATTACCTTCTACACTATTTAAAAAAATGATCCAAATATAACCACGCAGAAAATAAAGGCATTCATTTTAAATGTGCAGGCTCAAATCCAGAACTAAACACGCATTATGTTAGTCACAAAGAATTTCATTAACAATATATTATCAACAAAAACAAAAAAAATTAAAATTGCTGGTCCCCAAACAAAATTCAGTGCTGTGAAAAGAAATGGTAATTAGATGTTTAAAAGACACTGTTGAAGTTTTAATTGGGTAGTATAACGATCCTTCTCGATAATAAATTCTTCTATTAATCAGTCCTATCCATAACCCACAACATACTATGCTAACTGAATGTATTATCGGTGAATACTATAAAAAAATACACAAGATCCTAATGCATATTTTCCTAGCATATGTAAACTCAGAAATGCAAACTGAAATAATGTCGATATGTAGATAAATTAATTGATTATATGTAAGATGTGTAATTTGAAACTTACTAAAATAAAGAAATAGTTCCCCAACGGAAGTTAAACAAAAGGACGTGTACAAGCAGAAAATGTTCGGAGGTTACGAGACAAACGCTTGAAAGGGAGACAGTTAAAAGAATTAACTTGTAGATTAGATTAAGGAAGCTAAATACAGCAAACTAGCAGTTACCATGGAATCATTTCACAGCAAACACTACACTATGTGTGAGATAATCAAATAATATTAATCGTTGATATAGTTGACTATATCATCAAATATTTTTCAACAATTGATAGAATTAACAAGAACTTTAGGTTACATCATGGAGGTTTTAAATCCATATTATTAGATTTACTAACTTTATCAGGATAGTCTTTATAAGGACTGTCAATTGAAAATACTACTTAGTTGGCGATGATTACATTATGCGGAAATTAGATCTGTGAAATTCCAGCAAGATTGATGACACCAAAGATAACGACGCGTTCTCTGTATAACAATAAACTATACCTGGAAGCAATGACTCCGAGTGTTAAATTTGAGGTTTTGAGGAGTGTGGAAGCACCTCTTAATTGATGTTTTTTTCAGGCCCACCTTGACCCGGAGTGGTAGTTACTTTAGGGTCAGAGCTATGGACAAATAATTCAAAAATATAAAATATTTTTAAAAAGACATTACACTGAAAAAGCTTTTTTTTCAGAGTCACAAAAAATTACCAAAAGACTTTCAATCACTTACATATTTTAATTCTTATTTTTTCTATCGTTAGTCTATTTTGATTAAATAAATATAAAAAAGAGAATTACGGAATTAATTAAAAAATGCAAAATGTAAAATGCTATAAAAACATTAATAACATATAAGAAAAATATGGAAACTAATTATTAATAAATAAGATAACATAGAAATTCATAAATGATATTTTAATTAATCGTTTATTATTGAAGCAATATAAAGCTACTTAATCATTATACGTACCAATGTTATGAATTTTTATGGTATTATTGATTTCATATAATCTCAAGTTTTAAATTTAATTTGTTGTACTATATTTCATTTTTTTAATAATTTTTTCAAAAAGCATCTTAATATGTACGTGCAAAGATAAAGTATCTGAAATCAATAAAACATTATATTCTTAAAAGTATTAGTTAATTTTATAGAAAATAGCATTTTAGTTAAAAATTTAAAAAAATAAAAATTTATGTCAATTTTGTTCAGACTTCCCAGACTTCTAACTTCAAGCTGCCAATACATCCATCAGCAAGTCTAAAACATGTCGGCCGGATTTAGAAATGATTTCTTGTTGTCTACTACGTTTTATGTTAAAAATGTAAGTAATGTTTGTTTTCAATCGGATTACTTAAACTTTATGTTTTTAATTTTCCTCAAATATTATTTGAAGCAAGTATATTTTATTTTTTCAATATTTTGAAAACGAAAAATTATCTTTTGTTTACAAATGTCTCGAGTTTTTCAATTTTTCTGAAAAATAAATGTACGTCTATTTTAATCAATATAACTTATTTTTGAAATGCACCAAGTTATTTTGCATACTCATTTAAGTTTGATTTGAAGCTAAATTAAGAAATTCCATAACTATTTCTCATTTGCTAAAATTCATTTATTTAAGGTTTTTGCGGTGTTACATAATTTTATAGATCTTTACAATATTCACACACACACACACACACACACACACACACACACACACACACACACACACACACACACACACACACACACACACACAGAAAACAAAAAAAAACAGTTCAAGCTAATCGCCCAGATATCGTGATCACAACCAAAATGACAGGATTTGCTTTCTTATTGACCTGGCAGTACTTGGAGTTTCTCATGTATCTTTGAAGATCTACAAAAACTATTAAAATAAAAAGATATTAAAGTGAAAATGTGAAAAGTGAGGCATATTAAGAGATCAATAATTCTAGTTGCAGTTGGAGACCTGGAATTCATTAGAAAAAGTATCAAATATACTCACTGAAGAGATTCCTGATAGTTCATGCCTTAAGTAAAAAATGGTTCTTATGAGTAGAGCTTACACCTAACGAAGGGATTTATTTATATAAAAAATGATCAGATGAAAATGTCATGAAGCCATTCCTGAATTTATGGGACCCTTATGTAAATGTATATACAAAAGAAATCAAAGGAAATACTAATACTATTACTAATACTACTACGACATCTGCTAATAATAATAATAATAATAATAATAATAATAATAATAATAATAATAATAATAATAATGACTAGAATAATAAATGACAAGCAAAATAACAACAGCATTGATAATAATAAATTCCTGATGCTTCACTCATTAAGGCCATTATGAATTCCGATCTTAATTTTTTAGAGCTATTAACATGTACATATTTTGACTTGGTAAATAAAAATGCACTAAATTAATTATCGCTTTTATTATGACATATTTGATTGTAATTTGCCTGGATGTATCCAATTTGATAAGGATGAGACACTGGTCACATCTCTGTTATGATACAACGTATTGTGTGTAACGTATTGGCAGTAGTGAGAGATCAGTATGCCTGAGTATCAAGAGAATTTTCAAGTGTAAAATGAGGCTGCGAAGCTGACGTCAAAGATAAGTAGAGATAACTGCTAACACATTTAATATGCATACTTATTTGTAATATTCTCGGTATATGAAGATTTGCATTGTAATTGAAGGAAAACAATATGCATCTTTATGAAGAGGACAATGTTTTTACGACCAAACCATTATTAACACTTAGCACTAGCAGGACATATAATATTTACTTTTAATTTCATGCGTTTTAAAAATTCTAAATGAATTATACTGACGATCCATTTATATGCAGAGCATTGACTTTTATGAAGTAGAGATTAGTGGTCCCTTGTCGAAATGATATTCTCATCCGTGTAGTGGCTTTTGTGATGAACATTGTTGCATGTTAGCGTACCCTACATTTATTCTTAATTGGTACGTATAACTAATACTTAGGACGATACAATCGTCAAATAGAGATTACTTATGACTTAAAGTATTATTTACCACAGTTATCTTTCAACAAAGAGAAGTAAGAACGGAAGTAATATATTAGTTAAGTTTTATAAGACCAGCGAAGTTTTTCCTTTTATATGCGTTGAATATCTGGGTGGGGGGGGGGGGGTCTTTTATAAAACTAAACTAAAAAAGAAACATCAAGTACATGTCTATTTTGAGACCATCGCATAGCATATAAAACGGAATTGAGCAACATTGATGGCGTAGAAAGATTTAGGAGAGACAAAAAATAGAAGAAATATCAATAGCTACGAAGGAAACGAAAATATAGAGATTCATTATTTTCAATATCAAAACATGACTCGGCACTTGGAAGAAAAAATATACTTGGCCGTTTAAATATATATATATAAAATTTACCTTCCTGTAACAGTGACCTGGTAACAGAAAAAAAAATGCATATTATATATGATTTGACATTTTGCTCAACAGTTTATTCACCTTAAAGAAATATTCTTTAACAGAGTAACGCAAAATGGCAAATAAAATGTATGTTTAGATTGAAGGAATATTGTTTTGAAAATCAGGAATGTAGATGGCAGGTGACAGGCAAAATTGTTTTAAGAGAGCTGTTCTCGAGGTTAAAAAATATAAAAACAAATATGTATCTACATTAAGATAGATATTATTTTTGTAAAATTAAGAATGCAAGACCAGCTTTGCATTGAAGAAATGTGTCTGTGTCTGTGGTTTTGTAAGCTGCCGTATTCAGAGTAAGAATTTATAAACCATGAAAAAGCAGTGGCCAAACTCAATAATAATATTTCGAAAATAAAAAATCTTGAAAAGTATAATGCTATCAAGCAAAATAATGGGAACCACAGCAAATATGAAATCCGCTTCATATTTCATTGATTGTATAATTACAATGATCGATGCATATTTTTTAAAAGTAGAAGTTTAACGAGTAGAAGTTCTGGTAGCAGCTCAAGATAGAAAGTTAAGGATTATGGGGTACGTTTTATGCTGCTATGTGGCTATGATAACAACTAACTCTATCGAAATCAAGTTAAGATTTTAATGATTATCTTGAATTATCCACAGAGCAGTTGTTTAACGAGAAGAGAGTGTCCAAGTGTAACATACTGCTCATCAATTTGATGCAGAAGGAAATATAGGGTCATAGCCGGGAAGGTTAGAAATAGTGGGATTGAGAAATTGCACAGACCTGCACATTCCACAGCGATAGAGCAACTAGGGGCATGCGACGTTTAGTGCGTGAGATAGTAGATTCCGTGTAGGAGAATTATTTGTTACCCACAAGAAGACGGAGACTGAGATTGGAAAGTTAGGACTAGAGAGGTCTTATCCAGAAATGGCTGCAGTGTCTCTTTTTGTATTCAGATAATAGCATGATGAGTCAGGTACTTGCTAAAGCGGTATAGGGAATGGATAGTAGAAGTTCTACTACAGCTCTGTGATGAGTTTCAAGTACAGTGGTTGCTTAAGGAACGGATACTTCCTGAGAAAACATTCCTCGTGACTGATGAAACTTCAGTGTTCGATCAGCGATGATGGAACGTAACTACTAAAGTTTACGATGCATTGTATGTAACCAGACAATGTTTTTCTCACTGAGTTGTCTCTATGAAAGTACCTAGCTGTATGCATCAGTTATTTAAATGTTAGTATAAGAAATAAAGACATTGAACATGAGATGGACCGAGCTAGAGATAGTTTTGCTTAACACCTCAAAGAGCTACAAAATCATAACATTAACCTGAAGAATTTGAGACCTGTTCTTAAATAGCCACATCAGATTTAGACTTTCAAATAGATGTCAGGCATGGTGCCAAACCACACAGAAATATGTAAATCATCATCCGTATGCAACCGCTTTCTGCGCTCTGTAGTTTAAAGTGGCTCTGAGTATGCGAAACCTGTAAGTCTTAGGTTGGCGCTACCAATTAGAAAACAATGAATTGTACCAGAAAGAAGAAACAACAATTCAAATCTTTTCAATAGCAGCAACAACAACTAAAATAGATATCTCATGTAGTTCGAAGGAAAAATAATAACATAATCACGATTTTTACATTCGAACAATGCATCAAACAGAACGTTAGGAACGAATCGCCCACAAGTAATGGAAAAAAGCAATCAATAACACCTACAAGACAATAAGGAATATGTTCTCCATAAAAGTTATGAAATGTTTGATAAATTTCAACGAAAGCAAATGCAAGCTGCTCAGCTTAATATATACGTATAAAAAACAGCTATTTATAAACATTTCTATGTGTGCGCCTAACCTATGAAAATTTAAATTGTCATCATATTCATATAAGTAAACAATTGCATTATGATAATGGACATGAGGATGGACATGATTAATAACATGATGATGTGTAAAGACTTTTATCAGTTATTTTTCTGAATTTTCTTTCAATTTATTTGGTACTTCGTTAATATTAATATATCGCATTAAAAAAAACCCAAGACTCTGAATACTGATATATCAGGTTATTTTCGCCTATACTAAATATAATAAATAATTTATCTAGACTGTCTCAGTGAATTCGATTTTTTCTATTCAACGTAAAAACATCATTTTTGAGGCATATCTCTTACTTAAAATTTGACAATCTTCATCTAGCTATTCTTTCCACTCGGATGTTTTTGGAAGAATATTTTTTATGAGACTCGACTGCATACAAAATAATATAGTTTTATAGTGATTTCTTTTCTTTTAATCAAATTTTCTTCTAAGAATTTTGAATTACATTTTAGGAAGTGAGTTACAAAATGAATTTGATTGAGTAGATTTAAAAAATGGCGAGATAAAATAAAATATTTACAGAATATCAAATATTCCCAACTTTTAGAACAGTAATATTTCCTAGGAATATATTAAAATGCACGTTGAATATAAATGACGGAGAAAAACGAAATTACAGTCACTGCTATTTTAGATAATTTAAATTGTTTAATATAAAAATTTCTATTTTACTTTCCTTTCAGTTTTTATACGTAAGATATTTTTCTTTAAATTTTTCATAACAATATTATTTAAAAAAATAATTAATCCTTAAAAAATTGATGAAAGAGAAAATAAGTTGTTTAAAATTATATTTATTATGGGTTTGAAATCTTTTCTAACTTGTGTATTAACAAAACATAAAATGCTTTAATTAATTTTCTAAAATTAAAAATAGGGAGCTAACAGATTTGCACATACTTGCACATATTTGATATGATTTTTCAACACATTCCCATACCACTTATTGCATTCACATTTTCAAGGAAGGATCTTATTTGTCACTAATAAAATAGAAAATATTTTATTGATTTTGAATTAGTATGAAGTTATTACGGTTATATTTATGGAAGAAAAATGCGTACTTTTCCCTTGAGATGTAGAGGAGCGTAAACATGGAAGGGGTTTCCTGTATTTCAACAGAATTTAACGTTCGTTTTTTTTATCAATTTTTAATAACCCAAAATATAATACACATTACTCTTATTAGTCTTTTCATCAGGACCCTTTTCAATCGACCGCTAGACATGTAGTGTCGTTGTAAATAACATAAAAATTTCAATTGCAAAACTACATGTACAGTCAAATTACAGATTAAAAAATGACAAGACCAACTATTTTATGTTTACGTTTAGGTATGTTTTATGTTTAATTTTCCGGTAAAAGAAATCGTTCGTGTTACCAATATAGCAACACATTTTTTTTATCGTTTTTACATCAATGAAATTTGAGAGCAAAATCTTATTAAAGTTTTTTTGCTTGATAGTTACGCACGTATTTTTCATGATAAGCAGGAGCCTCAAATTAATTGCTTATACTTTATTGTTTTCTTTTACTTTAGGTATTTTCTTCCTTGATTTTGTTTCCTTCGTGGTTCACGTACTTCTTTCTATATATCAAAGAAATCTGAACATTCAATGTCTTTGTCTTTATTCTGTCTACCTCCTATATCGTTTCTGGAGTTTTCTTTTCGTTTACTTTTCTTTACGTGTTCCAAAACTATAGGAATTACTCTTTTTTTTATTTTTCAGGTTTTCTGTTGTCTTCTCATATTGCGAAAAGATATATCACTTTTTTATTTTTATGCAAGCAGCCGTAAATATATACGTCGAAGCAAAGTATTTATTTCAGTTTATTTTCTTTAATATTTCTGCTGACACAATTTTGACGATGTAAAGAAACTTCCTTTCCTCTTCACTTCAAATTAGTTTCATAAGCTTTCTATTCGTTCTCTTGCTTATTTTTATTTAAATTTTATTTCCTTTCATTTTCTCTCCGATTAAGCTTTCGTATTTTGCTTTTGATTCTCTTTATTAAAATTACTATTATTCATTTTTTGCTTTCTATTATTTGTATTATATGAAATGAATAATGAATATTATTTAATGTCTTTCTTTAGAATATAAACGGTTAGTCGCTATAGGCGCCCAAATACTTCATTTACAGTATCCGATGCATAAACTATCAGCTGGATTACAATTATGTGTGAAAAATAATATCGTCCAAATTTCTGCCAAGGCTTCGGAGACACACCTTCAAACGATGGCCAAAATTTTAGATGATGTTCCTTCATAGTTGCTCCTCGATCTTACCAGTATGCTTAATGATCTCATCATTTAGCTTTTGAACTCGTGTGAGTTTGTTGGCAATAAACCTTACATATGAGCTGTCTTCCAAAAGAAGAAATCTAAGGGTGTCAACTCGCACGATTGTGGTGTCTATTGACATCACTGTTTGGAGTGATGATGCGACCTGAAAATTTCTCTTGTTTGAATATTCCTTTTTTTAAAAGGTTTCGATAATTTTACCACGTTATTCAACCGTTAATGGTTCCATAGTTGAAATTGCCAACGACTGAAGTTGTGAAATCTGAAAGAAATTGAAAAAAAAAAGAAAACGCTTAAAATTAATACACATTTAAAATTGGTTCAAGTTATTGGAACACCCTATATTTTCAGACAGCAGGGATATTAAGACACGCTACCGCCCAGGTTCAGTGTTGATTTGAGAACAACAGCAGAGACTAGTAAAACTAAGGCGTGTAGTTCATCTGAACATTCACCATGAAAATAGTGACAGATCTGTAAGGGACATGCGACAATTTGTCGGTGAGAAGGGGTTGAAGAGTAAAAAATATATCGACGTCTATAAGGACGTGGAGATGCTTTTGGACGCTATCAACATTGGAAGTGAAGACTGGGCGGCTCTTGCTCATATATATAAGCAGTACTTGCGCCCTGATCTGGCTCTTCTAAAACTAGAGGATAGTAAAAGTAGTGATGTACTTGCTGCAGATGCTGGCAAAACTGTAGATTTTGTCAGCATCTTTTGCTATTGAACGTATGTAGAAGTATCACTAGGGGTCTGTGTTGAGATTGTCTCGGAACGAAGCCTCTCTGAGACAACTTCCGTTAATCACGATTGGCGAAAGTTCTGGAGTCGATTGGTGATGGTGGATGGTCCCTAGTTTGGTCTTTGAAGCATTGAGTGTGATCAGTCAGTTTTTTCCCATGGTGTTTCTAAAGATAGGTCGGAAGAGAGATTAGCATCCAAGCTTTAGTCGTCTTTGTTTTTGGAGACCACGCATATACCGTGGTATTATCATGTTAGGTATTCACAAATAATTCGCGAATACTCTTAGGTAAGTCATTTAGGTTGAGAAGGAAGAGGGTTTAATCTAGAAAAGAACATTGGGGGAACATCGAAATTGATCAGCTTGAATTCGGAGGATTGGCCATCGACAAATACGTTCATAGAATGTTAGTGAGATTTTTAAAATTGATACATTTTCGTCCAATACCGCCATATTTATTAATTCTGCGCAGTTGCCCATTATGTCCCACCATGTCTTTGGCATTTGAAATATCTTATGCCATAGTCTTTGAGATGTATTTGTTGTCAAGAGCCTCATTAATTCTGTGAGTAATCGCAGTCACAAAAATAGCTGAGGACGAGAGTGATCGAAATCCATACTGTTTGTCAGTTATGTCTAATGTTTAATATGTTTTCGTTTTTTATTTATGATAATATTTAGAGCTTTCACCAAGAAATTTTGATGCACTTTCAGAAAAAGAATCGCAGGATTTTACATGAATTTTTGTAAGTGATACTTCTGGGCATGTGTTAATATTGCTTATATTGATCTTATATGATTTTCTACCAAAGCAGTGTAACCAAAAATGATGGCTATTGTACTGTGTGTAATTTCGTGAGAAATTATTATTACTTTTATTATTATCGTTAATATTGTTATTATTATTATACATTCAATTCAGAGGTCGCAGAGTCATCTTCAATCGTCTTTGATGAAGCTTGAGTAAAATTATATCTCTTCAAATTCCAATATTCACTTCAATACCACCTATGTCATTGATTGTATAGTCGCAAATCATCTTAACTCTTTCATCTCTATCTCAGATAGTTCTTTGCTTATTATTATTATTGTTATTATTAGTATCAGAATGTATGTTGTCGTTGTTTTTGTTGTTGTTTTAGGCATGCATCTAAAATTTATATAATTATATTTCATTTCTTGCACAAGGTCTTTGAATATGATCAGTTTTTCAATCACCTTTTTCTTGATTTCTAAACCTGCTGACACAAATGTTCTGGTGTGTTTTTTTCTATTTTTTAAGATTACTGGATCAATTCATATTGCTTGGTTAGAGTGTTTAACAGGCTTCTCGAAATGGCAGATGTTTTTATTTTCTAGTCAGATCAGAATGGTATTAATATCGTTGGTCTATGTGGTCGTATCTATTTGGAATATTCCCAGAGTACGATTGTGGTATTTCCACATTCAGATTGTGTAGTTTTTGTTTCCGTTATTTAAAGCAGAATGATATCTACACTTTTTCTGCCGTTTGTTAAGTTTCGGTTGTATGATATTTGTACTCTATTTCAATGACAAGAAAAACTGTTTATCATTTTTGGCGTTTCCATTGTCACCATGAACTTATTTACAAATATTTTTATTTTCTTATGCTCTTCTTGAATTGTTTAACTAAAAATATTTTGTTGCGTTTGTCAGTTCTCACTGATTTGAACCGTTCTTCAATTCTTGTAGCACAGTTTTATGGTGTTTGCTGTAATTTTTATCGCATTGTTGATTGAATTTTCTAGTTTTATTTTGGTCATTTCGAAGCTAATTTTTTAGTTGCCGTAATAATCTATTTCAACTTAGAACTTTATAAAACTTAAGAACACGTTTGCGTTCATATTTTTCAGCTCACCCATCAAACACAAAGAATTACAAAAAGTAGAAATTACATGTGGATTTGAAACCGTATCACCATATTTCATGACTATGTTGGCAAATTAATTAAGAATAGTGTGATGCGAAATGCAAGTACTTGAAAGAATAAATCGCAGGTAAATGATATTTATTCCTGACATTTTTTCAATACATTGCTACAGTTTAATTGATGATGATTAATTTAGTAATACTATTTTAAAAAAGTATGGTTTGATATTGAAATTATTTCATGGAGAGCGAAAAAATTCTCATTCTGTAGCTCACTGAAATTTCAAACTGTTTGAACTCTTTTGCTAGAACTCTTGGCACAAGTTCCATTTTCGCGTTATATTAGTCAGGGTCAAATAGTGTGACCATTCACGACTAGAAACTAGAGGGGTGAAGCGCGGATGAATAAAAAAGAACATTAGTTTATTTCTGAAAAAAGTATAGAATTCTCGCAAAATTAATTGGCAAAGTATTGAGAGTGCAATGTTGTTAATCACATTAAATATAAGAAAATAAATTATTACAATTTCATCAAATATTACTTATTTTGTAATGTATGAATCCATAATAGTAGAAAGATATAGAAAACTTCACATAATGTCGTATAACACATTTCAAATTACTTTTATGCTGATCAAATATTCAGCATTATAATAATTCACTCATAAAAATATTTACATGAATAATATTAACATGACTGTTTTTAAAAAAATTGGAAAGGATTCATATAAATACCAATTTAAATCTCTTAAAATAATCATTTTTGCTAATCTAATTTTTTGAACAGTGTTAATTGAACAAAGCATTGGATATATATATATATACTGTACAACTAATTAGATTCTCACTTTATACAAAAGCTAAATATTAACAATAATATATTCATATCATAACGTTTCTTTATAGTTAAATTAAAAAGAAAAATGTAATCATTTAGGGTTAGCAAATTTTCTACCGCAGCTGTAGTGTTCCGGGTCAAGATAAACTGATAGTATTCAGTTGATTTTTGTGTTTTTGGAGACTAGTTACCCTCAGGAATATAAAAACCAGTCTACATTTCTATATACTCATAACAAAAACGATAAAAATGGAAACATACCTTTTCCAAATGTATTAGCATATAAATGAATATAATGATGTCGAGTGAAACTCGATATGATAATCAAAATACTCTGCGCATCATAAAATACGGAGGCCAAAACCTTGTCTGCTGATATTTGCGTCTTTGGTCGCTTTGGAAGGCTTTCACCTGCTGCTGTCCCCTTAGCTGACTGCAGAGTTGACTCCGAAGTAAAGTGGTGGATCCATATTTTGTCCATTGTCACATACTAACGCAAAAGCTTTTTGTTGTTGCGTTGAAATATTTGAAAACAACATTCTGAATCGTTGATGCCTTGTTGTTTTTGATCGACTGTAAGCAAACGCATCACCGACTATAAACACAGCTTTCTCACTGACAAATATTCATGCAAAATAGTGAATACACTGCCTTCTGATATTTTCAATATGCTGATATCTCAAGCAACTACAGTTTACCATCTGCTAAGGTATTTGTTATTTTTTCTTTTTTCTTTTTGAGACAATTTCAAATTTTAGTCGACCTGAGCGTTCAGCATTATTTGTATCTGTACGAGAGCGTTTTTATTTTAAATACCACATCTTAACTGCTGTTTCCTTAGAAGAAATGAGAGAATACACATATCAAGCAATTGCTTTGCTTGAACAGTATTTTACTCATGAGAAATCAACGGTTTATCAACACACAAAATTCAAATTTTTCCTTTGTTTTGAAAATTTGAAACTACCTTCAAAGAAATAACTGTAATCTGTAAAATAATGATCTGATTAGACCCAAATTTTATCACGTCCCATCTTAAGGTTAGTACTCCTTACAAATCATAGCGAATTTTCTATTATTAGCGCCATGTAAATGTCATGCCCGGGACTTATTGAGTCATATATTGTATCGCTTATTTTATATGACTGATTCAATATAACTAAGTCAATATGCCACTTATCCTAAATGCCATCTGAAACTTGTATCCATAAATTTTCTATTGTGTAACATAGACACCTATTTAGTTATATTTCTCCAATGGAGTTTAAAATTACTTTTTGGCATATAGAGGAGGGCAATCATTCCAAAGACTGTGCTAACCGAAAAGGCCAATGCAATCAGCATCGAAGTGCACATGCATTTCCAAAGTTTTCCCTAAGCGGACTCTGTCATTCAGTCTGATGACAACAAAATACTTAGACAAATACTCTATAGCGTGTAGTTCTACAGCACTCAACCCTAGAATTAAAAGAAAACTATTGAACGATAGTTTAAAATAATCTTTTGCAGCCTGTCATGTGGATTATCCTGAGTAGGAAATTGCTGCTTCCGATCGATATAAATCGAGACGTAAGTTTCATGAAGGCAGTAAGATATTCTAACAACATGCAATGAGTTGAAAAAATGGCAAGCGTGCAACTAGGAGAAAAAGAAATCATTGATCCCGTAATCGATCAGTTTATATGTGATAAATGTGACGGAGTATTTCTGGCCAATGAAAACCTCGTTAGACAGATTCATATCTTTCACACAAGTATAGTCAGCACTAAGCTGGAAATGAGATAACACGCACAATGTTTCAGACCCTGACATAAACCACTCCGGACTCACGCCTCACGTGAAAATCCAAGAGAAATTCTGTACATATTATGTAAAACTGGCATATTCGTGTATAGAAATAACTTCATTTACCAGAAATCATTTCAAGGTACTTGCAAACTTGTGAAACGATTGCTTTACTCGCAAGAACTAGAAATTTGACACAAACTTTTAGTGTTCAAAGAGTAAAACTATCATGCATGCTAGTATATCACATTCTATTTAATTAACTCTCTACGCACACACATACAAATACATATATGTATATATGTACATGCATATACATATATACATAAATATATACATACATACATACACAAATGTATTTATATACATATACATACGCACATACAAACACTCACACACACACGCGCACACACACACACATATATATACACACACACACACACACACATATATATATATATATATATATATATATATATATATATATATATGAAAAGACACATATGTAGTTGACTTAGTGAGTGATTTTTCCGTTAACCGAAACAAATTAATAATCAGAAGATGGGAGAATCAATCAATTTTTGCTAGCGAATACATTATAATTTATCTCGTCACAATCCACCATTATTTACAAATTGATTTGTTTATCCCAGAGAAAACTTTGTCCACTTAACTGTATTCCCCGCTATGACTTTTCTTTGGGCTGTTCCATACTAACAATAGTGTTGTTTAGTTGTGTAGGTACATTTTATATTATGAACACTGAAATTTTTTGTCAATTCAGCACCCACAAAAATTGTATATTTGGGCTTAGGCAGGACATTTAGAGCAGACGTCCCATTATTGGGTCTCGGATAGAGGCTACCGATATAATCCATATAACAAGTGAAAACCAACCCTACCATCCCCAGTTCGCCAAAAATAAATTTCGGAGAAGAAACAAAAAATTACCAAAATGTCTCCACTGTTGCTACTACACATTATCAGTCTCCTCATAAACAAGACTCCAACAAAAAACAAACAAGCCAAGAGTACTCTGATAAAGCAGAAAATTAAGAAAAATCAAACCATATCATGGCCTCAGTGAATACATCTGCCTCATACCCAAGTATTAGGGTAAAAGATAACTTTGGCCCAGACAAATTTTAAGTGGCTCAATAGGGCAAGCCTTCGGTAAGTATTTTCCAACCATATTCAATACACAAGTGCTACCCTTAGCGGTCTAAAAACGTCGCTCTGTTTTTTTTTTTTTTTTTGTGTGTGTCATAGCCTTGGATCTGGAGTCAGCCTTTTGCAGCGGGAGGCTCTCTCACGATCATAAAAGTCACGAGGTAAATGCATGTTATCCAGATTAAAAACCCGGTTCTCAAATTGCGACCGTGGAAGCATTCTTCATGAGAAACTTTTGCTCTAATTATTAAAGGAAGCATATTGGATGCTATTATAAGAGATAATTTTTTCTCATTGGGGTTTTGGCGGCTAATAACCATGTTGAGCTACTTGATTTGTTTCGACGGAACGATTTGTTTTTTACGAGTGCCGTCTGGCTCTTTTATTCGAATGTGATCCTTGACTCCGACATAGGTCTCATAGGAGTAATTTGGGGTACTAACAGGAGATATGTGAAGCCATTTTGGGACTTGCTCGATAAATTTGATCTTGTAAATATGTATAGTAACGGGCCTATCTAGAAGTAGTGTGAATTTTGACGAATAAGGGTGTCTCGCACAGGACGGTTCGTCTTGCCTAACTTGAAAAATCTTTAGTTAAGAGAGTCGATGCAGATCTTCTCATTCGAAACTTTACTCGGATCATAGGCTTTTGGGGGACTGAGTAAACTTATATGAGTCTAAGGTTAGTATGGCTGGCTACTGAAAATTGAACGCATCATAATTTAATGAACGAGATTTCCACGACCAGCAACTAATAAGGCTACAGCGGTTAATGACAATGTTTGTGGTTGTGAATATATAGTGAGATAAAATTTAAATTAGAAATTATGTTCTGTGCTGCTGATTATAGTCGTTAAATCAATCTAGTAAGATTGGCAGTGCAGACAGCGAGTGAACAAATGTTTGATAACCAATTCAATCCCGTGATAGTAGGCCGTATTCTCGGCTAAGAGAGAGTTAGCTTCCTTACTCATAAAGAAGGATCAAACTCTTGTATTTCAATGGGAAGTATATAACCACTAAACTGCGAGTAGGGGATGTTAGGATAGCGTCCCATCGACGTATCACGAGCGTCACATATTTGACGGGCATATTTGAAACACTTTATGACTACTTTCCGTATCTGTTCACCAGGGCGCCGATTAATAGAACCATGCACCAATGCAGCCGCTTCAACCGCATTGGTGCAAGGTTCTATTATATTGTAGTAAATGTGGGATAGGTGATGTTAGTGGGCCGGGGCAAATCTCCGGGGTTAGATGCTCAGCCCTATGAGCTATACTCGAGGCAATCAATCGCACTTGTTCATTTGCTTGTACTGATTTTTGATGAAGCGTGGGTTCATTCGTCAACGATTCACCAAGTGTGGAATAGAGTTATTATTTAAGTACAAGAACGGTAGTAATATGAGAAGTAGCATGATGCCTTTAACAAATTTAAGATTTGAGATTTTATCCAATATTTTAAACAGCCGTTTTCTAGCTGTCCTGTCTGATTGGTTTCGAAAGAATTTTGTGCTGTAAAGGATAGATTTATTCAGGACAACATTAATATAGTACACTTGACCATCGTGCACGTAGACAGTGAAACCACGCTGATCAATTTAAATCAGTCAAAGCATTCTGTAGAGTTAACCATCAATTTCCAGAGACTGTTCTTTCGGCATCCGGTTTTGGGCCGTACGTCTGCACCTGAATCCATTTTTGTTTTAATCTCCTGGTATACTAGTGTAAGTGAATATGGTTTGATCGCAGCCTTTCGTATCTTTTCAAGTTAAATACGAATCAAATTCTACGTGGAATTTCCTATTTGGTGTTTATAGCTAGGCTAGGTACTCTGTCTATGCTGACAAATTTCAGTTCGTTTGTCTTACAGAGCAGAGGCTGTCAAAGTCCACAAATGTTAACAGGGGCCAAGATAAACTGTAATAAATTCATTGGTTCAAGCTTGGGCACGTAGGAGGGTACTAATTTTACTGGCTATTCTTCGCAACAGAGAGGCAGGTCAATATAATCAATGTGTGGTTTGGTTCTTATACTCTTTTTGAAAAAAGATGTACGAGATAAGAGAGAAAACTGAGGTTGCAGTTTGTCTGTGCTCCCAAAGGAATCTTTTTCTTTATCGGGGAGGGTGATAATATATGCCGCGTACATCTACCCGATTCTGCTTTTCTGACATTACATACTTACACTTCTGTTTGATATAGTAATGCTTTTAGTTCGAGTGATCTGTTAACTCCATAATTCTGAAGGCACACTCTGTATGCCTAGCGTTGAAATTGGACAACATATGATTCGAATAGCATTCCTAGAACGAATGTATTAATAATCGGATTGTGAGGGGGCATTTTGGAAGAAAGACACCCGTAAGAACATCGGAATAAAAATGTGAATGTCAGATTGCTCTCAAGAACTTCTCACGGGCGCCGGATGATCTTTCCAATATCTATGTCTCTATGGAGTTATATCTCGTATTAGTAAGGGTGATCTGTTCAAGATGATTTGATAAGCGAGCATGGTCTTAATAAGCAAGAGGCTTTCTCAAAATGAGCGTCTGCGTTGAAATGCCTCACTAATGATGAGTGTGGTTTCGAAGAGCCTTCTGGGTTGGCAAATATCTTTTTTTTTTTCGGCGTTCATAGAAAATTCAGGAAACCACGTTTACTATGGTGAAGCGATGGAGAACTAGGATCACATCTTTCATTGCAGTGTCTAAGCTCAGTTGTGCAAATTTGTTGAAGTTTTCATGGTTTATATGCTGCGCGGAGGCCAGTTCTATGTGCAATATTGTGGTACTGCCGTTGATGAAGACTAACCACGATGTGTTCTCATGCATGTTACCCTTAATGAAAGTCATGATATGAATGACATTTCAAAAAAAAATTCGATGATACTGAGAATTTCACTTCTCAGTTGATCTTTTTTTAATTGTCTGCTTCAAGTCAATATTAAGAGGGATAGGTGAAACCCTTCTTCATCAGAATTTAATTTTTCTCGTGCGTCTGTGTCAAGTAAATGAGGCTTATTTAGAGTGATACTTGATGCCGGTTAGGCTTTTAACGGGATTGCACATTGGCCAGTCCAAAATTAAATTAGTTTAGGGATATTGTTTTTTAATAAATTGTTAACTTTGCCAGGGGCTGCAATCACATCTGCTTCACTTATCATTGTCCTTACATTTTAATTTAATTTACCCCCTCTCCGTTTGGTGTTCACAAATATCAGTTTTCTGGTGGATGCCGCTCGCCTATCCTCGGTGAATAAAAATTTTAAATAAGTTCCGATTTTTTAGAAGCTAACCAGTAACAATATTCATGCACATATTACTTCAAAAAAAATCAATACGGTTGAAATACAATGAGTTAATCTGCGTTTTCTCAACCCTTTTTTAAAGATCATATAATGGTAGGATCTTTCTTGATCCGAGGAAAATGCCAACATCCATTATGTCTATTTCGAAAATAGGATGTAGCTGTTCCAAAACTAAATATGTATATTTCAACATAAATTATATCAGTATTGAGGCCTTGTTTTATTTTATGTAACGGTCCCTGATTTGTTTTAAGTTACTCAGTGAGTGACACGATATCGTTTGTTAATACTGCTTTCAAGTTTACTGCATTAATCAAGATAGTGAATTTGGGTGCCTTATTGATGCTTGATAAGGCCTGTACAGTATCTATGGAGTGGCCATCATTATATATTTTATTAAGACCAAATTTATCATCAGTGCTACTTATACAGCCTCATTGAAAATATCCAATTCCCTGATATTTAGTCGATACATTCAAATTTGAGTTCAGAAAATTGCTCGAAAATTTCAAAATGGCTGACCAGTTAGTGTTAAGGTAAGACAGAATCAGGTGCAATAGAGTTCAATATTATTTTGATTTTTGGTGAATGCTTGAGGTTCACGATACCCTTAAGAATATAACGGATCCAACGATCGTGAGATCCCGTAGACGACTTGTGACTGAGGTTTTAAATTACTGAATAACTTGAAATGTTTTTAGTGAAACAGCGGGAGAAGCTGGCTCATATTGTGATGACGTCGTTTTGTTAGTTTCTTTTAATAACAAATGTATTTAACTAATGATGCTCTCGCAGAAACTAATTTGCTGATATTGTGACATTCTTCATGACGTTGAAGATCATGGCACTTGGCAACTAACCTTCCATTGTGGCTCTTAGAAAATTTTGTCTATTTGGCATCTATTTTAACCATTTTTAACCAATTCTTATTCACAAGTTAGTCAGATAAGAAACCTGCTGCTCATTGACTCTTTTGCGTTCAGTCTAGCCCGTAAGTGTCACATTCTTCAATCTCTTCTCTTTTCTTTTCTGTAGAAATAAAAAAAATATGAAAAGATTAATTTAAAATGTGCAAAACTGTTTGAAGACATGAACTTTTATATCTTGACGAAAATGTAAAGTCTGCGCCTCTGTTTAAAAATGCAGCGTAGTGATATTTGATAGTGTGTTAGGATTTGTTCGCAGATTTATAGAGATTCTGTAAGGTTTCCAAGGAGGTTGGAATTCATAGCAAATAATATCGATGAAATGACAATTGTGTAACTGCGAGTCTTTTTTTTTCGAGAATAATGTGTAATCTTCTGTAAAGTAGTTTTATTTGGCTAGGCAATATCTGAAGAGAGCAGGAATATGCTGTCTATTCCAAGTTGAAGACAATCTATATCATGTTATTTCAATTTAGGTATTCACTTTATAAGTCACGAGATTCAGAGTGTTGAAGTTGTTTAAGCTTTGAGAGGTGAATTTTAGAATAATTTTTAGGACTCCCTTTCTCGAAGACATGTGCAATAATGATGTTCTGTCTATGAGAATTAAAACTAGCAGAAACGTTTTACTCAGTTCAGTAACGCCAGATATACAGGAAGACAAAACATCTATACACATCAAATAATTGCAATCGTCACCTTCATTATCACCAATGAACTAAGCAATTGGTAAAGAAAGGAAATAAGATAGAGAAAATCTGCTCAGATAACGAATTTCGGGTAGTAAAGAGACTGTTCAGTAGATCGCCAACATTCTCTTAATTTGCACAACTGAAACTGGTGGCTGAAGATAATCAAAACCATTGACAGTTAGAGAATTATAACACAAATTCAATTTTTTGTCTCTCGACAAACATAAGAAACCAAATTGTCTTTACAATTCAATTTTTTGTCTCTCGACAAACATAAGAAACCAAATTGTCTTTACAAATAAAGAAAAACAATTAAGTAAATAAAATTAAAAATATGTTTTTTAAACTATTCTCTACCAAAATATCAAGGATGGTCCTCATCTTATTGGCACAAAACTGATATTAATAAAATGAAGAACATCGATTAAAATAATAACAATTTAGCCAGTTATATAGGAAATTAAAATTATATAGTTATTTTCATTTCTGAGTAAATTAGATGACGATGTATCCATCTTAAGATATATATATATATATATATATATATATATATATATATATATATATATATATATAAAATTATACATACATATATAATATTTATATATATTTATATATATATAAATTATAAATGCTTACAAATTATATTTTGTGTATATTTGTAGTTACATACAGACATATATATTTAAAGTATATTTTATACATATATACATAAAATATATGTATGAATTAAATATGTATAATAAAATTATGTAATTATCTAATTTTTGTTTTTGGTCATTATTAAATTAGACCAGAACACAGTTGTATTATAAAGTGCTCAATAAAATTATATAGTAGTACTTTTGAATATTTCATTTGTAAACCAGTTATATTACGCAATCCAAGTTTCTACTATATGGTGTCTTCACAAAATTTACAATAACTTATTGCAAACGCCTGAAGATGGTATAAATCTGTGTATAAATCTGTGTTACATAAAATAACGCGTTTACAAATTAAAATATAATAAAATTATAAATATATAAATTATATATTATACTTATAAATTATATCAGATATGCACATACATTTTATTATATATAAATTATATTATATAAATTTATATATATATATTTTAATCATTTCACCCCGAGCAAGGCAGAAATGCTACTGATGAGCGGGGGCTACATAACTGTAAAAAGATTAATTAGAAAAGCGTGAGGAGTACAAACTAGTTTGAAAGGAACAATAGAAAGCTGGGAATGCAGGTGCGATAACAGATAGATAGGTGGAGAGAAAGGGAAGGGTATACGGGGGTGGGGAGAGAGCTAGAGTCCAGTGGTTAATAGATGAGTATTGAGATTGCTTTTAAATTTCTTGAGGTTGTAGCCGTCAGGAAAGCAAGAATACGGGAGCGAATTCCACAGGTGGGAAGTCCGAGAGAAGAAGCTGCAGGAGTAGAATTGTCGTCTGCATTTGGCTAACCTGACTGTGAATGGGTGGGACCCATTTGCCAGTTTGGTTGCACGAGTAAACCCCTGTTGAGGAGGCACCAGTAACTTAAGTTCGTCCGAGCAGAAGCCATGAAAGTATTTGTAGAACAGACAAAGGGAGGCCACATTTCGACGGTGGGGACATGGCTGCATTCGAGCCGCCAGATCAGTACCTATCACATTACAGGCTCTCCTCTGGAGCCTGTCAAGAACACTGAAGAGAACGGCAGAGGGGGGGCTGATCATAAATGGCAGCTGTACTCCATGCACGGACGGATGGTTGACTTGTATATATGCAGGATGGATTCAGCCGGAAGAAACATCCTGGATCGACATAGTGACCCAACCTTCTTAGCCGTAGATTTAGCTATGGATTCGATATAGTGATTCCATTTGAAGTCTGAGGAGAGGGTAAGGCCGAGGAGGCGTAGTATATTACTCTCAGGGAGAATCGCTTGGTCCACGCTTATGGGAGGCAGGAGAGGTTGCCTGTGATGGTTGACAGACAACAGCTTGGTCTTAGACGCATTGAAGATGACAAGCCACTTCTTGCCCCAATTCACTACAGAGTGTAGATCCCGTTCAAAGTCAGCAGCGAGATTATGTCTATCCACCACGACAGGTTTCTTAATGGTGCGTGAATATATTGTGGTGTCATCTGCGTAGATGCCTACTTGAGACTTGATCTCATCTGGGATGTCGTTGATGAAAATAAGAAAGAGCGTAGGGCCGAGGATAGAGCCCTGTGGGACACCGGCATTCGTGCTGTAGGCTGAAGAGTCATGCCCATTCAAAACGACCTTCATTTTGCGGTTATTTAAAAAAGATTGGATTAGGTCAAGCAGGCGACCGGTAATACCGTAACTCCGTAGCTCGCATAGGAAGCCAGAGTGCGAAACCCTGTCAAAAGCCTTGGAGATGTCCAGAGCAACCGCGCGTGCCTCGTCAGACTCATCAAAGGCCTGGAGCATGTCCTCCGTTACGTTTGTTAGCAAGTTGGCCATGGATCTGGCAAAGCGGAAGCCATATTGCCTGTCAGAGAAGAGTTTGTGGGCAGAGAGAGAGAGAGAGAGAGAGAGAGAGAGAGAGAAAGAGAGAGGGAGACAGGGATACAGACACACAGACAAGCAGAACGAGATAAAAAAGAAGAGATATAGTTGGTGCGATGGATGAATTATCGTTTAAATGACTCAACAATGGACAAAAACTGAAATCTCATTTTAACAGATTTTATTAAAATTATGCAAACGATGGCTTGAAATACTAAAGAGTAAATTTATTAAAAAATTCACCGTTGACCTAACTACGGCCTCCAGACAACTTGAAAATTTCCTATAATTTTTTAGTTTGCTTAGTTCTAACAAAATATTGCCTTTAGCTTTTCTTTGGCATTAAAATAGTTTGGTTGTTCTCTCGCTCACTTACATAGTATTCATGTTGTTTCATTCTGAGAACTTAGTTGAACAAATGTAAGTGCTGATGTGATCGCAGAAATTGTTGGGCAGCCATACCTGGGTTCTCGGCCATGTGTGGCATTAAAATCAGTGCTACTCACAGGCATATCGTCTTCCAATAGCCATATGCTTGAACCAAATTAGCACTACCTCCTTGATGTAAATCTTTCTGACCCGATCATAATGAGCAGATGACAAAATAAAAAACAAAGAAAGTGCATAGTTGTAAATAATATTAAAAGTGACAGTGAGTGAGTGAGTGAGTGAGTGAGTGAGTGAGTGCGACAATTAAACGAAGTGATGTGACGATACAAGTATTACAATTAATCACCGTAGAGGAAAACTACATAATTTATTTACTCTGTTAGTTGATCATATTATCGCTGTTTCAAAACCATACAACTGAGAAGCTGTTTTCGACACACATACATATACTTACGTGGTCCTGGGCATGACGGCAAACTGCATCCGGCAGCAAGGCCTCTAATTGGGAGGTTGTGAGGAGCATGTAACCATCTCTTAATTGCTGTTGTTCCCAGGTCCACTCTGACCCAGAGTGCTAGCACCTGTTAAGATCCAAGCTATGGGTGAATAGTTAACCCCCAAACTGTGATCAAAACACTATGAAAGTATAAAAATACACTTTTATAGAAATATATACATAAAATAAACTTTTATAGAAAATATACATAAATTATTACCACATAAATTATTACCACAACACATTTTTGAAGGATAAAATTCTCAGCAAATTATTTTTTAGTAGAAAACTGGAACGTATTTTCAGTTTTCTAAAATAAAAAAGAATAAAAACAAACATAATTTCGTTAAAATCAAACTAAATGAACCTTCTCATTATAACCGAACATTAAAAAAAAACACACTTTAAAACCCCACTTTTTTAGTATAAAATAGCCCACAGTGTTTAATATATGGCGTTAAACAAAACTCAAACACAAACTCATATACTTACATATATATGCTGTCAATAACTCTATGCCCTTAGTTCTTGAACTATTCCATTTATAAAATAGATCAGTACAAAATGATCTCTAAGTATGTTAAGTTTAATATCTAGGCTGGCATATAAAAAAGGCTGTGCATATATGCTAACAATTGTAAATATTTACATTTTCAAAAGAAAAAGAAAACTTATCATTAATTGATGTTTTTTCCAAAAACTAGTAGTCACATATATACACTCTTGTACAAATTAATTGAAACAAAACAAATAATAGCCTCCTGAGATCATTTACACTTTCCCTGGTCACGTATACGTCGTCGCTTGCTGTTGTTTTTTCTCTTCCGACAGTATTTTTTTTAACATTTTGTACTGATGGATCCAGCTTCTTTCTTCGCTTTGATGGAACGACTGACAGTTTAACGGCTGACATAAAAAAATATCCGCGATCTCTCTGTAACGATTGTCAGTGTGGTCGTTCAGCTTTATGGTTTTCGTACGTTTCTTTGTAGTAAAGTTAATTGCAGAGAATGGCCGTAGGACAACGAATCGACAATTGAGACAATATTGTCCGAACCTGATAAAATTATGATGCAATCACAGATGACACAATATTTTTAAGACCAAACAAATTTCATCATACACCACGAAAATAGATTCTTATTACTGCAAACCATGCAAATGACCTAATCTGAGTAAAAAAAAAAAAACAAATTACAACCTGTCATTCCAGTGGGTCTAAAATTGACTCTATATTTAAAGAAAGGAAACTAAAGCAGTTGTCACAAACAGTTTGCACAAGGGAGCACTCGATTTCCAGTTAATAGTACTCATTATATTCAATCACTTTTTATAAGTGGTTCAATAGAAACATGCCATTATTAATATATCAAAAGCTTTATCATAAAATTTTAATCATTATGTGACATAATCAATTGCTTTTATTAATTTAAATATTTTATTATGGATTTCATGAACTTTTATAATAGTTGAAGTCAAAGCACATACATTTTTATAATAAAACCATTACATATACGTAAACTTATTTTTAAATATAAACATTTTATAATTTTAATTACAATTACCGGATTGGCAATAATAGGAAATTAATTTTTTTTTCATATCTTTTCGGTTGGCGAAAGAGTTTCGTCGACTACTTATCCAGAAATAAAAAAAAAATGTCTGATTTCTCTAAAAGACTTTTTATTTGATTTTAAAATTTACATTAAATTTTTTATCATATCAATATTTTCTTCTTTTATGTGCCTTGTCCCTTCAGGATTTAGGCGATTATGGCCTTTTACTTCTCCCTATCCCTGGTAGCTCTTAGCACGCCTTCTACTTTTACCACACCCGAACACCACTCTGCCATTCACTTGCTCAGTTCATTCAAATGTTATCGGCTACTTTCCTCTATCTCTGTTTCTTTCCATCTGTCCTGTGAGTAGCAGATTCTACAAGCATTCTTTCCTCATCAAATGTACCAGGCATTTCAGCTGTCTTTTTCTGATGCTCAGTATTGATTTTCTTTTTCGTTTCCATCGTATTCTAAAACCTCATCATTGCTCACATGCTCAATCTATGACATCCGCACCATCCTACAGTAGAACCGCATTTCAATTGCTTCAAGTGTTTCCTTCATTTTGATGATATTGTTTATCATTCATATTATCCAGCATGTTGATGAACAGACATTACATAGAAATGCAATACTGTCTTCTTTGTTTATCGCAAACTTTTCTTGTCTCTTAATACTCTGCTCATTTTCTGGAATGCGTCTTTAGCATTGCTAATTCGCCGTCGTATCTCAGTGTCATACTTTCAGTCTTACGTTGAAAGACTTTCCATATACTTAAATTATTGTATCCGCTTTAAGTTATTATACCCAAACTGTTCTTGGCATTTTAGACTCCTCTGTTTGTTGATAACTATACATTCGGTTTTCTTGTAGTATATCTGTATTCCTTTCTTTTGACTTTCTTCATATGGATTTTTAGGAGATCTTGTAGTTTTATTTTTCATGTTAGCTATCAGCACAGTATCATCTACCTATTTTATGTTCTTCAGATTGTGACGGCCGGTTGACGAATCATGAAATAACTTCTATGGTCTTCAGAATAGTATTTCTGTACAAGTTGAATAGCCCCTGTGAAAATACACATCCTTGTCTTACGTCACTTTCTATCTTTGTAAATCTGCTCATTCGTTTACTGACCGTAGGCAGGCGATTAGCTGCCAGTAGAGTTTCTTAATTACTCTGATGTCTTTAACAAATATATCGAGGTTATTTTGCATTTCTATTAATTCTTTGTGACGTACTTTGTCGATTGCCTAAGCATAGTCTACAAAATATTGGTAAAAATCGTTCTTTCCATTTTTATCACACTCTCTGATAGCATCCTAAGCATAAATATTGCATTCCTTGCTCCATTGTCCATGACAAAAGTACACTTTTCTTGTTCTATTTCCTGCCTGATTCTGCTTCGTGCTTTATTCATCAGGTTTCGGAAAATGAGTTTCGTTATGTGGTTCATTAAACTGATTGTTCGGTAGAGTTTTGATTCTATTGAGCCTGTCTTCTTAATCAAAGCTATGAAAATTGATTTGCTTTGGTCATCGGTTATTACACCACTGTAGTAGGTTTCATTTATTATTTCCGTAATTTTCTCTGTGCAGAAATTTTATAAGGCGCTCAAGATCTCTATTACAAATACATCTAGTCTAGCTGCTTTGTTTCTATTCAACTTGAATGTCGCAGCTTTCATTTCGGAGTGTGGTATTTCTGGTCAGTCGTAATCTTTGTTTACTATAGTTTGTTCTCTATTGTCGTAGAAAAGATCTTTTATATATTTATCCCATCGCTATAGTATTTTCGATTTCTCTAATATAATCGTTTCATGCTTTAACATATATTTTATGTTAATGTGATTGTAATATTTGTAAATGGAAGGTCAACCGCCGGACTGACATATCTGAGAACGTAACCGTTTATATTACCGTTAAACTTTTAGTTGCGAACGTGCAAGAAATTATTGCTTTTCTTCAATAAATTCTTTAATAAACAATATTTCTTTTATGTATTTTTACATGTAAATCAAAATATTTTTCATATCTATCTATCTATCTATCTATCTATCTATCTATCTATCTATCTATCTGACTGTCTCTCTTTCTCTCTCTCTCTCTCTCTCTATATATATATATATATATATATATATATATATATGACGGACTCTCCCGTCGATCTCGACGTATGAGGTTCCGACAACTCTGACTTCATCCATGCTTCAGCCTCTGATGACATCTAAGTCCAGCAAGGGACTTACAAATCAATCCACACAGAGTGCAAGTGTGCTGGTTATGGGATGCACTTGCAGGTACCAATACAGCCCGCTTGACTCTCTCTCGTTTCTGACTCATATGATTCAGACTGTCAGATTTGAAACGCTGAAGACCATCAAAACAACATGCCTTCCACTCCATTCGATCAGAGACTCTGCTCTCAAGAATGTTGTGAGGCAGATTGAGAGAAATCAAATTACTCCTGATCTTATCCTTGTACCTCAGTAAAGGCCGTCCAACATTTCTCCTACCGCTCTCCAATTGACTGTACATCATGATTTTTGGTATCCTTTCCTCGGTCATCCTCAATACGTGTCCAGTCCAACGTAGTTGGAACTGAATGAGGAATGGCTCTATTCCAGAAATATTACATTTTCTGAAGAGGTCAACGTTGGGCATCTTGTCTCGAATGCTAAGACCACAGATTGACCGCAAACAGTGTTTGTGAAATACATCCAGCTGACGGATGTGAAGTCTATGAGTCTATAAGTCTATATATATATATATATATATATATATATATATATATATATATATATATATATATATATACACCATTAATGCAATTTAATCTGATATTATCTATATTTCTTGTAATGATATTTTAGTTCTTACACGTGTTGTAGTAAGTTTCATCATTTTCAAATAGTGTCTATTTGTAATGACGCAAATTTTGTTTATATAATATATGTATTTCGTGAGATTTGTGATTGTTTTTGAGAGACCTCCTTTCAGAAAATCTTTAATTTTATGGTTAAAAAAATGATATATCTTGCCAACAAAGAAAACAATATTATATATATTTATACTGTTATTTACTTGTACATGTAGGAAGTATAATAGCTTTCAAAACATTCAAAAATTATTTACGCATGATTGAATTTAAAATCACAGTTCATCGATTTGTCATTTTGAACTGCTATCCATTACATCAATGAGTATATACATATAAAAATTATATAAATACCTCCAAAGATTCACTAAAAAATGAGCATTAATAATGTAAAAATCTCAAAAAATTAATAATACTATGACTTATCATAAAGTATGTTATTATAAAGAGGAAAGAGCAAATGTGTGATGTAAAAATATTTTTTGATCATTTTTGCAACATGCAAATTTGGGTTCGCAATATTGTTTCTCTGACGTCAAAAGGAAATGAGGAATTAGAACGAACAATCTGAAAGTCAATTTGAAGTGGAAATCACCTTAATTTGAAATATTCTAAAAAATCTGTTTATTAAATCTTTCAAGATTTACACACAAATTAATTCAAATATTTTTTAAACCACCCATTTTGTTAATTGTAAAATTATTTTTTATGCGTTACATGAGTTAATCAACCTAGTATTAATGACAGAGATGGTTTCATTTAATCACTATATCACCTGACGGCGGCGAATGAATACGGAATTTAAAAGTTTATAAATCATTTATTTATTTGTTTTAAATAGAAAAAATTATTGTAATAATTGAATATTATTTGAAGAAATATCTAAAACAATAGTCCATATTACATACTAACATATAAAAGAATTTAAAAGTAAATCGTATTAAATGGAGTTTTTATTTTAATACATTTCTCATTGGACCATTGAGAGAAGATTTTCTTTAAATGTATATACTGTTTGAATAAATATTGTGATGTTTCAATTCTGGACTGAGTTATTTTTCGAACTAATATACACATTGATGTTACTGAAAAGATTTTTCAAAATATTATAAAATTAATTAAATACTAATTTTACCTATACAGAAGCACACATGTGTCTACATATTAAATACGCTTGAGATGCATTATTTTTGCATATATTCATAATAAACATCTGGTGCTTTTTATTATACCTGCCATAAACAGTTAAACAAACATAAATGTTTCTTCTATATTTAAAATATTCAGCCATTGCTTTGGCACGTATCAAACAACGTAATCAAACCTTGATCACAAACAGTTTCTGTGGATTTTGAAAGATTTTTCATAATTTTTTTTAAATCATTCGTTTTATTTTTAAATAAATTCTGAAAAAGCTTAAAGTGAAACATGTTAGATTAAGGACGTTTTTTCCTATCTCGTCTTTAGTTATTCATATATATATATATATATGAGTTTCTCTGACTATCGCAAGAGCGTGAAACCCAGGGTTACAAACTGACATCTATCTATATGAATATGTCAGCTCTATCACTGATATTGATGGCTTTCAAATAAGTACCACACATATATAATATATAAATAATATAATATATATAAAAATTGCATATATATATATATATATATATATATATATATATATATATACACACACACACACACACACACATATATATATATATATATATAGAGAGAGAGAGAGATATTGTAATAGCTGTTACAATGGTTTATAAATTCATAGTATCACTACACAAAAATTTTCGCGTTTCGAAGCTAACCTTTCTTTAGGTGCTTCTCATCGGATGAGAAAATTGGAACGAAAATTATCTGGTGAAAAACGGTTTATTTGTGGTGTATATGCTTTTTAAGTGAAAGTGGGGTTGGGAGCTTATTTTGATTCTGTTGGCCATATTGTAGTCTTAGAGTTAGGGGTTGGGAGAGGTGGCTTAGTTCAGGACAGGTTTCCTATTAATCTTGTCTGAATGTAGTAGTAGTGGCGTCGTTGTTAATGATATGAGTGGTGTGTGATTTGGATGGTCTAGTCGATTCTTTTATGGTTCTTAAGCTGCTGCTATTTGGTTTAGAGGAGGATATGTGTAATTTAGTTTTGGGCAGGTCACTTTTTATTTTAATTTAGATTATTTTGTATTGGGATATATTAATTTTTTTTTTTGCAGTGTCGATAGTTTCTTTTATTTTTCTACCATTTACAGGTAGCTGGACTTATTGTTGGTATGATGTGGGGTTTATTGTCTTTTATTTCTACGTTTTTTGTTGTATTTATTAATAGGGTTGATTATGTGTATTTATTGCATTTTTTGGTGGGGTCGTGTGGGTGGGTTGCTTTTTTTGTTTATGTAAATTTTAACGAGAAATATTTGCGATGTTTACATAATACTGCTAATTCGTCTCTACGGTTTAATAGTTCGCTACTTTTGGGGTACTTTAGAATGTGTAGTTTTTCACTTAAACATAAAGGGTAGATGTCGTCAAGTGAGTTGCAAGATCTATTTTTTTCTAGGATTTTCCACTTTACTTTGGGTTTCTGTTTTGAATGCTTTAGCTTCCAAAATTAGGTAGAAAGGGATGTTTGGTTTCGGTATAAGTTGTTTTTGAATGAATTTAAGTGCATGTACCAGCGCTGCTTAAAAGTGTTCTTAGTTGATCCGATATACACTTTATTTATAGTTGGTATTTCAAGTGAAAATCTTATATATATGAAAGGAAAGAAACATCTTTTCTTGGCTTCATTTACATAGCATTACTCCTTGTTGAAAACTTAATATACAGATAATTTGAAAGTAATCTTCATGAAAAATATAATTATTATTTTATAAAACATATGTTTTACTGTATATATTCGCGTATTTATAAAATAATATTCCCCCCAAAATTAATTATGAATCAATTTTGAACAACATTGAAATGTTATTATATTAAAATCGAACTAGTCAGTTATTTTTAAAGTATTTGGCATTGACATACTGAAGTGTTATTTAGTGATTTGTCATAATAATTTAATCTTGCAACATTTTAAATTAAATGACTGCATCTCAGGTTGCTAAATGTAACTATAAGTTCTATGCTTACAGTTACTTTTGCTTAATTTTCCATCTAACTTTAATGTTAAAAAATGTAAATGAAACCGTTTCTTTCCCTGTTAATGTAACTGCTTCTTTTTAATCCTTTTGATTTTCTAATTCTTCCAGAAAATGGCTTACTGCATTTATTAGGGTGAACTTTCTTTAAAGAAATTCAACAAAAACAAAGTGAACACAAAATTCAAAATATATAATAGACTATGCTGAACGTGAAATTTATTGATCAATCTTCAGGTTGACCAGGAAAGGTGAATTCATATAATTATTCCAGAAGTTACTTAAGGATAAACTTTATTCAGAAACAAAGTGACTAATGATAATTACTGGCTTTAACGATTGATCTACGTAGTAGTTTGGATATGCTTTATTTGTTTCAGAGATTATATTCCATCATATATTTTAAATTTGTAACTCCACTGATATACCCGCCTTTTGCTTAAACTAATTTGATAACTTTATAATTCTAATTTCCCCAGAATAAATAAACTAAATAAATATTTAAGTAATATATATATTTTTATAATATTTATCCCATGCATTTAAATCTTGTATTGTGTGAATATGGTTTATCATGATATATAGAAGTTTCTGCGGCAAATAGAATTGAAAATGCTGTTTTATAAATATAAACGTATTTTTGGTCAATATAATTATAAAATATAATTGAAAACACAATTAAAGCGAAGTAAAAATTATTTGATGTTGAAAGATTTTCTATAAAGTCTATATAATTGCTCAATTTTTGTGAGTTATTGAAACATTTAATTTACTCTAACTCTGCGTACATTTGCATAGAGAAAGCTTGAAAATGATGTAGAGATGAGATCATATGTATAAAAACAACATATAGCTCTTTTAGAAATTTTAGAAGCACATTTTACTACTTGTATAAATAAATATATTTCAATAAAATGTATGTAAATACACATTCCTTTAGAAAATACAGTATAAATTTACTATTAGTTGTGAATATACTCGATTTCAGGTAAATAATTCTTTACATTCCAATTTTTAAATAATATAATCTATTTTCTAAATCTATTCAGATTTTTGACGTAAGTTTGGTGAACATTTAATATTATTTACGTCCAAACACTTAAAACTTTTATGATAATTACACCAAATATATACGTACGTACAATTATAGTTAATCAGAAACATTATATATTTTTATTATAAATACTAATTTGGGAATAATAAGCAATAAAAACATATATATTTTATCCTGTCTTTTCAGTAGACGATATTTTACCCAGGCAGTACTGAGATTTTTCGTTGCATTGAAGAAGTTTTCCAAGATCATTGTATTAATTAATAGATTAATTTTTAAAAAGAACTAATATGTCTGTTTTGTCAGAAAAGATAGCATCAGTTTGTATGTTGTGGAAAAATATGTAATTGGTCTGTAGTTACTTTTTAAAACATTTCTGCTCCCATTATTAATTAGACGGCATTTTAGTAAGATCATTGACTATTTCTTCATGTTCTTTATTATTATTATTATTATTATTATTATTATTATTATTATTATTATTACTTGGGACATTAAGATAAATAATAATAATAAGTAATATTTAAAAAAAACGAATTTTCCGTCCCACATCTATTCTTTCTCAACAATAATAAAAATAATTTTTGTCGGGTGCCCCTACTATTCTCCTCGGGCTTCTTGACAAAATACAGCGAAGAATCTGATTGATACCGACTTAGCTGACCACCTGCAGTCATTTTCTCACCGGCGTGACGTAGCTTCCCTGTGCCTCTTCTATAAATACTTTCATGGCTTCTGCTCTGATGAACTTAAATCACTGGTGCCCCCTAGGTGTGAGTTTGCACGAGATACTAGATTGGCAACTAGGTCCCACTCTTTTACAGTTAAACCGATGAAATGTAACCGCAATTTCTACTCCAAAAGCTTATTTTCTTGCACTTCCCGCCTGTGGAATTCTCTTCCGCATGCTTGCTTCCTCGACGGCTATAACCTCCAGGAGTTTAAATGTAAGGTCACACTAACCCTCCCATTCTCTCCAACTCTCCCCCTATGTACATCCTAACTCGTCTATTGCCCTGTGTAACCCCCTGCGCTATAGTGGCAGTGGAATGCCTTGCTTGGGGTGACATGATTTTAAAAAAATACTCTTTTGAAGGAAATGTTTTTCTTGGCTACATGTGTATCAATTCGATATTTTTATTCATGTTTAATATTAAACATTATACTTTTAGTAAACTGTTTATTCTTGTAATTAGGATTCTGTATTATTATACTTAGTTTCCATAGCTTTTACCCCAGTAAATTATGTAATGTCATTTTTTTCGCCACCTACCTTTCATGTTAAACGTGGGATTTCTGTGTATGTCTATCTCTGAATGCCTGCGTGAGAATATCTAAATTACTGATGAAATCTACTTTTCGCCATTTTTCATGAGTTGGTTCATATTTGGTTCTTTGTGGAAACTGTATTTATTGAGTATACCTAAATTTCTATTTAAACCTAGAATGTGGGAATTTTTTTTATATAAAACTATTCACGTCATTTTTTATGATTATGTTGTCAGCTAAATATAAATTTTAAATGTTAATATTAGTATTTTCGGGTTGGTTTTTATGTACTTCTAGAGTGAAATTGAATTTTTTCTCACATATTTTTTGTTGCTATTATCAAAATATATTTTCTTGCATTACAATTTGTTGCAGAATATTAAATATACTTTATTTGAACTGTCAGTGTTGAAGACGGCAGAATATTGTATATGTGTCGGGGGTATAATAGCAACATTGGCATTGTTTCCACATTTGGCATTATGATCTCTTGCACGTTATATTTCCTTTATGAATGTTTAATTTGGGAAGTTTTGTTGAAGGATCGATTGTAGATACTAGACGATATCGCCTGGCAATTTTAATAAACCCTCTATTAACTGTGGAATAATGTTCTATACAAGTGAAATTGACTGTGAATGTTGTATTTGAAATTAAAATAAATGATTATTCTAGAATTTACTTAACTTGTTTTGTTAAAGGAATATTTCTATTGAGTTTGTAAGCATGAGTAAATGGAGTTTTAATACTTCATGGAGGATAATTTGTATCGTGAAAAGGATATCTTTTTTTTTAATCGTTTTTCCCAAAGAAGGGCGGTGCCGCCACTGATGCGCAGTAAAATTTAGATAGGAGAAGATTAAAGAGAAAGACGAAACAGTTACAGGAGGCGTCAGAGAAAGGGCAAGAGAAGGATGGGAACAAAGGTGTGAATGTTGATGTGAAGATGTGTATTGACATTGCATTTAAATTCCTGGAGGTAGTAGCCGTCAGGAAAACAATATGTTTTTTCTACTTCTGTATAATCGTTTTACCAACTAAAATTATAGAAAGTTTTGCGAAACAGAAAGATACGCTCCATGTAGTTTCTTCAATACTGGTTTCATTTAATTTTATTTCTTTACTTCTCTTTCTTTTTATGCCCCTTTACCTACTTAATTTATAACAATGTTTATATATTTGCATATTATATCGCTTAATTTGTTTAATAATTTATTTTTCTTTGCTTTACTATAATTCGTCAATTATCGTTGTTGATTTTAATTGTATCCTTGCCAACATTCATTTGCGTTGATACAATGATGTCCAACTGGTTACTTTGGTTTTGACAGGATTAACTTAAGAAAGCATTTATCGTCTTATACCTGATTAAAATTAAGCGAGTTAAAGAAAATATACTCATTTTTATACATATATTTATATTTTCAAGCAAATCCACATTTTTTCGCACATTGTTTGCTCAACACGGAAAACACCCGGATGGCCATCGGCTTTGAAATATGAAGTAAATTATCTAATAGATATTCTACTTCTAAAAATAAATCGCTTCTTTCATTTTTAGGCTAAGACGTTGCTTCAACTGCTCAAATTTAAATAAGTACTTAGGATTCATTAAGTAACAGAAAAAAGCAGAAAACTTTCAACGTTTTTGCATAAACTGTGAAATTGTATTTAATATGTTTCTTACTTCTTTATACATATTTTCTATCACCAGATTTACATTTTTCTGCTCATTTGAACAGTTTATGCATTATTTCCTGCTTAGGATCAGGTTTCCGTGTTTTTTTTTATCTATTTTCACGCCATAATTATAAATTCTCCACCTAAACTATAAAAATATATTTCTAATCTATATTTTCTTTAAACCAATATGCGTTTCGTCCGATCCACACGCCTCCCAAGTAGTTTGAACAGAATTCGATGATATTTTATAGTTTTCTGTTTAGGGTTTGGTGTCAGATTGCTTCTAAAATATTTTCACTCTTTCACAATTTCAGAACAAATGTGAATGCACTAAATTATATAATATATTATTGTTGTTATTATGAGGTACAATGTATTAGTATATACAATATTTTATACAATATATTATTATTATTATTATTATTATTATTATTATTATTATTATTATATGACAATATAATATATTATTCTAATTATTTTATTTATTATATAAAATGTAATGAAAAACAAATATTTTCATAATATGTAATAATGATGATTATCATTATTCAATGCATATGAGTGTCACAATGAATATATCATTCTTTACGCATAGACATATATCTGCATCGCTGTGTATAAGTTGGTGTTTATCTATCCGAATATAATTGAAATTACACAAACAGTTATGTAGTAATTCTTTCAAGTAACATCAAATATAAGAATGTAAGAGTGTGTACAATTTACAATTATTTTTCATAATGAATTGATATATTTAATTAATATTATACTGGAGGATATTCCATCTCTCGTCCCAAATATCTATACAACTTACACATTTTAAAATTAATTACTTTTAATAAGTACCTACAGGTGGATTGAGAGTAACACGTTCCTTTCGCCGTAAAAGAGACTTTGAAGTAAATATCTATAGAGATATGTTTTAAATTGACATCAATAAATTGTCTCCGTTTCACAGTTATCATCCTCTTTTCAATCAAAAACTGATACATATTAATGTAGATATTAAGAATAATGAATTCATGTATATAGTAAAAAAATCTATTATGAACTCAGCAGATTAATAATAAAAATTGTTAACGCCCATTGACATAACATTTAAAAAACAAAAATCGGTAAGTACATATATATATATATATATATATATATATATATATATATATAGGTGTGTATGGAAGAGTGTATAAAAGAGTAAAAATGTATATTAATAAATATAGATATTTTATTATCTCTTATGCAGGACTCTGAGTTCATGCATTTTACAGCATTCATCGGATGCTTATCTCATCATAGTGGTATTTTTTTTATTTGCATTATGTTTCAGCGTTCCTTATTTTAAAGTTTATTATTGATATAAAATTGGATGAACTAATATCTTTTTTAATTTATAACATGTATAATCAAGTTCGGTTAATAGCAAAACCTAAAGATAGAATGTGTTACTAAAACGTAGTGAGAGAAAAAAAACAGTTTTAATTTTATTATAAATAAAATAAAATAAAAGCTCGTTACTGGTAAATCCAGTGTATAAAGACGGTAACCTTTCGGTCTATATTTATATATATACATATTTTTGGAAAAAAATAGCTTAAAATATACGGATAAATAATACGCATAGATTTACGCATGTATCTATATGCATATATTTATAGATTCATACCAAGTTATGGAATAATGATTGCCCAGTTTAAATTATATTTAGGTATTACTACTCGATTACATGTACAGATAAATAATTGATTATCAACCGATTAAGGTTAAATAAAAGTTAGATTTAATAGAGTAAAAATAATATAAATGTTAATAAGATAATTAATGTAATTCAATTAGATTTATTTAATTAGATTAATTTATTTACTTAGATAATTTACTTATTCTATTCAATCAAAAATTCATTTAAATAAAATAACTAATTCTATCAGATAATCAACCCAAGTAGGCAATATATTATATTATTTTAAAAAGACATTTAAATAAATTTATTTAATGGGTCGATTTAATAATTAATCTTTTTATATTTATTTTATAAATAAATTTTATATGATTAGAAAATTAATATAGCAAAATTAAAGTAAAAAAGAAATTAGTTTTATACTAAACAATAAACCGAAAATTCTAAAAACAGTACTATTTACACAATATATATATAAATAATAATGGATATAAATAAATAAACCGAATAGAAAATAACTAAAAAAGTACATAATATATAAATAAAGAAGAAATACTAAAAATATAATACTAAAAAGTACAATAAACATACAAAATATATATAAACAATCAAAAGTATACAAACATATAACTGAAAATTAACGTACATGCATACGAAATATCACCTAAACAAACAAAAAATACCTGTAAAAATAATATATACATATATACGTATAATACACATGAACATATATAGGAAACACTGTTAACGTATATACATAAAACAATAAATGTGAAAAAACATATGAAACATATGTTTGCAGACAAAGTATGGATACACAAAGTAGTAGAATATTTATAAAAACACATAAATGAATATATATATATATATATATATATATATATATATATATATATATATATATTTATGTGTTTTATATATATATATATAAATATTAATATATATAAACATTAATGCACGCATATATAAACTCATAAAATATAAATGCTTAATATATATATATAATAAAATACTTAATATATATATATATATATATATATATAATAAAATAAAAATAAACAAATATCATACGAACATGAAATCAATGCAAATGAAAATATATGAAAGTGAGCGGAAAAAATATACACACAAGAAAGATAATATAAATAATATAATATACTTACATAAAAACGTTACATATATATATATATATATATATATATATATATATATATATATATATACTTGTATAATTGTATATTACTTGTATTCAATTATATATATATATATATATATATATATATATATATATATATATATATAATTGAATACAAGTAACATGATCTAGAACAGAGACTTTACCCCTATATCAGTTAGGGATTGTTAAACTGGTCTAGAAGCCTTCATAGTACATAGAAATTTACCATAAACTACTCACAAGCACATTAATATGTATATACATATAACACTACATATTAACTCAATCACGTGTACTTACTTATATCCACATGCACATAGGTTCATACTTACACATATGTACGAACAAATGCACCTGTGTGTAAACCTACATATATGCACAAACAAATATCCATCCATGTTCTTATATAAATATTGTCTTCGGACAATTTCGGAAATGTATTTCATGAAGAATTAAATTTTCGACAACTTCAATTGCTTTCGTCTATTATACTTGAGCATTTCTCAAAGGAAAGCCGAGATTGCTAAGAAAGGTGACCTATATCAAACAAAATTTCCTTAAAAAAGTGCAGAAATTTATCTTAAGGTTCAGTCTTTCTGAATTCAACATCCATTTTTCACCTTCACTGAAGTTGTAAAAAGGTCCTTATAGTTAAGTTTGATAGAAAATACCAAAGAAAATGTTGACATATGATGTGTTCTAGAATTACACTTTTGAGAAACTGAAATAAGCTATGATTAATGCAAAGTAGAATATGTATATTCTAATTTCATAAACTTAGTTGGACTTAAACAGATACATAAAGCTTTAAATGCACAAAGGTAGAAATATAATTAAAATAGGTGAACATTCCGTGAAAAATATAGAGAAACATTAAATTGTTTTTTTCTAAGTAAGGTATGGACATATGGACGTCAATATTAACTTTTTTAACCAATCTTCCTTCATTGAAATGTAGAGGACATTATTATAGGTTCGATTTTGGTTTAGCATATATATATATATATATATATATATATATATATATATACATACACACACATATATATATATATAAGGGACAAATAAAATAATTACAACGTTCAAAACATTTATTTAAAACAATGCTAAATATAAAAAAACAGATGAATGAATATTTATTATATTAATTCAAATTTCCTGTGTTAACCTGTGAGGTATGTGACGAATTATTTCTTAAATCTGTATTTTTTCGTTTTTTTTTTCCTCACATTTTGGCGTTCATGCTTCATTTGGAAAAAAAATGTTTGGGATTTTTATTTATTTATTTATTCTGTCATGCGAAGCTATCCTGGACAAGGTATCAGCAGCCACGTGTTACCCCTCCCCGCTATGGTCTGTTGGGCCCGACGCTCTTCCTTATTTTCATCAACGACTTCGCAGATGAGATCAAGTCCCAAGTAGGCATCTGCGCAGATGACACTACAATATACTCCCGCACCAGTAAGAAACCTGTCGGGGCGGACAGACATAATCTCGCTGCTGACCTTGAACGTGATCTACACTCTGTGGTGAACTGGGGCAAGAAGTGGCTTGTCAACCTCTTCATCTAAGACCAAGTTGTTGTCTGTCAACCATTACAGGCAACCTCTCCTGCCTCCCATAAGCATGAAACAAGCGATTCTCCCGGAGAGTAATACACTACGCCTCCTCGGACTTACCCTGTCCTCAGACCTCAAATGGAACCACTATATTGAATCCATAGCAAAATCTACTGCTAATAATGTTGGGCCACTATGTCGATCCAGGATGTTTTTTCCACCTGAATCCATCCTGCATATATACAAGTCAACCATCCGTCCGTGCATGGAGTACTGCTGCCATTTATGGTCAGGTGCCCCTGCCGTTCTCCTCAGTGTTCTTGACAGGCTCCAAAGGAGAGTCTGTAATGTGATAGGTACTGATCTGGCGGCTCGACTGCAGCCACTTCCCCATCGTCGAAATGTGGCCTCCCTTTGTCTGTTCTATAAATACTTTCATGGCTTCTGCTCGGACGAACTTAAGTTACTGGTGCCTCCTCAACAGGGGTTTACTCGTGCAACCAAACTGGCAAATGGGTCCCACCCATTCACAGTCAGGTTAGCCAAATGCAGACGACAATTCTACTCCTGCAGCTTCTTCTCACGGACTTCCCGTCTGTGGAACTCGCTCCCGTATTCTTGCTTTCCTGACGGCTACAACCTCCAGAAATTTAAATGCAAAGTCAATACTCATCTTCTAACCAGTGGCTCTCTCCCCACCCCTGTATAACCTTCCCTTTCTCTCCACCTATGTATCTGTCATCGCACCTGCTTTCTCAGCTTTCTATTGTTCCTTTCTAACTAGTTTGTACTCCTTACTCTTTTCTAAGTAAACTTTTTACATTTATGTAGCCTCCTGCACATCGGTAGCGTTTCCGCCCTGCTCGGGGTGAAATGATTAAAAAAAAAATATCATGCTTTATAACATGTAGAACCTACAAGCTACCAAAAACGTGTACATTTTGTTTCGACATTGAAAAAACAATGTCTCATGAGACATTGTACTTTCGATGTAGAAAAAATGTCCACTTTTGTAGTAGCTTGTAGTTTGTACATGTTCTAAAGTATAATTTATAATTTATAATTTATAATATATATATATATATATATATATATATATATATATATCCTATTTATGTTATTCTCATTAATATTTAAAATATTCCTGGGAAAGGAGTTAACGTAAATAGTGTTATCCATTTACAGACCCAAATTACTAAAATTAACAAAATTACCAACATTTACAAAGTAGATAAAGCTAATAACACATTATTTGAGATAGACAGTGATACAGTCAATTTTGCCCATGATTTTAATATTGCAGATAGAATAAGAAGGATTTACACCAAGAAGGTATACCTTTCAATTAAGGATAATAATCACAATTTTCAAAATAAATTACAAGCTAGATTAATTAATCTCACAAAAATGATTTAGGATAAGTCTCTAACGAATTTTTAAAATTAATAATTGAGAGATTCCGATGCAAATAACAGCCCAAACTCTGGAAGGACTCTACTGATGCCATTAATTCTCTCAATAACATTAAAAATAAATGTAAATCCTAAAATTTGACAACGATATCCAAAAACCTCGTAAATAATTGTATTAACTTTGTTAAAAAGCACGCAGAAAACACATTAAGAAATTAAAATTATTCTTGCTGCTAGAAAATCAATTCAAACCCTCAATCATTATGTCCTTATTATAATTTCGATGTACCTATGAGGGAATAGAATTCGGCCCAGCTCGCTGATCTTGTAAGAACCTATGCATTAACATATCTTCAGTAATTTTTTAGATCGTAGGCTTTTTGGATGATATCGGGATGATGGCCTTATGTTCAGCCCTGATAGCAATGGACCTTTAATATATATAATTCATAAAAATCTCTAGAGCCCTTAAATTTATTGGCTTTAAATTTAAATCCTATTCTTATGTAAAAATAGTTAAAAAAATAGACATTACACTTAATCTAAATGACTGCTCCCACCAGCATTATGTCAAAGACAGTAACACCCCAGTTATATTAATATCTCTTTCAACCATTCAAAAATTATTATAAAGCAAATATCCAAATTTGTAAACATGAAGATTAACCGATTATCATCCAACCTCAGTTTTTTCAGTGAAAATAAGAATGTATACAACAAGGCCCTCCAGGTGTGAGGTTTCTAGAAAAAAATAGATATATGAAAAACCGATTAGTAAAACTGAATCATCTAATACTAAAAATAAACATAGGAAAATGAAAGTTATATGGTTTAGGCCACATTCTGTAGACTATCTGATAATAATATTAGAAATTTTTTTCCTAAACTATTTAGTAAATATTTCAACATCCCCAATACACTACACAAAATCTACAACACATTTACTCTCAAAATAAGCTAATCTTGCACCCACAATATGGACCATATTATAAATTCCCCAAATAATCAAATTTTTAAGAGCATAGGTGATGCCAATATAAAAAACTGGGATTTTAAATTCTTGTTATTGTAAATCCGCAAACAATTATTCGGCGAATGTCAAATGTGAATCTACTCATAAAATCTACGAATCCCAAATCTCCCCAGATAACTACTGGATAAATTACTAAACTTATATTGGTATTTTCGCTTGCAAATTTATAAAACGTTAATATACTCACAAACACTTCTTTTCTAACATCATTCTAAGATTTCAACCATTCCTTTTCCGAAGATTTTAGAAAATGAATTATGAGGAACTAAACCCCATAAAAAATTGGAAACCGATAGGTTCAGCCTGCACCACCAAAACCATTTATGATAGATGTAATTTATGCTTAGTTGAAAAAATTATATTAATAAAGTATCCTAAAAAAATCTACTTTTAAATATACGTAAAGAATTCATAAACAAATGCGGTCACAGATCATCACTTTAAAATTTTTAATTATATGAAAACACTCCTAAAACTAATCCAAAGTTAATCTAGGTCTGATAGAAGCTTTCTTACCCTCTTCCTCATTACAAGGATATTAATTAAAACAAATATTTAGATATAACTTTTTAACCCTTATATTTTTTGTGCGCATGATTTTAGATAGCAACAAAACACAAATTCTGCGTTTGTTTTCCGTTTCACCGAATTATTCCCCTGTCTAAAATTTACATTTTAATTTTTTCATTTATTTTTAGCGTATCACTGATACCAGTAATTTACTTATTGATATAATGAGATAACTTAAGAGAATCTATGACTTACATTACAATTATCTATATGTTTAAAACTTCCTGTATAAATATTTCTATAGTAGTCAAATTCCGTTCTAATTTCTGTATTCAAATATTTCTTTATAAATTTGTGTTCATATATATATATATATATATATATATATATATATATATATATATATATATTATTTATCAAAACCATCTTTTGAGACCCGCTCCAATGCCATATTTTTTCTGCATCTTTCTTTTTATTCCAGAAGTAAAATTTAAAGTAATCGTCACAATATGAAACTACCGTATTTTAAACAGAAACTTTTCTGTGAAAATTATTGACAGAGTAGAATATTAAATTATTTTAAGTTTTTCTGTATTTTCTTTTCCAAGTTTTTCTGTATTTTCTTTTTCCAATTTTTCTTTTCAAATTTTTCTTTCTTCCTTTTCTTTTTCTATTTTATGTATCTATCCCATTCTTCACTCTCTTCTTTAGTAGGCTTTTCCTTGGACGGCTGTCTGGCGTGATTTTTTCTTTTGTTCTTATTTATCCCTGCCAAATCTCTTTAAAATCTTACCCTGTCTAAACCGTTGTTATTCTTTTCCATTTTTTTCTATTTTTTCTTTCCCCAACTTACTTTCATGCAAGACGCTTAATTTGTCTTTCTTAACAGAGATATAACTTAAATGACATGTTCAATGATCGACTCTTGAATTCTTTTTGCCTTTTTTATTTTTTTTTCTTCTTCCGTAACCTCCGTATCAATGTCTATATGACAACCTTCTAATATAACCTAAACATTTTTGACACACATCTCATTATTCTTTCTTATTTTATCTTATTTTTCTTCTTTCATTTAAACTCTATTTTTTCTGGCAAATTAATTTTTTGCTTCATTTGCATAATCAATGATTTTGCCGCGGTAAAAAAGTTCTCGCTGAAATATTCATACGGTATATGTAATTTTCGGATATATATATATATATATATATATATATATATATATATATATTAGATTTTCATTGTGAAATCCACTTTCAAACTTCGAGTGTACCTCACATTGATAACCATAATTAAGTCCATTATGACCTGCTCTTTTCACATGTAGATTGCAAACTTTGAACAATTCCATATTATTCCCATATAATTTCCTTAAAAATTAATCCCAGCACTCAGTTTATTTATTGTGCCAAATAAGATTTAAAATTTGTAGAATATATTGCCAAATGGTGGTATGGAACCTTAGACTGACAATTAAGTATATGCATTTATATCTGGAAACATATTCCGGTATAATCTGAAATTAAAATCGTTGATGTTACATGATAAAATGATAAAAGAGATAATTAAACAATAACTTTAATGAATTACTTTACAATTATTACTTTAAATGTTGAAAATGGTATCGCAATAATTATTTTTTCTCGGAAATAACATTATAACAAGCCGCAACTCGCTTTTGTTCAAAATGTTTAAACTATTGCTTCTAAAGGAATATTTCAAAAATAGATTTAAAACTATTATTACTTTAGATGTTTAAATAATAATTCTTCCCAATGAAACAAATTACTAAATAACAAATTTTCGTGTTTATATTAGGTATTAGATTGAGAAAATCAGAAAAATATAATCTGTTAATTTACATTCATTTTTATCATCATTCTTCTTATTTTAATATTATTCTATACAAAATATTCAAACAATAATCAATACATTACGCACTTTTACATACGTATATTCATAAAGGTTTCTATGTAAGTAGAATAACATTTTAATAACAGCAATCCTCTACGAAAAAATTCAATAGGAACACTCTAAAAATTAGTTACTCTTGTACCCCAAATGCAGACAACATTATAATTTCTCATAATAGGCAAATTCTAAAGAATTTATGTAATACTGACACTGGGTCCGGAATTTTAAATGAATGCAATTGTAGCTCCGTGGATGTCTGCCCGGTAGAGGGCAAATGTAAATCCACCCAGGTAATTTATGAAGCCCACATTTCACCATCCAACAACAAGAAAAATTACCGGACTTATATTGGTATGTCTGCGAGGCCATTTAAGCAAAGATATTGCAATCACAGGTATTCTTTTTTTAACCCAGGTCTGAAATACCAGACAACCCTTTCACGGAGATTCTGGAAAATACAGGAAGACGGGCTGGACTCTGTAATTAGTTGGAGATTGATAGGTTCAGCCCGAATTTTGAGGAATTTTCGTGATAGGTGCGATCTGTGTCTGCATGAAAAAATACTAATATTAAAGTATTCAAACCAGCACTTACTCAAAATTTTCGAAAGTAATTCATTAGTAAGTGCCGCCATAGGGCGAAATTTGTGAACATTTCAAATTTAAATTCTAAATTCAGTTTTTAGGAGAGAAAATATGAATTAAATAGTTTTTTATTAATTGATTAATTAATTAAATTTTTTAAATAGTAAATTTGAACACCTCTACCTTCCTCTTCCTTTCTCTATTAATATCTACCTGTTATGAATTAAGAACACTTATACTAACTTAACCCTCATTTTTTTCTGCTAGTATGTATATATATCTTTTTAGCAGCACCTAAAAAAAGGAATTTTTTTAAAACATATTTTAAAAAAGTTACATTTTTTAATAATTTTTTAAAATAAATTTTATTAACTTTATTTTTAATTTAAATCTAGGTTTATAATTAATTTATTAATTTAATTAAATTTGAATAAATCAAATATAAGCCTTTTTCCACCCCAAATAACATTTTTTCTGAAAACCTTTTTTCTAATACTTTAACCTATTTATAAACGCTAGTTTTGTTAACACATCTCTAGCGTCTCTATGAAAAAGAATTTTTTCTTTTTTTCTTTTTTTTCTTTTTTGCTTTTCCTTCCTCTCTTTCAATTTTGTCTAGCTCACTTCTCAGTCAAACACCACTTACTATTTCTTCCATTACCCCTTCCTCTTTGTAAAGCTAGAGAAAGACAAAATTTTAAACTTTTCACTTACAACTCAATCTAAAAGTAATATTGTCCAAAATCTAAAAAGAGACATTGATTGCTATGTAGTTTTTATGAAGTAAATATTTATACTTCCGCCGGTAAATTCTTAATTTTTCCAAATTTATTTCATTTTGAAATTTGATAGTTGCCGATGAGATGTGAAATCTCTTTTAGGGATTTCATGTTGAAATGATCATTCAACGGTTTTGAACTTGGAAATTTATTTTATTTTTTATATATATATATATATATATATATATATATATATATATATATATATATTGGTTATCGTATTTAATATCAGTCTAGGTACTTATATATACAAACATCAATGATCTGAATTGGCGTAAATTATTTTATTTTGTGATTTTAGACAACAGACATATTTTTCAACATAATTTGCATGTTTTGTGTATATTAATTACAATATTGAACATAATATTGGTAAGATTTTAGCAGTTTCTATTTTCCCTCGCAGATTAAGTGAGTTACTTTTTTAGGTTATGATAATTCTTCAAATCGGCCAGGCGAGTTCGAATTCCAGTTGAATTCCTTGTATTCACTTACGCACCATTATGTATTAATCCGCCTCTTCCTAATTATGGGTTAAATAGCAGGATAGATTGGGTTATATAACCTTGTCTGGCAACCAGTCTCTCGCAGAAAGTCTACTCTGGGATAATCTTTTCCCCAGTCAGTCATTTCACTCTCGAGACCTGATCGCCCAAGCGTGTATCATGTACGGCATTTAACTGAATGTCGTCGAAAGAAAAAACTATTTTCAATTAATATAAATTTCAGGTTTTCTAATTATTTTCTCTTTTTTTAAATTATTTTTTCAGAAAATATATTGCATATTCCACGGATAAATCATAATTCGATCAATATCTTAAGTTTTCTTAAAAAACATTTATAAACAGAAAATATATTTTTCGCGTAGACGATTATATTATTATTATATCTTTTTAAACTGGAAATCGGAATATCATGAGTGAAAAACAGGTTTTAAACTAATAAAATAAATACAAATACACAAATTCCGGAATGGAAATGAAAACAGTAACAATTAAAGCAATATATGCTTTATATTGGCTCTTTTTTAAAATGAAAATAACAGATCACTATAGGATTGTCTGTAATAATTAATATCCGAAAACAAAAGGGAAGATGAGAAATTGTAGATTATTTTTTGTCAAACACTCACATTTTCGAAGAACATGTATGTTCGCTTTGTCTTCTTCAGTTTCATAATGGACGATAGACAATAAATAAATAAATAAATAAAAACAATGCAGTAGATGTAATAATGTCTTGGGACAAGCGGGTAAAATAGGACAAATTAATTGGACCAACTCATCACCGATTAATTTATGATTATTTAGTTTGTTTGTTCATTCTATCAGTGTATTATAGCTGTGCACACACACACACACACGCACACACACACAAACATACACACGCAAACACACACACGTCTATATATATATATATATATATATATATATATATATATATATAAATGTGTGTGTGTTTGTGTAAACATATGTATATATACATGCTTGCATAGATATATAGTTGCGTGTATTACGTGCCATCGACGCACGAAAATATGCACACACACACACACACACACACACACACACACACACACACACACACACACACACACATATATATATATATATACACACACACACACGATTACATATGTGTACGTTTATACACATCCACTCAGGTCACCTATATACATTGGAATTTTTCTCTCATACTTGTAAATATATAGATGCGCAGACTTTTTCTCAGACATATGGATAATTATACACATATAGATGCTAATCTCTAGATAACCTTGTATACATACATACATACATACATACATACATACATACACACGCATATATACACGCTCATGTGTCCCCAGTATATCACTGAGTGATATTTGAATAAACACTCCGTTTCTTTAATAAAGTGTAGTTTTCTCTAGATCTGTATTCTTACAGAAATCTTATTAAAGAAAAGCTGCACATTATCTAAGTTTTGTAGGTGAGAATATATAAATATATTTTTAATGAATGACCAAAAATAAAAAAACTATAGAAATCGACTAAAAAATAACGTTTACTGGACAAATTCTGTCGGATAAATAAATAAAAAAATTCATCACATTTCTCGAATTGGCAGATGTGAATGTTTCCAGAATCTTTGAAAAAAATTGCACTTGAATGCATTATTCGGTTTTACTGGATAGGCGAAATAAAACATGACCCACTTTGCCTAAAATCCATTGGATCTAATCAAAATTCTTTTCTTGCGAAGAGGATATAAGTTTCAATCTTGTTGGAGCGCGCCCCTTTTATTTAATGTCTCTTGAAAATTCAGGCCGCTAAGCAAAATGAAGTAAATATATTGTTTTAGAAATAAACCGAGCGTCTGCTCAAATACTGGAATATACTAAAACTTATCTATCTATCTATCTATCTATCTATCTATCTATCTATCTATCTATCTATCTATCTATCTATCTATCTATCTATCCTACAAAAGCCAAAACTATGACCCCTTAGATATGATAAACCTTAATAGTACTAACAGCACTCTTACATTAAATTGTATGTATTTAAAACACCAAAAACTGTGATCTAATATAAAATTTAAACTTTTATAGAAAAAAATGATTTCCTAAATTCAAAATTAAGGTTAAACATACAAAATTAGAATAATTATAAAAACTGTGTTTAAATACAAAAATATTCTTTAGTTGTACAAAAAACATTAAAGATATGTCCCATCACATCCCTTAGCACGCATGACACTTTCCTACTCTCCTCCTTTAATAAACCCAAAGAATAAAGTCTAATCATGAGCCCATAAAACCTACATCCCATCTTCTAATACTAAATTTGTCTACAAAATTCCCAAAACTTTCATTAATCAGCTATATTCAGTACCCACCCCACTTTCTTAAAATTCTAAAGGACAATTTCCAAGACTTATTTCCTTATCGCTAACCCTCACCAACATCCCACACACAACTCACCAAATATAAAAAAGTGGCTTTCCATTCCTTTCCACACAACCTGATGGGACATTGTAATTTCAATGTCGAAAAAAATGTACAATTTGTAGTGGATATAAAAAATGTGTACATATTCTAGAATATAATTTCACATTTCACCGGCAACTTTTTTTCAAAAAATAAATTAATAAATAAATTAAATAAATAAATAAATAAAATAAATTTCAGATTTCATCAGCAAATTATACTCAAAAAAATAAATACATAAATTTTATTTTATATTATAATAGCTCGGTAATTTAAATATTAATTACACTGAGTCCCCCACCTGGATCATTTTTTAATATTAAAATATTAATATTAATTAGAATCGGGTTTTTGGGATTTACCTTCCTGTTTTTCCTTTCGGATTAAAGTTTTTTTATAAAATATATATATATATATATATATATATATATATATATATATATATGTGTGTGTGTGTGTGTGTGTGTGTGTGTGTGTGTGTGGACGCACGCACGCACGTCTTTGCGTTGTCTACTTCCCATATTTAAGGTGACTTCTGAAATATTTATTATACATATTACATTTATGAAAATGATTGCTAAAAATTACATTTTAAAAATGACATGATCATATAACTTAAAAAATTATTATCATATATATTTATGTATATTTCAAATTGAATTGATTTTGTGCAGTACAAAGCAGGTAGCATATATTTATGGGAAAATGTTGTAGTTTCATTTGTTGTGTATATTAGATGTTTGCAGAAAAAAGCTATAGCAAATATACGTATAAATTTATAAATATTTTACACACTCACACATACTCACACACACGCACATTCACACACACACACATACATAAATACACAAGTTAATATATATAACACTTTCTCTGTTATAAAAGTTTCACTCAAAACAGGGTACTGTATTGAAAAATGTCCGCATATTCTATATATGTGAGCGCTTTTGCCTATTCAGTTAGACATTATCAAATATATATATATATATATATATATTATTTATTTATATCAAATTGAATGAGTTGATCCTCTATATTTCTTTTTTCTTTTTTAAACACAATCAGCACTTCAGCATATCGCGACCGTTTTCAGTGTTGATCTTTTTGTGACGATGAAGTTATCTTTCCAAATTTTTTATAGTATACAACCGGCCGTGTTTGGGAAAATAGCACGTTCCCATCTCTATAGTTAAACATATATAAAAATCTGCATATTCAGTAGAAATATTTTAAAAACCACCTTTGATATTGGCTAAAAGGATAGTTTAATGCGCTTGAACATATAGAACATTCAAACAGTTATTTATACTCTTTATCTGAAAAAAAATGAAAACGCTCATCTGAACAAAAAAAATGAATAACAACCTTAAAAACAATAAATACTCAGTTTATTAATGAAACTCGTATACATATTTCTGGAAAGGAAAATCCTGTATAGGTATTGATATATTAAGTTTATAAACAGATTAATTAAAAATCAGAGATGACGAGTTAAGTACAAGTTATCTTTGGAGATAGCAATCCTAAAAGTCCTTTATCTTCAAAACATTTTATTAATACAGTAAGCTAATACTGAGGCAACTTTAGCTAAAATGTCCTTTACGATTGCTACACATACATTTTCTGTTTCTTGTCTGTTGATGTAATGCCATTTGTTGAGAAACATTTTAATAAATTAGTTTTATCCAATCTTGCTAAAACCACGAAAGAAAAACTTATCATTTACTGAAAAGTGTATACATTGTTGGTCTCTGTATGTTTGTCTGTATGTATGTTGCATTATATATATATATATATATATATATATATATATATATATATAGTAAAAATATTATTAAAATTGAAATCTACACGAGTGCTATCTATAATATTTAGATCTTTTCATTTGTATACTTATACTGACTTGTGATTCAAATAATATATATTAACTATACTTAAAAACTTGCATATGCATAAAAAGAAGGTAGTTTTAGCCATATTTTATTTTAGATATAAATAGTCATCGTTCTGAGATTTATTAGCCTTTCCTCCGTATTTTATACCTATCTATCTATCTATCTATCTATCTATCTATATAGCTTTGCAACTAAATTGCTATTATAAATTTTATATTCATTGCCTTATATATATTATCCATTTCACACAGGAGATTACGAAAATTAAAATTAAAATTAGAATGTAATATATCATTTTTGCGAACTTTGCTTTCTGTACATATGGTTACGTAAATTTGTACACAATGTTTTTGACAAATTTGTTGATAAGATTATAAAATTAGTTTCCTTACCGAAATGAAATATGGTTTTCCTTTTTTTCTCTTTCTCTCTCTCTCTTTCTCTCTCTTTCTCTAACTTGTGACCCTGTACATGTCTTTCTTGGATCAGCTTCACTGGATCATTGTTTGAAATTAATGCATGTAAATCTTCTTTCTGTGTATTTTTTTTAATGTGATCAAATCAGTTTCAAATATATTAATGCAAGAAACTTAGAAAAACTTACAAGATTATGATAGCAAATTAATTGTGTCAAATCTGGAACTTAAATGATTTAACGTGTAATATAGGATAAAAATAAAACTTCTGTAAGAATGAAAAGACTTTGCAGCTCATTATAAACAAATGACGCACAATATACATACATATATATGTATATGTATGTGTGTTCGAAGATTTATGTGTCATTTTCCTTTTGTGTGAACAATCCAGCATGCTCGCAATTATATTCAGGAAATGCAATTCTCTACACGAAAAAGAACGACAGCTGATAAATAATGAATTTGAGGTTACACAAAGTTTTGTGCAATTGTAAACAAAAAAAACTTTATTGTAAAAACGTTTGTTTGCGCGATGTCATTTGAAATAGAGGAGAAAGAGAAAGTGAAGTTTGATGTGTGTGTCAAGTCATAGCTGGTGGAAATAAGAAGAAAGGCGAGAAACCTGTTGGCAGGCAAGCGGTTAGGAAATTAATGGCGCTGCGGATGCTAAGTGCAGATGACATAAAAGATGCTACGGTATAAACATAAAGATGGGTATAGAGCAGCTACGATGATAATACTACTACTACTAATAATAATAATAATAATAATAATAATAATAATAATAATAATAATAATAGAAGAAGACGAAAAATAATAATGATGAGAAGAAGAAGAAGAAGAAGAAGAAGAAGAAGAAGAAGAAGAAGAAGAAGAAGAAGAAGAAGAAGAAAATGGAGAAGAATAGATTTTAGTAAATGATAATCCTGGGTGATGAACATGTAACTAAAGGAAAAAAAAAGAGAACATGTAGAAATCCACTATAGTCGTTAGTTTTTAATGCAATACTTATCGAATTATCATTATCTCATAATTTTAAGCATTATGTGCTAAAATTAAGAAGGAAGCTCATATTTTATACTTTATTATAATATATTAACTGCAAAAATAAAATATTATATAATTTTTTGCTTACATTTATCGATATAGGATGTTACTAAGAATGATTATCACTACAGATAAAAATATTCCTATTTCAAGGCATATGAATACACGCATCTATGCATCAATGGACACGTGTTAAGGGGTAAAATCTGAAAATGTGTCGGGTAATAATAAAAACCATAATAAAGTTATTCGGGCATTAGATAAGTTGTAATTAGAAATGGATTAATATATATATATATATATACTGACAAATTCTTTATAAGCAGCTAAAACAATGAATAGCCCAAACTGAATTTCATACAGGAGTTAGGAAATTACTGCAGCAGGGATTACTCGTAAGTATTACTAATGTTAATTTTCAACATTTATTGATTGATCTGTCAGTGCTCCGATCATTTAAAATATATATAATCTTTCTATTAGAAAATAAATCTCTTGAGAACATAAGTTTTTCAAATCGACTAACTTAGCTATCTCCATTAATTTTATGCTGCTTAACATTAGAATTGAATTTTTAAAAATAAAAAAAATATCTAGAAACTCTTATTTTAGTTTTAATTGAAATACAAATGTTTAAGATTACTATTTCCGATGAGCAAAATACTCTGGTGTATATTAAACAGAAATTATATTTATTGGAGTCTAAAATTTCAGGATTTGTTTTTAATTTTTTAAATTGTTCGGACATTTGTGAGCGTCCGACACATATAAAAAAAGTATTTCTTGGTTTTCAAAATCTTACAAAAGGAAAAAATATATATGTGACACATTATTAAAAAAAAAAATTCATGTTAAATTAAATCTTATTTACAAAATTATTACTTAATAGCAAAAAAAAAAAAATTAGATCGAAACTATTTCTTAAAGACAGTTTGTTGATCTTTCTGACCTTTTTCCAGTATATTCGACATGTGATGACAACCAGACAGATGCGAGATAAGATAATGACAATCACAAGAGACATAATTGTACATTTTGTCCTGTAAGGGGAATAAGCCGTTAAAAATATGACCTTTTAATATACACATAAAAATTACTTTAAATACACAAAAAAATAAAAAATAATTTAAAAATACGAATGAAGGATGATCTGTGTTAAAATGTTCAGCTTTGATTGGTAAATATAGTTCTCACTTAATACATTAATAACATAATGGCCACCCTATTCGAGGTATTTCAAAATATTTTTGAAACTTTATGAATTATTATAATTAAGAAGATGTAAACAATTCTTTCAAAATGTCATTATTAATAGAAAAATATATATTCAAACCACAAGGCCCTTAATATATATTAATTATTAAAACAAATAAAACCTTATCAAATTCAATAAAGTCTTAGTTTTATTACTTTTTTATTTTACTTTTTGGAGCAGATTTTCGGAAATAAAGGCAAAAGGTTTGAATAAAAAATAGATGATTTTCATTCTCCAATGACTCCTGTCTTTAACAAATAAAACTAAATTTTCCAACAAAAATTAATTTCTTAAAATTTCATGAATTTACGTGGAGGAATTTGCGTAAAAGATGTAAATACATTTATCTAGATATTTTAAAAAATAATAATTCGGAAAATAATTTCATTTATCTGTGAATAACTGTTGAAAGTTTCATTTACATCCACAATTATTTGATTTCTGTAAGAATTTCCAAATTAATACGTTTTTACCAAAAAACAACTGTGTTATGTAACATTACATTACCTATTATAAACTCTCGTAACGATTTGGTTCTCCGCAAAAACAAAAGGAATATCAAAACGAGATATTTTACAAAAATTTCAAACGTATTAGAAAGGATTTTAAAAATACTTAAAAATAATTCAAAAGTACTTGGTGCCTTCTTCTTAATAATAATTTCTAAGGTACCTGTGGTTTTGAATATTTATTGATTACACATGATGAATTTTCAGAATATTTTATGTGTAAATGAAAATAAAAAAAGGATTGTGATATCATTTTAAAATCTGATATAAAAATATAATTAAAGTGCGGTATAGAAGTTCCAGTTAAAATATATCACCAATCACTGTAAAGGATTGAGAAAATAAATATGTTAATTTATTCTGTGATTTTTGATAATTAACACATCAATTTTTGTAGTCTGGTCATATTTCTTTTCTATTTGCATTTCATATACCAGTAAAATATTCTATTTCGAGATGATTTTATTATTTAAGACAGTTACTTCTTTTAAAAGAAAATGCATTGGATATTGTGTCATCTTACATCACAAAAATCTATATATGCAAGAATAAATTCCTATAAATAAAATCTCCTTTTAGAAATTCAGGTAAATTTACATAATACATCAAATCTATATATGTATCTGGAATATAAATTGTTTTAATTTCTTGTGAAAACAAATGAATTGTGAGCGTATATCGGACAAAAATTTATAGATGTGAATGAAAGGACGAAAAAATTGAAATTGGTTCTATCTAGTTTTAGTATTCCTTTACATGTTTCTTAGCTTAGAAAAATTGAAATGATACAATATTTAGTTTCGAATTTACTGATGTGCATAATTAATTCAGGAAACAGTTAATAAGAATAGAGATTTGTTCATGCATGTGATAAATTATCAGAGTTCGAGTATAAAAATGCATTAAGTGTTTCCACCAAAAAATTACGAGCTAAGAACATAAGAAAATATAGCTTATGAAGATAATATATTTGAAAGGCAAACATAAACGTCATTTTCATACATTTTAGGTCCAAAGTAATTTGCACTTCAATGTAGGTGTTTAGATCTATGGAGTTTAAGAGCCATTCAATAAATATTCAAAAGCGATGAATACATATTTGGGGGAATTTCGTCATTTGTCGAAACCGCAAATTTAACCAGTATATCTCCACCCACAATTGCAAGAATTAGAAACGTCCACTCACTGTTACCATGACAGATTGCTCTTGTTCACAAAGGATATTTGTTGTTTCCTTGTATAGTGACTGAGAGAAGCTGGTACAGAATGATTCTTTCAGGTTTTCTTCACTCAAGGACAACATTTGTTGAAATACTATTCATTAACGTAAAATAAATAATGTGTAAATAATTGTAACAAATAATTCAAAATAACATCAAACGACAAATCCAAAACAAATTGTAAGTATATAGAGATGCTTCTATATACAAATATATGTACTTCAATCATATGATATTTTATATATGGCCATATTTATCTTCAATTTTTTTTTTTATTTTCAGAAGAAACTACAACAAATGAAAATCGAGCTTAACCTCACGCACGCAGACTTACGAATATATATTTGGACATATGTACTGTCAGATTTAATACTCTAGTTCTCTCTCACTCTCTTTCACTCTCTCTCTCTCTCTCTATATATATATATAGAGAGAGAGAGTGTGTGTGTGTGTGTGTGTTTGAGAGAGAAATAGAAAGAAAGAGAGAGTATATGTAATCAAAAAGAGAAATCAACTAATCATAAATTAAAAAAAACAAGAATAACCAACCAAATCACAAACAAGTCCACGCGCAAAAAATCTCACTATATTCAATATGAATAAAGGACCTAACAGTAAATAGCCCCGACGAGTGAGAGTAGCATTAGAGTGTTTTTTGATGTAGGCATAAACCTGCTCCTTTAAAGAAAAAATCTTTGTACTTTATATATAGAGAATAATCAAAAGATTATTAACCTATACAATGAAAATAAATTTTACGATAAAACACAAAACATAAATATCCTTGTAACTGTGATAACAGATCCAACTGCCCCGTTCATGTCAAATGCAATTCCGATAAAGCAATATATGTAGCTACCAGAAGAAGTCCTAAACAGAAAAAAAGATATACAGAGGGTTATTTGCAAGAAGTTAGAAACTAAGTTTCTACAATCACCGATATTCTTTTCCAACGCCTCCTTGAAATATTAAACTGTCCAATCAAAGCACTATTAGAAACTAAAAGACGAAAGCTTCAGTCCATACATTAAATAGAGGATCAGCGAACATGCAGAAACTCGCAACATCATCAGGAACAGTTGCAATCTATGTTTTTTTCTTTTTTAATCATTTCACCCAGAGCAAGGCAGTAATGCCACTGATGTGCAGGGGGCTACATAACTGTGAAGAGATTAGAAAAGAGAAAATCGGAAACCACATCCTAAACAGGAAAAAAGGGATGAGCCTCTTCACCTGTTCAATAGATGTGGGTGGAGTGTGAACCGGGCGATAGTTTAGTCTATCTACTCCAATTGAAAAAAAACAAGTGAGAAGATTAGAAAAGAGAAAACCGGAAACCACATCCTAAACAGGAAACAAGGGATGAGCCTCTTCACCTGTTCAATAGATATGGGTGGAGTGTGAACGGGGCGATAGTTTAGTCTATCTACTCCACTTGGAGGAAAAATATAATAAACAAGTATATAAATATCCCAGTGAACAACTGAACTAGAATAATGAACTCATCTTCAAATGCAGACATAAAAATGGATTTCAAATTCATACTAAAATGGAACTTATACTTAAAACATTTATTCGGTCAAGGACTGACATAGGAATTTACTAAAATTCATAATAGTCAAACTGCTAATATTTAATTTTAATTTGGTTAAAGTTATATATATATAGAGATATGGAGATAGAAATTATAAGTTATATAGATCGTAATACACAAACTGAACCCAGTTTAGTCAATTTAGGAATACTATAAATAGAAATAAATATATACAGTCTTGGAGTGACATAGTATGTCCGGGTACCAGATTCTAGCTGAGTAGAGCTCAGAGCATCTGCAACTACAACGGTGATTCCAGATCCAAATCCAACTAAACAACCCTCACCTTACAACTACCTTCTCTGTAGTTCACCTATAAGTAGGATTATATATTATATGTACACTCAGTTGAGTCCATTGTTATTTACAAAGGGGTGATCCCAATATATATATATATATATATATATATATATATATGATGGATTCTCCCGTCGCGTTCAACGTATGAGGGTCCAACCTTTTTCCAGCAAGACAACCACACAGAGATTTGTTTATAGTGGTGAAGGCATTGTGTAGTACCATCCACACTTCTTGGAACTGCTGATAACAAACAATTGGTGCAGATGACTGCCACAAATCGCACGAACAGCAGACCTCAATTATTTAACCCATAATTGGAGGGAACGACGGATTAATACCTTTCCCAAGGGTACCAGTGCGCAAGTGAATGCAGCGTGCTCGACTGAAATTGGAACTCGGCTCACCGATTTCCCCCTCCAAGCCGACATCCACCGCACCCCAACGCACATCCGTGAATGCTAACAGCACCTGGTATTCCCAAGTGGTCACCCACCTAAGTACTGACCAGGCTCAACGTTGCTTATCCAACGTGACATGACCGTTATATATATATATATATATATATATATATATATATATATATATATATATATATATAGGAATAATAATTATTTATGTAAATTGTAAATAGTAGGTTATCTGGTATTACAGCCCTGTTGTTGATTTATTTTATTTTTCTGTAATTTCCTCTATGTCAAAATCTAATTTTCTAAGGCGGTTAGCATCTCTATTACAATGCCATCTGTTCCAACTTCTTTGTTCTTATTCATTTTGGCTATTGCAACTTTCAATTCCTCAGCATCTTTGTTTACTATCGGTTGCTCTCACTTGTCGTGGAATACATCTTTTATATATTCTTTTAATCGCTGGAATATTTTCTCCTTCTCTAATATGATCATTCCATCCTTGGATTTTAAGGAAGAATGGCTCAGCAACAGATATTTTGAATTCGTGAGACTAATAAATGAGAAATTATATGACCTACAAAACCGTAATAAATCTAACAATCGATTAATACTACTAATCTTAACAGAAGCAATAGGAGACATATTTTACTTGTTATCCAGCTTATTAACTATAATTATCAAAATACAATTACTGAACTTTCCATTCTTTCCTGAAACATTAGTGTAAATAATTAGTATAATACTATTATTGGTAATATTGTTGTATTAATTTAAACAGAAATATCATCAAAATATCAACAAGTTTAAGGAAAATATGTAGGTAAGCATTAAAAACAATGAAAGTAAGGCTGCTGAAGAATTAAAAATATGAGTTAACTTTGATAAAAATAAATAAAATATTGTAGAATATCTACTTGTAAAAAGATTACGAAAAAACCTAGAAACAATTTTTGTATTACGATTATTGGAGTAGGTAGACGTAGACGACGCTAGGTGAGCATGTAATAGGACTTCGTAAGTAACAGATACAAATACATGCAGTGGAGAAGAAAAGTGGTTAACATGATTGGGTGATATTAAATAATGACGTGAAATGTGTTCTGAGATGCTGCGAAACATCAGAGAGTATCCGGTTAGTTAACCTATGAACGAAGTCATTTAACTTAGGGATTTTCTTTGTATACGCAACGACAGCTAAAGGCAAGTTAGAGAAAATAATTTGTACAACTGTCCCGACAACACCAAGACCCAATGTAAATCACAAGAAATCACTGTGAACAAGAGCGAGCTGAATATCAAGATAAGAAGGAGTAAATGAAATAGTCGGTAACTTCGAGCTAAGATCTCAAAATAACAGCGGCAAAATGTGTCCAGTGGTGCACAGCAAAAGTAATTATCAACCACTGTTCGCAAAAGCAGCCAAGACGCCTGTGAATACAGAGCAGCACGGAAGGACACAAAAGACCCAGATTGATAATGTAACTTCCAAAAATGGTGTTCAGAAACAGACATGAATAAAAAAAAAAAGAAAAAAACGCCAAAAATGATACGTTAGTAAGATTCGGAGAGCCATGATCGCCTTTACTGAAGAGAAACAATTCATAGAATAATTTATCTAGAAGCAATACTTGTTGTCACCTAGTCTCAAGAAAGATCTCCAGATATAACACCATGAAAACAGCATAAATACTGAGATTTCTTGCCTATTGTTTAAGTGTTAAAATAGTACGCGGTTCTTGAACTCGTTACTATGTATACCGAAGAGCGAAAAGCCATGAAAGAAGAAGAGCTGGCAGATGCTTTTTTTATTTTTTTCACGACGTTGACAATGAACGCAACGAACAAGAAGAGGCAGAAGAATAGGTAAGCAAGAAACAAATAGTAAGAAAGTTTGATTAATGTGTAGAAAACAGGCTAAGATTCTTTTAATAAATAAGGACAAAAACATTTACAAAAAAAAAAAAAAGAAATGAGAAGAACATCGACGTTAGTGTAAGACAGGAGACAATGGAAAGGAATGAAATGAGATTGAATGGGGAAGATTTCGAAGAATATTTTCCCAAAGAAAACGGAACAAGAAGAAAGAAAAATGAAAGCGGGCGCGCTTGTGCATACTCACGCTTACACAACGAAACACATCCCGATATATATATATATATATATATATGTATAGTCGACGCAGAGTCTCTTGATTGAAAGGATAATCTTAGAACCAAAAAATATCTTTCTGCATCCCCAAGGTTCTAAAATGATAAAAAAAACATAGAGAGAATAAATATAATGCAATTCGCAATTGTCGAGAAAAAAACTAAGTAACTATTTTTATGAAAAGAATGAACTTACATAAATACACACTCTTGCACACACACGCACGAACACGTATGCTGATAGATGTACACACACACACACACAAGCACACACACACACACACACACACACACACACACACACACACACACACACACCGTAGTTTTTATATCGTGAAAAAGAAAACAAGTCGAACACTAGACGAATGTAAGATGGGAAATATTTTAATGTTAAGGGAAAAACGTTGAGATTTAAAAAGCTGAAACCGGAAGCAATGTAGTCTTTTTTTTTTTTTTAAAGAAAATAGCACTGTGCGAAGCGAAAGTAGAACAAGGATGGATGTATAAAAATACATGAGTTGTCATCACATGGTATTTTATATGGAAGAAAATATCATCGAAGGTCAAATTAAATACTTAATATTGTAGTGGCTAAAAATAGTGGTGTTTTACAGGAAAGAAGAAATTAAGGAAATCAATTAAGGAAATTGAATCATTCGATCAAAAATTTAAGTTCTAAGAAAGATACTTAGAATTTACTAAAAGTGAAAAAAATAGAGAGCGCAAACGAAATATATGGATGAAAATCACAAGCATTTTCCGCGAATAATTATTTAAAACATTAATGTAATTTAAGAATTGAATATAATTCAGGAACTGATGTCAGAAAATGATGAATATTGTGAAAATTGTTAAAGAAAGGAAGATGCAAAAATGAATAAGAATGAATAAAGAAATTTATAATTTACATCATCGTTTTATTATTGTTAAAACTTAAAACATAAATGTAAAGGAAATGAATAAATTAATGGAAAATAAATAAAGAAATTTCACAATAACTTGAAAAAAAAACACAATAACCAAAACAAAACTAAGAAAAATACTTAAAAATACTAAATATAAACGGAAATAAATGACTGAATAACATTTATCGGGATGAAAAGCGTGTTCTATGTTGGCTGCACGAATCAATAAGAGGATCACCTCAAACATATTTTTCGGTTTTTGATTCTGCATGCGTTATCGTCGCTGACATCTATCGGAAGATTTAAGGGGTGCCGCTTTTGAATTACTTGGCGCCGGATGGTCTCTAGTACAAAATGAAAGATCTTTACTGAGCATGCGCAGAAAAACAGTGATTTTATTTTTTTTTTTTTGTAATTACAAGGCAAACTTTTAAATCATTTAAGCATTTGTTTGTTGCTTCGTGAATTCTGATAATGAAGCAAATGAGAGACAAAGGCTTCGGCCTAATTTTCTTTTCTTATATACGTCTGATTTGGTGTTTATTTATTTATACTTATTTACATTTTTCGAACCATTTTTTATAGCTTTACTCTCTCAGAAATTTTGCAGCAGATGAAAGATAAATAATTTTTGAAAAAAATTTTATGAAATTAGAAAAATAGTAATATCATGATTAAATGATTTTCAGTCTAGTACAGGATACTAAGTATTTTGTAAATAAAGATTGTATTTTATTTAATGAGCAACTTCATAGTTCTATTAACTATTCAATGTCTTTGATGTAATAAATAATATTTCGTAAATCCAACCTTTTCGCCTCAGCACGGAACAAGTGTAAAAAAGTACTGAACGAAGCCAAGAGGGCGTTTGCTACCAGAATTAGGCAACGCATAGCATCCTCTAAGTTTGGCTCCAAAGATTACTGGCGTCTCTGCAAAAGCGTGCTCAGCAGGAACAAGACTTCAATACCCCCACTAATCAATGAATTTGAAGTTCTCACCTCCCCAGCCGACAAGGATGAATGCTTTGCCCGTAAATTCTCAACCAATTCGACACTGGACTCGTTAGGAATACCTACACCAGACTTCCCACCCAGAACTTAGGCTCAACTAAATAACGTCCACATTTCACCCTCGCTGGTCGCCAAGATAATTGCGCAACTTGACCCACACAAAGCGAGCGGCGGTGACGGGATCCCAGTCATAGTACTGAAGAAATGTGCCCCAGAACTCTCCTCTGTCCTCTCTAAACTCTATAACCTCTGCCTATCTGCTTCCTGCTTTCCTGCCTGTTGGAAGTCCTCCTGCGTAGTACCTATATTTAAGAATTCTGGCGAACCCTCAGACCCCGCCAATTACCGTCATATTAGTCTCCTTCCAATCTTTGGCAAAGTTTTCGAAGCCATTATCAACGCCGAGGTGATTCGGCACCTTATGACCAACGGGCTTCTCTCTGACAAACAGTATAGGTTTCGCTTCACCAGGTCTACTGCTGATATGCTAACGACCATTACCGAGTACATATACCAGGCACTCGACAAGAATGGTGAAGCCCTGAACCGTTGCCTTGGATATCTCCAAAGCATTCGACATTTACTAGAAATCCTAATTTCTAACAATATACACAATTAAACTGTCATTTTAGTACAAAATCTTAATTTTTAGGTTAAAAAATTAATTCAAGATCCTTTACACTATTTAATTGATATGCAAATTAACATTTTCCCAAATAATCGTTGTGCTAAATGTTTGCGCAAGTAACTGAGATCGTTTTTCGAAGAGGTTTTAACAATTTAGTCAATTCCCAGTGACCTGGACGAGTTCTAGAGTTTTATTTGGCAATCAGCCGAGAACTTTTGTCTCGATAAAAACACCCATACTTATTTGCTGTGAATAGGTTATTACGAGTCGATAAGTTCGTCTCTAGACCAGTCAGTACTGAACCTGTATATAGGGTAATCTCTACTCCTGTTCTGGATAGGGTTTACTAGTCTTTTTCCTTCATCTTTGAACATACTGATAAAAGTATACTGTTGGCAGTTATCGGGTCACTTCATCCCCACTTGTCGTAAGAAACCCGAACTGTTGTAACGCTTACAGAGGCTGCTTTCCTCATCAGTTGCAGTTATTTGCAGAGAATCGTTGCACATAGAGAGGTGTCCCTGCACATATTTTCTGTGGATAAGTTCGAGGCGACATTATGAATAAGGAATCTTCTGTCTAGTCTGTATTGTCAAAGCCGATAAACAGAGATAAGCATTGAAGCTTTTTCTCCCATGAGAAAATAATCTTTTTTTTGTTCTCCCTATTGATTCTGACGTACTCTTATAGTCTGTAATTCATTGCATCTTAGTAAATTTAATGTTTTACTTAAGGTAAAATGATAAAAAAGATGTAAATAAAAATATCACGAGTAGAATAAGTTAAGGATTTGATTAACGAATACATATTTCACAACTGACTTTGGGTAACATTATGTTCTATGTTGATTCTTCAAATTATAAATTCATACTTACACCAATTGCAAAGTTGCTTAAGATTTAATAAAATTTGAAGAATTTGCTTACAAACGTGTTTGTAAAAACAAACTTGTAATTCTTAAGTAATTTACATTTCCATCGACTGCAAAATGTGACAAACTAAGTGTAGTTCAGTATATAAAATGCATTCTTAATCGCCAACAAATAGTTGTAACAAAATTGTCATACTAAAACATGCCAAAATAAAAACTATGATCTGGAATTACTGGGAAAGCCGTGATGTCACCGAACCCGAATCACTATAAAAATATAGTATTTGATATTACAAATCCTACACATTTTAGATAATTTGGCGTATAGATATGTGATGAAAATATAAGTATAGGAGAAAAAGTAATTGAATAGAATTTTGTCCAAGCCAGTATCTTCGTTTCACACCACAAATTGCTACCAAAGCAATATGTTAACATCTATATACGTGTCATTTTCTTCAAATATCTCGTCAGACCTAGAATTGCCTAAGGATGCCAGCCATGGCAACAAAACAGAAATATATATACTGTCAACTGGATTCAGCCACTCTCAATGATCATGGTGAAGAAAAATGATTTAAGCTAGTAAATCCCGAGGAAAGGTCATTGAACATTGAGAACTGGTAGTACACAGTTGCAAAGAAATGTAATAGATAACGGAAACCACATAATTTTAAGAATTAAAGTCTGCATCAAAGGGAATATCACTTGTAAAAAAAATAATGAAGATTTGAAAGGTCATACATTTCTAATCGCTTCAAGAAATTTCTGAAGAATTAATGCGGAATGCATTCTCATAAGGAAATTATTAATATTACTATTAGCATTACAACTGCCAAAATTTTACGGATACATGATTGTGTAAGTTAGCCTTGATATTAAAATGGAAGCGTTTTATTAAAGAAAAGAATATTACTCTTAATGAAAATTTAACATTTGCTGATGAATCTTAGCTGCAAAAAATAAATTTAGTGATCACCAGTTTTTACATATGATAAATATTACATTATATATGTTTTATAGTGATGTTCACTCTGAACAATTACTAAGAGCAACTCAATGTAGAGGGTTGCTGATTAAGAAGCACGACTTATGTGGATATGTGTGAAAAATAATGTTTAACCTTAGTTTGGAAGAGGTTAAATTTGTAGTGATTTGTCAGAAAAAATTTTAGAAATTCATCACGGTGATTCGCTAAAATATGTGTGGCAAAACGGGTGTTAGCTTTGAAGGTTAGAACTGAGATACTAAGGTTTTTAGTTCGTCTAAACACTCATCAAGAATATAGCGAGAGAACAGTGAGAGTTTCCAATGTCTCGTCCGTGAGAAATGGGTGGCAGGGCGGAAAATAATTTCTTACTTGCACGGATAGGGAAACGCTTCTAGATGCAATCGAGAGTGAAAAACGAAGACTGGGATTCTCCTCCTAATATATAGCAGCAGTATTACATTTTCGACCGTTCTGACTGTTGTAGATGCCAAGGATATCATCAGATTTTTTTTTAATCATATCACCCCGAGCAAGGCGGTAAAGCCACTGATGTGCAGGAGTGCTACGTAAGAGTGAAAAGATTGGAAAAGAGAAGGCCAGAAACCACATCCTAAACAGGAAACAATGGATGAGCCTCTTCACCCGTTCAATAGACGTGGGTGGAGTGTGAACCGGGCGATAGTGTAGTCTATCTACTATAATTGAAGAAAAAAGGGGGAAAGAATGGAAAAGTGTAAAGATTGGAAAAGAGAAAGCCGGAAACCACATCCTAAACAGGAAACAAGGAATGAGCCTCTTCACACGTTCAATAGACATGGGTGGAGTGTGAACCGGGCGATAGTTTAGTCTATCTACTCCAATTATGTCCATCAGTTGCGAAAGCGTACAGGGAAACAAATATCTTTCCATCATATTTGCTGATCAATGTATACACAAAATCTACTTGCTCTGGTGGTCTTGGGCATGACGGTAAACTGCATCCGGCAACAAAGCCTCTGATTGAGAGGTTATGAGAATCATGGAGTCACCTCTGAATTGCTGTTGTTTCCAGGTACTCCCTGACCCGGAGTGGTAGCACCTGTGAGGGTCCCAGTCAATCCTCTTCATCTGGGGTTAAAACACTATGGAAGTATAAAAATACACTTTTTTGAAAACTTCATCAAAATAGATTTTTATAGAAAGACATATTTTGATAGAAAAATTTTACCAAAATACATTTTTGAAGAAAAATTTATTACCATAACACATTTTTGAAAGGAAAAACTTTCTCAGCAAAACAGTTTTGAATACAAAAGTAGAAGACATTTTCAGTTTAAAATAAAAATACAATAAAAACAAAAAAAAATCATTAAAATCTGACTAAACCAACCTTCTCACTATAACCGAACATTAAAAAATACCTTAGGACCTCACCTTTTGGGCATTAAATAACTCACAGAGGTTGATGTGCCATTAAGCAAAACTCAAAACTCAAAAGCTTGTTCTGGGTTCGAAAAGTTATGGTGTAAATGCACTAGTTTGATTTTTTAAGCATAGAATATGACTAGTGAGAGATTTTAATGGTATGTCATAGAAGAGATTAGCTGTGTTCGAGGCTTTGGGAGAGGAACAAGTTCAGCTGCATCATCACAATAAATACTCACATAATTTTATAAACTTAGTCATATTAGGCGAGATTGGAAACCGCCGTGTAACTTCGTGGCAGAATTAGCAATAATTAAAAAAAAATTCAGTAATATAAAAACAAAGTAATTTCGTTAAGCATTCTAAATATCCATATTTATGTCACTTTTCCTGTTTACGACATCTCCTAAACATAGAAGAGGAGTAGAAGATAGCATAGCACGATTCCATAAAGTGTGGGAAGACTGTATTAAACAGTATTCAACATGCTTGCATTTAATTAAATTCGATTATGTAACATTCACTAGATCCGTTACGTTATGGTGAACTTTTCGATTTACAATATAAGCGCAGAAAAAATATTGCCTAAAAAATTAAATTCTTTATTACAGTCGGGAACAAGTGACAACAAGCCTCACCATCTTGTTGCTTCGCAAGCAGTGTTTTTTTTTAATAAGACAATGTACTAAATGCTGATTGGTCAGCATAAATCACATCATTTCTTTGAATCACTTTTCCTAGAATTTAAGCAATTCGCGCCCAAATCATCCCACGCAATTGCCGTGTGGCCATACAATATAAAATAGAAAACACACCTAAAATCCAACAATCTGGAAATGGACCCTAGCGGAAAATAAACTAAACGTAGAGTCGACAGCACGTCTAAATCCATCATTTCTAAAAATTACCTACTTCGAAGAAATTCGCCAAATCCTTAGTGAGACTAATTTTTGAGCGAACAAAATTCAACTCGAGAATTTTCAGTTTCTTAAATGTCCATCAACCAAGAAACAAATTCTCAATTTTAAACAAGTAAAACTCAACCAACAAAAATATACGATTTAATATTCTCATTATTGCCTCAATTTCAACCCTTCATCTAAATATATTCAAACATCATTCGTCTTTACTGAAAGAGAATTTTATCCGCAGATAACACATACTTCCCAGTAAAAAGCTAAAAAATAATTTTGAACACGAACAACAACATCACCACCGACCTCAATTATGTACAATATTTTTTCAAATAACATTCAAAGCATAATTTATTGTCATATTTTTGAATTAATACACTTAAGAAATTCATTTTGAAGACCTTTATTAATTTTAACAAACATTCTGCACAACATTTGAGCTCTTAAATTTAATTTGATCTAACATCGGAACTGATTTCATATTTCATGAATGTTAATTATCACTTTCAATATTCACCTTTTCACATCTGTATTCCTTTTTATATAAATTATTATTTATCGGTTAAATGATCAAGTATTTTTCATTCAATTTTCCATATTTATGCAGTCTTTCTTTTTTAGATTAATATTCTTTCATGCAGAACACTTCAACACTTTGCCTTCTGATAATGTAAACAAAAAATAAAACCCCAACATCTCCCAAACAGTTGTAAGAACTTCATGTAATTAAATCCCATATCTTTTTCAAATAAGTACAAATTGCTTGTGAATTTGACATTATCTAACGCGGTGATGCTTTCGCTTCTTCCGCGGGGATGCTTTTCTTTGGTTGGTTTAAAACAACGGAGAGAGAAATTGACATTGGTGATATTATTAATGTTTTATTACGTCACGCGATGTGAGCTTAGGAAAAAAATATTTTAGTACCATCAAGTGATTCTAAAATCACGGGAGCATAGAGTTTGATTATTCTGGGAAAATAATAATTTCTCGCCTTTCATGATTGTAAATTTCGAACCTTTTTCGTATTCATAAATTTCTCTTAGATTTGAAATTTATTCTGCTAATCTGAAAACGCGTAGACAAAACAAGTGTCAGAGTGATTTGATAAGTTCATCCAGATGTCAAGGCAGCTGTGTAGCCCAACAGTCCGAAGTGACCTGAGCTGGATTCGGTTCGATGAGAGTTGGAATGACCTCATTGATCGAGCTAAGACATCCGTAAATGTAAGCGACGGAGACCGATTTTCATTGGGCGAAGACTGTGAGCCGGACGAATCCCTACAGAGGATCGAAATTGGTTATAAAAATAGATGCTCGACACGAAAAGTACAGGTGGGAAGTAGTTAATGTGGAAGAAGAAGAAGAAAAAGAAGAAGAAGAAGAAGAAGTATGTGGAAGAAGAAGACGAAGAAGAATGTGGAAGAAGAAGAAGAGTCTGTGGAAGTTTTTCGAGTTGGGTGACAGTTTTTGAGTTAGAGCTGCTATCATTCGAAATGTAGCGGCTGGAGGGAAAATGGCCCAGCCAGGGAGCCATGACCCACGGCTGGTCGCCCACCATGGAACTTATGGCTAAAGAGTTAATTTCGAATGAAGCCTGCCGCAAATTGACACAAAGAAGTTAATTTGGAATAATGCGTCATCGACATGAAACCCGAAAGAATGTTATTGTTATTTTTTTTATCACTGGAAAATCGAAAATTCTGAATCTTCGTTCGTACAACCTCGGCAAACTACGTTAAACTCCGTTAAACTCCGATAAGTACCCAAAAGAACTTTGCTATATTAGAAGTTACATAGGAAAATTCACAATCCTGATTATAGAGAATTAATGAAAAGACTTTTAATGAAATACAAGAGACTTTGGCGAATATTTGAAGAGATCTGTTTATTTCAACGCTAACGAAACTTAGACATTTTACTTGAAGATTAGAAGCTTTGATGCTTTTGGCGAACTTTCTCTCTCCGTTGTAAAAATAATTTTCGACGATTGTATATCATTTTCGACAACAGTATTCTCGGGAAAAGACAGACATTGTTTTTTCTTTATATAACGACATTCTACGTGGCTCTCCAGGCGTGTTCGACGTCGTTCATTTATTTTATTAATTTTTTTTTTTTTTTTGGTGCCGTGTTTATTTTTTTCAACCCACAAGTGTACACTAGTGTCCGGACTGGCTAAAAGGGACGACGATTGAAATTGCACGACGAGACTTCTGGGATCTAATCACAACGTGGGACAGTGCTCCGTTGTTGCAAAAGACATCCTGTAACCCAGCTTTTGTGGCGACATCATCGGACGGGATTGTCCCGACCAGCGACTGCGACCAGACCAACAGTACGACCGGGTGGCAGTGTCACGACCGTCAGCGAGAACGAGCGTCACATAAGGGCTATCGTGTCCTGTGCGATATCACAACTAACTGGTTGCCGCCGGGCGAATTGAGGGCCAACCGCACTGCAGTATCACAGTGAATAATTATGATTCACACAAATTGTTAAGTTTCTGATATCTTTATATACTGAAAATAATTTCGACATCCATTAATATATGACAGTCTACGAAAACAAAAATACTTTATTTTACAATCATTGAGACACATACAAATGTCATCATTCGGATTCTGATGAACAGATCACGCTGTAGAATCGACCCAAAGATAGGACAAGAAATGTGTGATTTTTTAAAGATACTGGAAAAACGAATGCGATATTTATGCTCAGAATGCTCTCCGAACAAGAAATATAAATGCAGAAGAAGGTTTATCTGTGCTATATAGACTACACAGGGGCGTACGATAGAGATGTTTGACAACCTCGATACTTATGGAAAAGTCGTAAAGACAGCCAGGAATCTATATTGGCAGCTAACCACTTGTATACGGATAGAAAGTGAACTCCGCATGAATACAAAAATAGAAATGGGCGTAAGACAAGGATGTTTTTTCTCACCGGATTTTTAAATATCTATACAGCAAAGCTACTATGAGATATAACAAAAAGCCTTGCTGAGATTCTTCATTGGCGACCACAATCAGAACAATATAAGATACGTTGATGACATGGTGCTGATAGCAGACAAGGAAAGGAAAATGCAGGACATTTTACAGAAGGTAGCAAAAAAAAGTAAGAAGAAAGGACTGAACATAAACTTCAAGAAAACTGAATATATGGTCATCAACAAAAAAGAAGACTAATATGCCACCAACAGTTCGGAGAAACTAAAATAAAACAAGTAAAACATTTAAATACCTGGGAAGTGTTCTGACAGATGATGGCAAGGGGGACATGAAGATCCAAAAACGCATTGGTTTAGACAAAGCCACGTTTCAGAAACTAATTAACGTATTGAAAGTTACAATAATCTAATCAGAAACATAGAAAAGAGTGCTGAATTGCTATGTGATATATCCTTCTGTATGGGAGTAAATGTTGGACGATCACATTAAGGATGAAATAGAGCCTTGGTGTGGCAGAAATGTGGTTTTACAGATTGATACTGAAGATACAATGGATGGAGAACGTGTTCAATGATTAAGTGTTGGAAAGGATGCAAACGAGAAGAAAACCCGTATTTAATGTCAGGAAGAGACAAATGAGGTTCCTGAGATAAGTAATCAAAAAGAAGGAGCTGGCGAATTTAATACTCAAATGTCAGATAGAAGGAAGCAGAGGCAGGGAAAAGAAGCGGGAGATATACTTGATAGGTTGGAGCTAATAGATAGAGAAACATGGTTAAGAAAAGATACCTCGAGGAAAAAATATTAAGAGCGACAAGAGACTGAGCAAGTTAAAAAGTTCATGACCGCCTACGTCCCGAAGAAGAAGAAATTGATTCTGGATTACTACCAGGCTGGATGAAAATTCGTTGCAATGAAAAAAAAGATTTTTTCCCTTTTCAACAAAACTTTGAATTAGAATATTAAATTTCAGAATTTAATGTGAAATAATGCTTTAAAGGATCTAATTGTAAGAGTTAAAACTTATAACAACATTCATGCTGGCATACATCAATCACTGCCTATACCCTTACATATATGTCAATATACCGTACACACGCACACACACACACACACACACACACACACACACACACACACACACACACATATATATATATATATATATATATATATATATATATAGATAGATATACTAACACGCTGACTAATCTATGTACCCTAACATTTACTTTTGTGTATTCTCTATTTTTTTCTTAGAATTTTCTTTTATTCTTCAACATTTTCTTTCCAATTTTATTTTTATTCCTTTAGCGATGTCTAACCTATATATATATATATATATATATATATATATAAACCCAAGAAATATATAGTGGTACAGGAAAAGTATATAAATATGCAGGAAAAATGAGTCTATGTATTCTTACTTGTTATATGGTAGATAATAAGATAGAAAAAGGAAGAAGAAGAAGGAATCTATAAGGCTGGGATCAGTCATTGGTAGTTGGGTTTAAATTTGCTGGTTAAAAATTAAATTAATTAATTAATTAATCAATTAATCATTTAAAAATTAATTTACCTTCTTAGACTAAATTTAAAATTTAATTCTGAGTATAAACGTTCACAAATTTTGCCTTATGGAGGCATTTGCTCATGAACTCTTTTCTTAAATTCAAGAGTAGGTGCTGGTTAGCGTATTTTAATATTTGTAATTTTTCCCGTAAACATAGATTGCATATATCGTCAAATTTCCTAGGAATACGAGCTGAGCCTATCGGTTTTCAACGAACTATACGGTTTAGCCCTTTTTCCTTCATTTTCCAAAATCTTCGTGAAAGGGCTGTTTGATATTTCTGATTTGGGTTGGAAAAGGAATACCTATGATTGTAATAACGTTGCTTAAAGACCCCTGCGGATATATCAATATAGGTCCAGTAATTTCTTTCTGTAATTGGGTGGTGATATTTCAGCTTTGTAGATTACCTAGGTGGATTTACACTTTCCTTCCACCAACAGAGCAACAGTTGTATTCATTAGACATTCCAGACCAAGAATCGGTATTATATAAATCCTTTAGAATCTGCTTATTCTGAGAATTAAGGATGTCGTCCATATTTGGTGTACAGGAATAGCTATTTTTTAATGTGTTCCTGTTAAATATTTTTCGTAGTAGATTGTTGTTATTGAAATGTTTATCCATTAACCGGAGAAAATGTTTTCCTATATTAATATTGGTTAGTTTGGAGTATGGAGGGTTAAACCATATTACCTTCCTTTTTCTACATTAATTTTTTTGTATTAGATTGTTCGGGGCCAATAGTTGGATTTATAAGCGCTATTTTATTTTTGTATCCACTAGTCAGAAGGGCCTTTTTGTAGGTTTCTTTACTTTCATTGAAAGTTTCGACGTTCGATGATAAACGGTTAATCATATTATTTACAATATTGGGTATCTGTTTTAAAATAGTTTTCAGGTGATTAGATGAGATATTAATGTAAGAGGGTAAACTATTTTTTTAGATAACGCTGGTGGGAGCCATCATTTAGGTATAATATTTATACAAATTGATGGTGATAATAAAAAATTATCGTCTAAATAACGCAACAATGAAAATAAGACTGAAAGCTCATTGTAACAGAGATATTTAACAAAATTTAAAAACATATCTTCAAATATTAACGAAAAATATTTTTAATAAAAATCGAAATCGACTTCAACCATGCCCTCTAGATGAATTTCAAAATTCTGAAACTTTTATTTTGCTGATAATCTTCAACTATTCTGGACGTTTTCATTGTTTAATATGGTAAGTGCTTCAATAATCCTTCCATTTAGTTCATTTTTGGAGTTACAAAGATTTTTTTTGGTACTTCTCAACTGCACCTATACATAATATTAAATGTGTTTCCCACCCGAGCAGTTAGATGTCCAAATGTAAGAGGTGATGCAATCATAGCAATTGTCTGAATTGGTGAGATCTTTTGTTTGTATGCTATGTTGTAGTGTCCTTTCACTATACACAATGTATTCAAGCGACCCCACTCTTTTGATTCAAAGTAGCGCTCCCTTCCCAAGTTCCTTGATGCAGTCTCATTTCCTGTTCGAAGATAAATAAAGTGATCATTAGTCATCAACATGACTAATGATCACTTCAAAAACCATGATATTATCTGCATCATCTAAATCTTTCTAAAACTTCTGCACTCTCCTAAGATTGACACACAGACACTCTGAAATTTTTGTATTGAAAAATCTGGAGCGAATGCCAAGCAGTACAGCCTGCCGTTTGCAAATTTCTGGAGTAGTGATCTTTTATTCACAGATGGTGTTCAACTGTCCATACTATACACTACAGACAAGAAAAAAACAATGCGCGTAATCAAAACAAAAATAAAAGCGATAGAATTTACCTACCAGAGAGAGAGAGAGAGAGAGAGAGAGAGAGAGAGAGAGAGAGAGTTAAACGAATTGATATTACGATATACAAGCCTTACAACTTATCACTGTAGAGGAAATTTAAATAATCTCCTTACTCTATTAGATGGTTATATTCTCACAGTTTCAAACAATAACACCGAAAAGCTGTTTTACACACGCATGCACATGATAATACATGTTTACCATCACTAATTCTATGCTCTTATTTCTGAAAATCAACGCATATATAATAAACTTTCACTACTAAATAATCTCTAAAGTTGTTAAATTGTCGGCTGATATAAAAACTGTCAGTTTATATGCTAAAAACATTTTGCTTTTTAAAAAGAAAAAGAAAATTTAAATTTAAATTAATTTTCTTCCTCAAATAGTAATCTCATATATATTCAAATTCAGTTAAATAATTCTGCATATTTTACCATCTTAATTGGCTTAATCGAAAATTATTATTAGTATTTCAAAAGCACTTTCTTCAAATGAAAATCATTAAGTACTATTATCAAGTACTATTTTGTTTAGAATTGCAAGCATTAAATTCATGAACATTTTATATTACTAATTTATATATTTTATTATAAAACCAGAAGATATATGTAAAAGTATATTTTAATATAGTTTTCATTGCAACCACTGAAAATAATAAGCAATATCAAAAAATTATTTTATCATGTGTTTTCAGTTGCGGAAATAATTTTTTGGACCAAATATAGAGAAAATGAAATAAAAACTTAGATTTACTTTAAAGAACTTTCAATTGTTTATAAAATTTAATTTAAATGTTCATATATATATATATATATATATATATATATATATAGAGAGAGAGAGAGAGAGAGAGAGAGATTTCATCCAGTACATACTTTGTTAGTGTCAATATGATTATAATATATAAAATTGAACAGACAACCAGACTGAGGTATTCTTATTTTTTTACAATTAATCGTTTAGTAACTATCGTGCTTGGAGTTTTTTTTTCCCCATAAATATAAAATTTCGAACAAACACATTAATTCTTTTTCATAAATGTTTTTCATGAAAACTAGTATATATATATATATATATATATATATATATATGTGTGTGTGTGTGTGTGTGTGTGTGTGTGTGTGTGTGTGTGAGCGCGCGTTTGTGTGTATGTGTATGCTTGAACACTATTTTGATGGATACCCTTATTTAAGTGGATTGTGTGTTTTCTTTTTAAATTTAAACAATATATATTTAATTATCTACCGCTCTAAAACTTTGATAAGTCTTGTTTAGAAAATATCTATCTTTCTGCAGGATTCGAACCTGCATAATCCTTTAGTTCAATGGGATGCTACCATTACAGTTGGTGTGTCTTCATAATCAACAATAGACGATATCATGTTAACAGGCGCTTGTTTATGACTTCAATACATTTTAACCTAATCTCTTTCAGAAAAAAACTATCGTAAATGTACGTATAATTTTGTAATAATGATTTCGGTTGCGTTTGTTTTCATTAGTTTAAAGTCATGAGCAGAGATAGATGTACTTATATATATATAATTAAATAATGGTACTAAACGTAAAAAAGAATTGCTCAGCTACAATTATATAACTATACACACACGCATATATATATATATATATATATATATATATATATATATATATATATATATATCAACTAGGCGATACTAAGTGTGGGACTTTCCTTTACATCTCCCCCTGAGCTAATTTCTCCATTAAATTTTGCTCAATACCTTTTTTCATGGTCAGGACATAATTGTCTGTCTATTTCCTCTTTGTAGTACTTTTAAGTCTATTTCCTCTTTGTAGTACTTTTAAGTCTATTTTTGTGCTAATGAAGTATGAGGCATTAGCAATTTTTGTAAAGCTGAGATTTCCGGCACTGGCGGGGTCGGAGATTCATTCATCGGTACTTGTGATGATATGGGAACTGGTATTTCGAATGCGTCATATATTATCCCCATTGGTAATTCTTCACTAGTTGTGACATCTTTCGTATGTCTTGGCCTTACCTGATTTGAATATTGCTAACATACAAATATTCTACTTTTGAGCATGTATATCACTCTGCCAAGTCTTTTGGGAGTAATTCAGTCTTCCCAGACATTTTTTAACGTTTATGATTTCTAAAGAAATCACTGTCTTCTGGTTTGTAAAATTTTGTCGCATAGTTTTTTTTCTACCACGCTTTTCATTGCACTAGGCAACAGGCCGTCAACATCAGTTCGTCTGGTAACAAGCTTAAATCGATGTTCAGATTGGGAGCAATTCTGTAAACCGCTAAAATGTTTTTGTATTCTCTTCTCATTAGTTCTAATGCTATGATTTTTCTTAGAGCTCTTTTTATAATGTCTACAAATTTTTCTGTTTGGTCATTTGAACTCGGGTGGTAAACAGAGGTGGTAATGTGGTCCATGAACAAAGACGTGCAGGAATTCTTAAATTTTCTGCTTGTAAATTGTGTCCCTTTGTCACTTACTAAATTTTTTCGTACACCGAAATGACTAAAGATCATGTTTAGTACATTCATAGTACTTGCGGATGTCTACAAATGAATATTTTTGGCCTCTTGAAGAAACTGTTCATGATTATAAGGTAGCAATAATCATTTATTTGTCCAGCGTATTCGATGTGGAACTTTATCCTCAGGACATCCGTTTTAGATCATTTAGGCTTTTGCAGCAGGTTGACAATCTCAACACTGTTTTATCATTTTTTATCTCATGGTTTCTCCTAGGCAATACGTATAGCTATGCATTAAGTATTTCATTAGCATGCCTAGATGACCTCTATGAAATTCTTTCAAGATTTTCTTCTGCAGTGTGTATGGGATTACCAATCTATCAGTAGAAATATCAGTTGCTCGCAGACTGAGAATGGTGATAATTTAGATACTTTTTAAGTTTTTCTTTAGTCCATAAGTGTTTCTTCATTTTTAATGAATTCTTCTAGAGTCACGGTTATTTCTCGAATTGTATTGCATAGTAGTACGGATAATTATTTTCAGCCCTTAAAATAGCTCTCACCGTGTATTCTAATGGTTCTAAATAATTCGGAAATCAGTCCAGACACACCGTCAGCGTGTCCTAGTTTTTTCGAGGAGGAGTATTCTATCTTAAAGCCGTAGTTTAACAAGATTATTCTCCAGCGCAGTAACCTGTTAGCAATGCGCGAGGCTTTACCATTTCTTGATCCAAAAATTGTTAACAAAAGTCTATGATGCGTGTAATGCACATTTACTTATATGGATAAAACTTGTATTTTTTCTTAATGTGTAAATTATGGCCAGGTTATAATTTCTGTGTGCCGGAAGCAGGATTCTGTAACAATGGGCTTTGTAGTCCCATCTTTATATTTATGTAACATTACCGCTCCGATCCTATAGGTGCTACTGTCAGATGCTAAAACCATTTCTTTTTTAGGGTCAAAATGTGCTAACAGCAGCTTTTTAATTTTTGGAGAGCATCTTTGCGCTCTTTGGACCAAATCCATAAGTCATTCATCGAGACTCGAGGATCATATATTTTGTTGATGTAGATACTGTAATAGTTGGCCAGGTCTAAATACGCCTGAAGGTTAAGGACGTTGTTTTGTGGTGGCATATTTTTAATAGCTCCGGCCTTTTTCAGTTCCGGTTTTCTTCCATTCTCGTCGAATATTTGCCCCAAATATTTCATCTACCTCATGAAATAATCGCATTTATCTGACCTGTTTTGAAGCCATATTCATCAATCTTCTGGAACACTGCCTTGCTATGCTTTTCTTGTAGTGATCGTTGTTTTAAAACATTAGCAGAATGTTGTCCAAGTACGTATAGAAAAATCTAATCCCGCTATCCCGTTATTCGTTGAATCAACCAGAGAGTCACCTTTAACTCAAACGGGAAACGATTTAGCTGATAGAGTCCGTTGTGTGTATTGATTGGTAAAACTTTGAGCAATTTTCATCCATTTTCACTTGTACGTATGTGTCAGACATCTGTTTTTGAAAACACTTTGCCAACATTCAGCTCAGAAAAAATATTCTCCGGTAAAGGTAAAGGGTATGAATTCCATACAGTCATGTAATCCGGTTAAGAAATCTGCACAAACTCGGTTCTTCTCCTTAGAAACACTGTAGGTCAGCCCATCTGAGTAGTTACCTTTATAAATAATACCCATTTTCTGTAAACGTTTCACTCATTGATTGGATTTATGGATTCTAAAGCTGAAATTGGCGAATTCCTCTTTGTTTGAATACTGGTCTTATGTTGTCTTTAAGTTCGAATCTGACCTTGGTTTTCGTGCACTGTCCGAGACCTTCAGAAAATACGCGTGGAAATTTGTTTTTCAGATCAGAAATAATTTTTTCAGGTTCTTCACATTTTTCCTTTTCTGACATGTCGATTTTATAGTAAAATAAATTTACAGATAATTCCCAATTTGAAAAGCACGATCCAATCCGTTCCAAATAAATTCGTCATACCTGAAAGAATATAGCCGTTGGATTCGAAAGCCCTCTCCCTAAATAATACGTTGCAGTTAAATTTACCACTGAAGTTTAACTTTTCCAAATCACTCCTTTACCTAAATTTCTGGTACAGAGTAATGATGGACAACCTAATTTTTTCTAATCTTGTTCATTGGATGTGCGTTGTGGTGTAGTGGATATCGACTTGGAACGAAAATCGAGGAGTTGTGTTCGAATTCCAGTTGAACTCTTTGCATTCACTTACGCACAAATACAATAATTGAGAAAAGGTTAAATAATAAGTTAAGGGTTAAATAATAAGACAGTTTTCTATAGCCTTGGTTGACAAGCAGACTACCGCAGAAAGCAATGGCAAAGTACTGTGTGATAATCTTCTGCCCAGTCAGTCATCATTTCTCTTTCGAGACATGATTGCCCAAGCGTGTATCACGTATGGCACTTAAGTGACTAACTGTTCATTCACAATAGAAATTTTGCTTTCAGTATCTAACAATCACTTCACCCTATGGCCTTTTGTTTTCGTATTTACTTTTTTCTATTTTTCGTTTCAGCTTTTCAATTTCATCCTTGGATAAAGCAACATTTACTTTTGACTTAATTTTTTTTCTGTTTATAACGATAGCGGGAGCTTTTGTGACTGACATAGTCACACACGAAGCAACCTTATCTTAAAATAAAAACAGTCCTTTCTTTTAAATGAGCCCCCACCAAGGCATCACACTGTAAAATTTAGGCATCTATTTTGCAAATTTTGGTTGTATTGCTTGAACTCGAGAAACTTACTTTTCTTTGATCCGCGTATTTTCTCTCTTTACATTTATCAGCTTGTGAATTTTTCATTCACCATCACCTTGCTCCATAATTATCAGAATCCTTGATCTCATGTCTGTCTTTCGCTGCTGTATGTCCCTGGACGAAGATTAAACATTTAAACATGTTAAATGAAATGTCACCCAGTATAAACAATTCACATTAAGAATTTCTATTACCCGCATAATTTACAGAAGTCTTCATTCTCTTGTTTTACAATGTTTAAACACTTATATCGATTATAAAACAAACTGTCCTTTTCTTCGAACAAAATATTTATTTTCTCCTTGAACGAGATTTCCACCAGTTTTTTAGTAAAATTTGGTTCTTGTATTATTCACATGTTTGAAAGAGGAAAAGAAGAGACAGGGGAACGCAGCGCAAACATCTCCTTCTTCGATTACAGCCAATGTTTTTTTTTTGTATTATTATTATTATGATTATGTCATTTTTCATCTTAATCCGATTTCTGCTATGTTCGCACTGTCTACCATGTCTGCGGAAAACCTAAGGCAGGTCGTTGTGGGTTGTTATGGCTCGATTTTATGTTTTTTCTATCTTCTTTATCATCCCGAGAGTTACATAGACAAAGTTCTCCTTAGTGTGTTGGCCATACTTAAGTAGAAACGTTTTTGTATTTCTCTTATGCTGGGGTTTGTTCCATTTTTTATCATTACAAATTGTACTATTCTTGTTATCAATTTACATATTTTCTACTTCAATATCCAGGTCTTTCTATTTTTGCAGTTTTTGAATTCCTTGGTTGCTTTTTTTCTTTTTGATTTTTAAAAATAATGTCCGGCCTGTTTGCTTCAATTTCTCTTTCTGTGTAGATGGTGTGATCCAAAAGAATGGTGACATCTTCTGTTTTTGTAGCCGATGTTGAGTGATGTTCATACCAGTGTTTGTTTACATATTTTCCATAGGGTTTTCACATTGTCCTGTGTAGATATTGTCCCACTCTATCGTGACGACTTTTATATTCATTTGGGTTAAGTACAGAATATCCTGAATTTAGATAGTCTATTGTTTCTTGGTATTTATCAGAGAACCTGCATTTCAGATTCACATTATTCTGTATGATATTTGCCTAGTGAAAAGACTTTGGTCTTGAGCTGCAAGAATAAAGCATTTAATTTCAGATTTTAATCCAGAGGCTAGTAACCATCGATGAGTATTATTTTTATCAACATTGGGTTTATTAGCACGTTCTGAATATTGGTCTTGCCAGCGTTGTATCATCTGTTCAAGAGCTTTATCCTAGGCTTTCTTTTTCATGTTATTTGCCGAAATAGTTGGCTCTTGACTTTTGTTTTGCATTTCTGCAGAATCTACTAAATGTAAATCTTGTTTGTATTTACTGCATTCTTTCATTATTGAATATATTTAATTCTGTTTATATGATGTTTGACTAATTGTATCACCCAGTCCTTTTTAGTTTCTATGTATGTTAGTAAGCCAATAGATGTCTTTTGTGGCGTTTTTCAAATCTAAATGAAGACTTTTTCCAATTTCTTTACGGGGTATGTATAGAGGGTCTACATCAGCTTTTGGATGATTCATCTTATGCTTAGAAAGGAGCTTTTTCGTTTTAGAATCCATTCTTTTGATGTCATCTAGAGTCTTGTTCAATTTGATGGAACTGTATTAGACCACTGGGATGACAAGTTTGTTAATGGCGATAATTCTGTTCTGAGAATTCAATTCAGCTTTTAATATCATTCGTAGCCTTCTAGAGTACTTTTTACGCACTATTTTTTTCATGTTTTCACTATTTTTTTCATATTTTTTACGCACATATTTTTCTTATGTTGAATTCTTTTGATCTCATTTACCCCTAGGTACAAATAAACTTCTTCTGGATCTAAATCTTTTAGTGTTACATCAGGGTCAAAGTTAATTTAGGATGTTTATTATAGCGATCCTCGTAAAACTGTAGCTTTATTATTATTATTATAATTATTATTATTATTATTAGTATTAGTATTATTATTATTATTATTATTATTATTGTTGTTGTTGTTGTTGATATTATTATTATTATTTTTAGTAGTAGTAGTTAAATTTCTATTCTAATTTCATTTAGTTCCGTGTCCCAACCAGATAAATAATAACAGAAATGCAGTGTTCATCACTGCACGTTTGAGTAAAAAGAAACAATAAACTGAAATAATCAGAAGATAAGAGCAATGAATCTAGCAATTTGAAAGTAAACATATCTAGAATTAAATAAAACAATATATTACACAGAATGTTTTCCTATTTTTTTAAGTTTACTCAGTACTTAAAATTATATAATAAGAGCGGTCACGTCATTATATCCAATTATGTTTTACAAGTAAAGCCATGTAGAAAGAATTCTTATTAGACTGTCAACACGTCAACCGCCGGGTTAAAAGCACACCTACACTCAAATGAAATTGTATTTCAAACGAATGTAAATAATAATTTAAAATCCGATTAATTATATTCTGACACAGATATTTATAAATAGTTTCAAAATAAATTATTTTAAAATAAATTAATTTTATAAATAATAAATTATTTTATCGTTCCAACAGAGAAAAAGTTTTTGCCTTTAAAATCAGCATTTAACACATTTCACTTTCTAACTCTAAAACTAAGTTTTTATAGACATGCTATAGACAACGTACAAAGCTCATAAACATTAATAAAGAGAGAGGATTTCAGTTAGAATTTGATCAAGATTTTAGAAGAGGGTTGTTACGTGGCATTTAATCTTTTTGAGATTGTAGCAATCAGGGAGGAAAGTAAATGGAAGAGATTTCCACAGACGGGAAGTGCGAGAAAATTTGTTAGATTAGAAGTGACGCTTATATTTATCAATTTCAACGATGAAATGATTTGTCGAGAAATCCGAGATGAAGACACAGCAATCGACCAGATGTCACAACAGTATTCAATGCACGAAAGAATACTTGCAAATGTGCAAAATGAATTTTGATGAGAAAATGCTTTCTAGCCGGACACAGGGAAAAAATCTTCTTAGCATTGCAGTAGATGCATCAATACGTTTGATGTAGTCGTTTCACACTAGTTCAGTTGCAAAAATCTGGCTAAGAATGAGAAGTGGGATGCTCTCAAGAAGACAAGCACTAGTCATGAAGATGGCAGGCAAGAAACATTATGTAATTTGGTTAAAAAAAGCTGTTTTATTTTGAACGCACTAACAATTACAAGTAATTTTTTTAACGACTTATTGGAGGTTTTTTTCAAGAGCAGCATTTTGTTAGCCTTGACCGATTACCTAGGGAGAAGGAAGCCAGATTTAGTGTCATCTGCATAGTTGACTACTTGAAAATTAATGACATCGGGAAGATCATTGATGAAGATTAGAAACAGCGTAGGACCAAAGATAGAGCACTGAGAGACTCCCCCGTACGTGTAAAATAATCTGAAAATTGGATATATATATATATATATATATATATATATATATATATATATATATATATATATATATATATTAGCCATATTCTGCATAGGTTTAGTAAAGTGAATGTGTCAGGAAATATGCTTTAATAATTAGTGAGTAAAACTATTATTATCAGATAAATACGACTCCTCTATGTCCAGAGAACGTTATAAGAATGGAGAAAAGTTGGAATTGGTATATGATGATAGTAGACACGTTTCTTCGATTAAGACATGTGAAAATAAGAAAGATAAGAAAAACAGTCGACTAATTTTCAGAGATTCTATTCTTACGTTCAAATAAAAATTGAAACGTACGTACATACAAAGACAATGAGATGGAAATCATCATGAAAAAAAAAATTTAATTAGATGTAAAAGGTTCTGCTAAGGAAACATTTATTTGCGAAATTTTGTATTATTTAATAGCAACACAACTTAAAATTATTGTGCAATATATTTAGTAATACACAAATATATTCTTATAAAAGCATTACCCATGTGCAGAAGTATATATATATATATATATATATATATATATATATATGTAATCATACCATATTTTTTGTGCCTTTTAACAGGCGTGATTATTTATATTTGCTATTAAGAATTAATGCATTTCTGATATAATTATATCCTTTCATCTATATTAATGAATATGAAGTTATTCTATCTTCTAGTTCAAAATTGACTGCGTTGAGCATAATCAAAGTAGTGAACACTTAAGAAAAGCTAAATATAGATATATAAATAATTGTTATTAACATGTTCGTATAATTAAACATTTTTGCCTGGTTAGGGGCCAGAAATAAATGTACAAATATATTAGCTAAGGACACTACTACAACCAGATACAACATGAAAAGAATCACCAGCGTGACTGTATTGCTCTGTCTGTGAGGCCATCAGCTTTAAGAAATCTATCTCTACAAAGCAAAAACTACTGCTTATTTAGAGTTTGGAAAAGTTCATTTGGACATGGGTAAATTATCTTAATTAATATATTGATATAATATAATAGATATCTATAAAAAATACTTAAATCATTTTTATAAAAAAATTAAATATTTAAAAATTTCGTTCTTTACAATGTTTTCATTTACTTTCACTAGTTATGCCCGTATGTACATCAGCAAACCGCTTATGATGAGGTGGGAAGGAGCAATGGTGTTGGAGAGCATGTTTGCAAATTTAGCCTTTTGATATGACACACCATTCTTTGACTAAAACGAACTGTCCAATGTCATAAAATACCACGCAAATAATGGGATTGGTTTTATTGAAGCATTGGCACAGGATACAGCAAGGGATATATGGAGAAGAATGAATTTCATCGCGATGGTTATTGTGCAAATGGGCTTACTTGTTCAGTGCTAGTATGGCACTGATTGAGTGTATGAAAAATATAAAATTAAGCATTAAGTTAATCACACCGCGTGGGGCAGTCTGTTTTAATCATAAATCAAGTACGTAATCAGACATCAACTCTCCTAAAATTTGCGTGCGAGTAGGAAAGGCATTGTCCCAGATATTGAACACTTTTTCTCTAAATATAGCATGTGTTCAAATTATACATAATATATAATAAAAAGTATGAGAGGCCGTGAACGTTTTGTTTAAAGTGTATATTTATTATTGTTGTTATTATACATGTTATGATACATTAAGTGTCCAAAATCGTATTTTTGACGATAGAACATGAAATGATTTCGTAGGGTTTTTCAGATTAGTACGTTAAATTTATCTTCGAGGCGTCTTCTTTATCCAGGAATTTCTCTGTGATTGTCTTCTATCGGTCATCTGGTTATTTTTATTGCTTTGAAGATATTTTTAATTTGTTGTCTGTCTGTGTGTGTGTGTGTGTGTGTATGTGTGTGTGTGTGTGTGTGAGCATTTTTTTGATTTCGTTTTTATGAGTTAGAATTGTTTTTCAATGGGTTATCTGGTTATTTTATTGTTTGGGGTTACCATTTGAATTTTCTGTGTTAATGTATATGTGTGTGTGTGTGTGTGTGTGTGTGTGTGTGTGTGTGTGTGTGTGTGCGTTTTTTTTCTGGTGTGAGATTTTCATGTCCTTTTGTTGAACAAAGGCTTGTATTTTTTTATGAATCTTTCTTCCAGCATGATTAGTGTGGCATTGGTAGACAGGTATTATTTTGAATTTACCTCAACTGCATTCATGTAAACGTTGGTAGACATATAATTTCCTGTTATTCAATATTTTGATACTGCTTTTATGAAGAGATACCCTATTATTCAAGCATTGTTTCGCTCCCACGTATATCTTTGCGCATTTGTCGCATTTTAGGGCGTGAACTACATATTTCGAGTTGCTGCTCAGATCTGATTTTATTTCGAATGTACATGTATTTTCGAACTTGATATGTTTTCTTTCTATTATTATCTTTCATTCTATTATTATTATTATTATTATTATTATTATTATTATTATTATTATTATTATTATATTTAACAACGAAAATTATATACAAACAACAGGTTCCGCGATAGTAAAAAAGTGACACCGACAAATGCAACACTTCCCCTAGTATATCAAGAATAAAGCCAATACAACCAAATAGAACATAAATATAGGGAAGACATAAAACATAATTCACTAAGGCATGGAAAAGATTCCTAGTTGACTTTTTCATCTTTTGGAAATCAACTTGGAGAGACATAAACAAATTACACAATATACAAAACAACATTTACATTCCAAATTCAAGTTCACGCTACAATGTAGTTATAAAGAATTACCATTCCTAGACATACTCATAAAAAACTAAAAGAATTACAATATCAAAGACGTTTACCACAAACACAGAGACAGTACCTCCACGTCATGAGTCACCATCCTAAAAGCCGTTTAAAATCCATTTCTTATTCCCTTGCACAACAAATTCGCACGATAATAGCTGACAAAACCCTTCGTAAAATACGCCTAAGGCAACTATGAAAAACGTTACAAATAAGAGGCTAACCCACTCCACTAATAAGCTAGGGTTTCCAACTAGCAGAAAAATATCATTAGAATCCCTCCGAAATACAAAAAAACAACAAGAAAAACATGAAAAAGAAGAAACTTACACATTTACACACTTACACACACACATACACACACACTAAATTCAAAAATTATCGTCAAAGCAATAAAAGAACCAGATGACAGAGAGAAGACAAACACAGAGAAATTGCTAGATAGGTAGGCGCCACTAAGATACATTTAACGTGCTAATGTGGAAAACCCTACGAAATCATTTCAAGTTGGTGGCCTGCACTTGATTTATTTATCTATTTATTTATCTGTTTATCCATTCATATACGTGCTGATGTGTAAAACCGCCAATCTCACAAACATTTTAACCGAGTGGCCGACATTTGATTTATTTTATTTTATTGTATTGATTTGATTTATTTTATTTATTCGATTTACTGATTTACTTAGTTACTTATTTATAAACAACACCTTGGCCCTCAGCAACAAAAGGAACTCGATACGTAAATCTACAAGTTTATTCGCCGAAAGAGAGTCAACTTTAGATTTGAAAAACGTGTAGCGTCACAAACGAACATTTATGAACATTTAATGTATCATATGTATAATAACAACAACAATAAATATACAGATATATAGATAAAAACGTTATAGTTTCTTCAAATTTAAAAAATTGAGCGTACAAAAACTCCGCGTTACGTGAGTGTTCCAAAAATCACCATTACATGAGCGTTCTTAAAAAGACGGTAAATTTTGTTACACACACACACACACACACACACACACACACACACACACATATATATATATATATATATATATATATATATATATATATGAAATAGAGACAGAGAGTGAGATAATAATGCTTCTCAGTGAACGCAGAGTATAATCTGATAAAATCTATATTATATAATATATTAAGAGATAGATCTTATTATTTCGAACTCAATAAAGATCAAAATTGATATTATCCATAGCAGTATGATATATTTACGGTAATAATCAACATTAAATCTAATGTTGTTATACATTATAATTTGTTTCGCCAGGTAACTTTACCCATCTCTGTAAACCACGATTGCACATTGTTTTAATTTTCCCAGATCATTTCTCAAAAGTCTTTAAAAAAAAGCAATTCAAGTAATATTACACAGCATAGAAATTCGTGGTGTTATCTTGTTTGGCTCACAAAGGTTAGTTAAGAAAATTTCATGTATTAAATGTAGTTTGGTTCGACCGAATAAGAAACGATAATCCACGCACCCCACATACACACATGTACACATCGAAATGTGTACGATGGCATAAAGAAGTTACATATTTGTGAAATCAGATATGCTGAGATTCGAAACCGTTTTTCATTTTCGGAAATATTTTAATATTTTCGGAAAATTTTAATGTCTTGGTCATAAATAATAAGTAAAGAATAATGATGTTTATGGATAAGAATATGTATTGATTCTCATATATCAGATCATTTTTGTTGAATATTTTTAGTTCACACACACATGCACACACACACATATATATATATATATGTGTGTGTGTGGTTGTGTGGGGGTGAGTGTGTGTGTGTAAATAACAATTTGAAAAGTTTCCTTTTTCGCAGAAAAATGAGTATATGCCTTTCCCACAAATACACAGGAAAGTACATATGAACATACAATGACTTATTGACAAGTTTAGCGTCAAGTTTAAAATGCACTGACGACATCAAAGCATCTTTTGTTTTTGACCGAAGGCAAAAGAAATTCAACTTCAATGATATGATAAAAATGGCTTCATTGCAGTTAAACTGACTGGCTTCAGAGTACTTGTTAGCGACATCGAAATTTGTTCATCGTTTTTCCCTATGGCTTTTTTACAACTTTCTTCTATATTGTCACAAATTTATATTTTCTACAGTCTAGCAAAGAAAAGTTATTTTTCTCAGATAAAGCCAATAAATATTTTCAGTTGTTTTTAAATTTAATTTTACTTCAAATAAACGTTCGGAGAGTTATTGTACGTTACAAAACTAAATATATATTTTTGAAAGATGTCGATCAGAAGTTATTCCTTTCCCATTTTTCACGATATGTGGGGATTTCTCAATATCTGACGCACATAGCAACCGCCTGGCCAAAATGTATATACGCACATGGACGCGAACGCGCACAAACAGTCCCCGTATAGATACGATAGTCCTGAACAGTTTTCTACCCGAAAAAATACCCTTCCCACAACAATTATGATTTTAATATTTGGTTTTATGTAACATGTCGTTAATATAAATCTTTCAATTATTATCCCGTTTATATATATATATTTTAATGACATACACACTGTTACATTCACACACGTGCGTAACGCGAATCGGTGGATTAGTGATGCTAAAAGAACTAAGAATATGCAGGCCGTTTCACATTTTCTATATTTCTCTAAAGTCCTCGATTCTGTTAATAGGGCAAAAATGAAAAGGTACATTTCTTAAGGGATTTTTAAAGAAGTCTTAATGATTACTCTATCTGTCAATTTGACCTTTAACTTGAATTTGTTTCTTGATTTTGCCACTATTATCGTTCACAGTTTCAAAGCAATAGCGGATCGATTGTTAGCAACAGAAGAATTCATGAGTTCTTTTCTTCTTGATGTATTCAGCTTGATTCCCATCAGAGTTTTGTGCTTAGTAAGAACTTCATTGGGTAGGTTGAAAGAGAGAAGGATGGATTTAAACATAAAAATCTTATGGTGGCTTTTTCTTTTACGTTACCATTTTGCGACTTAATGCTATTTGGTCCCCGAGGAATGTATTGCTGGTGTCAATGTGATACGTTTATGATATGTGCTGAAAGCTTTTCAAGAGAAGTGATTATATTATTGTAAGTTATATTACGAAAGTGTTACTCAGCATCTGCTTTAGTGCTTTAAAATATATTCTAGATCGCAAATATGTACTGGTTTTTGAGATGACTGTTGTTGGAATAGACTAGTCATCTGGAGAAAAAGTAGACTGCTTTTTGTTTTTTGGCTCTAATTCTATTATAAATTTCAAACTATGTTATAATCAATCCCTTTACAGGTAAATCAACCATAATAGAGATAAAAACACTGTATCACAAATGAAAAAAAATCTCACTAACACACAGTATAATACTAACAAAAAAGGAAAATATTTGGTTACAGACTTTATTTCAAAAACCAGTAATTTTTACGAACTTCCAAAGATACATAAATCAAACACATTTAAAGCAGCTATCTAGGAACAAACATCTGAATATATTTACACAACAAACACTAGTGATCTTAAATTCAGACCCATTAGAGTAGGGTCACCTGCCAAAAAATAGACTGAGCAACCTAAATGGATAAAATACTACGATCATACACCACAAAAATAAAAAAAAAGCTCCATCTGATTGCTTTGCCCGCAGATTCTCATCCATCTCCACATTTGACTCATCTGGAGTACACCCACCAACTTCCCTATTAGAACTGAGGCAAAACTGCACGACGTATATATTACCACGACAATAGTATCCCGAGTAATTTCAAAACTCGACCCCCATAAGGCGAGTGGAGACGATGGAATCCCGTTGATAGTCCTTAAGAGGTGTGCTCCTGAACTTTCCCCTGTCCTCTCTAAACTGTTTAACTACTACCTTTCTGCTTCCTGCTTTCCTGCATGCTGGAAGTTCTCTTCAGTCCTTCCTGTATTTAAGAGCTGTGGTGAACCCAACTATCGTCCTATCAGCCTTCTACCGATATTCGGGAAAATATTCGAGGCCATAATCAATGCTGAAATAGTTCAACATCTTACTCTTCTCTGACAGACAATATAGACGCAGACGACAATATACTCCCGCACCAGTAAGAAACAGACATAATCTCGCTGCTGATCTTGAACGGGATCTACACTCCGTGGTGAACTGGGGCAAGAAGTGGCTTGTCAACTTCAATTCGTCTAAGACCAAGATGTTGTCTGTCAACCATTACAGGCAACCTCTCCTGCCTCCCATAAGCATGGACAAAACGATTCTCCCTGAGAGCAATACACTACGCCTCCTAGGCCTTACCCTCTCCTCAAACCTCAAATGGAACCACTATATTGAATCCATAGCAAAATCTACTGCTAAGAAGGTTGGGTCACTATGTCGATCCAGGATGTTTTTCCGCCTGAGTCCATCCTGCATATATACAAGTCAACCATCCGTCCGTGCCTGGAGTACTGCTGACATATATCGTCAGGCACCCCTGCTGTTCTCCTCAGTGTTCTTGACAGGCTCCAAAGGAGAGTCTGTAATGTTATATGTACTGATCTGGCGGCTCGACTGCAGCCACATCCCCACCGTCGAAATGTGGCTTCCCTTTGTCTGTTCTATAAATACTTTCATGGCTTCTGCTCGGACGAAATTATGTCACTGGTGCCTCTTCAACAGGAGTTTACTCGTGCAACCAGACTGGCAACTGGGTCCCACCCATTCACAGTCAGGTTAGCCAAATGCAGACGACAATTCTACTCCTGCAGCTTCTTCTCTCGCACTTCCTGCCTGGGGAACTCGCTCCCATATTCTTGCTTTCCTGACGGCTACAACCTCCAGAAATTTAAATGCAAAGTCAATACTCATCTACTAACCACTGGACGCTCGCTCTCTCCCCACTTCCGTATATCCTTCCCTTTCTCTCCACCTATGTATCTGCCATCGCACCTGCTTTCTCAGATTTCTATTGCTTCTTTCTAACTAGTTTGTACTCCTCACTTTTTTCTAATTAATCTTTTTACAGTTATGAAACCCTCCGCTCATCAGTGGCATTTCTGCCTTGCTCGGGGTGAAATGATTAAAAAAAAAATACCACAAAAAGTAGATCCAGGTACACCGATATTAACATTTGGTGTTAACTACCTGCACAGCAGCATACCCCATGAATATCGCAAAAATATGTCATTAATATTTTTAATGTTAAAAAAACAGAATTATTTCCCACACGCACCAGAAAAAAATATTATCCAGAATATAGAACTAATTTTAAACAACAATTCATTCCACTTTAATCAAAATTATATTCAAACAACAGGTACAGCGAGAGGAACAAAAATGACACCGACATATGCAACACTCACACATGCATCTCTAGATAAACAAACACGTGCAACGAAGTAGGAAATAAATATGGTGAATATATATATATATATATATATATATAAAAATCACTAAATAATGAAAATATATATCTATATATTTTTTTATCTTTTGGAGATCAATATGGGTCACCACTTGTTACTGGGAGGGCCGAGAGGTGTGAGTACCAACTAAAAAAGCAGACACAAAGGCAAGTAAAGGAGACGGCAATGGCAAAGAAGGATGACAAACGCAGATGGTCAGTTGGAGACGATGCAAATAGTGTAAGCGAATGGTAAGGCGATGGAGGTCGTGTATCGGGAGCGGTATCCAGACGTCGGCGGGCGCTGGAACCTATCACTGGACGTCAGATGGCACTGGAACAGGTTGTAGGACATCAGTGGGCACTGGAGCCGGTAGCGAGACGTCAGTGAAACGTCTCAGTAGGTAGCTGGTGTCTGACAGAATCGCTGGAAGATGCAGAAGTTAGCTGGGATCTGCGGGAATGAGCTGGATGCCACTGGAAACTGCAGGAGTGAGCTGAATGCTGCTGAAAACTGCAGGAGTGAGCTGGATGACACTGAAAACTTCAGGAGTGAGCTGGGTACTGCTGGAAACTGCAGGGGTCAGCTGGACGCCGCTGGAGACTACAGGAGTGAAGTGGAAGCCTCTAGAAACTGCAGGAGTGAGGTGGATGCCGCTCGAAGGTTGGTTGACTTGACTGCGTGCTTCAAAGTCGCGATGCAGTGAGGATCCTTGCCACCTCGTCGAGGGCTCTTTGCTGTGAAATCGCTGGCATTCATAAAAAATGTTCATACAACAGAAGCGAGACGGCTAATCAAATAAATGACTATTATTAATTTAGGCCGTATTAATTACAGTCAAAAGTGTATTCGGTGTTTGTTGACTGTATTTAAATTAATTTCGGTTTGAAATTAAAAGTCTTTTGTTTTTGTTTTGTGGCGAAAATTTTGAAAAGTTTTTGTGTTTTTTGGTTTGTTTGAAATAAGGTCGTTGCTATTTTTAGCACACGTGGATACTGACCGTTTTCTGCCGACAGGCGTATCCAGGATTGTTTATAAAATGTGGCAGTGGTGATCGGGCACACAGCAACAACATAAATAAACTATACAATCTACACTATAACTTCCACAAAGAAATTAAGTTCACACTAAACTGTAGCTATAATGAATTGCTATTCCTAGATATACTCATAAAGGATAAAAACAAATACATCATCACAGCCATTTACCATTAACCAACAGATGCCCAACACTATCTCTATTTCAAGTGTCACCACTCTAAATGTTGTCTGAAATCCATCCCCTACTCCCTAGCACGACGAATTTGCACAATAGTAGCTGACAAAACTCAAAGTAAAATACGCCTAGAGAAACCACGAAAAAACACTAAAAAAAAGAGGGTACACCTCAAAAAAGAGGATACCATTAGAATATCACCGGAATAAAAAAAGGACAACATGAAAAAGAAGAAAACATTGTCGCATACGCCTCTATACACAACAGAATTACTTACAAAGATAATAATAAGACACATTGAACTACTCATCAAAAATGTTAAAATAAAAAAATATCTTGAAGACAAAACAAATAAAAGCAAATGCCAACCCCAAAATAATAATAAAAAAAACAATGTGATGAAGAAGCAAAAAATATGTGGAGGCGACACAAGACCTGAATAAAAGAGCTGTCATGCAAGGAAGTAACATTAGCCAATAAAAGGGAAATTGTACTTTTCTTAACATTTATACGAATGTAGTAGAGGTAAATTCAAAGAAATGAATATCTACCAAAATGCAGATTATGACAGTCTCAGGAAGAAATATTTATAAATAAAAATACAAGCCTTCCCTCAACAAAAAACATGAAAAATTAAGATAAACACACAGAGACACTTTAAATTCAAACGGAAATAAAATCGGTGATCCGTAGAATGAATCAAAATTCTTCTTGATGACCCGTAAAATTGAATCACAATCGCTGAAAACAATTTTGAAGAAAAAAAAAAAGACGAAATCAAATTTCGCAAGACAGTATAAAAAAATGGCCAGCCAAAATGACAGATTCCCAAAACGGAAGAGATTTAACGAGTGAGTGTGAAAAATATTAAACAAAGAAACAAACACGAATATGAAATTTCTGACCTGCTCACTGAAAAATTATATACACACAGTGTTTTTGTCAGAAAGACAACCGGATCTCGAGAAATAAAGTCACAAGTTTATTCACCTGAAGTTTGTCAACGTTGGGCTCGAAACGCATTTACAGAAACAAATAACATTATGGAGACATAATATGTTGTACAAATCCAAGTAATATTAATAACAATAAATCTATCCTTTATACAAAACTTTCACGCTCATTTTTCTTTATATATATATATATATATATATATATATATATATACTTGATATTTGAAAAGTAATTCCACATTTTAAAATACAGTTTGAAATACTAAACGTTACAGTTCCTCGGTTGAATTTGGCTTTTAAACTATTCTTTATGAATTTATTAATTTTCAACAATCGGAATGAGACTTTGTTAAAGCGTTCTCACATTGCTGAAATAAAATCTGGAATTAAAGCTTTTTTTTTTACTTTTCCTCTTAATATTATATATATATATATATATATATATATATATATATATATATAAGAGAGCGTAAATGAGAGAGAGATTAAGAGGCTGAAAAAGCTTGGAAAATCGAAAATTATCGAACAGATTTCTCATCTTTAGCAACAATTAAACATATAAGAACACAGACAAAATATGTTTCTGTGTGTGTGTCAAATTAAATAAATTGTAATCATTATATAGGTTTGTTTTTATTAAAATCCCCCGTCCCCACGGAATTTTTTTCTTGTTCTACAATTAAAAGGTGCTTTTAGATATCTCCACAAAATCGCTGAAAAAACAGCATAGCATGAAGGTAAAAGCCCCCAAACTAAATAAAAACAAAGTTTTATCGGCGAAATGTTTACATTATCATTAAGAGAATAAATCAAAGCATTTTTTTAATTATTTTTAATTTTTTTAATTATTTCGAACATGTTCGAAATTTTTGTAGAAAATCGTTTTTATTTTTATGTCAGTGCGAGACCTAAATTGACGCAACGTTTATTAAGTAAAAAAAAGCGTAATATTGCACAATGCACTTTTTGACCGTGAAAGACACATTAAGTTGAAAATTCTTGCAAAAATCAAATAATCGTTAGATGTTAATAGAAATTTCAGGACTCATTCATAATTAACTGATATCAATTAATAAATAATTGTTTTGTATAAAATATTGAGATAAATATATTTTTTCATAGGTTAGCCCCCACTAATTAATTTTCAGAAAATCTTAAAAATTCGACAACGGGCTGCAATAAGTCTAATATAATTAAATTCAGGAATCATTGGGGAATGATAATCAACAGTTTTTTTTCTCCAATAGAGATTGACTTTCTAAAAGATAGGTCCGAATTGCAAGAAATGCAGTAACAATGCCAATTTCTATGTGGACAAAACATCTGATTACTTTTATGAACAATAAAGATTAAGCATATCATAGTCTGAATAGATTTAAAAAATCAATGAATAATTAATTTTTACAAGAATTAGTTAATTTTTTAAAGTTTTTATTATAATGATATAAAAGATTCAAAATTATTTTAAAATTTCTTCGTCCATTAGGTCGACTAGGGCATGTAATTAATGCATGAAGACTACAATTGCTAATCGAAAATTATAAGCTTAATACAAATGATTGAGCCCGTCAATTTTTAAAATAATTAAAACATTTTAATTGTGTGCATTTTGATTGCCCGTATCTTTATTTGTACGGGTGGCTGTACATGATATTTATCATTAAATGTCACGTGAGTCAAGGGTTGTCTTCCTTTACATAAAAAATAAATTCGTATATTTTTGTCGCCTATGACATCAATACTATCCTTCTTGACAGCTTCCTGCTGTCATTACAGCTGAGATAAAAACTGAAATCAAAAAATTGCGGTACGTTTAATGTTTTTTTTTTAATCTGAAACATTTTAGATTCCAATCAATATAATTTCGGTTTAAAATACGCCAGTGTATTTTGTTTACAGGAATTACTAATTTTAATCTCTTGACTTTCAATTAAAGCTAATTTTAAAGCTAAATATAACTTAAAAATTTCATTTTAAAATCAGGTATCGAAAATGTATACTGAAAAGTGTAGGTACCTAGCATAAATGCTTTGTTATATTTACAGTTAATTTTATTATCCATTTCTTAAATCCACAAGTAAGTTCGATCTCCTACCGAGATCACTTTCAGGAGTGTAAGTTGCGATAACAAAAACTATCCATAAAAGTGTGTTGCGAAAAATTAGTGGATTTGTTTTGCTTCAAATACAACAGTTGACAGTTATCTCTAGTCTGAAAATTAACCACTATAGAATGTCATGCTCATGCACATATTAAGGAAAGAAAAACTGTTCTTTTTGTAAATATTTTAGAACATTACTACAGTATGCATAGCTGATTCTGTTAATTGAATGCTTATATTAATGAAAATTGCCTTGATGATCCTTAGTTTGCAGTTGTGGTTTTCTTTATATAGGATTGCTCTGTTGCCGATTATTATTTTTTATATTGTGAATGTACAAAGTAATTTTATTAAAGATGTCTTGAAACAGACGAATAATTCGACATGTGTCATGCAAGACGGCTGGTTATTGTAGTTGTCGTAAATTCAATATATATATATATATATATATATATATATATATATATATATATATATATATATATATATATTTCATATTTTTATCGAAGACGCACTCTCCCAAGAGAACTCTGGACTGATAATAATGTTGGTTTCACATAACAGATCAGCTGATGGGTAGGATTTATTGCAACAATAAATATATTATCCAAGATATAACGAGGTGCAGTGTTGAAAACCGCACACGAAAATTTATTAGTAGGGCAACAAGTTATAAATGTAAATTTCAAAATAATATCAGGACACTTTTACTGGCTGGGATTAGGACGATATATCATCTTGTTTTGTAATAATCCGAAAGCCAAATATGAAAATATCAGCGGCATGAACAGAACCCATACTCACGTTGTAAGAACCCTTTAGCCAAATCCTAGCATTAGCGAAGATGAAAAGGGCAATACTTATGTACTCATTATCTCATGTGGCGCTTGGAGATTCTGTCAAGCCAACTCATCCAAGATATTACATCCAAGAAAGTAATGGGGGCACTATGTAGATTTTCACCAAATTTGGATTACCTAAAGAAACATAAACCATACCAGGGGTCAAATTTTAACTCGAAAGTGTTTCATCAAGCAATAAAGTAGAGAGGAATAAATTCTATTTAATCGAGTGCTTATCACCCTAAATAAAGTCAGCACTGGAACGTTTCCGTTCAACACTCAAATTAATGATATAAATTTACATCCCAGTCTTTCGGTTACACTATGCATAGTGTAACAGAAAGACTGGGATGAAGTTTTGCTATTTTTAATATTATCCGCCCTAGATACTAGAAAAGATCACTAGATTTAACCTACTTAACCTGATATTTTTGCCATTTAGTGAAATGACTACTAAAATTGTTTAAGGAGAAATGCATACAAGATAACTGCAATTCAGAACATTTGACCAACTACCTTTCAAAATTCAGATACAGGATTATGGAAACGAATAAAATTGCAAGGATGAATTAATGACAAGAAAACCGTTAAAGGACAGTTTGAAATAGAAGACGAAGTACTAGTAATATTTCTCATGTCATCTCACACATTCAAAGCAAATTTTCAGGGTCGTATAGGATCTAAAGAAAATTAAACACTTAAACTATATTGTTTCAACTCCTTACCGACGGAGAAAAACACATTGTTGTCATATTAATATCATTTAAACATATTTGGGGAGAAAAGAAGAAGCAGTAACAACAGCAATCAGTCAACCGAAAAATCAGCAAATATATCAGCCACAGAAAACCTAATTATAAGCAAAGACCTGTTACCTAGATTATTAAACTGAGAGATATTCAACAATTCAGAAGAAAAATTAAAACAACAAACCACAGAAAAGAAGGAAGGAATAGAGTGTCTCATACACATCTAAAAGTGATTATTGTCTGACGCGCAAAGGGATTCCACTATTACCCAATATAACGTACCATAATGCAACACTCATACCGAATGAATCCTCAGCGAGCAGAGTTGATGGAAAATTCAATATATAAGGAACTGCATAATTGAAAAATAGGCTTCACTGTGCGTGCTCGTAGACAAAGCAGACGCTTCGATTAGATTCTGCATAGATTACAGAAGAATAAATACTATCAAAAACATATATGTAACCATTGCCGAAGATTGATGAGATTATTGTTCAGAGAGAAAGGGCAAAATACATTACTAAATGTGATTTATTTAAGGGATTTTGTACTTTTGACAAAATATGCTAAGGTCATATCAGCTTTTGTCACAACAAAAGTAAGTCATTGTTATTGTGCCATGCACTTTAGAATTAAAAACTCAAAAGCGCCATTTGTAAGAATGATGACTCAATGTCTAGGAGATCTTAAAGACGTCGTCACCTATGCAGACGATGTTGTAACTTACAATGAAATTTTTCAAGAATCATATAGCTACATTAAAGAAAGTTTTTGCCAGAATAGAAGTAGTAAATATGTTAATAAAATTAGGTAAGAGCGAATTCTGTCAGGCAGAAGTTGAATATTTTTTGATTTTTATGGGAAGATATCACCCCAATATGTAAAAGTGAAAATGATAAAACGTTAGCCACACCTACAGAGAAGTAGAATGCTTCCTAGGTACAGCTGTGTATTATAGCAGTTAAAAGCATGAAGGACTGCGAATCCTCTAATAAGCATTACTAAAGAAATAAATTTGCCTGGACAGATAATTGCGAAAGAGACTTTGATCTAATCAAGATGTTTAGCTTGGAACCAATATTGCTTGCCCCAGATTTTACTAGATCATATGAATTACGCAGTAGATGCCAACAACACATGTATTCAAACGGTATTATTACAGAAAGACAGTCAAGGTATTCTACACTAAGTAATATTTTTTTCCAGAATATTAGATTGTCACTAAAAGGCATATTTCTACTATTGAAAATAAAAGTTTAACCCTAATTAAAAGCTTGAAACTTTTGAGTTATACATATCCGTTGCAGGAAAAATATTGTACATTCAGACCATAACCAATTGGTATTCATATATAAAAAAAGAACAAACATCGTATATTCTTACCTTGAAAACTGTTACTACAGAAATTCAATCAGGAAATTAGACACAGTCGAATATGACCGCAGATGCGTTATCTAGGATTAAGAAATAGCCTAACCATTTCCTTAAATCAAAATAAGAAGTATTCCTTTTGTATTTGCATTACGGGGAAATGGATGTTGTTTAACTATGAGACTGGTACGTACAGAGACAAACAAAACAAGAATTACATCATCTCTCTTTCACAATAAGCTGAGTGATGCTACTAGTGGGGATTGTCTAACTGAGTGCGGACAAAGAAGTCAAAACATAAGATCACCCGTGAATTAAAAAATAGAGACTCTTTTGTTTCTTGGAAGATGCGATGGGCCTTGGAATAGAAATAAGAGACCATTTTGCACAGGTGATTGATAAAAAACGCTCAAAACTTACGAGAAGGACAGAAAAGACGTTAAAATGTTAGAACCAACAATTTGAACATAGTTAAAGAAATAGAACAGTATCGAAAGAAATGAATAACCGATTCAGACCTTGTGACAGAAAAAGAAAAGGAAAAAAATGAAAGAAACTACATATACGGACTTTCGAATTCAGTCAATTCAAATTTGAATATTTTCGTTTATTTAAGGTAATGCTTTCGTCGGAAGGATATTTATCTTATTGCTTGAAGCATGATAAAAAATCTCTTACAAGTAAGCATATTAATTTATTGGCAATCAGATTTGAATAAAAATTTCGGAGTCAGATGTGGCTGATCTTTAATTTTTTTTTTGTTTAAAATTGGACCTGGATGAACAATCTTTTAGACAGGACTTTTATTTAACCCAAACGTAAGTTTAATATCCTCATATGTGTATCATACACCACATAACACTGAATTCATTAACTTCCTGCTATTAAATATCACTCGTCTGAATTAAAAATACTTTAAACACTTGTTTCTGTTATACAAATGGTTGTTTGTCTCTTTATTCCTTTGTTGATAAATCATTCTTTAATTCCTCAATAATTCGTCTACCTATCGGCCATATCAACAATACTACAAACAGAACCTGTGCCAAGCCTGGCAAAATATAATGTTTTTTTTTTCGTTATAATCTCAGACCAAGTTCGGTGCTTCAGAGAAATTGAAGTTTGCTTCTTTAAGTCAATGTCAGGGTCATGTCAAAATTTTGTAGCAGTATATATATATATATATATATGTGTGTGTGTGTGTGTGTGTGTGTGTGTGTGTGTGTGTGTGTGTGTGTGTGTGTGCATCCTCTTTCCCAGAACTGCAGCTTTGTGGAATAATTTCTCGGCAAGTTGTTTTTCGCTATTCCTACAAAGTTAACTTGCATAGCCCAATCAACTTCACTCCTTGCATTCTTTTCCGCTCATAAATTCCCACAGACTTACCCTGTGGCTCTTAGGTTTTTAATTGGATGAATATTAGTATGCGAAATAAAACATGATCATTCATCTAAAATGAAATTCTTAGTAGGTCCTCATCTGTAGCGCATTGATTATGTACCTCCAAACCCTATCATTCCTTTATACAAAGTAATTTTATTTGTCACCAAACGGCTATAGATAACTGGTTCTTTGTATTAATTACTCTGCAAAATTTTCCAAGGCAGCCAGGAAGCGTTTGCTTCGGACAGCCAATACGAAGAAGGGACTGGTATGGGTAAGGGATCAAAAGACTGGACACCAGAACATTTCATTTGATGGACATATTGTGCAGTATTAAAAAAGAAACATTCCATTTTCATTCAAAATTACCACTTGGGAATTAATAGTAAAAATAGTATGAAATAAATTGTTATCTTTAAAAAAGTGAAGTTGTCTAATAATTATGGCTGGTAGTATATATATATATATATATATATATATATGGCTGGTAGTATATATATATAAAAATGGAATATATATATATATATATATTCTATTAAATATAAGAGACAATGAATGTCTATTATGTTTAATCATGAGCCGTTCTAAACGTCGTATTTTTGCTTTAATTTCAATTGAAAATAAAGACAAAAATTCTCCAACATTTGGATAATTATTTATTGGTTTTCTTCTAAGCTTTCGGCTCACATGAGCCATCTTCAGAGAGGTAGTTTAAACTGAAATATTATAAAATCCACCATCACCGACGATTTTATTTTGTGTTGACATAAAACTCCGCTTGGCAACGGCAATAGTTACCAAAAATAATAAACGCAGTTCTTAAGTTTGCGATGCGGTTTTATGACGTCACACCGCGGGATAGCGCGAAATGACAACAAAACCATCTAGTCAAATGCAATGTAATATGTTATTTCCTGTTTTAAAGTTGATTTTATTGAGTGTTGGTTGTTTTGATTTGATGTACATGGCCTCCAATATCTGCAGGTTCCTCTTACTGTGTGTATGAGTAAGGATCACCGTATTGTTGACCAAAATCTGTCTGATATTACCTACATGTTTATGTTTTTCAGAGAAATGTTGTTTAATAGTACTCTGATCAGAAAGATGACATGTAAGTCTACGGGAGAGCGTGGTTGTGGTAAAACCAATATATGTACTAGGTTTTTGAGTAGTATCAGAGATGCAATCTCTGAATGGGCATGTAAATTGGTACACTACATTGGTTTTTTGTAAAGAATTTAGTTTAGTGTCTGTTGGGTTATTATAAACTATGAGGTCAATTGTTTTAAACTTTTTATAATATATAATGAGTTTAATTTGATTATTACTATCCACTGGTTTAACATTTCTACGTATTATGTTTTTGAGAGTTTTTTCATCTTGTTTATAATTATTATGTATTTGGTTGCAATAGTATAAGTTAATAGTGTTATGTTTATTTTGATGTAAACCATTATTATTAATATTATCATTATTGTTAGAGCTATTGTTAAGTTTGTTGAGATACATTTTAATTTGTTGATCAATAACGGAGTTAGGAAATCCATTATTGACTAGTGTTTGCTTAATGTTGTGTAATTCTTTATAAAATATAGATTTGGAAGAAGATATCATTTGTGTGCGTTGAAGTAAGTTTTTTATAACAGCTAACTTATATCGTTGGGGACATTCACTATTATAATTAAGAAGACACGAATTTATGCTAGTTGGTTTCCTATATAGAGAAGTAGTAAATTTATGTGTGCTAGAATCAATGAATACATCAAGGAATGGGAGTTTGTTATTAATATTAAGTTCTAATGTAAATTTGAGGACGGAGTGACTTTCAAATTTGTTTTTAAGATATTTAATTTGATCGATATTCTTAGCTAAAACAAAGATGTCATCTATATATCTTACATATATAGAGGGTTTATTGTTGTCATTAATTATTTTATTTTCTAGATTTGCCATATAATAATTAGAAAAGAGGGGATCTAAAGGAGATCCCATCGCAATACCATCTGTTTGTGTATAAATATTGCCTAAGGGGTCGTGAAAGGGTACTTGTGTTGTGCATGCTAATAATAGTTTTTTTAATATAGTGGGTTTAATATTGATTGATGGGAGAGTAGCATGGTTGTATACATCACGGATAATGATGTCAATTGTTTCATGGACGGGAACATTAGTGAATAAGTTTTGAACATCCAAAGATGCAATCATTTGATTATTAGGTTTTACGGAATGGAGAAGCTGTAAAAATTCGTCCGTGGAGTTAATGCTATATTTTCCAGGAAGATAGGGAGTAATTAGTTTGTTAAGTGTTTTGGAAAGGTTATATATTGGTGTGGGTATTTGAGAAATGATAGGTCGGAAGGGATGATCTTTTTTATGGATTTTTACATTTCCATAAAGGTAGCCGGGCTGATAATCACCTATAATCTTTTGAAGTTTATAGGATCCTATTTCAGCATTGTTTGCAGTAATAAGTTTATTAATATGTTTTTTAAGTTGGGTTGTGGTATTACAAGTTAATTTTTTAAATTTGTTGTGATCGTCGAGAATGGCCTGTAATTTTGAGTGATATTCTTGTCTGTTTAAAATAACAAAAGTATTGGTTTTATCGGCACGTCGGATAACAATATTTTTGTTATTTTTGAGATGTGTGGCTGCTTTTATGAGAGGCATATTTATAATATCATTAGGATTTTTATGGTAACGGTGTTTGATTGATTCAGCTTTGAGTAATTCTTTTAAGCCTACCTGTGTAGTAATATGGTTGTCCTGTTCGAGTTGAAGTATTTGTTGGTATAAAGCTTCAATTTCCATTTGTTTAAACATTGAATTAGGTTTCTGTGCGACATGAAAATTTGGTCCGAGATTAAAGAATTCTATTTCATCTGGAGTAAGTTGGTAATCCGATAGGTTAATGAAGTTGTCATTGATGTTTGGTAAGAGTATTTTTCCTTTATATGATTTGTTTAGCTTTTTTTGGATGACTTGTTTATGGGATTCATGTTCCTTTTGTGTTGTATTGTATAATAAATCCAATATTTCCTTGAATTTTTCACTTGTGGTAGAAGACTGTAAAATTTCTTTGATGTGTACAATTTCAATGTTGATTTCTTGCAATTCCTGTTTGGCTGTGTGCATTTGACGTTTTATGAGGTTCCATTGCAATTTCTTAGCGGTGGGATCATTTAATTTTAGCTAAGAATATCGATCAAATTAAATATCTTAAAAACAAATTTGAAAGTCACTCCGTCCTCAAATTTACATTAGAACTTAATATTAATAACAAACTCCCATTCCTTGATGTATTCATTGATTCTAGCACACATAAATTTACTACTTCTCTATATAGGAAACCAACTAGCATAAATTCGTGTCTTCTTAATTATAATAGTGAATGTCCCCAACGATATAAGTTAGCTGTTATAAAAAACTTACTTCAACGCACACAAATGATATCTTCTTCCAAATCTATATTTTATAAAGAATTACACAACATTAAGCAAACACTAGTCAATAATGGATTTCCTAACTCCGTTATTGATCAACAAATTAAAATGTATCTCAACAAACTTAACAATAGCTCTAACAATAATGATAATATTAATAATAATGGTTTACATCAAAATAAACATAACACTATTAACTTATACTATTGCAACCAAATACATAATAATTATAAACAAGATGAAAAAACTCTCAAAAACATAATACGTAGAAATGTTAAACCAGTGGATAGTAATAATCAAATTAAACTCATTATATATTATAAAAAGTTTAAAACAATTGACCTCATAGTTTATAATAACCCAACAGGCACTAAACTAAATTCTTTACAAAAAACCAATGTAGTGTACCAATTTACATGCCCATTCAGAGATTGCATCTCTGATACTACTCAAAAACCTAGTACATATATTGGTTTTACCACAACCACGCTCTCCCGTAGACTTACATGTCATCTTTCTGATCAGAGTACTATTAAACAACATTTCTCTGAAAAACATAAACATGTAGGTAATATCAGACAGATTTTGGTCAACAATACGGTGATCCTTACTCATACACACAGTAAGAGGAACCTGCAGATATTGGAGGCCATGTACATCAAATCAAAACAACCAACACTCAATAAAATCAACTTTAAAACAGGAAATAACATATTACATTGCATTTGACTAGATGGTTTTGTTGTCATTTCGCGCTATCCCGCGGTGTGACGTCATAAAACCGCATCGCAAACTTAAGAACTGCGTTTATTATTTTTGGTAACTATTGCCGTTGCCAAGCGGAGTTTTATGTCAACACAAAATAAAATCGTCGGTGATGGTGGATTTTATAATATTTCAGTTTAAACTACCTCTCTGAAGATGGCTCATGTGAGCCGAAAGCTTAGAAGAAAACCAATAAATAATTATCCAAATGTTGGAGAATTTTTGTCTTTATTTTCAATTGAAATTAAAGCAAAAATACGACGTTTAGAACGGCTCATGATTAAACATAATAGACATTCATTGTCTCTTATATTTAATAGAATATGTCTAGAAAATTACTTGCTGCCTCGATATACTAAATATATATATATATATATATATATATATATATATATATATATATTCTATTTTTAAACGAGTTATTTTGTTACCAAGGTTTCTACTATGAGCGGTGTCTTCAGGGGATTTTTAATAACTGAAAACACCACTCATGGTTGAAACATGGGTAGCAAAATAAGTCGTTTAAAAATGGAAAATATTCAAAAGTTTTACGATATAATTGTATAGAACTGATTCTAAAACCCATGTGTACTGGTCTAACCAAAAACTAAGTATTAAACAATCAATGAATATATAAAACACAATTCAAAGTAGAAAGCAACCGTTCCTGAGTAACTTGGTGAGAGAGTTCAATATATATATATATATATATATATATATATATGTATTTCTTATCTCAGTACATACATGAAGGTATATATTTTTCAATTATTTCTTTCATTTATAACATTTTATTCTTTATCTATAGTAAAACAATCTCCTTTTGTAGCAATATATGTATTTCCACGTGCTTATCATAGTGACATTTTTTTTTTATTTCGGAAAGTATTTTTAAAATATGACTAACATGATAATCCCAGTAAATATTTCCTTCCATATAAAAATATATCAGATATTTGATGGTCCGTAACTATATAATATCATATATTTTAATAAAATTCATTGTGTTTATTTGTTATGCTGAAGACTGGATAAAAAAAAAAAAACTGAAAATAATTTATGTATGCCATATATTTAAGTAAGCATACAAAAAATTGTTAAGACTCAACTTTCGGACAAGTAAAGATTCTATCTCATACCAGCCCTATATTCATACTGAGGAAGATTTATTTCTTCGATTAAGACAAATATAGAAGTGAGTACGTCAAGGCGTGAAGTGATTTATTGATGAAATATTTGAAATATTTTTGAATTGATATTTTTTGTCATCTTGAATTGTGCCTGTATATGGAAGAAGGTATCGTTTTGTACGTATTGTTCAAGTGAATGCATTTTTTATCTATAAAACTATGTTTTCAATTCAATGAAATCTACATAGATTAATTTATTACGCAGTCTCAATGTCAATATACTTACAAGAATTTAGATATATACCAATTAGTATTTCTCGATGAAGTGTAAACTTTACTTTAATGAGAGTTTTGTGATAGTTTATTTACTTCAGGCAAGGTGGTTTATATTCTACGTTAAAATCGTTTCATTTTCAGTATGTTAAAATGTTTACGCCCGCATATATGGATTAATTGCTCTTTCTCTTTACATACTTATTTACAAATACATCAATTTTCAATAGAATTCTTCTTTAATTCAATTACACTTTAATGCCTAAATTTTGTTGAAACATGTATATAAATCTTCCTGCAATGTACATCAGTCGAAAAATGAAACTGAATGATTGTTCAGCTATGTTCAATTAATAAAACATTTAAAGCAATTACATTTGCAAAATATTTTCAAGTGATGAGGCAAGGTGCAGCGTAATTTTTCCTTCTTTCATTTGAAGGAGTGACTTATGAATTCCTTTTTCCCAACAGTAAGGAACAAATGAAAAATATAATTCCCTAAACTATAATATTTATATTCTCTGGAAGTAGTGCATTATAAATAATGTACAATTTGTAACTAAAAATACAAAATACAACACATATAAATACACACTCACATAAACGCTAGTGCAGACACACACAAACACACACACTTATATATATATATATATATATATATATATATAGAATAAATCTAAATAAAAGCCAACAAACCTACATAGCTTTCACCCTACGGCTCGTCAGGGTAAGACGACTAATGAAATCGATATAAAGCAGCAATATATAGGTACTCAATTCATGATTAAATCGAAGAAGACACCAAAGCACAAGAAATGTGGGGGAAATCAGTTTATTGATAAAAAAAAGTGTGTGGGGGAAGGTACACTAATTAAGAAGGCAATTTTTGTGTGTTTACATTTATGTAAAATTTCAGATTTAGAATTGAGTAAATCCTGTGCATGTTCAAACAATGCAATTTCCAGTTTCTCCTCCCCGCATAAATTACAGAATTTACTTCCAGGTCTATACTTCGAGCACGTAGAAGTGTCTATGAGGGATGAGGATATCCTTTAGTGAACATCCTATATCAACACGCTCCATGTTAAACAGGTTGTAAAAGTGCTATATAGTGTACCTAGAGCTAGTTATAATAATAATAATGATAACAATTCTAATAGTAAAAAGTATAATAATGCTAATACTAGTAATTTTTATTACGAGTTGGTCCTTGGTGGGTTTTTCAAGACGATCTAAAATATAGTATAACAATTACTAGTATTAGCATTATTATTCTTGTTACTATTACTATTGTTATTATTATATATTTATATATATATATATATATATATATATGTGTGTGTGTGTGTGTGTGTGTGTGTGTGTGTGTGTGTGTGTGCGCGCGCGCGCGAGTATTAGGCGCGTGGCCGAGTGGTTAAAATGTTTAATTACTGACCATGAGCAAGTATTCAAATGTCACCATGGTCAATTTGTCAAGAAGGTGACTTCTTAATATTATCGTTCTGAATACGAGGCAATCTCAGCATCACCTTTAGAAAGTGCCTGAAAAACCATACCAAGAGTTGACCCAAGCTTTATGAGTAAAACTGTGTAGACTTCTTCCTTTAAAGGGACCTCGACGGTTGGGCTTGTGTCATCGTGACCTAGGGTTGGAGCGTCTTGGCCTTGTTTACACTTTTGTTTGCACTAGAAAACGTGCTGTCTTTACGGGTTGCACAACATATTTGCAGAATAAACCAATATAATATGTTATTAGTTTGCCTGTCTACAGTGAGGAATAGCTAGCCTCCATGTTAAACGATTATTCTCGAATACGATTGGGTAGCCATTATATGTTTGTATATATGCGTATATATGTATATGTATGCAAATATATATATATTTTTTCATGTGACGTGCCCATTTAAGACGAAGACTCTGTATCGTGTCGCTTTCAATATCCTTTTTTTTTTTTTGGTATCACTCCCAAACACATTTGCTCTTTTGTGCTGCTTTCTCCTGTCTCTCTTTTCGTTCTGTCCGTTCTGTGAGTATTAAATTGTTTTCCTCATTACGTGTCCCAGGATCCAGGGAAAAAGTTGTTACAGTTACAGTCCTTACTACAATTCTATAGTTTTTAATGTATTTTCTTAATTTTTTATATTGAATTAAAGGTAAATCATATTACTATCGGAATTCTTAGAGAAAATAACATATATCGTAGATATACGCATGGATGGACAATAGACATATCTGTTATGTTCAACCAATTCTGAACGATTGCATGAGTTTTTTTCGTGAATTTATTTCAGAAACGGCGAAATAAATTATCCTATTTCGGAACAAATTTGTCTGGGTTTGTTTTCAGCTTTTCTTTTTTTTTTTTTGTTAGATTATTTCGTTTTGCGAGGAAAACAATCTAGAAAATGCCCGTATTGATTATTGTCTCATATATTTCTTGCTAAATATTTAGCTGCTTTTATATTGCTTATTATATTTTTCACTTCTTATCCTATTACTAGAAAAGTCCACGTGGCTGTGATATGACAAACGTAAAATCATAGTTTCTAATGTTCGGCAAACCTAATCAGTATTATTTTTATGAAATAAAATATTATATCATCCGTACATTGTTTTAAATATATAATTGGTATTAATCTGACAGAATCATCTTCAAATATAATTTTAGGGTTAAGGTAAATATATTTCAAATTCCGTAATAAACACTTTCATAAAAGATCCGAATTACGTAAGATATTTAGTATTAATATTTAGATTAAGCTACAACTCTACGTTTAATTTGTAAAATACGTAAAAATATACAAAATAACAGGAATTTCAAGATTCAGCAAGGCACCGTTAATAATGGAAATGTAGTTGTAGAGATAAAAGTAAATGACAAGTTGATGAAATTTGTAAAACTGAAGTATTTACTTTCAAAACCTTCAAAGTACAAGTTATAATTGAACAGAGAAAAGTATACGTTGGATGTACTAAAGATAATTTTACAAAACGATGGTATAACAACAATTCATCATTCAAGCAAGTCTAAGAATTATAGCAAACTAGAAAACATCTGTGTAAATTAAAAGAGAAAAGGAAAAAAAGATAGTAATATGAAACGAAGTATATTGAGAAAAATTAAAACCATAAATCTCATTAAGTTTATAATGCAATACGTTACCGAAAGCTTTAATGTCTTAATTAAAAAGGTTTTGATGTTGGATTTTAAAAATTTCAATGTTTATTTAGCATTCATTTATTGTAACTTTTTACTTGTCTAATTTTAATTATATATATATATTTTTTTTTTTTTTTTTATGTGTATGTTTGTGTGTGGATGTACTTTTTTATATATATGTATGTATATGTATTTATGTATGTGGGCTATATGTAATTTTGGAAAAAAAAAAAAAAAAAAAAAAATTTTTTAGCTATTTAAATGTTCCTTTTCATAATATTCATTAATATGTATGTGTGTGAGTGCATATGGAATATGTGTATGTATGTGTATATAGGTATATATGTATATATATGTGTGTGTGTGTGTGTGTGTGTGTGTGTGTGTGTGCATGTGTGTGTACACATGTATATTATGTGTATATGAATTTTTTGTATATAGGTGTGTACACACATATATATGTGTGTGTATGCGCATGTATATGTATATAAGTGTGTAATAATATATATGTGTGTATATATTTATATATATATATATGTATAATAGTGTGTAATTTTTTTTTTTTTTTTTTTTTTTTTTTTAATCATCTCACCCCAAGCAAGGCATTCCACTGCCACTATTGCGCATGGGGCTACATAGGGGAAGGTAAAGAGAAGGAGTGGATAGACATAGGGAATGTCAGGAGAAAGGTGATAGATGAGTAAGGATAGCGAGGATGAGTGTCGGGCAGATGGGAAGAGTGTTTGATAGAATGGGAGCAGGTTAGTGTGTTAGGAGGTGTCTATTGACCTTACATTTAAACTCCTGGAGATTGTAGCCGTCGGGGAAGCAATCGTTTGGAAGAGAATTCCACAGTCGGGAAGTGCGAGGAAAGAAACGGTTGGAGTAGAAGTTACGGCTGCATTTTATCGATTTCACTGTAAAAGGGTGGGATCTAGTTGCTAATCTAGTATCTCGTGCAAATTCGTATTTAGGGGGCACGAGTGATCTAAGTTCATCGGAGCAGAAGCCGTGAAATTATTTATAGAAGAGACACAGCGAAGCCACGTCTCGCCGGTGGGAGAGAGACTGCAGGCGGTCTGCCAAGTCGGTATCTATCACATTACAGACCCTCCTCTGAACCTTATCGAGAAGCCCGAGGAGAACAGCAGGGGCACCCGACCAGATATGGCAGCAGTATTCAATGCACGGGCGGATGGTAGATTTGTAAATGTGCAGGATAGATTTAGACGGAAAAAACTTCCGGGCCCTACACAGAGAACCGACTTTCATAGCAGCGGATTTAGCAATGGATTCGATATAGTCATTCCATTTGAGGTCCGCTGAAAGTGTGAGACCAAGGAGGCGTAGTGTTTTACTCTCTGGGAGGCAAGCCTGGTCCATGCTAATGGGAGGTAGGTGAGATTGTCGATGATGGTTAATTGACAGTAGCTTCGTTTTAGAAGCATTAAAATTTACTAGCCATTTCTTACCCCAGTCCAATATGGATTGGAGGTCTTTTTCAATCTCGGCTGCAAGTTTAGCTTTGACGCCTACACCAGATTTTTGTTGGAGGCGAGAGTAAACTGTGGTGTCATCGGCGTACAAACCTATTTGGGTTCTTATGGAATCAGGGAGATCATTAATATATATCAGGAAGAGTGTAGGACCTAAGATGGAGCCTTGGGGGACACCTGCGTTTGTATGGTAGTTCTGAGAGGCATGTCCGTTTAATACCACTTTCATTGTGCGGTTAGAGAGGAATGACTGAATTAGTTCAAACAAATGTCCAGTTATACCATAGCTCCGCAGTTTACATAGAAGGCCAGCATGCCAAACTCTGTCGAACGCCTTAGATATATCCAATGCAACGGTTCGAGCTTCGCCATTCCTGTCGAGTGCCTGGTATATGTACTCGGTGATGGTCGTTAGCATATCAGCAGTAGACCTGGTGAAGCGGAAACCATATTGCTTGTCCGAGAGGAGCCTGTGTGCTGTGAGATGCTGAACCACCTCGGCGTTGATAATGGCTTCGAACACTTTGCCAAAGATCGGAAGAAGGCTGATAGGGCGGTAATTTGCAGGGTCAGAGGGTTCTCCAGTGTTTTTAAATATAGGAACTATAGAGGAAGATTTCCAACAGGCAGGAAAGCAGGAAGCAGATAGGCAGAGGTTGTAGAGCTTAGAAAGGATAGAGGAGAGTTCAGGGGCACATTTCTTTAAGACTATGGTTGGAATTCCGTCACCACCGCTCGCTTTGTGAGGGTCAAGTTTTAAGATAATCTTAGAGACAAGCGAAGGTGTAATGTGGACATCATTCAGTTGTGCCTCGGTTCTAGGTGAGAAGTCGGGTGTAAAAACTCCAGACGAGTCCAGACTCGAATTGTTCGAGAATCTGCGGGCAAAACATTCAGCCTTATCTGCTGGGGAGGTGAGGACCTCAAATTTGTTGATTAGCGGGGGTATTGTGGACTTGCTCTTGTTAAGTACTCTTTTACAGAGTCGCCAGTAGTCTTTAGAGCCGAATTTAGAGCATGCTATGCGTTGCTTCATTCTGGCAGCAAACAACATCTTAGCTTCGTTAAGTATCTTTTTACACTTATTACGAGCTGAAGTGAAAAGGCGCCTGTTTTGTTCCGACGCATAGTTACGATAAAGTCGGAAGAAATGATTCCGGTGGACAATGGCAGCCGAACAAGCGGGTGAGAACCATGGAGACGAATGAAATTTAAGCTGGAATTTCCTAGCAGGGATGAAGGCATCAATGCCAGCCTTAACCCAGGAGGAGACCTCGGATGCACATTCTTCGATGGGAAGACTAAAGACGTTGTTCCAAGGGATGTCACAGAGGAAGTCTCGGAACGAATCCCAGTCTGCTCTTTGATAGCAGTATGATATTCTACTTATCTGTGTTTCATGGGTCGGGCGGGAGTGGAGTGAAATATTGACGGACACTACAGTGTGGTCAGAGTTTCCAAGTGGGCAGAGTTGTCTGGTAGTGCAAGAGTCTGGGATGGAAGTGAAGCAGAGGTCTAGAAGTGAGTTCCTTCCGTTAGGGTTGTCGGAGAAACGCGTGGGGAAGTCCACTACTTGCGTAAGCGATTGGGTGATTGAAAAGTTCATGGTGTGGACACCAGCAGGGTCAGTGACAGCGTTCTTCAGCCACTTGGTGTGGTGGGCGTTAAAGTCACCAAACACGAATACATGGGCAGAGGGATGGGTAGAAATGGCTTTGTCAATATTGTCAGAAATGATGTCAAGTAATGAACAGTCAGGGGAGGAAGGAGAGCGGTACAGAAAGAAGAGATAGCTAATCGAGCGGAGAAGTGAGAGGCGGAAGCACATGAAAGAATGATCTGGGGATTCAAAAGATGACACCCTAGCTAAGGGAAGGTGTTCGCTGACATAGACACCAAGCCCATGCATATGAACATTGGAGTCCTTCCTGAAGAGGGGAAGGTATCCAGGAACGCAGAACTCAGATGAGAGGATAGAAGGGTTAAGATTAGTTTCACATAGGGCTAATATATCAGGTGAGTTATTATGGAGGAAAGAATCTACGCTGGGGAAGTTGGTGCGGATGCCGCGTATGTTAGTGAAAGAGATGCAGACAGGTTTGGGCGTTTTCAAATGAGCTGGTTTAGTTTTGTTATTATGTTTGCTTTTTTCCATAGTAATTCAGTTAAGGAGTGGTCTTAGAATAGAATCAGTCGGTCAATCATTTGCAACTTGTGAAGGATGGAGACTGGCGCGGCCTACAACATAATGTGGCCTCGGGGTTGCCCACCGAACGTTCATGCAGGGACGCCCGTCCATGCGCGATATGGCACTACAAGAACCCCGGTATTATTCAACTGTTGATCAGAGCAGCCTCTCAAGACGCTACGCAAGAGTTCGGGCTCCTAACTACCAGTCGGAAGCAGCAACCAGGAAACTGCCAACCCGGTACCCTCAGAATGTAAAGACTTTGCCACCATACTCCGTAACTGCAAAGAGATTCCAGCTGAACTAACACCAAGACCAGAGAAAGGGGATGAACCGGGAACCCCTTCCTAAACAAGAAACAAGGTGATAACCTCTAAACTCATTCAAAAGAAGGGGGTGGAGTGTGAGACCGGGCGATAGTAGAAACTATCTACTCCAAATAAATTGAATGTATGTGTGTGTATGTGTATATATGTATTCTTATTCGTAGAATTGTGTGTGTGTATATATATGTATGTATGTGTGTACTTCTATAGGTATGTATATAATAATTGGATTTTTTTTTTTTTTTTTTTTTTTTTTTTTACCTAGTGTTGTCTTTATTTAGTCTAATTTCAAATGACCTAATTTTTTTAAAAATAATTTTATTTTAAATCCTATATCTTTTTATTCCCTTTTATTAATAATTATGTCTTTTTAAGTAAAGGCCTTTTTCTAATACTTCAACGTTTTGGGGAAATTAGGTTTTTGAATTTGTCCAGCGTCTGTAATATTTAAAAAATTTTTTTTCTTTAGTTTCTTTCTTTTACCCTCCCTTCCTTCTTTTATCTCTCTTACCACCTTTTTTCCCTATTGTCTAAACTACGTCGATTTAACGCGTCTGTCTGTTAATTTTTAGTTACATTCTTCCTTTTTTTTGCGAACCCAGACGATGTCATTTTTTTTTTTTTTTCTTATTTATTTGATTTTATTCTATCTTTTTCTTTTTCTTTTTCGTTTTCTTTTTCTTTCCCTTTATTTTTATTTTTATTTTTTTATTTTATTTTATTTTATTTTATTATTTATTTTTTAATTTCTTTGCAATCTATTTAAAAAGGAAAAGTAGACTAATTTTTCTCCAGTTTCTGAAAGGTTTTTTCTGTTGCTGAGGTGATGTGTCGTCCCCCGTGGGGATCTTCATATCGAAATGGCTATTCAACATCTTTGAATTAATCCTTTTTTAATATATATATTTGCTCTGTAATATTTTATTACATGGAGCTCTCTTCCTGTATCATTTTTTAATATTAAAATAAATTTTTAATATTAATTAGGATCGGGTTTTTTGGAATTTACCTTCCTGCTTTTTTCCCTTGGATTGAAGTATCTGAATTAAAATATATATATATATATATATATATATATATATATACGAGTGCGCATAGAATGTGGAGAGAAAAGAGAAAAAAACATTTTCCCGTCCAAAACATTAATTTAGAAAAGTGCCCGATATGTGATGCATAGAGCTGTGAATTCAAAAGTTTCTTCAAAAATCTAACGGTCACACACCAGGTTCTTCAAAAGTCTGACGGTCACACACCAGGTCCTTCAAAAGTCTAAGGGTCAAAACGAAAGATACTCTCACTTAATTATCAATAACCCTAACCAACCCCCACGACAACAACGAACCAAATATAAACAGAGAATGATTCCAAATTATTACTTCTCCTGAGGATGTGTTTGAGTCCAGACATATATAGAAGAAATTATGTACATGTTCTAAAACATAATTTATAATACATATATATATATAGAAGAAATTATGTACATGTTCTAAAACATAATTTATAATATATATATATATATATATATATATATATATATATATATATATATATATCAGCCTACAGTGTGGGCATAGAAGATTCCAAAAGAGTATCCTGTACTTAAAGTGGTAGGAAAACTTTCTAAGAGAGTTCTAAATATATATGTATATAAATACATATAGAGCAAATATAAGAAAAATTAAGGCAGACACGTTATTTCATGGTAAATCGGAGGCATAGGCCTATTTCAGACGAACCAGCATCAGCTTCCGTCTTTATTTTACAAAAGATTTTACACGATTCATGTAAAATCATTCTCATTTACCATGAAATATATATCATTTCTTATATATATATATATATATATATATATATATATATATATAGTGTGTATCGTGGCAGCAAATAATTTTACACACAGAAAAAGAACCTTCAAATATTAGAGGCCATGTACATTAAAACTAAACAACCCACACTTAATAAAATCACTTTTAAATCTGGCCAAAAAATATTACATTGCATTTGAATACATGATTATGTTGTCATTCCTGCTATCACGCGGTGTGACGTCATAGAACCGCATTGCAAATTTGCGAAATGCGTTTGTTATTTTTGGTAACTATTGCTGTTGCCTAGCGGAGTTTTATGTCAACACAAGTTTTATGTCAACACAAAATAAAATAGTCGGTGATGGTGGATGTTATTGTGTTACCGTCTTGGTTACTTCTCTGAAGATGGCTCATGTGAGCCAAAAGCTTAGAAACAAATTACTAAAAAAATATCCAAATATTGGAGAATTTTTGTTTTTATTTTCAACTGAAATTAAAACCAAAATACGACGTTTAGAACGGCTCATGATTAAACATAATAGACATTCATTGTCTCTTATATTTAACAGTATATGTTTAGAAAAAAAGAAATATATATATATATATATATATAATGTAATCATTTCAGTTATTTTAAAACATAGTTAAACCTTAAATGATGATTATAAAACTAATTCCCTTGTTGCACTACAGTTATATAATAATTTATTATTAGAGTAAACTTATTTTTGTAATCATATCAATTATTTTATCATTCATTTTATGTAATGTAATCATGCCAGTTATTACATTAATCTAATGATATGAAGCAGTTGAGACACATTATGTATTTATTTCATTTGGAAACAAGATCATTTCAAAATATTCATCATCTTTATCATTTAAAATATTGCAATTTCTGTTAGAGAATAGCATTATTTGATAAATATCTTCAGAAAAGTTGCAAATGTTATAATAAAAGGAAAGCGGACAAAGAAAATACCATGAAAGTGTTAATGTCTGGTAAACAATCTCTTTCAAAGAAACCATAATAAATTATGATACAAGTAAAAATTAACACATATCTTGATTACATACTACAGTTATATTAATAAATTTTCATAGCTTCTTTCATTTGCAAAATGGAGAATTTATTTTATTAATTTAAACAACGTAATTAAAAATTATCATGATATCCGAAAAAGTCATCTGTAAAAAATAATGAATTCCCGATAGAATTTGCTGAGAAAAGATCAGAAGCAATTGCAATTAGGATGAAATCAGAATAGATTTCAAAAAGTAAAGATTACTATAATAATAAATGAAACATACTTCAGCGATGCAACACGGGAAGATCCAATACACATTCGGTTTGATGAACACCATATTAAGATTTGAATATAGATCTAAACTGAAATAGATAAATATTTTAAGAACAATGCACTGATACTTATGACACCGCTATATTCATGATCATCCAAGCGAACAATAGAAATGTAAAAAAAAAAAAAATCCTCACCTGTGTTTCACACATTATGAAAAGCTGTTGCGTTCTGTGTCGCATCTGGGTTCTAACGGTACTACATAAAAAATAAACTTCGTATTTCTTAATCGTTCTTATGAAATCACACGTGACAGCTTGAATTCTAAGTGGCAGTAGAACAATAACGTCAATGAAACGCATGTAGCTCGTTGGGATAGCGTCAAGCGACTTGTGATCTAGGCAGGTGTGTCGAACATGGGTGTGGGAAGTACATCGACTATTCAAAATTCTTGTAGCCCTCTGCTGAATTCGCAACCTTTTAGAATTATATCCAAAACCCAGATCAATGCAATTCATCACTGTCAGAATACCACGCGCATGAGACACTTTGAACAATCACGGATAATTTTACGCCTGGCTTTTGTAGAAAAACATTTGATGAGCTACGACCAAGTGCAGGAAGAATTACGAGGATTACTCGACATCGGAAATTTAGGAACTTCAGCACCCATAACATCACCACGGTATAAAGATTGTATACATATGGCGTTAAGAAGCGTTACTCTAAACTAATATATACAAAATAAAGCAACATATTAATAATACAAGCATAAATCAACATATTATTAATACAAAGATTAAAATTATTAAAATAGAAGGGATTGAGTAATTTTGAGCATACTATATATATATATATATATATATATATATATATATATATATATATAATTATTTGTAATCGGTATTTTAGTCATAATTTAAATGTGCTCCATACATATATACTGTAGAGCTTTTGAATAGTTTTCATTTGGAAAATTTTTTTCTGCAACCTTAGGCTCAAACATTCGGTAACATCAGGTAATTTGTATTAACTAATTTTCGAACGTTTTCAAAAATACAACATGGATTTTTACGAACGCGCAAATGGAAGTTTTAAAGAACCGAAAATTTCAAAATAGGTTAGGAGTTACTTAGGATTCTTAAACACTTTCATCCAGGTTTGTATGATCCTAAGATGTATTTTGGTGTCAATTGTTTTTTTTCTTTCCTGGAAACAGTATCGTGTCTAACTTTCATTCTTGGCACAAACTGCAGACATCACCACCATTGTAAGATTTGGTTGTAGTTTTCTTACACTTCTTGTTATATCAGGATCCTTTCTAATTTTTTTGTTTTAATTTCCACAAATGGTTTGTTATTGGTACAATTGTTAAGGTTATTTAATCTGTTCTTAAAAATATATTTTGCACATCCCGAAATTTATTTTTCTTTGTCCATTAGAATCAGGTAATTAAGATTTGCAAATAACCCCATCTGCTTTACACGTTCCATCAAGTAGATATTTGTTTTTGTTCCTACAGTTGTGTTATTTATTAGTTGCCCTTTATTTTTTTTTAAGTTTCTGGCGTTTAGGTTATTTATGTAAATTTCTAGATTCCTAGTACCGCTATAACATAATTAAACTGAATTTTTATTGAATGTTTAATTAATTCGGAAAATTTTTGGGAAGTATTTACAAATTGATTTAAAAAATATATTTCCTTCTTTTCGATTATACTTCTAAGTTTTCATCCTGGAAGAAACTACAGATTCGCAGTCTTGAACCGAGAGACTATAAACTTTTCTTACAAAGGATATTAGGATGAAAATTTTAAACGGTTCCCAATCTGCACATTGATATCAGAAAGATATTCTGTTGGTAGACGGTTCCTTGATGGAGGAGAAATAGAAAAAGTTTACTGACATCACCACCTGATCAGATTTTATAAGAGAGCAGGACTGCATAACATGACATAAGTTAGTTGATTTAAGTAAAAAATAGATCCAAATGAAAAGCGCGTTTTTCAGTGTTACTGAGAAAACCTGCGGAAACGTCCATCCCCTACTTGCTTGAGAGATTGAGTCATTGAAAAGTTTAAGATTTAACCGCCACCTACAAAAGTGACAGTGTTGTACCAACTTAGCATGATGAGCATAAAAATGTGTAATGAAAGAATTTTGTCTATATTACCATGAATAGTATCTAGCACGCCAGAGTCATGCGAGGAAGCAAAGCAGTAGAGCAGTAGAGAGTGGGTGATAGATGACTGTGTATAATAGGTAGAGACGGGGACACAACTAAATATAATCTGGAGAACTCCCCAGCCAGAGGAAGATGTTCGAGAACATAAACTCTCGGGCAATGAATGTGGACACTGGGGTTCTACCTAAAGAGAGGACGCTACGCAGAACTCGAGATATCAGTGAAGGTGATTAAAGAGTTAAGATTTGTTTCTCAACAAAATAGGATGTCTGGGGACAGTTCGGTGAGAAATGATTCTACACCGCAAAAGCTGGTATGACGCTGAGAAATAAATGTTTATCGATTTAGATTCGTTTTTTATTTTTTATTTCGCTGGTTTAGATTTATGTCTTTGATTGTTTATAGTCATGTTTTTTCTTTAATATTTTTTTAAGGAGAGGCCTAGCGTAGTAGTAGCGTTAGATACTCAAATGCAACATGGGTGGGTGGAAACTGGCGATGATTGCAGCATAATGTGGCCTCAAATTTTCCCACCGCAGTTGCTTGCATGGACACACATCCACGCGTGATACTGCTCTGAAAATATCCCGATATTATTCGACGTTTGATGAGCGCGTCAATCGCTATGCAAGAGTTTGAATTCATAAAATCTAGTCGGAAAGCCTCAAGCAGAAAACTACCAACCAAGTAGCTTAGTATGAAGAGATGTTGCCACTATCCACATGCATCACAAAAAACTCGCGGCAACGTTAGTATTAAGTCGTAAAGACAGAAAAAACTTTGAATGATCTTCCTAAACAGGGAACAAAGGATAAGTCCCTTGCCCTGTCCAAGTGATAGCGGAGGATTAGGGATTGAATGACTGAAGAAAATAAAATGAAAAAAAATAATTCATTCGCATATTTACAAGCTGACATCAGTTTTGTCGTGAATAAAATTGATTACTACTACACCTTTATAAAATATTCTACTTTTTTACTATACAGCATTGATTATTCTATACACTCGAGAATAGGACGATGTACTAGAATCGTGTAATTTGTTTTTTAATCATTTCACCCCAAGCAAGACATTCCACTTCTACTATTTCGCAGGGGAGTACATAGGGGAAAGTTGTGAGAAAGAGTAGTTAGATATAGGAAATGTCAGAAGGAGGGTGATAGACGGGTAACGATACCGAGGATGAAGTTTGGGTAGATGGGAAGAGTGTTTGACAGAATGGATGCGAGTTAGTGCGTTAGAAGGTGTCTATTGACCTTACATTTAAACTCCTGAAGATTGTAGCTGTCGGGGAAGAAAGTATTTGGAAGGGAATTCCATAGGCGGAAAGAGCGAGAAAAGAAGCTGTTGGAGTAGAAATTGCGGCTATATTTTATCAATTTCACAGTAAAAGGGTGGGACGTAGTTGCTAATCTAATATCTCGTTCAAATTCGTACCTAGAGGGCACCAGTGATCTGAGATCATCGGAGAATAAGCTGTTAAAGTATTTATAGTACAGGCACAAGGAAGCCACGACACACCGGTGAGAGAGTGACTGCAGCCTTTCTGCCAAGTCGGTATCGATCACATTACAGATTCTCCGTTGTATTTTGTCAAGATCCCCGAGGAGAATAACAGGGACATCCGACCAGATGTGGCAGCAGTATTCAATACACGGGCGAATGGTAGATTTATATATGTGCAGGATAGATTCAGACGGGAAAAACGTCCGAGCCCTGAACAGAGAACCGACTTTCATAGCAGCGGATTTAGCAATGGATTTGATATGGTTATTCCATATCCGCTGAGTGTGTGAGGCTAAGTATATATACTCGGTAGAGCCTGCTATACGTCCATTATTAAATTTGTTGATACCTCCTTTGTTTTTCTTGTTTCTTCAATTTTAAACATACCTCCTTGCAGTTTCTTAGTTTAAATTTTATCAGCAAAAATATAGTTGATGTTGTTTATTACTGTTGCATTCCGCACTTTTTCTTTAATTTGCTTTCTTTCACTTATGTAGTTTTCTCTCTTTTTCAAATTTATTCCTTCCCTTCATTTTTATTTTCTCTTGCTTTTCTCTTCTATGACGATATTTATTTTATGTGCAATCAATCATTTTTCATTTATTCTACCTTTGTTTCTTCGACTTAAAAAATACTCTTAGTTAAACTTTTTTCGTTCATTTAAGTGTTCATTTTTAATTTTCCACCTTTGTTCGTTATTCTTTTTAAATATAATATTTCTGGTAGTTCGTAATTTTTTAAGTATTTCTCTTATACACGATATTCTATCTTATTGTTATATCCTTTTAACAATGAAACGACATCTTTTTATCCCATACATCCTTCCTTTCAAATATATTATTTCATGATTTTAATAAATTCTCTTTTAATAAACAAAAATTATTTCCATTTATTTTTTTTACATTTCATTCATTTTATTACCTTATTTCGACGCATTATCAATCATTTCTTTTCGTTAAATTCTTTTTAAAAAATTAGATATCGCTTTAAATTTCTTTTTACTGCAATTGTTCACTTCTTTTCTGACTATCTTTTTCTTTTTCATCCTTGGCTACTTGTTACCTTAAAAATCTTCATAGCAGCAACTACTTCCTCATTATTCCGATACTTGAATTTTACCGTTTGCATTAGTAAAATTTAATGAAATTCTCATCACTGAATGTGTTTGTTTTTACTACGCAATGATGATAGATTGCAAACAGAATTGTCAGAAGATATTATAAAATAAAATAATAAAACTTTCCTCTGTTGTTCTTAGTAATCTTAGTTTTTTTTATATAATCATATCGTCCCACGCAAGGTATTTTACTGATATTGTTGTGCAGGGGGTTACATAGGAGGAAAGCTATGAGAAAGAGTGACAGGGTATATGGGATATCAGAAAGTGGGCAAGAGATGAAAGAGAATACTGATGAAAGTGGAGTGGACGGAAAAAGGAGCTGAGAGAAAAGATGCAGTTTAGTAAGATAGGAGATGACTATAGAATTTACATTTAAATTCTGGGAGATTGTAGCTGTCGGGAAAGCAAGTAAACGGAAGGGAATTCCACAGGCGGGAAGTGCGAGTAAAGAAGCTACTGGAGTTGAATTTGCGTTTACAATTTATTGGGTTCTCAGTAAAAGGGTGAACCCTACTTGCTAATCATGTGGCTCGAGTAAATTTATATATAGGGGGAACCAGCGATCTAACTTCTTTTTGGATTGTAATATGTAATTGTTTTTTTTTTTTTATAAAATATAAGTGTTTTGCGAAATCTGATGTCACTGAAACTGAAACTTGTAAAGTCATTTATCCCTTGTTTAGAAAATATGTTTCCTTTTTTAGTGTTTTTGATTAAAAAAGTAGATTTAAACAATATTTAAAAATTTAGCAGCCTCGATATATATATAAATACAGCTTTTTCTTCTTTCTTTTTTCTTCTCGCTCTTATTCTCAATGTCCGTATATATATATATATATATATATATATATATATATATATATACAAAAATATGTGAATGCATTTATATATATATATATATATATATATATATATATATATATAGTGATATAAATTAATAGATATATATTTAACAGTTTATACATTATTACTTTTTATAAACTTCTCCGTACAGAAGTAGAGTTTGTTATAGATATATAATTGTTATTAGTGTTGTAATAATAACACATGGTGCTCTAACTCAAAAGCTTTCAGGTTTCTTTCCCAAGTGCACCATCATCAGGCAGGGGAAATTGTTCAGTTTCGGGGTTGTTTATATAATTCTATGGAAATTTAAAATAAAAATTACAGATGCTACTACATTAGGTAAACTAATATACATTGAGACATTTATGTGTAGCAGTGTGGGTAATTGTAAACATGTAGACAGAAAAGAAAGTGTCAGTCGTATCAGTTTAACAAAATGTTGCTAATATAATCATTGAAATACTACGGGATTGTAAATTAAATAAAAAATACCTTTGTCTGAAAGTTTGTTGTTAATATAAAAAAATCAGGTTTATGGAGGGTAAAAGACATAAAGGCATGATTATAATTAATTAAGGAGGTAATACTCGATATAAAAATAAACAAGTAATTAAGTAAAAATAAACAGCAATGAAACGTTAATTAGTGTTAGATTGGATGTATATATATATATATATATATATATATATATATATATATAAGTGATAATAGTGATATAATTATATAGTATAATAAATAACAAACGGTTTGAAATTTATTTATTTGAATTTTTCTTGCAAGCAAAGAAAGCATATTTCATGTAACGATTTAAATATTTTAGCTTTCTTAATAATTTTTTTTTACTGTCGTTTTTTTATTTGTATTTTTAATTGGCATATTATTTAGAAAGTAATATTGAGTTACTAATGGCTTTATTATTACAAATAGCTGATGCAGATACAATCAGCGCTTTCAAAATAGTTTTAGTACTTCCAGTGTAATCTTTTTAATATAATTTCATTCCAAACAATTCAGTAATGTCAGTGATGCGTAGGGTATCTACATAAAAGGTGAGCAAATACTTGCTTAAGTTGAGAGTGAATAGTAAGTGGAACAAGTTACAGAGGGCGTCAAAGAATGCGTAAAAGAATGATGGAAGTACCAGTGTGAAGTGAGAGTAGAGTGAATAACAAGAAAATCGTACAGGTGATATTGGGGAAATGGTATTGCACAATTGGAGTCAAAGAGATAAGTGATGGTAATTAACGTTGAACTTACACTTTTAAAGAATGTTGGGATCATGGAAGCAAGTATATGGAAGAGAGTCCCAGAAATAGGATGTAAGAGAAAAGAATATATTATTGTAGGAGGGGATATATATATATATATATATATATATATATATATATATATATATATATATATATACGACAAAATGGTGCGACCTGGTTACTAATCTAGTTTCTCTAGTGTAATTTTGTAGGTGTGGAAGCAGGGAGCTAAGGTCGTCGGAGCCGAATCCATAACAATATTTGCAGAAGAGTCAGAAGGAAGACACACTAATCGGTTAGAAAATGACTGGTGTCGAGCTGCCAGGTCAGTGATTGTTTACATTGCCGATTCTTCTTTGAATTTTGTAGAGAACCCCGGGATACATAGCAGGAGCGCCTGACCAGATATGACAACAATGTTCAATGCACGAGCGGATAATTGATTTGTAAACGTGTAAGATGTATTCAGGCGAGAAAAACATTTTAGTTTCACACAGAGACCCAACTTTCCTAGCAGTAGATTGAGCAATCGATTCAATGTAGTCGTTCTACTTGAGGCCGGCTGTGAGAGTAAGGCCGTGGAGACACTATATTGCTTTCCGAGAGACTAGCTTGGATCATGCTGATGGGGGTAAGATAGAAAGTCTATGGCGGTTAAACAATAGAAACTTTGTTTTGTAAGCATTAAAACTTACAAGCCATTACTTACCCACATCCACCACACATTAGAGATCCGTTTCAAAAGCAGCAGCAAGGTTAGCTTTGTCAGTCTTTGCAAATTTCTTATCGAGACGGAAGTAAATGGTGGCGTTGTCAGTGTAAATTCCTAATTGGTATCTAATCAGATCAGGGAGATTCTTAGTGAAGATTGGAAAAAGTGTCAGATTTAGAATAGAGCCCGGCGGAAAGACACCAGTGTTCGTATAGTAAGTTCTGGGGGATGCCCGTTTGTCACGTTTTTCTTTACTCGGTTTGATAAGAACGAACAAATCAATTCAAACTAGAATTCAATTTTGCCTTAGCTAAGTAAACTACGACGAAATCCTGTGTGCCAGATTTTTTCAAATCCTTTGGAAATATCGAGAACAACAGCTCTAGCTTGCTCTTTTTGTCAAGAGCCTCGTTGATGAATGGCCGTTAGCATATCAGCTGTAAACCTGGAGATGTTGAACCACTTTATGATGATAGCTTCTAACACTTTGAAAAAAATTGGTAGGAGGCTGATAGAAAGGCCCGAGTGTTCTCAAGAATTCTTAAATACAGGACTCAAGAGCCTCGTTGATGAATGGCCGTTAGCATATCAGCTGTAAACCTGGAGATGTTGAACCACTTTATGATGATAGCTTCTAACACTTTGAAAAAAATTGGTAGGAGGCTGACAGAAAGGCCCGAGTGTTCTCCAGAGTTCTTAAATACAGGACTCATCGAGGAGAATTACCAGAAGACATGAAAGCCGGAAGAAGAGAGGCAGTAGTGATAAAGTTTTAAGAGGAGAGAGATTTCCGAGACACATTTCTTCAGAGCGATGAGCAGGATTCTGTCACATCCGCTCGTCTTATGGAGGTCAAGCTTTGAAATTATGTTACGGACCAGGGAGTGGATTGTGTATACGTTCCTAAGTTGTGCTTCAGGTCTAGGTGAGAAATCGGATGATGATACTCCATACGAATCACATGAGGAATTAGAGGAGATGCTGCGAGCAAAACACTCAGGCTTAACCGCTATGGCTCTAAGGACATCAAATTTATTGATTAATGGATGGAGAGATGGTTTTTAACTGCTCAGCCCACTTTTGCAGAGTTGACAGCAATCTTTAAAGCCGAGCTTGCGGGCTGCTATAAACTGCTTTATTCTATCAGCAAACAACAGCTGAGCATCCCCTTGCACTCTTTACGAGCGGAAGCAAAATGAGGCTTATTATGGTCAGACGCATGGCTCCAATAAAACCGGAAGAGGTGATTCCTGTGAGCAATGGCAAGTGAGCAAGCAGGATAAAACCAGGGAGACGAATGAGGTTTAAAAAGGAACTTCCTAGGTGGAATGAAATCATCGATGCCAGATTTAATCCAGAAAAAGACATCGGAGATGCATTCCTCAAATTGGAGGCTAAACACCTTTTTACAAAGGAACGTCAAACAGAAAATTGTGGAACGAATCTCAGTTCGCACTTTGGTAGCAGTAAGAAATTCTGTTCGTAGTAGGTCCCTGGGATGTAGTAGAGTAAAGAGATAAATTTGAAGAAACTACAGCGTGATCAGTGTTTCCAAGCGGGCAAAGCTGCATGGCTTGGCAGAAATAAGGGATAAAATAAAGCAGAGGTTTAGCACCGAAGTGTTTTATAGGGACACCGGGGAAGTGAGTGTGAAAATCCATCCCTTGCTTAAAAAATGAGTGATTGCAAAATTCATTGTATCTATGGCAGCAGAATCGGTTTATCAGTCACTCGGAAAGGTGGGCATTAAAATCACCGAACACAAATATATTTGCGCACGTGTGGGAAGCATGGTCTAGAGAGGAAGAGGAGCGGTAAAAAAAGAAAAATAACTGATTTTAGAAGTGAAAGACGGATATATATATATATATATATATATATATATATATATATATATATATATATATATATAAATTATTTAAGAATAATGGGAAATCAGCCTAACGAGAGTGAACTGTTAGCTGTTATTATCTCCCAGACCATCCATATTGATAATTAAATCCTTCCTTCAGAGAAATACGGTATCATGAAATCAGAGGCGAGAATTCAGGGCTTAAGAGTGGTGTTGCACTGTTCTAAGACGTTAGGTGATTTTCCTACGAAACAGATGTTGTTATGCATCACACAGATGTTTTTGAAGTAAATGTAAGAGATTTAAGTGATTTTTGTTTCGATTGGTTTTGTTTCTTGGGATATGAATGTTCATTCTTGAATCATTTTGTGGAGTTGAGGCCTTAAGTAGACATGGCAGACGGTATTTGACTGGAACATAAGCAGGTAAAGAGCTGGTGCAGACTGCAGCAAGAACATTGCTACAGTAAGGTCTATCTACGTCAATAAAAAAATTAAAACTTAGGGAAACTAAAGTTATTAAATATTAACTAAGTTAAAGTTACGATTTCTTTTACTGGTTCATTAGAGTATTTACCAAAGATAAAAAAAAAATAATATCTGTAATGGAATTATTAAAGTAAAAGATGAAAAAAAGTAATAAAAATGTACATGGAGGAAAATCAAGGAAGTGTCAAGTAACCAAAACAGGTAATATAGGAAGCAAAAATTAGTTCGAACAGGCATGAGAGAAAAACATAACTTCTCTAATACGAAAAATTATTTTGAATTTTACGAAAATTTTCAAAGAAAATAAAATATGTATTTTTTTTTACTTCTTTGGCATCTTCGTTCGGCTTGCTAATGTTACTGATGTGAGAGCCTTACACACACACACACACACACACACACACACACACACACACACACACACACACATATATATATATATATATAAGAGACAGACAGGCAGTAATAAAAATACTTAAATCCGAAAAATGATTTTGAAATTTCATGAAAATTTTCAAAGAAAATATTAAAATATATTTGAAAATATTATAATTATTTGTAAAATTCCTTGCTTGGTATACTGTTGAGCCTGTGTATATTATTTTGCCAAGTACATTCGATTGGGTAACGACAATTTCAGGTATTATTAATATTTTCGTTATTTATAATAGAATGGATTGGATTGATTATATTGTTATAGAATTTTATTATTATATTTTCATTATCATATGATTTTTTTTCATTTGGGAGGTCAAAACTTTCCGTGAAAAATTTCAGGGCTAATGTGAATAGTTATTTTAATAATGAAGGATAATTATCGACTATGTCAAACTGGATGCAGGAACATTTGGATTTGCGCTAAATGCGGTTGAACCAATTAATCAGTTGTATTACTGTAACACTATTTCCCGCCGATATATTTTTTTTGTTTGGTTTAATACAACGAAGAGAGAGAAATTGATATTAGTGGTATTATTGGTTGTGCTTTATTGTAATCCTCGATGTAAGCTTACGTAAAAAAATATTTTTAATACTATTATGTACTTGTAAAATCCGGGGCATGGAGAAATGACTGATAATTGAAAAAAACATGAGAGAAATATAGTTTTCTTTAATTTTCATATAAAAAACGAATTGTTTTTTGACAGATAGAAGTTTGTAATATGGAAGTAGTCAAAACAAAATGTCGGGATTTACTTTATGAGGTCAGGTAGAGTTAAATCCGCGAAATTATTCCAAGGAAAAAGGGTTTGAAAATCGAAAACATAGGGATGATGTAATTGAAAGAAAGAAGCAGGAAGACATTACGTCATGAGAGCTGTTGATATTTCATTCGTCGAACCTTGTCTCCCCGCAAATTGTGTGGGTGGAAAATAATCTCAATGGTCAAAAGCTTTGAGACGGCTAGATACCCCAAGAGGATTGGAGAGTGCTACAAAATGGACACTCAGCGAGAAAAATCAGAATTGGAGAGAGATTTTCAGGCGACAAATATAAAACGACCCACACCACCGACGCCACCTCGCTCTTTTTATTTGGCTGATTGTGTAAAGATTGATAAAGGCCGAAGATACGTGTTTTTATCTAAACAATTGACAGCCAGATTATATTTGAAAAGTTGAAAGCTCCGATATTTTTAATGAAACGTCGAAAGGACTTGTGCTTATTGAAGTTTCAGAAGCTCTGATATTTTTAATGAAACATAGAAAGGACATTTTTATTTGAAGATTGAAAGCTCTGGAATTTTTAAACGAATCCTCTCTCCGTTGTAAACTGGTATTCCGACAATTGTATTTTCTGCTTTTGTAGTTAATAATTTTATTTTATTATAAAAATTATTTTTCGTAACTCATCCAGGCGTCTTCGAACTTATTCATTCATTTATTTTTTTTTTTTTTTGAGTCGTAACTGTTTTATTTTAACCATAATTGTACACAAGTGTCCGGTCTAGATATGGTAGAAATAGGGCTACCGTGTTTGCACACCGTGACTTTCTGAGATCAAAACACAGCGTGGGCAGTACGTTTGTTGTTGTAATAGACGTCTTGAGGACCAGCTACTGTGACGAGATCATCAAAACCAGCAGCCGGAAAGCATCGACATGATTCGTACCGTATCGACATCATCGCAGCAGGCTCTGTTCCTGAACCAGCGAACCAACCAACCAGCCGGGCAGACGCGAGTGTCACATTACTCCATTGAGTTAATCGGATACGTTGTTTTAAACATGAATCTTAGAGTCGTGCTAATGTTAAGGCATATTATACAAACACACACACACGCACGCACACGCACGGACACACACACATACACACGCACACACACACACACACATATATATATTCAATCACATTGTATTAAACATAAAACAATAGGTTTTCATTTACAGCATTGAACAATGGAAAAAAACAATTTCATGGGCCTATTCGACAGTATTATCTAATTAAATTCTACAGAATCATCAGATCAGGGTAGTGTCTGGGCAATACTTGCAACAATATGAAAACAATACTCTGCTTTTTCGAATCTAGCTCTTGTAAAGGAAGAAGATAGCAGAAAAAGTAAGATAATTATTGAAGCGATACAGAATTCCGAATATTTATCTGCATCGTTATCAATAAATTATATGTACGTCTTTCAGTTGAAATCGTGTCTGTTCTTTGATGCCTAGTTGGCATTCTAGACGTGGTACTTGCCCGAGAGGGCATCCATTACTGCTGATGTCTGTATATTTTGGGTCTGATAAGCGATAATGAAATTTAACTAACCTAGTTCTCGAGGCATTGAATGTAACAGCCAGTTCTTAATTCCAAAATTTCGTTTGTGCAAAATCGGAAGAGAGCTCAGTTTACAACCTCTATCATGTGATTTAGAGGGCCGCCATTATAGTTGTATTATCGGCATAGATATTTACTATGTGTACCACATTTAAAACAACTCACCTGGCAAAATATCAAACTTATTTAATTACTTAGTTTTTGGTCTTAGTGAAATTAGACCAGTACACAATTGTATTACAAAGAGTTCAATACAGTTATATTGTAGAACTTTTGAATATTTTCCCTTTGTAAATGAGTTAATACTCGACCTAGTTTTCTACCATGTGGTATATTTAGGCGATTGCAATAACTGATTTTCATCGTTTTCTAAGACGCTCACGTGATGGGTAATTTTTTTTTAACGCGCAATGTTCAAAATTAAAAGTTATAACGTTTTCATCCATGGTTATATGACCCTAATAGATATTTTATGTTACAGTTACACTTAGTCATACTATCCGTTTATTCTCTGCTGGCCACTAGATAAAATAACTTTTTCTTTCTTCTTTTGTCAACTTGCAGTGAAGCATGTATGTAAGGGTTGGTTAGACTTTTTGAAATTTTAGTAAGTTATGATTTTGTATTTATTCATGCTTAATTTTAAGTTTTTTATTTTTTATTTTGCTGTATTTTTTTCTATTTCTTTGATTGGACTTTAACTAAGTTAAAACTTAACTCGGCATCATTAACACACACACACACACACACACACACACACACACACACACACACACACATATATATATATATATATTAATTGGAATAGATAGACTTAGCCATTGCCCGGTTAACATTCCGCCTATGACTATTAAACACGTGAAGAGGCCCATCCGTTGTTCCCTGCTTAGGATGTGGTTTCCGGCTTTCTCTTCTCCATTCTTTTCACTCTTTTACTTATTTATTTATTTATTTATTTTCTTTCCTCAATTGGAGTAGATAGACTAAACAATCGCCCGGTTCACACTCCATCCACGTCTACTGAACAGGTGAAGAGGGCCATCCCTTGTTCCCTGCTTAGGATGCGGTTTCCGGCTTTCTCTTCTCCATTCTTTTCACTCTTTTATTTATATTTTTTCCTCATTTGGAGTAGATAGACTAAACTATCGCCCGGTTCACACTCCACCCACGTCTATTGAACAGGTGAAGAGGCTCATCCCTTGTTCCCTGCTTAGGGTGTGGTTCCGGCTCTCTTTTCCAATCTTTTCACTCTTACGTAGCCCCCTGCGCTTCAGTGGCGTTACCGCCTTGCTCGGGGTGATATGATTAAAAAAAATAATTCAGGAATACATTCTTGTTTGGGAATAACATAATAGCCAACTTTTCTTATTGGCACAATCTACCTATTTTGCCATCTTGTAAGGCTTGGCCATTTTCACGTTATGTGTGGGGGTTTCCATATTTTAATTTCAAGTTTCAACGTTGTTAGCCGGTATTTTTTAGATATTTTATTTTAGATGTAGACCTGTGATTGAACCTTCTGTTATTATGTATATTTGATTGGTCGCAGATATATTTTGTTTTGACCATTTAAGTCATGCAATTGTACTTTTTAATAACTTTCTTTGTATTACAAATTCTTTGAAGTAGGAATATATTCATGTCCCTGCAGTTGCATTCCTTATTAATGATCTTTTTTGTACAATGCCATTTAAATTTCTGGCGTTTTTTTTTCTTTATGAAGTTTTCTAGATTACTAGTACGACTACAACTAATCTTTATCGTATTCCTATTGAAAATTTTGTTTAGTTCTGAGCACTTTGGAAAGTATTTAACGATTAGTTTAAAGAAAAGTATTTGTCCTATTTTGGTTTTTACTTTTAAGATAAACGGTGGTTTGAAAGCTATAAGGTTTCATTGTGTTTGCTTTCATATATTGAGATATATTACCAGTTATTAAATTTAATTCTACATCTTAATTTTGGATTACATTTCTTTTTGTTTCTACTGTTATCTCAAAATCTAGTCGATTGAATAATATGTAAAGTGTTTTATGTATTTTATTATTTTCTCTTCTGTTGTCAAGTGCTGACATTAATCTGTCATCTATTTATAATCTGCAGTTGCCTACGTGGATTATTTTCTTGATTTTCTTTAAAATGTATATACCCATCAATTCTGACATTTCGGCTCCGTCATACAATACTTGTGGTACATCAAATGTGCCATTAACTGATTTTTCAATTCATGCTTTACCACTATAGCAAAATTATTGAACTGCTGCAATATAAGTATATATCAATATTCAGATGGCATGTTTAGGCACCATTAACGAAATTAAACGCTCCCATCAAACTTTTTTCAGAAATTGATGTTATGTATGTCATATTTAATGAACGTATATTCATTTTTACTATAGATATTTTGAACCGTGAAATGCAAGTTAATTAGTTAGTTTTTCTTATAACTGAATAAGACCACTGCACATAGTGTTCAGCACAATGGAATATTGTAGAACATTTGAATATGTTTCATTTGGAAACGATTTTTTTCGCGAGCTGCTTTTCTACCTTTCGGTTTCTTCAACGATTTACATTAACTGATTTTACTGTTTTTCAAAGGCTCACCATACTTAAAATCTTAAAACACTTTCAACCATGAATGTCCAGTCTTAGTAGGTATCTATTAGTATGTTTACACTTAGACATTATTTCGGTTCTTTCATTTGGTAATTCACTTTTGTTTAGGAACAACGTGGCTAGCAAGGTTTGTACAATTTTTTAGGTTTTCCAATGTAAATGTAGGCTATTGATTATCTGACAATAAAATTGTTTTTTGGTAAATTCTAAGTATGTTTTGAAAAATTTGTCTTGTACTTCTGAGGATGTGCGTTGTGGTGCATTGATATCGGCTCAGAATGAGAAATCGGGGAGCCGAGTTCGAAATACAGCTGAATTCATTGCATCCACTTACGCGCAAATACCCATGGGAAAGGTATTAATCCTACTATTCCTTCCAGTTATGGGTTAAATAGCAAGACAGATTGGGTTCTATAGCCTTGGTGGGCAACCAGTCTGCCGCAGAAAGCAATGCCAACCTACTGCGGGATAATCTTCTGCCCAGTCAGTCATGTCTCTTTCGAGACATGATCGCCCAAGCATGTATCACGTATGGCACTTAACTGACTGACTTCTGCTTTGTAAATAGACCCCTTTGTATCGAAAAGTTTCTTTAAAAGTGGACATTTTTATGTGCCTACAGTTAACCCTCTAGGGCCATTCGTATCATATTTGATACAGTATGAAAACAAGCCTTGAAAGACATATTTTCCTGAAAAATTTTTTAAGAGAAATATTTTATAAATTTCAAATGAAAGCAGTAACTGCTCAGTCAATAAATACCAAATGTTTCCTTATAGGGAAATACCAAATGTTTCCTTATAGGGAAATACTGTATCAAATATGATACGAATGGCCCTAGAGGGTTAATTCATTTTGTTGTTATTAAGATATCTGCGTATTTTATGTAATTTTATGAATTTTTTTTATGTAAATTTATGAAATTTTCTAAATTACTAGTATAGCTATAACTCAGTTTGATTGAATACCTATTGAAAATTTTGTTTAATTCTGAGCAATTTCGAAAATGATTATTGGTTAGTTTACATATATTCATCTTATTTAATTTTTAATTTTAAGATAAATTATGGATTGAATCTGATAACATTTTGATTTCGATTATTGTTTTATTTATTTGTCTGTTTATCTGAGGTATGTAACTTAAAATGTTCTCATGACCAGATTTTTAAGGCATCTTCATAATTTCTTTCTCTTTTTATCAAATAATGCTTTTTTTTGACAAATTTTCTGATAGCCTGTGCTATACTCATTTATGTATGTGCTTAATTATGCTTGAGTTGTAGTTAAATTTTGTGTTTACGTACTTTAGAATTGTATTTGTATTCATATATAGGGAGACACTACCTGTTAGTAAATTAAATTCTACATCTAGACATGAGACTAACTTCCTATTTGTTTTAACTTCTATTTTAAAATCTAGATTTTAATGAGTTTGTAATGCATTTTCTTCATTCTACTATTTTCTCTTTTGTTGTCCGACGCTATAATTAATCTGTCATCTCTGTATAATACATCGTTTTTATGTAGCATCTTTCGTTGATTTTACTTTAGATCTGTATTCCCACCAATTCTGAATATTCCATATTGTCAATCGAGCCGTGTAGTATATCAAATGTGCCGTTATTTGAATTTTTTAACCCATGTTTCACCATTGAGTAAAATTAGGGATTTTCGGCAATATGAAGTTATATTTATATGTTCCGATGGTATATCTATGCACTTTTAGAGAGATGTAACACCTACGTTAAACCTATTTTAGTTTTTGTTGGTAAAAGTTTTTAATGTCATATTTTAGGAATGTGTATTTGTTATTTTTCTGAATGTTTCAAAACTAGAATACAATCACATGTTTTTTTCTACCGGTTGGCTTGGGTAGCAATTCTCAGTAAGTCACAATTTTAAAAATATTTGATGGTTTATTTCTAACTTCAGTTTTTGTTGGGTTTATGATCCAGTACGAATGTCTGTTGGGAAAATTTTCTTTCTTGTGTTTTATTCTTAAGAAATCATGCTTACCGGTAAAATTTGTATCTTGTTGCTGAAATTAATTTGTTATTTGTAATAATTTTAGTTTCTTTGTGATAATTTTAATACAGGAATTCGGAGCTTTTTTTATAAGATTTGATGATTTCTTCAATAATCTTTTCATTACCTTTCAATTTTTTTCATATATAGAGTTAGATTTATCTACTTTAATAAGGATAATTTTTGTTTATTTTTGTATTTTTATATCAGTGTTTAATAGCTTTTGGAAGTTGTTGATTATTTAAAAATTCTATTTGTTTTAGTATGGAAATAATATATTTTTTAATTTTATTAATTTTTGGATGGCAGGAGGATAACTAATGGTTTTAAAATAGAAAATATTTACCTGTATTTTTTCTTTTTTACCGTTGCTCATTTTCTAAAAGAATTATAATGCATACCATGTAAATCTGGTAAGAAACTGTTCAGTTTTCATTTTTAATAAGCGTAGAATGTATTTTCATGTTTGTTTAGAAGTGGTTTATTTTTCAGTGAAAGTGGTATTTTAAATTATTTCATTGTTGTTTTATTTAGCTGTGCCGTCCGTTCAATTCTGTGTCGTTTATCGCTAAAATACACTGATAATAAAGATACTCAATTGTAAGACAAAAGCATGTTAATTACTTAATTATTTTGTTTTTTGTCATAGTTAAATTTAAAAAGATTTCAATACAATTAGATTGTAGAACTTTTGTATATTTTTAATTTGGAAAAGAGTCATTTCCCGACCTGGGTTTCTATCTTTCTGAGTCTTCAGGCGATTTACAATAACTGATGTTATCATTCTTCAAACGCTCACGTAACAGGAATCTTTTGTGAATGCGCAATATTCAAAATTACGAGGAGATACTTAAAGGTCTTGGAACACTTTCACCCATGATTATGTAAATTTAGGAGGTATATGTTGGTATGGTCACACTTCGATATAATTTCTGTTCTTTCATTTAGCAATTAATGTTTGTTTCGGAACAACATAATTGTTAATTTTTGCTCCTGGTATAATCTACATGTTTAACCACCGTTGTTAACTGTGGCTGTTTTTACTATTCTTCAAAATATATCAGTGTCTTTTCCACATATTTAATTTGAATTTCCACACACGGCTAGCAAGTTTTGTATTTTATTTTAGGTTTTCTAATTTAAATGTAGATTATGTTTTCTCAATCTGACTTGAAATCTCTCTGTGGTAGATCGTAAATATGTTTTGCTTTGACCATTTATGTCATGTACATGTTCTTTGTAAATAATCTTCTTTTGTATTACAAAGATCGTTAAGTTGGAATTGATTTTTGTCCTTAGAGTTACATTCCTTGTTATTGATTTTGTTTTGTATGTTCTTATATAGGTTTCTGGCGTTTTGCCTTTTTATTTCATTTTTAAAATTACTAGCACAGCTATCATTTAGTTTGATTGAATTTCTATTGAAGATTTTGTTTAATTCTGATGATTTAGAAAGTTTTATCGATTAGTTTAAAAATATGTGTCCTATTTCGGTTTTTACTTGTAAGTTAAATCATGGGTTTATCCAGAACGTTGATTAAGATCGTTACTGTTTATCAATGGTGAAACATTGATTAATAAACAAATAACGGAACATTTAATGTACGACGAATCTTGTTTGACGGAGTCAAAATATTATTATTGATATTAATACAAAATCTAAGTAAAATCAACAAAATAATCTACACAGACAACCACTGATTATACAAAGATGACAGATTAACGATAGCACCGGATAACAAAATAAGAAATGATAGAATAAGGAAATGCTTTGCAAACTCATTAAATGATTAGAATTTGAAATAGTAGTTGAAAAGAATTAGAAAGTAGTTCATATTTAGATGTCCAATTGCATTTAGAAATTGGTAGTGTCACTCTATGTATGTGTTGTGGATTCCGGATGAGGAACTGCACAAAATAATAAATAACAAAAACAGGAGATTAAAAAAAAATAGATTATACTGAACGTAATATACTGTTGGAAATTATACAAATGTAACGAGTCCCCTCATTGGATTATGAATCCAACACATTGTTTAAGACAATCCTGCTGATTGGCTGAGTGGGCCGACCTCGTTTCGAACCTTTGGCGGGCTTAGAACAGAAGGGAAGATTTCCGGCCTTTTTTTGGTTAGCCGGCTTCGACAGAGCACGGTCGCATTTTAGTACCGCTCCTTCTTATATGTTGCCGCAGGGCCTACAGTGGGCGCCCTCATGTCTCTATTTCCTGAGACAGTTGTACCTATATCAAGGTAAATTTATTAGGCAAATGCCTTATCATTTTATTCAGAGAAACTTTCTCCAAATCCTTCGTACCCTTGGAGGTATCCTTTTTTGGCTATTGCCTTACTTGTAGAGAAAACTTCTCTAAGAATTCTTCAAGACGAGGCCGAATCGACCTTCTTTCGACCGAATTGGAAACGGCTGTAGAACCCAGACCTCAGAAGAAATGTTCCTGAACGTCGCGGAATTTGCAGCTCCATACGTGAACTTCATCTCCTTCCAAGACGAGGCCGAACTCACTCAAGTCTCCAGAAGGAAGCCAACTACCGTCTCGAAAAGAGACTATATACCAAGCTGAGCAGAAGCTGCAAAAATCTACCTTTTTGCAAGACTAATAAACTTGTTGTTAAACCCTAGATATGTCTCGTTATAGTTGTTGATTTCCACCCACTGCTCGAGCTCTGAGCTATGTGGGAATAATTTCTCACAATACAAACTGGAACTCGGGTTAGTCAATTTTGGAATACTATTCGTAGAAATAAATATATACAGTCTGGAAGTGAAATTTTATGTCCGAGTAACTGATTCTAGATTCAAACAACTCCAACTAACTCTGCACCAACTTACAGCTTAACAAAACTTTGACGTTCTCACCAGAGGCAGGATTATATGTACACTCAGCCGTGTCCATTATTATAACAAAATAGGGGTGATCCCACAACTTTTTGTAAAATAAAGAATATGAAGATGCTTTTTAAATAATCTGACCATAAGAACATTTTAGAATACAAACACTAAACAAGCAGACAAATAAAAAACAAAAACAGAAATCAAAACATTATCTGGTTCAACGCACTGTGTAACTTAAAAGTAAAAACAAAAAAAAGACAAATATATTTTTAACCAATTGATAAGTACTTTCAAAACAGCTCAGAATTAAACAAACTTTTTAATAGGAATTTAATCATCCTGAGTTTTAGCAGTACTAGTAATTTCGAAAATTACATAAACAAACAAAAGCCTTGAAACCTGAATAAAAACATACACAACAACGTCATTAACAAGGAATATAACTGTAAGAACAAAAATAAATGTCCACTTAAAGGAACCTTTAACAAGAAATGGATTATTTAGAAAACACTAGTAGAAGACAAAAATGGTCAAAGCAAAACAGATTAAACATCCAACAAAAACAGTTTTAAATCAAATGTGATAACCATTTTAAATTTGAAAGCATAAAGAATATTACAAACTTGGCTATCCACGAGTGGAAATTAAAATCAATGTATCTAAAACACGCCGATATAACCTTCAAAACATTACAACGTCGGTACAAATATGCAGATTAAGCCAGGAGAAAAATTGGCTATTGAGTTGTTCCCAAGCATCGATAAATTATAAAATGAAAGAACAGAAATTACGTCTAAGTGTAACCATACCAATAAATATCTACTAGCGTCATACAATCAAGGATGAAAGTATTCCAAGACTTTTAGGTAACATTTTAAGATTAAAAAAGTGTGAATTATAAATGATCGTTGTTACGTGAGTGCTTAAAAACGCTAAAATCAATTATTGTAAATTGCTTGAAGACACCAAAAAGTGCAAACTAAGGTCTTGAAATATCTCGTTTCCCAGTGAAGATTATATATATATATGCATTCAAACATACTGTGAAAAAATAAACAGAAAATTTAATACAGACCGTTAAAAAAAACTGGAAAATAAATTAAATGATTATATTAAAATTAAAGAAAAAATCTTAAAATAATAAAAATTAACACAGTTAACAGCAACCAATTTTTCTGGTGGTCAGTTAGAAACTACACTGATTTACTACTTTATTTTCATTCTTTCCAATTGTTTTAGTTACATTCTCTCTGAGACTATATGATTTTTATGAGTGTCACATTTCTTGGCTTTATTAATGTTATGTCATTTTTTATCATATTTCGATTTCACCTATGGTCGCACTACCTACTAAATCTGCGAGAAAACATTTCATGTTTTTTTGTCTCTCCCCTAACATCCATAGCGCTACATACACAAAGTTCTTCTTAGTGTGTGGGCTGTACTTAACAATAATTTTTTTTGTATATCTCTTAAGCTAGGGTTCCCATGGATTCATTCAATGTGTTGTTTTGTTCCATTTTTTATCATTTCTAGGGCACCTACTATCACTGGCACGATCCTTGTTTTCAATTTCCACATTATTCTATTTCAATTTCCAGATCATTATATTTTGACAGTTTTTCGAATTCCTTAGTTGATATGTTACAATACGCTGGACAAGCCATATCAATTAATAGGAAAGTCTTTTTTTTCTGGGTTTTAAGAATAATGTCCGGCCTATTTACTTCCCTTTTTCTGTCTGTGTAGCTAGTGTAATTCCATAGAATGGTGATATCTTCTATTTTTGTAACCGGTGATGTGTAATGTTCATACCAGTGTTTGTTTACATATTTTCCATAGTGTTTGCACATTGCCCAAAGCAGATATTGCTCTACTGTATCATGACATTTTTTATATTCATTTGGAGCATGTACAGAACATGCTTAGATTAGGTAGTGTATTGTTTCTTTGTATTTATCAAAAAGTTTGCATTTTGGATCCACATTATTATTTATAATATTTGCCTGAAAGTTCTTAGTGAAAAGACTTTGGTCTTGCGCTGCAAGAATAAAGCTTTCAGGCTCAGGCTTTAATCCAGATGCACGTAACCATCGATGAGTATTAAGTTTATCAAGATTGGATTTATGAGCACGTTCTGGATATTGGCCATGCAGAGGTTTGTCTTGCCGCATTAGTTGATTCTTGACTTCTGTTTTGCTTTTCTCCAGAATCTACTAAATGTAAATCTTGTTCATTATGGAATATTTTATTTTTTCATGTTGTTTGACTAATTGTATCATCCAGTCCTTTGCTGTTTCTCTGTATGTTAGTAAGCCAATACTTGTTCTCTTGTATGACAATTCTAGCTGATTAAAAACTCTTCCACTTTCTTTACGGAGTATGTAAAAACGGTCTACATCAGCCTTTGGATGATGCATCTTATGCTTAGAAAGACGCTTTCTTGTTTTAGAATCCATTCGTCTGATGTCGTTTAGAGTCCAGTTCAAGATGTTGAAGCTATATTAGACCACTGGGATGGCAAGGTTATTAATGGCCGTAATTCTGTTCTGAGAATTCAATTCAGTTTTTAAAATCATTTGTAGCCTTCTTTAGTAGTCTTTACGCATTATTTCTTTCATTTTTCTTATGGTGAATGTTTTTCACTCTCATTTAAACCTAAGTATTTATAAGCTTCTTCTGGCTTCAATTCTTTAATTGTTACGGCTGGGTCTAAGCTAATTGAGGTTTCTTGTAGTGATCTACATAAACTGTAGCTTTAGCACATTTATTCAAATTGAATTTCATTCGAATGTCTTCACTGAAGTATTTTACTGTATGCAGAAGCCTTCCCGCTCATTATTATTCTTAGCATACATTTAACATAGATGGTTTATTTTATTTTGAGCTATTTTATAACTACATTCTGTTCTTTTAAGTTGACTGGTTAATGCTATTAATGATATGAAAAATAGCAAAGAAGAGAAAGTGTCAACTTGAAATATACCTCATTTCATGTTTATTTCACCAAACTTTTATTTATATGATTGAGGTAATGCGTTGTTTTCCATATCGACATACTTTGTTTGATGAAATTGATGATAACGGGTGATACCTTGTACATCTTAAAACCTTTAAAATCTAGAAATGTGGTAAACTATGAAATATCTTACCATAATCTATCCAGGCAGTACTAAGATTTTTCTTTGCATTGAAGCAGTTTTTTAAGATTATCCTGTTAATAAGTATTGGGTCTTTACATCCGTAACAGCCACGGTTGCCCCATTTATGTTCAAGAGGTAATATGTTATTTGTTTCTAAGAAGAAATATGTCTGTTTTGTTAAAATAGATGTTAATAGTTTATATGTTGTCGGAAGGCATGTAATTGGTCTGTAGCTTTTCGGTTTATTCGTGTCACTATTCTCTGGTAGAAAAAATGTAATTCCTTTGGTCATCCATGCAATGACTTTAGTGGGATCGTTAACCATTTTTTGAAATTATTTGGCTAGGTTTTTTTATATGATGTACTTAAAAACTATAGCTAAAAATTAGGAATTTTATCTATTCCTGGTAAGTTTCAATTGTGTGATTTTTTATGTGCACATTTAACATCCTCTTTTGTGATTCCAGCCCATGTCTTTTCTGGATCATTTTTCATTCGTTCTCTTTTGCAATCCAGTCTGCTTCTTTGTTATGTTCTTTAGGGCAAGCTCATATTTTTCCAAGAACTGTATAACCTCTTCCATTTGAGTGGGGGACTGTCACTTCAATTCTTTTTTTTACCTATTTCCCTGTAAAATGTCTTTGCATTGGTTTCAAATATCTTGTTTTGTCTGTAGAATCATGATCTTTTCTCATAGCGTCTTATTCATTGAGCCTTCAGTTGTATGGTTTGCTTTATTTTTCCTTAGTTGATAGGACTTCATTTCCATTTCTAATATTTTATTTTCTTTCGACTCTTCTGCCTTTTCTAGTTCTTACATTAAGTACATTGAGTACTGATAATTCACTTCTAAGTTGTTCGATTTCTTTTTCTATATTTCTTTTCCAAGGTCGATTTTTATGACAGCGAGACTGCCTTGGTTTTAATTTGATGTTCAATTTTTTTGTTGCTGCTATTTCTGATGCATATATTGTTTCATTCAGATTTATCTGACTGTCTTCTTTATCCAAAATAAATTTGAGTGCTGCATTGTAGAGCTTAATAGTTTCTGTCAATCGGTTATTTCTCATGATGTATCTTCGTACATTGGCTAAGTTATTTTCGTCAATGCACTTTCTATTTGTTTGTTCAACCTTTTCTTGCCAAATGTCATATGTTTGGCGAATGATGTATTTTTGAGGTTTGAGTAACGCTTCATGATATGCAGTCAGAACTACTTTATATCTCTTCACAAGACCATTTTTTTCTTTTTTTTTTAAATATACGGGCTAAACATCTGGCTGGAGAATTTTCAGGACCATCATTAGGATTATGCTAGTTGTGGGGACCTGAAGATTCATTCTTTGTGTAGGAATATTTTCCTATGGCAGAATTTTCGACCTCAAGTAGGTTCCATTCTAAAGGACGGGCTCCCTGTTTATCCACTGGAAGAGCCATACTGAATTTTTATTTCTATTTGGAATTTTCAAATTTTTCCCACGAGAGACGCACTAGTCCAAAAGTTCACCCAAAGTTGTCCGGCACTTTGGGTAACAGTCTTTTAAAAAGAGGGCTCCGAAGCCTGTAGGGTATCGTTTGTGACCTCATAAGGCAGTAGCCATTCACTCCTCGGCACGATTAACACCTTGAGTTGCAGGTTGTTTATCCGAGTTTTCCCTCTCCTAAATGGGTTGCAAAGCGATATTTGACAGAGACTCGATTGGAATTAAAAGAGAAAGGCGCTAGTTAAAAAACGAAAAAACAAAAAAAAAACTTGGACGTAACAGCCGCTCAACGAGACAAAACATCACTACATTAGAGAATTTTGATGAAGAAACTATTATTATTATTATTATTTTGTTAAAAAATATTATCATTATTATTATTATTATTATTGTAATTGTCCATTTAGTCATGCGCATTTTTAATTTTATTCCACCAGCTTTTTTCTGTTTGTAAGGCTGTTATATAACATTTTGGTTGTAATTGAATTCTATCATTATTTTGCATGCACATTAATAATTTTTTTATTTTGATGAATAGAAGAATTTTTAAATTTTTATAATCCTTCACAGTATACATCCTAGATATTCAATTCAATGTTCGAATCTTCATATTAATCGTGGTTTTGGTTTCTATTCCGTATATTGAATATGCCACACACACACACACACTAACAAACACACACACACACACACACACACACACACACACACACACACACACACACACCCAGACGCACACACACCTGTTTTATACATACAGTGTGTGAAAGTACGGAGTCACACGCTAACAAGTGAAGGTTATAAAATTTCGGTGGCTAAAGGCGGTAACGAAAAATCTGGCATTATCAGCAGGTTTGGCCACGAGACAGGTAATTTTTTTTGTATAATTATTATTAATTTGCCATTTGCTTTGCAAATGCAAGCCAGATTTTCAAAGTTTTGTTAGAAGCGTTTCCTGTTAAAAGTAAGTGCTCGTAGTGATCGTTATTAATTAATATATATATATATATATATATATATATATATATATATATATATACAGCTTTCTGTTTCCTATACATATTGATTATTTAATTGTTTGTGAAAAGCTGATTAATATAATTCAAAGATGATATTTTATGAACTGTTATTTAATGATAATAACAAGGATAAATATTATCTTCATTGGTCCTATCATATTGTCAACAAAGGTGAATATTATCTTCATTTTAAGCGACAAAAACGTATGAGATCTACATTATTCAAATACCTGCTTACAACCATGTTAATACATAACATTATTCAAATGTAGATAATTCTCATGTCAACATTTATATTCTGCTATCGAAGCACAAACTAAACTTATGTATTTATAAATACAATTTAACTTAATTTCCACATTATCAAATATAATCTCTTTCCCACTGAGAGAAAGTTGTCGCTGTAAAAAGTAAATTCGACTCACGCATAGAGAAATATGTTTGAAAGATTTTTGGTTGTCAATAATTCCTTCTTCGTTTAATTTTTAAATCCAGTTAAAGAATGATATCAATTACTTTCGTAAGAGATGGTTTTCATGATAACAAGCCTCAAATTCTGGTAAAATTTAGAGTTTGTTATCTATCAAAAAAAAAAAAAATCATCGGACTCATTTACACGTGGCTTCATATTTTTCAGCATATGGCCTATTTTCCAGCAATTTTATTATTTTAAAATATTTATAAATATTTACATTATTTATCAAAGAAAACGATATATTTATGGGTTTAATAACCCTCTGGGAAAGTAGTAGTGCTATATATAATTTAAACTGTCAGGAATCATCATTGGCAACCACAATCTTAACAATATAGACTATGCAGTTGATACAGTGCTGATAGCAAACATGGAAAATAGACTACAAAACGTCCCACAAAACGTAGCGAAGGAAATGAGCTATGAGAAAACTGAATAAATGAACATCAGCAAACAGAGCAGTTACAAATACTAACTGCAGTTCGGGGTTAAAATATCAAACCTGTACCGAAATATAAATACCTGGGAAGTTTTCAAACAGAGGACGTAAATTTTGAGATGTGAGGACGTGTTAGATAGGACAAGGAAGCCTTCCAAAAACTACGCAGAAGATTGAGAGACAGGGGTTTCCTTTGAAACAAAGAAAAGAATGCTGAACTGTTAATCGAAATTTGTCGTCCATTATGGCAGCGGTTGCTGGAAGCTCTCCTAAAAGTGAACGAAACACTTGAAGCAACAGACGTGTGGTTCTACAGAAGGATGCAGAATGTACCATGGACCAAACATGTAAGCAACCGTAAACGTTTTGGAGGGAATGGATACTAGAAGAAAAATTTTAAAGGACATCAGAAGACAGTTGAAAATAAAACGACAGGGAGGAAGGTGGTTTTAAATAAATCTGATACAGAAGATATAGTGAGAAGGACAGACAGGAGAAAGCATCGGGGTGACATAGTTGCTGAGCTTAAAGAAATGGATGGCTGTGTAAGGTTAGGGGGAAATAACAACAAAAAATATTAAGAGCTACAGGGGACAGGAATTAAGGTAAGGCTATGATTTCCAATGTTCTTGAATAGACACGGTACATAAAAGAAGAATGAGTTTTATAATCATTTACAAGAAAGTCACTCTGCCATAGACATGTGTAATAGCCAGTCAAAACTACTAGCAATATATAATCTATATGTGTTTTATAACAAGCATTTTTAATAGTTGAATTTTAAATGCGTTTTTCTGAAACACGTTGAAATATATGTAAATATTATTGATAAAAACCCATAGGGAACAAAATGATATTGAATATATTTCACATTTGAAATGAAAGGAGATAGTGTTTGCATATTAGAGATTTAGATGTACATATGTACTAGTGAAAGCAAACAAAAAAAAAATTCTTCAGCAGCTTTTTCTTAACCTTCGTCCTATCCGTCCCAACATTTGCAGCGTGCAACCCTTCCTCTCCGAAAGGTCTGACATCCTAGTCATCTGTGAAACTAAACTAAACTCTAAAAGTATATTCCGTTAATTAGCACGTTGTAAAATGTTTATACATCTTTTATGCCAGAAAAACGCCATGACAATTCTCATTTTATATATATATATATATATATATATATATATATATGAGTGTGTGTATGAGTGTGTGTGTGTGTTTGTGTGTGTGTGTGTTTGTTTCGAGATAGATTCTCTTCATCAGTCAATGTTTGGTGTTGGTTGTACATATGATTTACATTTAAATAATTTGTGCAACCAACATCAAACATAGCGGGATGAAAAGAAAACATATAAATTTCCGTGTCACAATGTATAATTAATTCATAAATATATAATTATATTTACCTCTATAATATTTATTATATTGAGCTCTGTTCATAATAAAATAAATGTCAGGACAATCAAAATAGTAAAACCTTCAGTCCTCTTCAGCTGGAATGATATATATATATATATATATATATATATATATATATATATATATATATATATAAATATATAAAACAAAGATATATATTTTTTAATAACGGTAACAATCAATCAGTTTAATGAGCCCCATTACAAATCTGATCGTCCAAATCCTGATGAATAGAGTGAGATGCAGAATCAGGCCACATATAGAACAAGAACAGTACAGGTTCGTCAAAGACACTGGAACAAGGAACGTCTTATTTATGATTAAGATGCACTCGTAAAATGAAGAACGAATTCAGCAGATATACAAAGATAGAAATGGGCGAAAGACGAGGATGTGTTTTCTCACCGGATCTTTTCAACTTGTACAGCGAGACTGGGTGTTATGCCAGGATTCGTCATCGAAGCCCACAATTTGAACAACATAATGAACGCAGATGATAGAGTGCTGATAGCAGACACGGGAAGCAAACTACAAGAACTCCTACAGAGGTAGCTGAAGAGAGTGACAAGAAAGGACTACACATAAACTGCAAGAAAAATGAATACATGGTCATCAGCAAAAAGAAAAACATAAAATTCCAAATACAGGTTGGGGATACTAAAATCAAGCAGGTAGAAAAATTTAATATCTGGGAAGTGGTCTAACAGAAGACGGAAGGTGTGACACAGAGATCCGATGGCGAATTGGCATGACAAAGACGCTTTCCAGAAGCCGAGTAGTGTATTAAAAGACAAAAATATTTCGCTAGAAACAAAGAAGAGAATAATGTATTGCTATATGGTGTCAGTTGTTCAATATAGCAGTGAATGCTGGACAATATCATCAAAGATTATAGAAAGACTTGTAACAACTGAAATGTGGTTCTACAGAAGGATGCTGCGGATATGATAGATCGTGCACATGAGCAATGATGATGTCCTGGAATGGGTGCAGACAAAAAGGAAATTAATACTGACCATTAGGAAAAGACAGCTAACGTTCTTGGGAGTTTCAATGAGGCAAGTGGCCTCGGAGAACCGGATACTAACATGCTAGATAGAGGTATAAAGACATAGAGAGAAGCAGCGGGAAACATTATTGATGGGCTTGTGCAGGTGAATGACAGAACAGAGGTTGCGTAGGATAACAGGAGAAAGGGTACTACTAGCCACCAGATAGAGGGAGACGTAGAAAGCCATGACCGTCTACGCCCTGAAAGGACAACGCACATAGAAAAGAAGAAACGTCGAAGCAGAAAGGACTGCATTTTCGATGAATGCTAAAACGTTAAATAATTACAACATCTGGTTGTCCTTCAGCGTATTTTTACAGGTGAATATTTTCTCAATCCACGTGACCATGCAGAGGTGTCACAAGAAAGTTTTGTCCAATTCAGACTTCTTTTTGCCTTTAACTTTTGAATTGTCTATAGCAAAGTTAAATACAATGTTCCTAGGTGATTAAAGATTTTTACGTATTGTTTTGTGCTAATTTTAATAGCATATATCTTAGTCACATTTGCAATATTTCTACGTGGATATATTTTTCTTTCCACGTATATACTTCCTATTATAAATAGGTCAAGAGTATCAGAGAGATCTCTATGCTGCTCTTAGTCGTGATAGTGACAAATATCAGCTACACGCAATTTTGCAGTCACTAGACCGTCGTACTTTAACAGTAACTGCGCTGTTGTATGTAGGTTTTTCATAGGAAACAGTTCCGTATATTTTTATGCTGTTAAATGTAACATATTTTTCATCATGGCCGCCGTCTTACTCAACACCCAAGCTGAGTTTGAATTTGGAGCGCAGCAGTAGAGATCTAAAACATATATAACGTAGTAGTAAGCTACATCTCTTGAACACAGTTAAGCTCATTAGTTACTGTAATTACACAACAGCACGGGAAGTAAAGTTGGATAATATTTAACCCAAATATTTTTGAACATGTTTATCTGACCTTTCTTCAGTATTGTATTTACTCATTCGAAATCCCCAGTTATATTTTCCTGCGTTAAAAGGATATTTAATTAAATCACCGTATGTGTGAAGAATATTATTATGACGCCATTTCACAAAATCAAATTATGATTGTCCCATATGGTTGAGTTTATCATTATTTCAAGCAAGCATTGGTATTTGGTAGTTGACATCTCTACTTCTGTAGAAACAAATTTACCTTCAATCAAGACCCTTAAAAATAAATCATTGCAGCGAATAATTCTCGTGGTATGGATGTTTTCTTGATGAACACATAAGAAGAGAACTTAAGAAGGTGTTTCAAGATTATCGAACACATAAAAATAACACATCACTCAATATATCCCGGACGTAACTATTGAAACAACAAATTTTTGGCAAACTTCGATTTTATTAATCAACATCGTCTCCTTCTAGGGTGATATACAGATTCCAAAGTTTCTCTAACAATTCGAAGTTTTCAGGGACAGCTGCTGATTTTGGGCGACCTGAGATTTCAGCATCATTTGTCTCTATAAGACTGCGTTTAGAGTCAGCATACCAATTCTTAACCGTTGTTTTCAATGGAGCAGAGTCCGAATAGAACTTATCAAGCCTTGTTTGAACTGTTTTCCTATCATCATGCAATGCTTTATCAACACACGAAATCCAAATCTTTCCAGTGTTTTGAAAATTTGTAACAATAGTTTTACTTAAATAACTGTAATGTGTAAACTAAACATTCAATTGGGCCTAAATTCTGTCATTTACATTTTGAGTTGTAGTACTTTATAAAAATCATATGGATTTTTCATTATTAGTGCCATTTATATATCCAGCCTTGGTCGTTTTCAGTAATGTATTATACAGTTATCAAGGTCCTACACAGTGACGTTTAAATAGTACACGACTTAACCAAGTCAATTGCATGGCAGCCAAATACAAAGGACTATTCAACATTCGAAAAAGACATTTTCATTTATTATCTTTTCTATTTTTTACGACATATAATTTTCATCCGAAATTTTAGAATATTCTAACACAGGAAAATTTTACGTTTGTTTTGTGCTATTCAGTAGACGTTGTTCAGTCTTTTAGCAATTTTAATATTGCACGCATAATTGTTTATACTGTAACTTGTATAAAATATTGACACATATCTATTGGACCAGAAAAAAGCAAAAGAACAGCTCATAGCAGGTATCAGCCTTTTTAGAAAATGGTAATGTAAGAATACAATAGGTTTTTATCTCTTTAGTCGAGTTAAAGTAACGAAGATACAAGATAACAGATCGTGATGTCACTCCTGATAGTAATCCATGCGCTAGTCACACTTTTTCAGCTAATAGCAACCGAGGAAAAAGGCTTTTTTTTTCTGCCCGGGCTTTGGACCTAGGCAGAATCGGCTTACCACCATATTTCGCTGGAGCATGAAACTCTTGCTTTCCCGTGGGCACACAGATGAATCCTCTCATATCCATTTCGTATACAGATGAACTCGGACCCTCCAAATCTGGAGTCATGACAATGGCTGAATGGAGATATTTTCAATGTAAATATAAAACCATTCTTTCTGTTCCTTATGATAATTTGCTTCACGTTGAACATAACAAATATGTATTTCTCCACGTGTGAACAATTGTTTATATGTGTATGAATCATTTTCGTGTGCATGAAACTCTCTGTGAAAACAGCATTCATTAATTTATTTGTTTCATTTCTTCGTTATGACTTATCGTTACACGGAGACCCGTCTTATTAATATTATCGACTAATCAACGTGGGAATAAAATGAAGACATATTCCTTCACAAAGAAAAATTATGAAAATTATTATACACTACTGGACATAATTATTAAGCCACCCCAGTTTCTTAAAAATGATGTATTTCGTACTAGTTTTAGTATTTATTGACAAGTGAATAACTGTAAATGAAAATACAAAGGTTCTTTTGTTAATACTGCTCTACAACAGATACATCAAATGAATTTATTAATACTTAATAATTACATATATTGCAGTTTCATCAATGAAAGAATGTAAAAAAATTAGGGTGATTCTTTGCTTCCTTGCCCTGTAAAATTTTGCAAAGTAATAATAACAAAATAACCGTTCTATTTTCATTTAAAATTATGCAATTAAAAATAGATAGAAATGATATATTTCTTTTCAAAAGCTAGGGTGGACTAATAATTATGGCCGATAATGTGGTCGATGCTCCGGGAACCTCATGCTATTTTTGAAACCTATAATGAGGTCAACCTCAATGTAAAGTAGCTCCCCATTTTTGTTTTGTTTTCTCTGCTGCGAAAACTTATTTTTCAAAGGCAGATTAACGTATATTGTAAAATTTTCTTAGCAATTATTTCTTTTATTAAAAGCAACTCGATTTTCTCAGATACTGCATGAAATTATTATATCCCAATCGATAGCGCCATAGAATATTATCCGAATAATTCTGTTATTAAATAGAAAAAATGAGTAAGTTTGGAAGTTGCGATACACAATTTCATTGGTGATTTCCGTTTACTTTTTTAGATTGTTTAAAATTAATGTTATAACTGTAAACATTGCTTACTTCTCTTTGGAATGTACTTCCTACTATTCGTTTCATAGACTCTCTCACCCCCGTTCTGTTGTCAATGCTGTTTTCTTAATTTATGTCCGTGGGAGTTATTTTCGGTGATTATCTTATTAAAAACAGCATAGAATACGTTTTCTGTTAAATGACACCTTTCACAAGAGAACAAGTTTTTGAATTAACAGCTCAATTTTATATTTGGTGAGTACAAAATAATAATATCAATTACAGATTCCCTTTAAATTCGAGCAAGATAAGAAAAAAAAAGGAACGAAATTTGCGAACATGTGTGAAATTTAATTTAGAGAAATAAAAAGATTAATTTAAAAGAGACTGACCGGCGAACTTAATAAAAATATGAAAACAATTTCACGAGCCAATAGATACAGAATGAAAATTTATGTCTGGTCTCTGATAAAAGAAATGTGGAGTTGTGCTTTTAAAACATTGTCTTCCGAAATAAATAATGCAAGACGAAAAGTTATTTTATATTGACCTAAACCTACAAAGTATTAACATTAAGACAGCGTAAGTAGGATATGAAGCAATATAATTTTAGAAAAGGAAAAGCTTCATTAATTATTGACGAAAAAGAAAGAAGATTAAAAGGACAAGTAAAATTTAAATATGAGAATAATTAAGTTACTTGTGTCCGACATTGCATTACCTTTGAATAGAACATTCAGATATATTTACATTCACTCGCGGTTTTGTGAATATATTTTTGGTAAGTAAACGTAGAGGCTTAGGAAATTGTAAAAGTACGATGAACAGTAAGAGAGCATGTAAACTTATGGCTTCAACAGAAGTAATATATGCTGTACATATGTTTACTAGGTATTTTTATATTATTTGCTTTATATCTAGTAATTCACCCCCCATAGAGGCGACTGAAGTCTTTTTACCACTGTATCAGATTACATGAATTTAGATTATTTTTTTTTAAATATTTACAAAATGAATACCTTGCATTTGACAGTGAAAGGTTTCGCGCATTTGAAGCCTGGAATATTTGTATATCACGAGGACGACCAAAAGTAAATAAATTTGAGATATACATTGGTTTACAAAAGATAAATAAATACATACATCTACACACCTAGGTGGTTGAGTGGGGTGGTGTCAAGATAATTCCTGGCTTCTCAAACATTTTCCTTCCTATACACGTCTTTCTTTTTATAAAATAATTTTAAATGATAAGAAAAATCCGCAACTCATAACAGATTTTTTAGGGTAGCTTTACGTCTCTAAACATAAATGTATATACAAGCAAAGTTTAAAAGACATTGAAAAATAATAAATAAGAATATATTCGCGCGTTTAAAACTGGCATGATCGTACTGCGTGAGGTTGAAAAATGTAAAGATGTAAAAGAATTCGAATATTTGGATTTTACAAAATCTTTCTAAATTGCAAGCACGCATACTTACGCCTGAACAGATGAGTTCAGAAACGTAAATGCGGATTAAGACGACAGTATTTAAAACTATTTTCTTTTTTGGAACAAAGTAAGTAGTCTAATTTATGAAGGTGAGTTGTCATATATACAGCATACTTGGTATACCACCCAGGTCTGGAAAGTGTTAAACAGAAGTCGAAAAATGCGACCCAGTTATCCAACGGCGAATTGACATGGCGAAGGAGTCATTCTAGAAGTTGAGTCAGGTATTAAGAAACAGGATAATTTCGCTAGAAACAAGGAAGACAGTACTGGATTGCTACGTCTTGTCCGTTCTTCAATATGAGAGTGAATACTGGACAATATCATCAAAGATGATGGAAAAACTTGAAGCAACTTAAATGTGGTTCTACGGAAGGATGTTGCGAATATCATGGATCGAGCAAGTCAGCAATTATGAGGTCTTAGAAATGATGGAAACAAAAATGAAATAAATCCTGAGCATCAGAAAGAGACAACTGATGTCCCTGGAACATGCAATGTGGAAGGAGGGCTTGGAGAACCTGATACAAACAGGCCAGATAGAGGGAAAAAGAGACAGGGGAAAGCAACGGATAACATATTTGAAGGACCTAATCAGGTGGATGACGGAACGAGGGTTGCATGGTCTAAGAGGAGAAGTTGTGCTCAGAGCCACCAGGGATAGGGAAACGTGGAAAGCCATGATCGCCTACGTCCTGAAGGGACAGGGCACATAGAAGAAGAAGAAATTTCGACAGAGACGAACGCAAGAGAATTTATGTTATGATTATTTTATTTGTTATCTTTCTACATTTATATTTTTAACTGTAGTATTTTTAGCTATTTTAACTATGTTTTTTTAAAAATTAGCATTAATTTTTAAAATAATAGTATGAGTAGTCATTTTTTTCAAATTGTATTAAAATTATGATGTACAAGTTTTTTGTAACGTAAATAAATCCTAGTATATTTGAAATTAAATTTCATAGTTAAATTTTTCCATGTTTTTCTGAGAGAAAAATTAGGTGGCTTGAGACGCTACTTTTACAATAAATGGAGTCAATATTTATTTCTCATGATATTCTATTTCCTTTTATTGCATCTCTTTGTCTTTGTTTTTCACTTCTTTCTTTCCATTTCAGTTTTTTCTGTTTCTCTATTTTTTCTTTTTCTCTTCTTTTTTTCCCTTTTTTTCTCTTCTTTACATTAATCAATCTTTTCTTTATCCTTGCATTCCACTTATTTGGGGTTCTTTTCGAATGAGCAAAACATTTTCGTAAATAACCGTTACAAATATCTATTGTAATATAGACATGTGAGCGTCAATGTAAAATAAAATATATATTTTTTTTTTTGGTGGGGATATTTTGAGGACCAACAATTGCCCATTTGTGTCTGAGGAGCCGCGATAATAACATCAGGACGCGTTGAAATATGTATGACCCATTGTAATAATCTAACATTTTATATATATATATATATATATATATATATATATATATATATATATAAACAAGTAGCCATTACCACGCAAAGCTTTATTATACTTTACAAAATGGATCATATTTTTTTAGAAGAAAGGATACAAAAATATCACAGCAGTTAAAATATTAGGCGCTTTTCGCACCGACACATAATACAGAACAAAGATTTTCGTAATTTAAGATTTATTAGCTAAAAAATAACAGTAATAACTACTGAAGTAAATGGATGGATAAAAAAAATGGAAAAAAATGAATAATCCTATCTTAGATAATGTCTTTGTTGTTCATTTAACTAGAATATATATATATATATATATATATATATATATATATATATATATATACTGGAATCTCTAAGTCCTTCAACGACATCTGTTCTTTGTGCCTGAGTGAAACGCTGCATATTCTAATGTTCCCTAAATATGGTGAACTATTGAACCGTAGGGATGAATTAACAGTTTTATGTAGTCATCAAAAATATTTTTTGTTAAATCTTAATTAATCCAAATGTGTCAGTTATAACTCATCCACAGAGTCTTCAAATGTTTAAATCTACAAGTAATAATTGACGTTAATTGTAGTAAACTTCCTTGATGTAGCACTTAACTTAATAAATATTACTTACCAACCATACATAAAACTTAACTAATATCCATTATATATCTACCCAAAGTCAAATCGCCTACACGTATAATCAAACACATAACCTCCTCCATAGAATATAGAATTAGTAAAAACTGTTCTAGTGAAGAAATATTTCACAAACATAAAGGTTTTTATAATAAGGCGCTAAAAATAGTGGCTACGAAACCCAGGATATCAATTACATAAAAAATTATAACCATAAAAGGAAGAACAGAAATAGAAAGATCATTTAGTATGCACCCTCTTTCAAACAAATTTTCAACATCAAGTTAGGGCTGAAGTTCCCCAATTTAATTAAGAATCATTTCGCTATTAATAATACTTTAAGTAAAATTTGTAACAAAAATACACTTACATTGAATTATAGTTGGCAAGTAATCTTGAAAATATCATTACAAATCATAATCAATATATCTTAAATCAGCACATTAACTATAAAAGAGAACAATAAAACCAACTCATGCAATTGTCGAATCTCTAATAATTACCCACTACAAATAGCTGCAAAATACATTTAATTGTGTACCAATGTAATATAACATCAAATGAAAACACAATTGTTAATATATTCTACTTCGGATCTACAAAGAATACTTTTAAGCCACGCTGGTATATGCACTTAACTTCCTTCAAAAACAACATGTGTCGAAAGCAAAAATCCATTTCTGCTTACTTTTAAAAGTTAAAGGACACAAATGAAATACCCAAAGTTATATGTAAAATTCTGGAAAAACTAGAATGTGTAAGTCGTTTAACGTCATTTGATTTTTGTGCCTTATAGAAACGCTGCATATTCTATGGTCTCCTAACAATGATGAACTATTGAACCCTAGGGATGAATTAACTGTTTTATGTAAACATCGAAAAATTTTTTAAATAAAAGTTAATTTAGCAAAATGTGTCAGTTATAACTTTTGCTCTAATATAAAAAAAATCAACTTATGGTTAAAACTATTTACCTATTTAAAGTATTTTGTGGTCCCACTAGATACCTTACTCAGACAAAATAATCTTCTTCAAAATTTAATTAATAACTATATGTCATTCACAATATCAAAAAAGTAATATTAAATTAATAAAATAAAAATACCATGTAATATTAAAATGTTGTCCAAAACACAATATAACTAATAATACCACCGTCATTCGATCCAAATGCTGACCTAATCTTCCTATCCCATGTACTCATGGATAGTAGTAAAAAAATCTAATAATATAAACCAAACCTAAAATCCAAACGCCTGACAAAAAATATTGTGCCGAGGTCCCACCCTTTTACAGTTAAACAAATAAGATGTAACCGTAAATTCTACTCCAACAGCTTCTTTTCTCGCGCTTCCCGCCTGTGGAACTCCCTTCCACAAGTCTGCTTTCCCGACAGTTACAATCTCCAGGTGTTTAAATGTAGGGTCAATAGACACCTCCTATCACACTAACTCCCAACTATTCTCACAACACTCATCTACCCAACCCTCATTCTCGGTATCCTTACCCGCCTATCACCCACCCTCTGTCATTTCCTATATTTAATCAGCCTTTCTCCTCTCTACGTAGCCCCCTGCACAGTAGTGGCAGTGACATGCCTTGCTCGGGGTGAAATGCTTATAAAAAAAAAAAATTAAAAATCTAAGGTCCCACTATATAGTTTACCCAGACAAAATTAAAAAGTGACTTGTCTAGACCTAAGGCATCCTGTCCCCTCTCCCAAACCAAATATAAATCTCTATAGTTACATACTGTTCCCTCTCCTAACTCAATTGTAATCCCTATGGTTACAAACTGCTGATTGACTAGTTTAGACACATTCTATACCCTAAACCACCACTCCCTAATCCTCGAAATAACCAAGAATACATCTTACATTCTCAAAAATAAATCGTTTGCACCATTTATTTTCAGTTCAATATATCATCTGAGAAGGAGCGGTTCTTCTCCGAAACATGAAAGATTTTTTGTAGTGATACCATGCTTTTGTAAACCATTGTAACAACTATTAATATATATATATATATATATATATATATATATATATATATATATAAATGTTTGTATTTCACTGTCGGAGTATCGGCGACTCAACAAGATATACCAATCCTTCTTCTTGCAAGTAAAGAATGTTGTCAGCAATCAAGCATGAAGAGAAGTCAGACTTTAAAGGCTGAAAGAACTCCGAATGATTCAAAGGTCAGCTAAGTAGAGGCAGTATCTCAATAAATCACCGTGGAAAAGGCAATGAGAAATCACTACATTATCAATACTAACAAATATCATACCAATAAAAATCAAATTATAAAACCTGATGGCGTGAAGAGAGAAAAGTTTAAAGAAATTAACTCCTTAACCGGTAAGGAGCGATATGCACAACAGGTGACATCTGACGTCACCTAGTTAGCATAAACGTCGAAAAGAAGATAAATTCTTCGCTATTGATCTCTCGTCAAGAAAGGAGCGACATTTGTCTCCAGCTCTTTGTCCAGTGAATGCTTAATCAAAATTAATTTTCGGGATAAGGAATGTCAGAACGTTGAACAATTGTAGCCAATTTGTAGAAAATGTAAAATAGGAGATGAGTACGTCTTAGGTCTATGTGAAATCAGTTGACCAAAAGACGAATATTTTTTCATTGAGAATCGCAACGATTTATGTGCAGAAAGAGAGAAAAATAAGTAGGTGTATTGATACTAAATAAAGAGATAAAGGATTTGCTTCCGGGAATACTGCCGGTTAATTGAAAGATTTCTTGTAGTTAATCTGAAAAGAAATGTTCTTTAACATATGTTAAAGTCATGTATGCATCGAGAGCACAAGCTACAGAAAAATAAATCGAATATTTCTACTCCATGCTAGACAACGCCAAAACTTAGTGTAAATCCATATAAGTTGCAATTATCATGGAAGACATGAATAACAAAACATGTAGCGGAAAATTCGGACTAGAAACCAGCAACAGAGAAAATCGGTCTAATGGTTTCATGGTGAACGACAAGGTAATAGCCAAGAAAATTCAAGATCATTGTGGATATGGAAAATCCCAAGAAGAGATACTAAATCCAAATCGACTACATAAATATCAACAAGAGATTCAATAATAGAGTTGTTCACTGTGAAACCAATCCAAATGCTGACAGTTATATATAAATTAAGAATGAATCTAGAGAGACTATAGAAGCCTAAAGTCGGACAAACATTGCAATACAACTGTTTCTTGAAAGACCCGAATCCGAAAAAATATATGTGCAATATGGAAAGAAGATACCAGGGACAAAATGAAAACAGCAATTTGAAACAGAACACACTAAGTAAAGCTTTAGTGACATACGCAAACGACATAAATTATTTTGATTCATATCCTGCTTAATCTGTTTTAATGTTGATATTTTTTCGATTTATGTAAGAAATATCTGGGCCATCTTTTGAAAGAGAAGGAGATATGAAGCAAAAAAGTTTACAGAATGATATTGAGGATAACATGAGCCGAATATGTTAGCAACGATGAGATTTTAGAGAGAAAGAAAGTTATAAGTAATATCAGGAAAAGACAGTTGAAATTAATGGGTCACATAATGAAGATGAAAGGTTTAAATAACTTTATATTCACAGGGTGAGACAAAAGGGACAGCGAAAAGCAGCCCCTGACATATTTGATGGGTTTAAGAACGTGGATGGCACAAGGATATTTAGGAAAAATAACAAGACTAAAGTTTATAAGAGTTACAAGAAAAAGAAAATTGTGGAGGATCACGATTGCCTACGCCCTGCAAAAGACATGACTTGTAAAAATAATGACCGTTCTGAAGGATTGAAGCCAAACCAACCCATGAAACTTAAACCAAACAATATTTATCATGTTGTTGCATTTACACATTTTAGAGTTAAAGTAGCAGGAAAACGTACAATATTTTTTATCGGAAATAAGTATTCTGTTTTGATTTTAACTATTTCAGCCCAAACAAAGCAGTGCTGCCAATGGTGCACAAGATATCACATAAGAGGAGAGCGAAGGGTTATATAGAAGGAGAGTGAAGAAAACAAAGAACCCGTGAGGAACAGGTTACAAGGGGTACCAGAAATGGGCAACAGAAGAATGAGAATTCTGTTTGAAGAGAGCTACCCGAGAGCAGAGTGAAAAGGACAGATTAAGTGGATGTTGGGGAAAGGATAAGAGAAGTATGGGAGTATTGGGTATAAAAGATGCCAATTGACGTTGTATTCAAACTCTTAGTGATTGTAGCTTTCAGGGAAGCATGTATACGAGAAGAGGTCAACAGCTGAGAAGTGCATGAAAAGAAGCTGAGTAGAAAGGGAGGCTTCATTTGGTTGTTTTGACTGTAAAAATGTGTGACCTTGTCAGTTTGGAAGCTCGAGTAAATTCTTTTCGAGGAGGAAGTAGGGAACTAAGCTCGTCTGAGCAGAAGCCATTGAAATGTTTGTAGAATAGACAGAAGGAAGAAACATCCCGTCGGTGATAAGTGGCTAGAGTTGAGCTCTTCTGGAGATTGTCGAGAATCACGAGTTAAATTGCAGGGGCGCATACTAAAAAGATTTTTTATAGCGTGTCTATTCAAGAACATGCCTTTAATGACTTAACACATTTTCCTGTCTTTTCTTAATAAATATTGCCGTTTATTATTTCTCTTAAAATTTGTTCCCACATATTCGATGAATTTTGCAGAGTTTCTTTGTAAGTCTTAAAAATATTTTTTTTTATCACGCCTTGAGGGGGGATTGAAATATCTTTAATATTTTAATTGTCGCAACAATTCATACTTGTAAATGATTTTTTTAAAAAAATGACTGAGTCTCTGCAAACACACGGCGGACACGGAGATGTTTTATATTAAGTAGGAAAAAATATAAAAAGAAAAAATAACTGAGGGGCAACCATGATAAAATCTGTTTCTCCCGACCCCATATCTAAGATAGACATTGACCTTCTGAAAAAAGATAGACATTGGCCTTCTGGAAAAAAAAAACAAATAACAAATCTGTCTGGAATTAAGTGTAATTTTTCCCTCAGTCACACTGCGTTTGTTAATAAGGATATAATTAACTTTTCGACTAAATTTTCGAAAAAGGATAAAATCGAAAAACAATAAGTCCTTACTTAATAATCATCATTCTCTCATTCAAAGTACACTACTAATGAGGAACCATAAAGCTACCATTCACGGCTCCATGTCGCCAACTTTAATTTCCTAAAAAGAAAGGAAAAAGTTTTTAAAAATTACTCTATTTTACTCGGCCATCATCCGATTCTGAGTAGAGCTTGTCTGTTTCTTATTCAATATGATATTCTATTTTCAGTATTTTGTAAGAGTCATTTTCCTTTCGAATTGTTCTTAACATTCCCACCTAGCGTTTGCTGACTGACGGCTCCCATTTTAGCCAGCTTGATACACACACACACACACACACACACACACACACACACACATATATATATATATATATATATATATATATATGGCAGTAGCATTAACCTGATTGGATAGTTTTTTCGAGTTGAATTGCAAAAAATGTGAATTTCGCATATAATGGATTAACTTCACTTTCATGTAGATTCACTAATATTGAGTAGCTTACTTGTTTCTTTGTTGTTTTTTTCACTGGAGCAAATAAATCTATCTATCGCCACGTTCTGACTCCTACCCTTTTCTTGAATAGGAGCAGAAACGCATCCCTTGGTTCCTGTTAGGGAAGAGGTTCCCGGGAAAAACTCTCTTTTCTCGCGAATTTTCTGTGATGTGTTTGGACGGCGGTAACTTCTCTTCATACTGGTGGTACCGAGTTGACAGTTTTCTGGCCGCTTTTTCCGACTGCTAATTAGGTGCGCTAGTGCTTCAGTAGCGTCTAGAACGGCTGATCTTTACAACACTTGCATAATATCGGTTTGCTTGCAGTGCAATGATATGTAATCGTTTCGCGTATTTTATCACGATGCCGTAGTTTTCGCCATTTTATTTCCTACACATTTCGCCGTCGATGACGGTCTGCTACCACTACTCAAGGTCACCTTTTACCAAAATATCACAAAATGAGCGCATTCAAAGATACTACAAAACTATAGGAGCTGTTGAAATCACCTAAACCTTGCAACATCATTTTCTATAACATCCGTTCCATACGTACTAAATTTTGTAGTTTGGTAACATTTCTTCATGAAAAATTTATAGACATCTCAAATCTCTGCGAAACCAATCATAACCCCACAATCCCCTCCGTTGATTCCTCGATTCCTCGATTCCTGGCTAACATCATCTCTTTAGGATGAATTCCAATATCTACATGCATAGACTTGAAGTCACTTAAATCTCCTGACCATACTTACATGAGTTCCTGTCACACTATAATTAACTCAGCTAACTTTTTTCCTTTTCTGATTGTTACTTATTAGACAGTATTTCTGATAATATTATAGTGCCTTACTTACATTTGAATAAACTCTTCCTTCTTCATAAAGAAGCCAGTCGATACGCAGTGTAACATGACAGTTCGGGCGGACACTTCCAATTGCTGACTTATAACACTCATATTTAATATATATGTTCTGTTATTCCAATACACTGGTTCAACCTACCTCTTCTTGTGTTTTTCTTCTTGGCCCTTACAAGCGACAACAGATAGTAAATACAAAGTCATTTTCTCTCACCCATTTTGTAATATATTTGTGATTGGCAGTTTACTGTAGGCTACATAAGATTTATGAAAAAAAGTGACACGTTATAGGGGGTGTCAGGAAGTGGGTAAGAGAAGGATGAGAATACTGATGAGGGTGGAGTGGACGGAGAAAGGAGTATGAGAGAGATAGAGAAAGAGAGAGAGAGAGGGTGGGAGGATGAAAGTAATTGAGATAGCAGATGACTATTGACTTTAAAATTCTTGGAGATTGTAGCTGTCGGGAAAGCAAGTAAACGGAAATGAATTCCACAGGCTGGAAGTGGGAGAAAAAAGCTGGAGTAGAAGAAGCTGCTATAAGTAGAATTTTCGTTTCACAGTAAAAAAGTAGGACCTAGTTGCCAATCTTGTGGCTCGAGTAAATTCGTACATAAGGGACATTAGAGAACTAGGTTCATCGGAGCAGAAGCCGTGAAAGTATTTGTAGAAGAGACAGAGAGAAGCCACATTACATCAGTGAGAATGTGACGGTATCTGAGCTGACAAATCGGGATTGATCACATTACAGATTCTACCTTAGATTTTGGTAAATACCCCTATGTGTATAGAGGGGGCACCACATTGATATGGCAGCAATATTCCATGCACAGGCGGATGGTATATTTATATATGTGCAGGATGGTTTCAGACGAGAAAAAAACTTCACAGAGAACCGAACTTCTTAGCAGCCTATTTAGCTATGGCTTCGATAAAATCATTCCACATGCAGGCTGTTCTGAGAGTTAACCCGTGGAGGCGCAGTATTTTGCTTTCAGGGAGACTAGCCTGACCCATACTAATAGGGTAAATGAACGATTGTCTGTGATTGTTAATAGATAGCGGCTTCGTTTTGGAAGGATTAAAATTCACGAGACATTTCTTACCCCAGACCACCACATTTTAAGGCTCAGCAGCGAGATTCGCTTTTCAGTCTCGGAAGATTTTTGATCGAGGCGAAAGTAAACGGCAGCGTCATCAGCGTATATGCGTACTTGGGATCTTATTACATCGGGGAAATCGTTGATGAAGATCAGGACAAACGTGGAACCTAGAAGAGAGCCTTGAGGGACACCTGCATACGTACGATATTACCGGGAGGCATGTCTGTGCAATACTACCTTCATTGTGCGATTTGAAAGGAATGAATGAATTAGGTCAATCAATTGTCCAGTTATACTATAGCCCCGCAGCTTGTGTAGAAGGCCAGCATGCCAGACGCTGTCAAACGCTTTGGTGATATCTAAGGCAACAGTTCGAGCTTCGCCATTCTTGTCGAGAGCATGGTGTATATACTCAGTGATGGTCGTCAGGATATCGGCATTAGAAATGGTGAAGCGAAAAAACATAATGTTTACCAGAGAAGAGTCTGTGGGCTTGGAGATGTTGAAACACCTCAGCTTTGATGATGGCTTCGAACACTTCGCCAAAAATTGATAGAAGAAGGATAAATCGATAATTAGAGGTGTCAGAGGGTTCACCAGTTTTTTATATTTAGGAACCACCGAGGAGGACTTCCAGCAGTCAGGAAAGCAAGATGACGAGAGGCAGTAGTTATAGAATTTGTATAGAACAGAGGAGAGTTCAGCATGACATTTTTATGGACAATGATAGGGATTCCGTACCACCGCACGCTTCATGGAGTTCAAGATTTGAAATTTTGTTAGAAACCAGTGAGTGCGTAATGTGGATGACATTCAGTTGGGCCTCAGTTCGAGCTGGGTAGTGGGGTACAGATACTCCAGACTAGTCTAGTGTTGTGTTGGAGAATCTGCGAGCCAACACTCAACCTTGTCTGTTGAAGAGAGGAGGACCTCAAATTCATTGATTAGAGATGGATTGAGGGTTTACTGATATTTAGTACACTTGTACAGAGCCTCCATTAGTCTTTGTATCCGAACTTAAGGGATGCTATGCGCTGCTTCATCCTGGCTGCAAACAGAAGCTTAGCTTCATTAAGTATCTTCTTGCAGTCATTACGAGAAGAGGCAAAAAAGGCCCCTGTTATGATCCGACGTGTGATTCCTGTAAAGCCGGCAGAAGTGATTTAGGTTGGCGATAAGCAGGGGAGAACTAGGAGTACAAATGGGATTTAAGTCGCAACTTCCTGGTTTCGATGAAAGCATTGATGCCAGGCTTAACACAAGGGACGTCACACAACTTCCTTGATGTCAGCCTTGTTCAAAGGGACGTCACACAACTTCCTTGAGTAAATGGCATTAACTCTGACAAAGTTCAATGAAAGTGTTCAAGATGATAACAACTCTCAGAAAAAAATCTTGGTCTACATACCCTATGTAAAGGGGTCTTATCGAAAGAATATAAATGATCTGTGACGCACATAACGTCAAAAATTGTGGTTCAACACTTCACAGACATCTATTTGAGTATAAGCTTCCATATTTGAGAAAATGATTGCGGAGTTACATGCAGCTGTGACAAATAGTATCAAGAACAAAAAGGCCGCCCTCTTAAGATAAGACTTAAGTTTTCAGATTATTCATCTATGAAATTATACAATTTAATAGAGTTTTCTATAAATAAAAATAACTATTTTATATGCAATTTCTGTATATTTGATCATACATATTAAAGTATTCCTAAGTTAAAGGAAAATAATTTGTTAAGTATGCGATATGTTTTCATTTATTGTTAGCGTTTGTTATTACTGTTATATTTTACAGAAGACGCACAAATTTTGAAACCCACACAAATTAAATTTTTATCGTTAATTCTATTGCTTACGTTCACTGCAACTGGTATTAAATCTTTCCTGAATTTAAGCAATATCTATGAATTGAAATATCAAATACATTCTTATTATTCATTCCCTAATGAATTGTAAGATTGATATGTTCAGTTTATTAAAACTCATTAGAAATGAGAAAAAAGTAAGACACTATGCAAAAACTAAATTAGAAAATGAGGAAAGAAAATTTATATTTAAATGGAATATTGTTTAAGAAAAATAAAACAAAACAAATGAAACATAATATGTCCTACTAATACATATTTTAAAAGGACAGACAAGCCGTAAAAAAATCAAAATCATTGTATCTCCTCGCTCGTATGAGTAATAATTATGCAGTAATTTTTTAAATGCTTTCGTAAAAATATTTAAAAAGATATTGAATTTTCAGCTGAAAAGATAGAAGAATAATACTCATAAAGTTATTGACTTCTTCAGGATATTGAAATAATATCTCAGTGCAAAACTATCGCTATTGGTACTTCTAATTTGATTTAATTCCAGATCAATTATTTGGAATAGAATATAATTCAAAATTAATGTTATTAGAGAATTGTGATGAGCGTGTAGTATGACAAGGTAGAAGTAATAAGGAGAATGAAACTAGATTGCCGTAATTACCTATGTTCTGAATGTCTTCTTCTTCTATGTGCCCCGACCCTTTCAGGATGCAAGCGATCATAGTTCTCAACGTCTTCTCTTAGTATGTTTACTCCTTTTACACCATGCAACCCCCGTTCCGTCATCCACCTGATCAGGCCCTGCGAATATGTTATCCGCTGCCTTAATCTGTCTCTATTTCCCTCTACCTGGCCTGTTATTATCAGGTTCTCCAAGCCCTCCTTCCTCATTGCATGTCCAAGGAACTTTAGTTGTCTTTTCCTGATGCTCACTATTAATTTTCTTTTTGTTGCCACTCTTTGCAACACCTCATCGTTGCTCGCATACTTCTGTAGAAACATATATCACCTACTTCGAGTTATGTTCTCATTTTCGATTATATTGTCCAGCATTCACTGCTGTAATGAAGAACTGACATGACATAGCAGTCCGGTACATTTTTCTTTACATGTAATAAAATGTACGTATCACTTTTAATAACTATTCTACCAATTGTGTCATTTCTGTTTCATGCAAATACTTCTCTTCTATAATAAATTAAAATTGTATTTACAGTTTAACAAATTCAAGAAAATTATTTAAGTATAATTCATTATATATGTATAAATATGCATAGAAAATGTATATATATACAAATTAGATATGGATTATATATATACATATATAAATATATATACATATATATAGACAAAAATATCTAATTGTATATGCATATAAGTTATATATGTACGTACATAAATTGTACTTATATATATTAAGTGCAAATATGTACGCTCATATATATATATAAAGTATATATATATATATATATATATATATATATAGTCTAATATTAATACATACATTTAGATATTGTTTGTGCTTCCATAAGTATGTTTATATTTGTATGCACGAAGATATACATAATTATACATATACATGCGCACATTCATATTGTACATTTATACATAGGTATATAATATGTATGCTTATATCTATATCTATATCTATATCTATATATATATATATATATATATATATATATATATATAGTCATCCGAAGACAGATCTGTTTCGCTGTATCACAGTTTATCAGTACAGTTAGACAGCCTTTTACCCAGGATTAAAACCCGACCGAATTGGCGTCAGTCGGCAATTCTACCTCTGAGCTACAGGTATTTGGTAGAAGGGGGCAGACTTTTAGGCGTGTATATTATCATTATACACGCCCAATAGCTGAGAGTGTTCTAATTCGTTGCTGAATGAACCATGCGTAGATGCCATAATAGCTACTGTTTTTCAAAGACTACCATCCCTTCAGAGTGCTCAATCAGGGTGTCAGAGCATAAATAATCATATATATATATATATATATATATATATACTGTAAATGAAGGAAGCAGTAAAGTAGTAGCTGTATGCTTTAAAGTAAACAGCAGAGAGTTTTAGTGCACATTCTTAAGACAATGATTGAGATTCCGTTACCTCCGCTCGTTTAATGGGAGTCAAGATTTGAAATTATGTTAGAGACCAGCGAGGGCTTAATATGAACGTCACTCAGTTGACATTCAGATCGAGGTAGGACTTTGGGTGCAAATACCCCACACAAATCAAATGTTATGTTGTTAGAGAATTAGGCTTATCCAATGAAAATGTAAAAATTTATTGATTAAAAGGGGCTATTGACGCTTTGCAATTGTTTAACACATTGTTACATAGCCACCAGTAGTCTTAAGGACTGAACTTCCAGGATGCCATCAACTGCTTGATTGTCAACAAACAACTGCTTCGCATTATTTAGGATCCTCTTGCACTAATTCATTACGAGCAGAAGAAAAAAGGCTTCTACTTTGATCAGACACATGGTTACGATAAAGCCGTAAAAAAGTGATTCCTGTCGGCAATAGCGGCCGCGCATGTAGGAGAGAAGGAAAGGGATGAACAGTATTTTTTGTCATGAACTGGAATAAAATCTTTGATACCAGCCTAATCCCAACAGAAGAACTTTTCAGCGGGAAGAGTAATACTTAATTCCTAGTGAAGTCACACAGGAAATCGCGGAATGACTCCCAGTCATTCTTTGGTTACAGTGAGGTATTCTGCTAGTCGAAGGTGCCTGAAGAAAGGGAAAGCGGAAGGAGATATTAACGGAACTCACAGCATGATCAGATATACCAAGAGAGCAAAGCTGCATGACATGGAATGAGTCAGGTATAGAAGTGAAACAGAAATCTAACTGAGAGTCAGGTCCACTTTTAGAGAAACGCGTGGGGAAGTCCAACATTTGCTTAAGGGATTGAGTGATAGAAAAGTTCATGGTATGAACATCAGCAAGATCTGTAACATTTGACGTGGAGGTTATTAAAGATTCCAAGCACAAATATATGCGGGAACAAATCAGACGAAATGGCCCAATCTCTATTGTTCGATATGATGTCACGTACAGAACACTCAGATAACCAGCAAGGATAACCAGCAAATTTTACAAGAGAGAGATAAAGACATATATAGGAGTGATCTGAAGATTCAAGAGAAATCACCCTATCTAGACAGAGTTGTTCTCTGATATAAGGTCTAATTCAATGCTTTTGAACATTGGAATCCATTCTAAAGATTGGGAGGTAACAAAGAGAGAGAAAATCAGAGGAAGGAATAGAAGGGCAAAATTAAGTCTTACAGAGAGATAAGATGCCAGGTAAATTTATTGTTGGAAGGATCCAACGCTGAAAATGTTGGTATGGATACTATATTTTGGACCGATGCTCTAATACCCTTTTCTGTCCCAACAAAAATATAATTGGCTTCAGAAACAATGGCAAACAAATGTGTTTTTATATTAAAGTCAACCAGCATCAAAGATAAAATATAAACAATGAAAGACAAAAATATGATGAAGTCAAAAGCAGCCGTGTCCAAAGGCAATTATCGGCGAAATTATCAATAAATATGCTTAGCTAAATATGACGAAAATAAGCTAAATTCGTGAAAAACAAATTATATATTATCGGGGATTTTACGATTAAAGGCAGAACCTCGAGAGAATGCAGAGCGAAAGCAGGAAAGAGAGAAGAGAAGGCAACTCTTATTAGTCAAGCTCCTCGTAAGTGCGTGTTTCCTTCAGACTACCAGTCCACACATCCGGTCTCTACGAAAGATATAGATATATAAGTTAGTATAAGAGTATACAAAAGTATAATTTTTATATACTCGTTGTTCTGTGTTCTCATTTATTCGTCAAGACGATTGTTGTTTCCAGCAGCACCAGCACCACCACCAGCACCAATATATAACAACATGATGATACGACAGTCATTTGAAAAGCTGACACCAAGGATATCCGTGATCTCTCTGCATGACTTCCAGTGTATTCTTGCAGCGTTACAATTTTCTTACACCTCCTTGAAGTAAAATCTACGGCAGACAAGAACCGGAGGACAAATAATCGATATTCTATACAATAGTCTGTGGTGATGAAAACCTAATGCAATTACGGATGACGTAAAACTTATCAGAACGAAACAAATTTTATCATACACCACCGAAAATAGATTAATACTAATGAAAACCAATGAAAATATCTTAATCTGAGAAAAAATAGAAATCAATTCCACTCTGTCACTCCAGTGGGTTTAAAACTGTCCCTATAGGAAAAGAAAGCAAACTAAAGCACCTGATTCAAATAATTTGCACAATGGTTTAATTATATATAAAAACGGATACCCATTACGACCTGTTATCTTAATCTCTAACTATGATAAGTAAGAAAGTATTAATATATTCATGACTCCATACTTACCTTCCAACTTCAGCATCACCTCAATTCACCTATTCCTTCAAATTCTAATATAAGTTAAGCCAATCCAAGTTTTTTTAAAAATCAGTCCATATTGAATTTTTTTTTTACAAATCTCTCGATCGATATAATTCTTAACTGTGTGTAAACTCTATTTCCTTCCACCTCCAGTCATCCAACCAAATAACCTCAAAAACTATTTCATGCCTGCAGATCTAAATTTTTTTGACGACCATAATGGCGATGATCATTTTATATGTGGTAAGCAGATATATTAATGGCTTATAATTTTTCGCATCATATGTTTCATTCATTGTTGGGAAGAGATACATAATACCTGCAGTGACCTAGTTTATAATTTATTGTAGTTAATCTTTTCATTGATAATGTATGTCTGTTAACTTTATTTATTGACAACAAATGATAGAAACAAAATTTAGCAATCTTGTCATTTCTTGTCATTTATTTGCAATTCGTGAATTTTTAGAACTTGTCTAACATAATTTTTAGTTAACTTTTTCTATTCTTGCGCAAGTTTATCTTTCATTACTTTTATTCTTGTTTGATGAACACTGAAATGAGATCATATTACTTTTATTTGTTGTAAATATTCTAATAAAATGTTCTCACTTTTTCAATAGGTCAGGGTTTATATGAGCTATAAATATTATTTCTGTTGTTCGAATATGCTTTGTTTTAAAATGTCTCATTTTGTATTAACTTTAAACTAGGTTAAATTTAAAGGTTAAACAAATTAATAAACATTTCATTATGTATCATTCTGAATCTATTCACTGTAGATGATCTCAAAATTTTTACCATGTAAGCCATATTTTTAATTTTCTTTATATTGACTATTCTGACTGACAATATCATGTATTATAGGTTTTTATTTCACATTGATTTCTTCAGAAAAAGTAATATTGCTGAAATCATAAATATGTGTCTAGTAGAATACAAAACTACAATTTTTTTGTAATTACACATTGAGATAAATTCTAAAGTTGCTGGGGTGGTTAAACCTTTTTGAATTTAAATATCTGTCTTCTGATGCAGATGAATGCTGAACACATTCTGGTTCATATAGGTTTGTTTTTATCGATGTGATTTCTACATAACTGCATTGTAAAAACAGTAGTTTTATTAAAAGGTTGATGCGCTTTCTGATCACAGACGTAAATTTGAATTGTAAAAAAAATCATTCTCATTTTATTCTTAATAAATCAATTTCGATTTAAGTAAACGTTTCTTCAAATAGCTGATTTATCCACAGTAATTATGTATATCTATCTGAGTATCTGATACAACACGTCACAACAACGGGGGGATTATGTCGAACACTAATCTTACAAACACTATCACAGAAAGTTATATCTTCTGGATTTATTTCTGCTATAAACTTTCTTTCTAAGAAAAAAGTGGTCAGTTCAATTTGTTATTCTGTTCGACTTAGAATAGCAAACAATTTAGAATGAAAATAAGAAAACAATCAGGCAAGAATAACTGACAATTCATACTTAGTGACTAAAATCAAAGTTAAATCTACACAATTTCTGCGCAACCAAGTGAACAGGGTGAAATAACCAATATGGAGAGGAAATACAAAACACAATTGAAAAACAAATCAACAAGCGGCAAGAACCGACCAAACAAACATTTGATACAAACGTATTTGCTGACTTCGAAATGAAAGTTCAAATATTGACACATTATAGCAATAAATCGTATCTGCATCCAATAACAGAGAAGTGATTGTTAGGAAAACCGCCTATGAACTCGAGCGTCTAGCGTGACGTGTTGGAGTTGCTTGATTTCCAAAGAGACAGAACCGACAGGACTTGTGTATTAGAGGCGAAAAGAGACGATGAACGAACAGAATCAATCAAAATAGGTTTGCAATATTGAAATTTTCGATTGTGATTGCTTAGGTTTTTTTCACTGCTAGCGAGCTGATTGGCAACCCCGGTGTTTGCGGGGTGAAATAACTACGCAAATTAAAGTAATGAAGATTTCTCATTGACTTCGTAGATCTCTGTATTAAAGTGGAAATAGAGATTGGTAAAAAATAGTTATGAAATCCAAGCGTATATCAATACTCATGATTATGTTTCATGTTTACACTCTGCATATTTTCGATGGAACAACTCTCCAATTTTTTTGAGTATGCGGAGACAAACTTCTGCACATTTCACGAAAACCTAATGTTTTCAAAGTCATTTAGAAGAAGATGTAGAAAAGATATGAGTTGAACACAAATGAAACACTGTCGCAGTTGGGAAATTTTAACCATCATAAAACTGGCAGTTAAAAAGCTAAATCGAAGAAAAATATATAAATGTAATGTGAGTTAAATATTAAAGCTATAAAAAGTCAAGCGTAAAACTGACAAAAGAGATCGTCAAGTGTGTGTGTGGGGTGTGTGGGTGTGGGGTGTGGGGGGGGTGTGGGTGTCCTTGTGTTATGAAAAACTATCCAATAAGTAATTCTAGGAAAATTCTAATATAAACAAGGTTAAATCGCTTTACACTTGATATAACAATATTTCTCTTCTAAAATTTTATCATCTAACATAACCTGTGGGAATATAGTCGGTTTCTTAATTCCCTATCACTTATCTTCTTAAATGGCATATTAATTACCATCTTCTATCTTCCTGAATCGTCTTTATTTATGATCTTTTTTCTTATCATAGTCTTTTCTTATTCTTTCACTCTCAGTAACTGATTGCGAATTTTCACCTTGCTTGTAATTGAATGAATGAATGGATGAATGAATGAATGAATGAATAATAATAATAATCGTTGGACAAACAAATAGAAAGTGCATTGACGAAAATAGATTAGCCAATGTACGTAGATACATAATGCGAAATAACCAATTGACAGAGGATGAAATTAATGAGATAAAAAGCATTGCAACCGGAATAGACGAATCAAAAAACTATGAAAAGGAATCGAAATCAGAAATAAAAAGTAGTAACATCAAACAAGCCACAGGTCATAATGTAGAAACCGTGATACACACAAACCACTGTGAAGATAACGCTGTAAATTTAGAAGTGCTGGAAATATGTGACCTGAGTCAGTTACAAGACGACAATAAAACGAGTTCAGAACACATTGAACAGAAGTATTTTACGGAAAACAAGAGCTGTATACAAGAAGCCAAGGAAGAAATCAGGAACCATATAAGTCAAATACAAAATATTGCAGTGGAGGAACGAGAACGGCTCCCAAAATTACAACCAACAAAGCATAAACTCGAAACTATTAAGTTCTACAGTGCAGCACACAAATTAACTTTGGATGAAAAAGATATTCATATGAATTACAATGAAGCAATATATGCATCAGAAATAGCAGCAGCAACAAAAAAATGAACATCAAATTAAAAACAAGGCAGTCTCGCAGACATGAAGATCCACATTGGAAAAGAAAAATAGAAAAAGTAATCGAACAACTTAGAAGTGAACTATCAGTACTCGATGAGCTGACAAGAGGAATAAATGTAAGAACTATAAAAGGCAGAAGAGTCGAAAGAAAATACAACATTAGAAATGAAAATGAAGTCCTATCAATTAAGAAAAAATAAAGCAAGCAATACAACTGAAGGTTCAAAGAATAAGATGCTATGAGAAGATATCAAGATTCTACAGACAAAACCAAATTTTCAAATCGATACAAAGAAATTTTACGGGGAAATAGTTAAAAAATGAATTAAAGTGACATTCCATCCAAATGGAAGAAGTTATACAGTTCTGGAAAAAAATATGGGCTTGCACTAAAGAACATAACAAAGAAGTAGATTGGATTGCACAAGAGATAAGACTAATAAAAAATAAACCAGAACAGACATGGGCTGGAATCACAGAAGAGGATGTTAAATGTGCACTGAAAATGCACAGAATTGGAAATTTCCTCTTATAGATAAAATTTCTAACTTTTGGCAATATTATTTAAAAAGAAAACATAAACATCTAACCAAAGAACTTCAAGAAATTGTCAACGATCCCACTAATATCCCTGCATGGATGACCAAAGGAATTACATTACTTCTACTCAAGAATATTGACACAAACAACCCGAAAAACTACAGACCAATTACATGCACACCGACAACATGCAAACTATTAACATCTATTTTAACAAAACAGACATAATCATTCTTGGAAAGAAATGACATGTTACCGCTTGAACGAAAAGTGTGCAAACGTGACTGTTACGATTGTAAAGACCAATTGCTTATTAACAGAATGATCCTGAAAAACTCCTACAATACAAAGAAAAATCTTAGTACTGCCTGGATAGATTATCGTAAGGCATTTGATAATGTGCGACATTCTTGGATTTTAAAGACTTTAAATATATACAAGATATCGCCCGTCATCATCAATTTCATCAAACTGTGCATGTCGATATGGAAAACAACCCTTTACCTCAATTATATAAAGGGAACCGATACGTCTGGTGAAATAAACATCAAAAGAGGTATATTTCAAGGTGATTCTTTGTCTCCCTTACTATTCTGCATATCATTAATAGCACTAACCAGTCAACTTAACAAGACAGAATGTGGTTATAAAATAGCTCAAAAGAAAATTAGCCATCTATTTTACATGGATGACTTAAAGTTGTATACTAAAAACGATAACTAGCTAGAAGGTCTTCTGCAAACTGTAAAATGCATCAACGAAGAGATTGGAATGAAATTCAATTTGAATAAATGTGATAAGCTACAGTTTTACGTGGATCACTACAACAAACTTCCTCAATTATCTTAAACCCTGCTGTAACAATAAAAGAAGCAAATCCAGAAGAAGCTTATAAATACCTAGATATAAATGAGAGTGAAAACATTCACCATAAAGAATGAAAGAAATAGTGCGTAAAGAGTACCATATAAGGCTACGACTGACATTAAAAAATGCATTGAATTCTCAGAACAGAATTATGGCCATTAATAACTTTGCCATCCCATTTGCCAATATAGTTTCAACATCTTAAACTGGACTCTAAATGACATCAGGCGAATGGATTCTAAAACAAGAAAGCTTCTTTCTAAGCATAAGATGCATCATCCAAAACCTGATGTAGACCGTCTATACATACCCCGTAAAGAAGGTGGAAAGGTCTTATTCAGCTAGAATTGTCATACAAAACAACAAATATTGGCTTACTAACATGCATAGGAACAACAAAGGACTGGATGATACTATTAGTCAAGCAACATGAAGAAATAAATAAAAGATATTCAATAATAAAAGAAGGCAGTAATACAAACAAGATGTATATTTATTAGATTCTGTAGAAAAGCAAAACAGAAGCCAAGAACTAACTCTTGCGGTCAAAATATATGAAAATGAAAGCCAGAGTTAAAGCTCTTGAACAGAAGAAATAACGCTGGCAAGACAAACCTCTGCATGGCCAATATTCAGAACATGCCAATAAATCTAATGTTGATAAAATTAATACTCATCGATGGTTACGTGCATGTGGATTAAAGTCTGAGCCTGAAGGCTTTATTCTTGCAAGACCAAAGTCGTTCTACTAGAAACTTTCAGGCAAGTATTATACATAATAATGTGGATCCAAAATGCAGGTTCTATGATAAACGCCAAGAAACAATAGACCATCTAATCTCAGACTGTTCTGTACTTGCCCTCCAAAAAATTCATCACGATAGAGTGGGGCAATATTTACATTGGACAATATGCGAACACTACGGAAAATCTGTAAACAAACACTGGTATGAACATCAACCAGCACCGGTTAGCATTCTATGGGATTACACCATCTACACAGATAGAAACATTGAAGCAAATAGACCGGGCATTATTGTTAAAAACCAGAAAGAAAAAACTTGTCTATTAATTGATGTGGCTTATCCAGCGGATTGTAAAATAGAAACCAAGGAATTCGAAAAAACTGTCAAAATATAAAGACCTGGAAATTGAAATAGAAAATAATGTGGAAATTGAAAACAAGTGTCGGGCTAATGATAGTCGGTGCACTTGGAATGATAAAAATGGAACAAAACAACATATTGAAAGAATCTTTGGAAACCCCAGCTTAAGAGATATCAAAGAGTTGTCTTATTAAGTACAGCCAACACACTAAGGAAAACTTTGTCTATGTAACGCTAGGGACGATTGGGGAAGATAGAAAAAAATGATATGGAACCATAACAACACGCCACAACCTGCTTTATGTCTTCCCGCAGACTTGGTTGGCAGTGTAAGCATAGTAGAAATCAAAATATGATGAAAATTGACATAATAATAATAATAATAATCTACTTTTCTTTTAGACACAAACTCACACACATAACGTATTTGACATTGGAAAATAGTCAAACGTATATAAAGAAGTTACTATATACAAGTAAATTTGCGTTACTCTAGTGTACATATTTAATACATCTGGTAAAAATACACTTGTCATACATTTCTATCAATAAAAACAGTTAGCTCCCAATGTACAGCATAATATTCTAAATATATTTTGTATAGGCAAATTTTAAAAAGAAACTCTACATAGCCTTCTATTTTTTACACCGTCTATCAGTGACACTCTTTTACTCATGTTAATTTCGTCGACAGTTCATATGAATTGAGTTACCATTAAAAGAAATTCGTGCATTCAATGCTACACATGGTCAATACTGAAACATCTTTGCAAGCTATCATAACAGAAGCCAAAATGCATGAAAAGCAGTAAAATAATTATTATAAGACAGGTCTTAGTATAAATTGTATGTTCATCTTATGTGCATAGAGGTTGATAAAAGAACTGTTTAATGCAGCTTATATTCTCGTTTTACTTGCTTATGATTCTGAATTTTCTTAAAGCATCAGTAACTCTGTAGATACAGTTGACAACTTGACAACTATGAACTTTCTTCCGCCGTACATATATAATTTCAAATAGTGCAGATTTCTATTATCACAATTCTCCGACGTCACAGGAAGGTTTTTCTGAGGAAGTCAATATTTGACATTCATGGGGTGCTTTGAACTCGACAGTGGGTGGTCCGCTTATATTGTTGATTGATAAGCCGAAAGCTATATAGCTACCATGAAATCAAGATCGATAGGTTATTCTACATCCTCAAGAGAGGTAGCAACGAAGACAACATATCCCTTGAAGAGGAAGTTACGATTTACACTGGTTTTGCGCAGAGGTTTTGATGTGCAAGATCAAAGCTTAAAAAGACAAATATTCGTATAAAACTTGAATATTTCGAGATAACTGCATACATGACGGATAAATATTGATAAAAATAATACAGAAGCCACGATACAACCCTGCCTGTCATTTTTTACATTATGTGAGAAAGAATAATTTTCATCAGACATGACAGAATATTTAATTCCAGCAGGAAATGCTACAATGATGATTTGCTTGTATTTTAAAATATCAAGATAACAGGTTCTGAAAAGCAAGCTATTGATCATATTGCAGAAACTGCTTACTTCTACATAGAAGAAAATGTTTACTGCCATTTTATTTAATTGTAATCTTTACAGCAACCCACTGAATAACCTGAAAAATCATTTCAAAGACTAAGTAACCAAAATAAATAAATACAGTGAGGGTCAGTCTATCAACGAGCTAAATGAAGCTCCTATTGAGAAATACATAAGCAACAAATCTTCTTGCAAAGCAGATGTGGTGAATCAGTATGGTTAAAAACAAAAGCAAGTTTATATATATATATATATATATATATATATATATATATATATATATATATTCTTACATAAATATGTTATAATATGACTACAAATGTATCCATTTTATTTCGACACCGTCGGTGTTTTATCAAGAGATGAATTCTATTTCAAGTTCGAGTGTTTGAAAGGTGTTAGTCTAGATAATGTCCTTATCTGGAAGGCGATGTTACATAGACAAACGAAACCAATCAAAACAAAGCAATTTCTAATCTGAACAATACAAAAAGATACATTAAAAGTGATTTATTTGTGTCTTAATATTAATATTTGATTAAAATAGAGATAAATATTATTAGACGACTATTAGATTCACTTTATTTTTATTACCAATGTAGATTCTGAATTTAACAAATGCATTAGGCACACATACGTCTATGTGTTGGGAAATATACGTATACTTGCGTGTATGTGTGTATGCATGTAAATATATGCGTATTTTTAGTATGTGTTTCATATTTTTTGTATATTTGCATAAATATGTTACTATTGGTTATACACGTAGAAATCCGGTTTCCATAAAAATATGTGAGTGTGCGAACGCTGTATTTTTATGTAAGCATAGATGGATGTGTTTATGCATAAACGCAATTGTATGTACATATGTAAAAGTGTGGACATATGAGTATGTAGATATAAGTATACGTGAAAGTGATAATGTGTAGGATTATACGGATATACGTATTCATGTTCTTGCGAGTATACATGTAATGAGTTTCACTATCTCAGAATGATGCCCAATTTTGCACGGTCTAGTTATCCCCACTAAATATAAGGCTAAGGTCAGTTTTAAATCATGTTATTTGTTTCTATTTTATTTTAAAGAAATGTTTATTTCAGGAAAATATTTATACCAAATGAAACGAATATAGTATGATCTGATGAAATAAAATGAATTATTATTTATTTAAAACTAAACGTATACATGTATGTATGTACACACACACACACACACACACACACACATATCTATATATGTTGTGGATTATTGCTGAGAAACCACACAAAATAATAAATAACAAAAGATGATATGGAGATAGAAAATGTAAGTTATACTGAACAAATGTATACAAACTGGAACACGGGTTAGTCCATTCAAGAAATCGGTATATACAGTCTTGTAGGGAAGAAGGTTCATTTGATGCACCTGTTATTGTGCTGTATTAATTAAAGAACCATTCTATTTCATTAACAGTTATTCACTTGGCAATAAATACTAAAATAGTATGAAATATATCATTTATTTAAAACACTGGGGTGGCCTAATTATTATGGCCGGTAGTGTGTGTGGATATATAGGTGGATATACCTGCAAAATACCAACCCAAATTTCAATTGTTTGTAACACCGTCAAAGATATTTAGATTATTATTTTTTAATGTATTTCTATAATTTTGTTTAGGATAATCATAAAAAAATATGGAATCCGTCGACATGTCAGACCTATTATATTTCCCAAGAGGTCACATTGTTGGCGCCCGTATGGCAGGTGCAAGACTCTAAACATCCCGAATGTTGGACTTTTCAAGAGCTAGAGTCTCTAACGTAATGACCGCATATGTAAAACGCGGAAACACATCGTCGTCTAAGCACAACTCCGGAAGAAATTCAAAGAATTCTGATAAGGCCCGTCAGACAGTGAAGCTAGTTGTCAGAAACGAATGTAAATCAACAGCCCTTAATGTGACTGCCGAAATTAATGACCATCTCAAGCATTCATTTTCTACAAAAACCCTCCGACGGGAGCTTCAAAGATCAGGATTTCATGGGAGGGTTGCCATCAGAAAACCTTTGTTCTCAACAACAGGCGTTGCAAAGCTTTTAGACTGTTGTAAAAATCATCAGAACCGGTCTATGGAACGGTGCTAAAATCATCAGAACCGGTCTATGGAACGGTGCTAAAATCATCAGAACAGGTCTATGGAACGGTGCTAAAATGTTATAATCTCTGATGAATCATCATTCCCTATTTTTTCGACCACCGGCCGAGTTTAAGTCTGGAGGCAGCCTAAAAAAGCACATGAACCAGACTGCCATCTTCCTACTGTGCAACATGAAGCAGGATCTGTGAGGATTTGTGGGTAATATTATGGAAATCCGCCAGCCTAATGGTTTCTCTTTATAGTAGAATCAACAGTCAAGACTGTTTAGGCATTTTATCTGACCAGGTGTATACCATAGTCTCGGAATTATTCCCGGAAGGAAATGCAGTATTCTATGTTGATAATGCCCCAATCCACACAGCTAAAGTGGTCTCTGAATGGCACAAGGAACATTCTGATGTAGTAGAGCTCTTTGTCTGGCCACTACAGAACTGAATTGTATTGAACATATTTGATGCACATTAGAAAACAAAGTGATAGGTCGATATCAACCACCGACATCGTTAAAGGAGCTGGAAGCAATTTTGACAGAAGAATGGATAAAAATGTCTTTAGAAACCATCAAAAATTTGTAGAAGACCATACCTCACAGGATTAAAGACATTGTAACTGCAAATGTGGTCCTGCCAAGTATCTAAATGAATTTTTCTGTATTTTTTATCCAACCACTGTATATATATTTATATATATATAAATTAAAAAAGGATTAATTCAGTGATGTTGGAGGATCATTTCGATATGAAAATCCCAACGGGGGATAACACATCACCTCAGAAACAGAAAAAACCTTTCAGAAACTGGAGAAAAATCAGTCTAATTTTCCTTTTTAAATAGATTTGCAAAGAAATTAAAAAAGAAAAAGAAAAAGATAAAACAAAATAAAATCAAATAAACTAGAAAAGGAAAAATTGACATCGTCTGGGTTAATATGTATGTATGTATAATTGTAAATGAAAATTTTAAAATTTATATTTGCTCTGTAATATTTTATTACATGGAGATCTCTTTCTGTATCATTTTTTAATATTAAAATAAGTTTTTTTAATATTAATTAGGATCGGGTTTTTGGAATTTACCTTCCTGCTTTTTCCGCTTGGATTAAAGTATCTGAATTAATATATATATATATATATATTGTAACACACTAAACATATTAACTACATCCAGACAAGATAAATAGGAAAACCTATCCTGAGCTACGCCACCTACCCCCAAACACCTAACTCTAAGACTTAAATAAGGTCAACAGAATCCAAATGAGCCTCCCAACCCCACTTTCACCTAAAAAAAGCATATTCACCCCAAACAAACGTTTTGTTTTTCATTAGATAATTTTTATTCCAACTTTTTCACCCGAAGAGAGGCAAGCAAAATACAAGGTTAGCTTCGATTCGAAACGCGAAAATGTTTGTGTAGTGATACTATGAATTTATAAACCATTGTAACAACTATTACAATATATATATATATATATATATATATATATATATATATATATATATATATATATATAACCCGTAGTGGTAGTACCGGTTAAGGGTTCCATCTATTAATCAAATCGTTTACATGTGCGCGTTTTCTTATGTGAATAAACAGCCTGTTTATGTCCACATGTGAGATGACTATGTAAATATGTTCTGCAGGTCTAGAATATTTGCATTGTGTATACGTATGTGTATGTATGTGTATGTATGTGTGGGCTTTTCGAAGCCGTAGCAAATCATCATGGCCGCTCCTAGGCCATCAGTTTTCATTTCTGAGATGGCAAACTCTTTCATCAGAAGCCCTTAAGTATATTGCGTGAGCCACCATGCATTACCCAATAAATTTAAGGTTCCGAGGAGGTCCAACTCCGTGATAATATAACATGCGATAATCAAAAACACCTAACGCATGGCACAAAGTGCACCTGTATAGGCTATGTTGTTTTGTGGAAAGAATGTGCATTGCGTCGCACAAACAAAATAACCACTTCAAACACATCTTAGTGCAGATTTAGTAGGTGTATGGCTAATAGTTCACCAAAATTCAAGCGGGGCATAAACCGTATGGTAAGTATCAAACAAAAGGCATTATCCACTGCTGACCCCCATTTATCGTTTATGATAAGAGAGCCCACCATATATATATATATATATATATATATATATAATAAAACAAAAATGTCGATATTTAAATGCGTTGAATAACCGTTTCTACGAGGAAATCCTCGCTTCTTCAGCAAAAGCGAAACGAAAAATTTATTTACTTAAATTTTAATGTATTAAATATTTTATACCGGCAGAAATTCTAAAAAAAAAACTTCCGTTCACAGGAAAATAAAATGGAGTCGGATTAGCAATTCTTGAAATTAAGGAAGTAAAAAGGGGCAAGCAGAGAGATATCTATGTCTCATATTAGAAGACATACCCCTCCCCCTTCCTGAGTCAATTGTTTAAATGTTAAAATTTAGACATGACAGAGGGATAGAAGCGGTAGGGAGAACGAACGGAGAAAGGATAAAAGGGGAAAGCGGTGGTTGACTGGAAAGTAAGCTAAGAAGTTTTTTTTCCTATAGAAACAAAAGAAAAACTCCTACGACCAATGTTGCAAAAAACATTGAAAAATTTAGCAAATATATTTTGCTTAAATAAATAAAGACCAGGACAAATTTTATAGATGAAAAATTAAACATAAAAATTTAAATATAAATCTTAAATTTTAAATTAGAAATATTAACTTCACGGTTAGATCTCAAAAGAATCCATTACTACACACACGCATACACTCAAACACACACACATTCCCGAACATAATTTACTTAGATATCTAAAGTATATTCCCAATTCATGAGTTAAATTTAATTTAAATTATTTTTAAAATATAAAAAACTAAATTTAAGGGGCTTAGTACGAAAGGAAACGAATTATTATATATATTGTAAGGGCTCTCCTAAAAATTAACTAAAATTATTTTTTTTCTGTAAAGGATAATATAGATTTAGCAATGAAAATAAAAAAAAATGAAAATAAATTTTATTTTATAGTAAGGTGGGTTCAACGAAGTTCTATATATACATATACATACACATACATATATACGTACACATAAATAAATAAATAAATAAATATATATATATATATATATATATATATTACATACACACACACACATATATATACATATATATATATATATTTACATACACATATACCTACATACACACATAAGTACACCCATACATATAGACACATACATAATTATAAATTTATATACATATACACATATCCACACCCATAAATGCACACTTATCCAAATATATATACATATACATACATACCCATATACATATACACACACACGTATATATATATATATATATATATATATATATAGTCATTTACGAAGAACACAAATGCTTAAAAAAGTCATACACATGTATATAAACACACCCACCTTTACAATTATTAGAAGGCGCAGAGAAGTTTTATGAGTAATACAGTCATGGAAAAACAAAATGGAAATAAGAATCGTTGCAAAAAAAAAGACAAAAACAAAATATTATAAAGGTGCAAGAAAGAAAATGACTAATGAGTTGGTCTACAGGTTCTTACTTATTAAATAGTAGGTATTTAGATAGGAAAAGGAAAAAAAAGGTACCTATATGCCTGGGATTAGTATTCGGTAACAGGGTCGAAATTTACTAGTTAAAAAAACAACTTTTATTTTACTAAATTTATAGAGTAAATTTAAAACTTAAATCTTAAGATTTAAAATTCACAAATTTCGACTGATGTCGGAATTTGCTTATGAATTCTTTACGTAAATTTAAAAGTATTTGTTGATTTGGGTACTTTAATATTTTTCCATTTTCCCCTCAACATAGATTGTACCTATCGTGCAAATTTCTGGGAGCATACTATTTAGTTTAAATATTATTTTATTGGATACCCACATTTCGGAATATGCATATATTTTTTGTGTATTTTATAAATAAACAGTAAATTTATTTATATATGCCGGCCCAGTGTAATAAAAAAAAATAAGCAGAATATATATTATATTAAATCAGGAAAATGTATATTTAATAAGATTTTTTGGGCTCTATGTAAATGTAAGTCCTTCGTGAATGATCCTTCTCTGACACGTTATATCAAGTGACGGTTTTCCCCCAGGAACTCATGTCCAAATTCTGCAGTATGACGCATATTTTCTTAACAAGATTTCTTGACTATTCAGGTCGGCAGATATCAGTAAATATACTGTATACTTAAAGAAAAGTAACAGTATCCATTAAAAATAATGTTTAAACAAATAAATTATAATTAATCAGTGTTCATCCATTCGTAACACATTTCGTAATTATATATGCATATACGTGTAAATTAAATAAAGAACAGGTAGGAAAAATGTCTTTAATTTCACGTGTTCCACTTTAACAAGCTTCACCAGACAAACGATTTAAAAGACTTCTAAGAAAAATAAAAAAATCTTTCAAAATCCACAGAGACAGTATATTGGCTGAGGTATGACTTTATTGGTCAGATACGTGTCACCTGTAATAAAGCCAGAGATGATTATGTTAAATATAGAAAGACCTTATGTTTGTTTCAGTTTGTGTGATACATGTAACAAAAACACAAGATATTTATGCTCAATGTAATATATGTATGCGAAATTTGTGCCTGTTAAATGTATTTACTTATTCTATTCATCTTGTAGGATTTCAATCCATATTAAATACGCATTTAATGACATATATGTATATATATTGTGAAAAATATATTACTAACACATTACTGAATAAGTCCCAAGCCTGTCATATAGATGTTAACACCAATAAAATCAATATTATTTGTATAAAGTACTAGCTTTCAAATGGAGCGTGACAGAATTTGGGCCTAATTGGATTATTAGTTTGCAAATTACAGTTATTTAAGTACAGCTACCAGTTACAAATTTTAAAAACAATATAAAATCTGAATTTCCTGAGTTGATAAAGCATTGCGTTTTAATGAAAAAAATACTTTTCAATCAAAGCAATGATTTGATAAATATTATTCGGACTCCGCTCTATGAGAAACAACGGTTAAGACGTGGGATAAACGCGGTTGTAAAGACACAAATGTTGCTGAATGCACAGCCCGCGCATAATCGGAAAAACAACAACAAAAAAAATCTACAAAATCGTTTGTTGATGGGAAAATTGAAGTTGTGTAAAATAGCAGAAGAAATGATCATATTAGAAGGCTTCTTATTCACCATTTCCCATGAACATTTGTCCATGAGAAAGCTGTGTTCAATGTAGGTGACGCGTTTGATTAAAGTCGATCAGAAACCACAATGCCTTATTGAATATGAGCGTTGCTTGCGTCGGTTTCTCTGGGTATTGTTCCTGGTTCCTTCTTGTCGTGGAAGAAACCCCTTGCTAGAATATTTACTCTTTCTCTAATATTAGCTTTTCATTCTTGGATTTTATACATCCTGTTGTGGAACATGTATTTATCCAGTTAGTTGCTTTATTTCTTTATGTATGTCTCTTTCATTCGTGGTGCTCTGACATTGCACATTTGCTGTTGAGCCAGTCCTCTTTTGCATGTCTCGTTTTCTTTTTTATTTTTTTGAGCAGTTTTCCGCATTCCGTTGTATATTTTGGCATTATTTTCTGATTCCTTTTTATCTCGTCGTGGATCTTAACAGTTACTCACTCGTTTTTCTTAAACGTGTTTTACTTTTTGGGGGAAAATGTAGTGTGCTAATGTCACTAACACTTTCTTTTTGTGTATCCCATTTCTAGTTTCCGTTTCTTATTTTTCTTCGTATTTGTATTCACATTATTTTCGTATTTTTCTCGTACGTTAAGGTCATCACATTTTTGATTTACTACAATGCAGGTGCTTCGTTCATAAATGACTGGAAGGTAGTCGCTTACACAGTCTGCACTTGGATAAATCTTGTAATAGAAAACTGCCTCCTGAATATCCTGTTCATCGTTTGTCGTGTCTTTTTCTGGGGTTCTCCATGTATACAAACATTTTGTGTGTTCATGCAAATAGTCATCACGACTATTTTCTTGTAATTCGCTGAGCACTATTTTGTCCTCGGTCACTGCGGTTTTCTTGTCCAAATTTGCAAACTATTAACTCTTCCAACTCTTTACCTACCTTCGTATTCAGTCTTACCTAATAATTCTAATTAATTGTTTCACCCTGTTGAATTTTCCATTGACTAGGAAACTATTTTACTCATCAACTCCAAGCAGTATTATTATTCTCTGTAATAAGAGGGGTTAGTTGAACTTATACTTAATGTTTATATTTTCTCTCCCATTACTCTACCTATTTCATCTACAATTCACCATTATCATACCGGGAATGCCAATTCTCGAAATCGTGGCTAACGTAAATTCTTCACTAATTCAAAACTGTAAAAAAGTATAAAAGAATTTTAAAATTCAAAAAAGATTCTCTCATATCCTTTATTTGTATTTTTATTTTATTTCATTTATCGCTCGGTTTATATATCACACCTTACTATTGATCAAGAGTAGAAGCTCATCTATTGTTCTCTGTTCAGGAAGGGGTTCACCGCTCAGGTTAAATTTCTTTCCCCATTAGAACTCAATATTAGAGCTCTCGCATATTTTCTATACTGAGTTGCCGAGTTTTCTGGTTATTGCTTCCTTCTGATAGTTAGGAGGCCTAACACTTGTGTAGCATCTCGAGCGGCTGCTCTGATCAATATTTGTATAATAATGAGGTGAAAAAGATATCCATGCAAGTTTTTCTGGTTGGTAACACTGAGGCTATACTATGCTGCAGTCTACGCCAGATTACTGGTGTAGTAATGGTCATCAACTATGACACGTATCATAGTTGATGACCATCTGCTACTAATACTCGATGCCTATCCTTACCAAGAATAACAACATGAATATTCATGACAACAAATATAATTCTAAATCAGCCTTACAACTTTTCCTTCAGAAACATCCGTGTTATTTGTACCAAATTTTGCAGTTTAGAATGTTTCTTCCACGAAAAATCCCTAGATTTCCTAGCACTCTTCAAAACTAACATGAATCCTCAGACCCGTTCTTTGATTTCTCGATACCCTATTGCCTTCTCTTTAGAAATGACTCCCACCTCAAAAATGCATAACTCCACCATCCACATATATTGCCTGGGAATGTAAGTCAGCTAGCATCTCTTTCTGCAGAGGAAGATTTCTCTATTTAATCTCCTAAAACATCCAAACATGTGTTTCTGTTTCGCTCTACTAAAATCAATTAGCGAACTTTTTTTCTCTACTGCTTCCCTTTGTCCACCGTTTCCCTTCTGACTATTCCTTCCTAATCAGTAACTCTGATATTATAGATAAGTCCATTGTCTGTCACCCGTTTACCAAAATATTTATGTTCAGTGATTTAATGCTCACCATGACAAGTGGCTCAAAAGTCTATCATTAATCTTGCTGGAATGTACACCCAGAACTTTGAAATTACCCAGTCACTCACGCAAGTGGTGGACTTTCCTAAACAATTGGCTAATATACCTGAGAGACACGTTTCTCTGCTAGATCTTTGCTTCATTTTTATCCTAGACATTTCATTCAGCTATGCTCTCTTGGAAATTCTGATCATGATATGGTTTCTGATAATACTTCTCTCCAATAACCTTTCTCCCAAGAACCTCCGACTAGCAGAATCTCTTAATACTATAAAAGTGAAGACTGAGAGGCACTCCAAGAGGTACTGTGCTACTTTCGTTGGAAAGATGTTTAGTCTCCTCGTCTGATTCTCTTCAGTGCTTCTGATCTTAATCAATGACGCTAAGTTGATTGTGACACAACAAAACAGCGTATAGCATCCAACATGTTCGGTTTCGAAGACTACTCCTATCTCTGCAAATGTATGTTAAACATCATAAAATCTGCCATCTCTCCTGTAATCAATAAATATGAGGTCCTGACAGCTACAAGAGACAAATCTAAGTGCTTTGCTTGCAGATTCCCTCCAAATGTTCCCTTTATTCGTCTAGAATATCCGCAAGCTACTTCCTATCTCGATCTGAGGCACAACTGAGCAACGTTTAGATAACCCCTACGCTGGTCTTTAACATAATTACAAAGCTGTTAAAGCTAGAAGAGGTGATGGAATCCCAGTCATCTTGAACTATCTCCTGTCCTCTCTAGACTTTACAGCTATTTCTTCAGATATTTTTTTATTATTTATACTAATCAATAATTACAACTTTTGAATTCATTTCTCTGATTTATTTCAAAATGTTTTAATATAAACTCTTAATTTTTTCATGTTCATGTAATTATTTTGGATGGCTTACCTGTTCTTGATTAAAAATTAATTTATTCTGTTTTCGCAGCTATAATTTACCTGTTTTATGCATCTTGAAGATGATTGGTTTGTTGGTTAGTTGTTTTTGTTTTATGGCATTTATTGCCAACTAAATTTTATTTATTTATTTATTGCTAGTAATACCATTTCCTTTCAACAATTTATTGTTGTTTTTATATACGTTTTGTGTCTAGTAATACATTTTTCTTGTCGAGTATCATTGAGATTGGTTTTTAAGGGCAGGGTCCCCAAATCTTACCCTGTTATTTAACCCATAACTAGAGGGAAGGGACGGATTAATATCTTTTCCAAGGGTACCCGTGCTTAAGTAAATGAAGTGTATTTAACTGGAATTCGAAGTCGGCTCACCGATTTCTTTTTCCGAGACGATATCCACTGCACCACACTAAAACGCTTACCGCACCTGGTATTCCCAAGCGGTCATCTACCAAGCTACACGTTGCTTAACTTCGGTGATCGAGCGAGAACCGGTGTATTCAATGTGATATGGCCATAAGCCTCTTGAAGATGAAAAACACAATGAAAACTATTTAGCTAATGAGTGACCTGAGATGATAAAGTTGAGATAATATGAGAAATTTGGGGTTATAACTTTTTTATTATTGATATGCGTATCCGGTGGCGTAATAAACCATGTTTGTGTACATTTATATTTTATCTTTGTGGCAAGAGCCGAAACACATACTGAAGCAAAAATGACATGATATCCAAGAGCTTTGTGATTTATCTGAAGAACAATGGGAATATATACTCAAGGAGAACACCTGCACTTTGTTGGAGTCATTGCCCCACCGAACTGAGAAAATAACTCGAGCCAAATGCAGCAACGATAATCACTATTCTTATATTCTGAAGTATAGCAATACAAGTAATAATAAGTATCTTTTTTCCCAAATGAAATATATTTAACTTGAGAAAAGAGCTGAAATATGAATTGTTTCATGATCGTCTAGTGTATGTCCATCGCATTTTCTTCCTATCATACGTAAGATAATTTATCATCTACATTAGATTATAAACTGTGACAATGAATGCATCGTGGAGACGGGAGAAAGATCTCTCTCTCTCTCTCTCTCTCTCTCTCTCTCTCTCTCTCTCTCTCTCTCTGTGTGTGTGTGTCCACCGCTTTATAAACGTATATGGACATGCGGAGAGAAACTAACTCTCTCTGTAAACTTGTAATGTATGCGAAAGCAAACACATTAACAGCAAAAAGAAACGCTAAAGAACAGAGAGAGAGAGAGAGAGAGAGAGAGAGAGAGAGACAGAGACAGAGACAGAGACAGAGAAGAAAAAGACGTCATTTGATTGGCTGAAATAAATAAACCGCCAAAGACACTCTGCTTGTAATTAGAATTTGGAAAACAATTGCGGCTTGAATGTCTAACTGAGAAGATTTAAGAAACGTTAACGCCAAAATACTCCGAATAAAGACGACATCGTTAAAATAAAAGATGTAATCAAGATCTTTCTCGGGAGGGGGAAGAAAGGAAAAAGAGAAATATATGAGAATGAGAAAAGTGTCTCCGAAGAAGATGAACGGATAAACAATATTATAATCTATTTTCAAAATTTCCATGTAAGTGTTTTTTCGGTAACATTTTTATCACACACTACATTTAATACTGTTAACACAAAAGTCACTCCCAAAACAAAAATACTTACTTTTATTAATTAATTTATTTATTTTATTTTATTTTATTTTTTAGGAATATGAATGTTCCTCGTTGGAAATTTAAAAACGAAAGAAAAAAAACGAAATAAGAAAGAGAAACTCTGGGTTTAATGAAGGTAGACCCAATCAGAAATTGGATAAATAAAATTGAAATATAGAAGCATGTATATTAATTGTAGTAAACAGAAGAGATTTAGTGGTTTCTGTGAGAACGTTAGGGCATTTCCTTAGTCGATCAGTTGGTTACTGAACTGCCCCCGTTTTTCTAGCATAGTGAAACGTAACAAAACGTAAATGCAAAAAAATATTTCTTGAAGCACAAGAGTATAAAACAAAAGAAATAAACATACTGCTAATTATCATCGATTTGCGGGTAATATTAGCCAAAATAATTTATTTACCATGGCAGCAAAAAATTCGTACAACATTGATTGTACACACAACCCCCCAACACACACATATATATATATATATATATATATATATATATGTATATATATACATGAATGTTGGTGTGTGTGTGTTTGTGTGTGCGCGTACATGTGTGGAGGGGGTAAATAAAAATATATTAGTTGTTGAAAAAAAACATAGATGAAAACAAAGGAACATTTTCTTTATCAATTCGTTTCAAGACAAATTTATCACATTTTCGTTGATAGTTTTTCTAAAAAAGTAAAGGTATAAATAAAATAACTTTTTTCGTTTGTCATATTTTATACTTAGAGATTTGTGTTGGAAGGAGTGTGATGTGAGATATAATTTTTGCTTGAGTTAAGCACGAATATGGATACATCAGTTCATCCCAAGCAAGGCAATAATGCGACTAAGAGCAAAGGGTGTACTGGGAATACAATAAAATAACAAATAAAAGAATGACTGAGAATAATCCACATAACACAACGCAGGAAATGGCAAATTGCATTTATCAGAATACACTATCTGTGAACATTAGTGAAGATTATGTAATGAAATCGCTATGATGTTTGGGAATCAAATGATTTGAGGGAAAAATCATTTAGATAGCATTTCTATGAGTAATTTTTCGTAGAAACGCAATGGAAATGCACTATCTTTTAGCAAATTGTGACAACTTATTTGAAACTGATCGTTTAAAACAATATTTAGCGAAATGAGTCCACTTTAGCCTCACTAAATAAAGATCTTCTTCCTAGGAAATTCCTGCTGTGCATAACTTGGAATTTGAAAGACAATTCTGTAATATCAACTTCTGCCAAGCGACCAGGCAATTGCTTCTGTACTGCTAGCAACTGGACAAATTAAAGGCAACACTTCGAAAAAACTGCCAGACTTTGAAAGAAAATGTACGTTTTGATTTCAGTTACTAAAAACGTGAATTCTTTGGATGACATTTAAAACAACATTAATTCTTATGCTGAAGTTTAAATGGAGAGAGATAATGTATATTTCATTGCATAGTTTTGTTTTATTATATATTTCCCCTTGAAATCGGCATGAAATGTCCACTGAACCCAATAGAAGATATATCCAGAAGTTTAGAGAATTTAAATTTGAATATTTTTTTTATGTAACAAGACATACATTTAGCTTTAAATCGTAAAATAAAAATGCAATAAATATTAGGCATTATTTTTTTAGAAAATATTCTGTATTTGCATATTATATTCCTTTTATGAGTAAGATCAATAATGAACATTTAAAAGAAGAGTTTACATTAAAAAATGATTAAAAATAATTTATTAAGTTTTAAGCGTTTAATGTTCTGTATTAATTTTCACCGGCTACAAAAAAAGAAAAAGTATATTTGTTAATAAACAATTAATAATTTTAACTTACAACAGAAACAATCAGTATTTAATAAAAATATTTTTATTATTTTTATAATTGTGTCGTTGTTGTAAATAGGTTTGTATATTCACGATATTATCAGAAAATAAGAACGAGAAGTACAACAAGTTTGCAGCCAATCAATGTAAAATTTAATAAAATGTCAGATTACGTAAAGTATTTTACTAAATTATTAAGATTTTGGGGGGGACTTAATATATATATATATATATATGCTCCTCACGTTATATTCGTTAAGTAATTTCTAAATATATGTCTACAGTAGCTAATATTCGTCAAATAATATTCAGCAGTATTTTTTAGTAAATGGCCCGAAAAATATCATGCCAAACAATTTAACTATTTTATGTAATACACCAAATATTTTCTTTCTCATAAAGTTTAAACATAATTTATTAGGTTGAAATTAAAACTAAAAAAAAGACTCAAGAAAGACTTTTCTTTGTTAAAAATTAAATGTAAACATTATGAATCCCATATATATATATATATATATATATATATATTACTTGTTTTAGGTACGGCCGAAGCTTCACGTATATATCAGCAAAATGTGTTTTTTAAAGACGATTATTATATGATAAGTACCAGATAAATGTTGAAAAATGCATGAAACGCTGAGTCGTGCCGAAAACGTAGGAAAGTACATTTTTGCTTTATTATAAAACATTGTGTACTCTTCAATACTCACCTGATTAATATTTATATATTGTTGTGTGTATAGGCATATACACCCATATATATATATATTCATTTTTATCTTCTTATATATATATATATATATATATATATATATAGTCATTTATTTAGTCATTTTTCGTCATTCTTTAGTCATTTTCTGAATCCGTTTTGCCGTTTATGTATTTTAGATACATGCACGATGTCTTTCCAAAAGGACGTGCTTTTTTCAGAATAAGTTAAAACATCATATTTGTAAGATATTTGGTTGAGCAGTTGAACCAAATGCTACAAAAAGTGTAGTTAATTTGTCATCTTATTGCCCCTCAGAGATTGAGCTTTCTATTTTGGGCCATGCGCAGGACTTCAGTCTTCCCCCACTTTCTCTTAATATAGAACAGATTTTCTCAGATTTTCGTGTATTTTATGCTCAATTCTCTAAGATTTAACTCGTGTCTAAAGATAAATCTAGTGACTATTCAGCCAAATTGAATGACTTGGCGCATTCATATGCCGGTTCTTCTATTTCTTTCTCGGAATCTAAATAGAGAAGGGAACACCACCGGATCATTAATTCACTTAAAGAAGCCATTCATTGGTTATCACGGAACTCGACGAAAGTTCTAGAGTTTTCCTTATGGATTGCCAGAATTACGTTAATAAATTGTCATCTCTACTTGATGATCCTTCAATAATTCTGCGTTTGATCCCGTTGACACTCATGATTGCATTCTGAACTCTGAAATTCGATTCAGAAACTTCATGTCAAATAGGTAAAAAGTGATATTCTTTCCTTTGCAATGTCCGAGGAATTAAGACCGTCTGGCTCCATTCGTTCCGTTTGCATGGAATACCAAATATTTATAAAAAGTGTACCCCGTTGAGACCCTTACAGTTTATCATATTGTCGTCTCAACATAAAGTTACTAGATGGCTGGCTATAATATTGGAACCACTTTTGCAGCATTATAGTTCATTCTGTAGCAAAGATTCCTTTTTTAACAATTTATTTGGAATTACGATGCCACTGATATATTTATGCGTTTTTTTATATATATATGCAGCCTTTACACATGTGTTGCTTTGTCAGAGACTATCTATATTTGTACTGATTTGATCTATCGTAGTCATTTGACTTCCCCAACAATATCTGAAGATGTTTTCCTTGAAATCTAAAATTTGCTACCATGTTTAACGATTTCAGTTTTAACAATACTATGTATCGTCAAATTAATCGTTTAGCGACAGGTCCTATTTTGAGCCCAGTTTTGGCTAATATATTTGTGGGCTTTCATGAAGAGATCTACTGTTAAGTTCTTCCAGGCCTACGGTCTACTCCTGCTATGTTGATGAGACTTTTTGCGTTTTCAACAATGAATCGGAGATTGACCAATTTATCTCTCTACGGTAGATAAGGAGGTCAATTGTTTTTCCCCTATTAGATATTCTGGTTCATAGAACACTTTCCTCGTTTATTATTTCTGTTTATAGGAGGCCTACATTTATGGGTCGCTATAGCTGATGAGATTCCTTTTGATCTAAACGACAAATGTTCAATTTGATTAAGACTTTGACCCATAGGTGTTAATGATTTGTTCAGATTGCACCATAAAGATGAAATTAGTTGTATAACTAATTTTTGGGGCGGCAATTTTTATTCATCAGGCATTGGACAATCTATTATTCTAGGAAATATTGCTGAATTTTATATAATTAAACCAGAAACGGTTGAAATATGTCTAGTGTATCTCTGTATTTCGTGGTTGGGTAGTGTTAGTGAGACTTTGGTCAAGCGTATTTCATTAAGTTCTCGTGATTGTTATTAAGCAGCCAATTTACGTGATTTTTTAAAAAACTAAATCTGTCCTTCCATTTATGCGTAAAGACGTTCATATTGCCACCATATTAACTATGTTCTTTTAAATGTAGATGTGGGGTAGACTACATAGGTAGAACGACGCAAAGTTTGGATGTTAGGATTAAACAACTTGTGCCTGTAAAAAAACACAACAATAATTTTTCGTTTGGTGATACCATTCGAAAAACTTACGGGTCTTCAATAGCGGATTTTAGTTTCAACTGTTTCCCCGTTTTAGCCAGATTCCACTCGTTGTTTCACCTGAAGGCGTTGGAGACTCTGTTTATCAGATCCAGGCAGCCATCTCTTTGTAAACAAGGAGTGTGTCTTTCTCAGGTGACATTTTAAGATGTTTGTTTTTAAGGTGACAGTTTTTCAGAAAGTTAAGTGGGGTAGTTGAAGGAAGTTAGACAATATAATTTTAGGTGTGTCTGTATTACCCAATCATAAGTGAGAAATATGTTGAATTAAGTATTTTAATATTTAGGTCGCATTAAGGAAATTGATATTTTTTTTCTTGTGAAAGTACTTAGAACATATATTAGTCAGTTGTGTAGACAATGGTTTTTGAGTGCAGGTTAATTTTTTAGTTTTTTTTTAAAATACATTTTTATACTATTGCATTTGTTAAAGGTGCTAAATTGTTTAGCCAAAAATTTGAATCAAGTGATTATGATATATTAATTTAAATTGAAGCTATGAAAACCAAAAAAATATTGTATGGACCTTTAAATTTTAGAAAATAACTGTTATGTAGAATTAGAAAAAATCATAATTAAATGAATTTTAAAGTGAAATATTTATAGTGTTCACATCATACTGTCAATTCATTTTTTGAATCAGTAGTAATTTGTTTTTAGGAAAATTAATAATTAATGTCCTGAAAGTGGAAGTTATTGTAATAACAAAATTATATTATATAGATATAGTGTCTGTGAGTATGTGTGTGTGTATGTGTGTGCGTATTTGTTTGTTTGTTTGTTGGTATGTGTGTGTTTGTGTGTATGTGTGTATATGTATTTGCTCGTAATTCTGACCAACCCTGAAGAAAACACACACACACACACACACACACACACACACACACACACACACACACACACACATATATATATATATATATATATATATATACATACATATGATATTGTAACAACGTCGTGTTGTAATTACTGCAATTAAAAAAAAATCCCGTTCTTCAGTTCAATTTGTACTTCACCTACTTACACCATTATATATTTCTTAACACTGTTACGTACATCTCTACAGTTATATTATCTTCTGAGGAACTATGTGTCCTCTTCCCTATCTTCCACGGTGTACAGTTTTTAAGTAATCCTGGTAGAAATCTTTACAAAACTCTTATTTGATGAACACTTCAAAGTGAAGCGTCATTAAGTTGAAAATATGCACTTCTCTTGACACTGATTGAATATAGAAACGGTTTGCATTATTTTAGTCTCGATAGCCGATTCCGTCATTAAACACATAGTTGGAAATATGTAGTCTCGAGCAGGTGATTTCTTGTGTCATCCAAATTTGATATTTTAATTATGTATTTGTGTGTATTAGAAGTGTGCACAATATGTGGAAGATATAGAGGAAAAGATTGGGTTCAAAGATATATATATATATATATATATATATATATATATATATACAAGATGAATAAAAACAAAGAAAATAGTTTTCAACATTCAAAATATTAATTTAAACAGTGCTCAATATAAAAAATGAACCAATATATATTTATTTTTAATTATTACTTTAGAAAATTTGAAAACCGCTAGAAAGTTTTATATTTTGTATATGTTTGTGTGTGTCTCCGTCCACTCTATTCTGATCAGTATGCTCATCCTTTTCTTACCCACTTCCTAACATCCACTATATTTGGCGCTACCGAACCACAAATAAAGTCTTGTACAGAATAAATATACCATATCTTATTCAAAGGCTGTTGCAGCAACAGCTAAAATAGATATCCCGCAAATAAAAATAATGATACAATCTAGACGTTGACCCTTCTCGAGTACATCGAACGAAATATTACAATGCATGCTTTTTTTTTTAATCGTGTGACCCGAAGCAAGGCATTTCACTGCCACTATAGCGCAGGGTGTTACATAGAGAGCTTGGGTATAGGAAATGTCAGGAGGATGGTGATAGACGACTTAGGATGTACATAGAGGGAGAGTTGGAGAGAGTGGGTGTGAGTTAGTGTGTTAGGAGGTCTCTATTAACCCTACATTTAAACTCCTGGGGGTTGTAGCCGTTGGGGAAGCAAGCATGCGGTAGGGAGTTCCACAGGCGGGAAGTGCGAGAAAAGAAGCTGTTGGAGTAGAAATTGCGGTTACATTTCATCGGTTACACTGTAACAGGGTGGGACCTAGTTGCCAATCTAGTATCTCGTGCAAATTCACATCTAGGGGGCACCAATGATTTAAGTTCGTCAGAGCAGAAGCTATGAAAGTACTTATAGAAAAGGCACAGGGAAGCCACGTCACGCCGGTGAGAGAGTGACTGCAGGCGGTCAGCCAAGTCAGTATCAATCACATTACAGATTCTTCGTTTTATTTTGTCAAGAACCCTAAGGAGAATAGCGGGGGCACCCGACCAGATGTGGCAGCAGTACTCAATACACGGGCGGATGGTAGATTTATATAAGTGCAGGATAGATTCAGAGGGAAAAAATTTCCGGACCCTGCACAGAGAACCGACTTTCATAGTAGCGGATTTAGCAATGGATTCGACGTACTCATTCCACTTGAGGCCCGCTGAGAGTGTCAGGCCAAGCAGGCGTATTCTTTTACTCTCTGGGAGGTAAGCCTGTTCCATACTAATGGGAGGTAGGTGCGGTTGTCTGTGGTGGTTATTTGACAGCAGCTTCGTTTTGGAAGAATTGAATTTTACGAGCCATTTCTTACCCCAATCTACCACGAATTGGAGGTCCTTTTTAAGCTTGGCAGCGAGCTTCGCTTTGTCATCAACACCAGATTTTTGATCGGGGCGAGAGTAAACTGTGGTCTCATCAGCGTACATGCCTACTTGAGATCTTATGGCATCGGGGAGATCATTGATGTATTTTAGAAAAACCGTAGGACCTAGGATGGAGCCTTGGGGGACACCCGCGTTTGTAGGGTAATTCTGGGAGGCATGTCCGTTTAATACCACCTTCAGTGTGCGGTTAGAGAGGAATGACTGGATTAAGTTCAACAAAAGTTCAGTTATGCCATAGCTTCGCAGTTTCCGCAGAAGGCCGGTATGCCATACTCTCTCGAATGCTTTAGAGATATCCAAGGCGACGGTTCGGGCTTCACCATTCTTGTCGAGAGCCTGGTATATATACTCGGTGATGGTCGTTAATATATCAGCAGCAGACCTGGTGAAGCAGAAGCCATACTGTTTGTCCGAGAGGAGCCCGTGGGCCGTGTTTCCATTGATACTGCACCACGAGGGACAATCTGAGTACTGACATTTCTCAGCTGCTTATATCTCTCATTTCTCAGTGGACCGTTTCTCTGTCTGTTTATGTACAAATATATTGAGTTAATATTTTTAAAAATATATATTTACGTGTATTTTAAAAGTGTTTGTTGAAATTCATTAGTACTGTAGTTAAAATCTTAAAACAAAATTAAGATTTTAAATTATTCAAAAATTTAATGAGAGATCACTATATAAGATCAAGACAAAATGGGCCCTGAAAAGTGAAACAATTTGGAAATACTTTGTAATAATATAATATTTTACTGGCGAAGGAATGTAACCCTATTTCCATGTAGATATATATTTTTTGATTTAATACAATAGAGTGAGGGAAATTATTACTAGTGGTATTGTTAATTTTGCAGATTACAATATGAGTGGAGAGAAAAATAAGATAATAGATGATAAAATTGTTTATTCTCGATTGCAATATAAACGCGGCTAATAAACAGTGGGGAAAAATAAAAATTGCAAATTTTTTTTAAATCTTGAAAACTCGCTGGAAAGTGAATTGATCAAAACACTTGTGCAGTTGTAAGGCGACAGGTCAAATGGGGTCATCGCCATTGCCGGCCATTATGTGATATAAAGTAGAAGCTTTGGCCGCTAGTAAAATCAAAAAAATAATCTTTAACTGGAATATTGTTTCAGGCTTGTCGTAAAATTTGCTTAGGTCATGTAAGGTTAAATCATTCATATTATTCCTGAGAACAGTTTCTAAATTCAGAAAAATAGGTGACGTAATTGAGAAGAGGAAGACAAAAAGACATTACGTCATGTGAGGTGTTGATATTTTATTCGTTGAGCCATAAATCCCTCTTAATTCGTGTGGGTGGAAAATAATCTCATTGGTCAAATTTTTGAGTCGCATAGATCATCCAAGAGAATTGGGGACAACTATAAAATGATGACACTCAGTGAGAATTAGAATTTGTGTATTTTTCAGAGACGTCAAGCGACAGAGACAAAACGAGCCCAGCGCCCGCCGCCACGTCGCTCCCACTTCTACTGTCTCTCTAATGTTTGATAAAAGCTGAGAAGACGTGTATTTCTTTCATTTGAAGTAATGAGAACTCTATTTTTTAAAATTAAAAGCTCTGATTATTTTTAACAAAACTTCGAAAACACTTGTTTTTATTTGAAACATTTGAATGTTCTGATTGTTTTAAACGATTCCTTCTCTTCGTTGTAACTTTGAAATTCGGCGATTGTACATTCTGCTTTTAATTTTTTATATATATAAATAATTTCTTTCGTAACTCATCCAGGCGTCTTCGAACTTATTCATTTTTTTAACACAAGTGTATACAAGTCTCCGGTCTGATTTGATATGGTAGAGAGACGGCTAACGGGTTTTTCAACTTGACTTTCTGAGATAAAAAGAATACAGCGTGGGCAGAGAAAACCATCTTTGTAATAGACGTCTTGAGGACCAGCTACTGTGACAAGATCATCATGACTAGAGAATTGGTACCGTTTCGACAGCATCAATCCACACAGGTTCCGGTCATCATCATCGCAGAAGTTTCCGGACCAGTGGCAGCAAACCAGCCGAGCCGAGGTGTCACAGGAAAATAATCACTTGTACTAGTGTAGAATATCGACTTACGTTGATTTTACATAAATAGATAGAATTAAAAAGAAAAACATGGATAATGCAGTAAGTAAAGGAAAAAAAATAAAAAGAAGATATTTACATCGTGTGTTGTAGGTGTTCCAAGGTTCTACAATTATAGAGGAATGTATAACATTTTACCATTGTTACGTTGAGAAAATTCTAACAGATAAACCGCAACTTTTTTGTGGATATGATCCAAAAGATGTTTGGAACTGTGATGAAACGGGACTTTCCTACAAAGCCATACCGTCTGGATCTTTGCAATTTTCCGCCGACGAACTGTCAAATGGGACAAAATTTCCTAAAGACAGACTCATGATGCTTCAGTTCACAAACATGGACGGCAGTAAAAAGCAAGCTGTAGTTGTTGGTAAGTCGCAAAACCACGCTACTTTAAAAAATGTCAAAACTCTGGCGTTTTCTTACTTTGCTAATCGTAAAGCCTGGATGACTAGTCAGCTGTTTACTGACGTTATGAAAACGCTTGATCGAAAAATGAGTGCTCAAAATCAAAAGATTATTCTGTTTTTGGACAATGCCGGGTACAAATCTGTCGAACATCAAATTGTCGTTCATGCCACCAAACACCACCAGTCTCATTCAACCTTTGAATCGAGGAATCATTCGTTCATTCAATGCGTATTATCGTCGGGAACTTGTTCGAATGCAAATCGCACTGATCGATGCTACACCGCCAGTGCCGCTGTCCGAAGTGGCCAAGCAGATCACTGTTTTGAAGGCCATGCAGGTGATGAAACGAGCACTTTTCATATGACTATGAAAAGTGCTCGTTTCATCACCTTCAACAATTCAAAATTGTTTTAAAAATGCCGGATTTATCATTGAATCACAGGCTGAAGCGGAAGAAATACTCGACGAAAATGATCAAGTTTCTCTACCATCGGGCATGGAGCAAACAGATTTTGACAAATTTACCAGCTTCAACAGCAGTACACAATGTTATGGAGAACTGACTGACACGGACATCACACGTGGTATAAAATCGGATGATCAAGATTTTGACGAAGATGATGATGCTGAAAGCGTAAGTTCTGAAGTTTCTGAAAGTGACAAACCAGTTCCAAATTCTCTGGCTGCATTGAATGCGCTTGAAACTCTGACAGTCAACTTTGAAGCAAAAAGCAGTAATCCTGATGGCGCATTGAAAATGATTTACGGAATGTATGAAAGTGTTCTTGGAGTTAACAAAGAGATTTTTGTACAAACAAAAATGACTGACTTTTTTAAGAAAAAGAATTTTTGACTGAATTATTTGTGAAAACTGATTGAAAATGTATTTGTGTTTGTGTTTTTGTGTTTTTCATGTCTACAATTGTTAAATAAACTAGTGTTCTGTACGTAAATACTTATATGAAGTGTTCCCATACTTACTTAAACAAAATATACCAAATCCGGATATAAGAGAAACCCCGACATAAGAGAACTCTAATCCGGTCCCGACTACTCTCATATGTTCGGGTTACACTGTACTCTTAATCACTTTGATAGATTTGGTTTTGGCGAAAAAAGTGAATCTCTATCAAAAGGTTCAGAATTTTTCTTTATTGGCCATTCCAAGTATTTGCTGCAAAACTTTTTTTTCTTCTCTTTTTTAAAATTCTGCTATTTTGTTCGTGTCCATTCTAAACTAGCGTAAGATTTCATTTTAGCGTGAATTCTATAAATGCAAGTCATTTTCATGTATTTTTAATTTTACTTCTTTATTTACTTTATTTTTCTTGTCTTAAATCTGCTTTCATACATTTGTTTTCAATAATTGAATGTTTGCCGTCACATGGCTTTTTCTTCAAATTGGAGTAGAAAGAACTTACTATCGCTCGTTTCACACTCCTCTCAATTTTATGGAACCGGAATAGAGGCTCATTCCTCATTTCTTTGTTTAAGAATTGGTTCCTGGATTTCTTATTTTCCTCAGTCCTCAGGATTGTTTCTTCCACAATTTTACCATGATGCACTTTGTCGGTGGCAACATCACTTCATTGTAAGGGTACCGGTTTGGCAGTTTTCTGGTTGCGGATTTCGAATGGTAGTTAGGAGTTCTACCTCTTGCGTTGCGTCTCACAGACGGGATGTAGATACCTCTGTCTCTTCTCAAACATTTTCGCGTCTTCTGCTTCGACGAGATGAGCTCAATGGTGCCCCCTTGACAAAAATCTACCCGAGCAACCAGACTGGCAAGAAAAAAAACGAAGCGGTTACGGGGATGACAGAGAAAGGGCAAGAGTAGGATAAAAAGACCGATTTGTGGGTATATAGTATGAAATAAAAAGATACGAAAGGAAATTTATCCACAGAATAGGAAATGTTTAAAAATACACGCTTTTACTTTTTTAAGAATATGGACATTTTTCTAAAGAAATTGATTGGGATAATTTAATAGAATTAAATAATAAAATAATATTCTACTAGACACATCATTTTTTTTTAATTTACTTAGGATATGCATCTTGCCTAAATGAAAAAGAGATTATTTTATAAAGATTATGGGTTCTTCGATTAATCTATTCAAATGTAGAACTAGAAATAATAGTTTGAAAATATTTTTTAATCGTATAAAAAATTACATAATAATTATTAAATATTCATATTTTTTCATGTATTAAATACATGTTTATGAAACCTCACTAGAAGACATATTATTCGTTCACAAAAATATTACACGATAAATTTATTTTAACTTTTCCCCCTTTTTAGATATATTATCAAGTTAGTTAATTTTGGGATTTTGTTAATATAAAATGATTTTAATTATTTCCGTTATGCATACAGATAACATAAATTATTTCCCGCGAAAAAGGTATTTTCTTCATCTTCAGTGAAATTAATTGTACATTTAACATGAATTAAAATTAAATATTATAAAGATTATTCTTTCTCTATAATTCACATTTTGTTTGAAACATTTTCAGACAATATTGATAGACGATCTTTTAAAACAGTAAAATACATTTCTGTTGTATACAATTTTATTTTTTATAATAATTTTTACAAACAAATTTACACATTATTTGTGCAATATCATATACAATGACGCTGATTTATGGAGAATAAAAAGATTTTAGTGTATTAATTATTTTAATTGGAGGTTACTTTTATTTTTTTTAAGTATGAATTTATGGAAATAAATCAGTTATTGTAAGCTACTTCATATTATTTTTTATACTTGTTAATTAAATTATTTCCGGACGTTACTGATAAATAGGTTGCAAAAATATTCTCAGTAATTATTATTTAGTAGTAATTTAAGTTTTCAAATGTCGAACCTCACTTATGGACACTAGTGTCATAATCACCAGGAACACGTTAAGGATCTCTTTGCATCATAGTCATTTTTAGGTCAAATCTTGATCTACACCGATCTAATGTCCTTGGAACATTGCTGGATCAAATAAAAGCCTTTCTTCGTGTTAGAAAGATACATCTGTATTTATCAATTTTATATTTATGGAGCTGTACGGAGCTGTACGGAGCTGTACGGAGCTGTACGGAGCTGTACTTCTATTTATATTTACGAAGATGTACGGCTATTTCATTTTGCATTTGTAAATTTCTCCGTGTCGTCTCACGAGATACCAAATGCGAAAGTACTAATGATGCGCTTGTAGTTTAAACGGAAAAGATAACAAATAAGATTTAATTTTTCATAAAATATGATGGTTTGGTGTAAGTCACAGATGTCATGATAGGGGTAATTAGTCGAGAAGAAAGGTTACGTCTTTATAAAATATGACATTTGTTGCTTTTACCCGTCCATCAGAGAGAACGGTCTAAAGAATGCAGTAGACTTTGCTAGGTAGTTTGTTAATATAAATCTTGACAAGGTGGATTTCATTCTCTATTTTAGTAGTTCTATTTTAGTCCAGGTTGGTGAAGTTTTGGTGAACAAAACCCATAATAGTAACTTCGACGTCCCCTAGAGTTCATTTGACAAGGTCAAAATCACGGGGCTTGTAGATATTTACATACTAAGTAAGCTCTAATAAGATCGCCCACATAGATGATCACGGCTTTTCTAGAGACAATTGCCTGATGATTGTTTCGTATAGTTATAGAGCCAACGACATGAACTGTAAGAAGTTGTTAAAAACTTTCAATGAATCGGGATTCAAAATCACAATCTCTAGGCATTAAAACTGTTCAATATTTGGATATGGAGATTGATCTTCATGCCAGCACTGTTTCACCATACATAACATCAAACGTTATTCTTAAATATGTCCAAACTTCCATTTAATCTACAACATAATACCAGTTTCAGTAAATTATTCTTTAATACTCTCGACAGTCATTTTTCAGAACAGTAGGATTGGCAGAAGTTTTTAACAGAATCACTACTAAAAGTTGTTATAAATGTTATATTTATATACAAAACATATTTAATGACCATAATACTACGAGTATGATATCTGAAAGAAGTGATAAAGTGAAAGAAAAGACAATAAGAATTTGAAATTGCAAGAATAATGATAACTGTTCTTGAAGTAGATAGTGTTGTACCAACTATATTGTGTATGCGGTTGGGTGTTTGTATTAACATATTTAAAAAGGTTTAAATTAGTTGCAACCAAGGTTCTTTTAAAAATGGTTTTATAATCATTCTTCTTCATTAAGATTAGAGTGGCATAGGTATAATATTAAGCTTGCTGACTGTTTGTGGAGGTTAAAGAAAGATATGATGGTAGCCCTGATGTAAGATTGACGTTTTCTAGGAAGGTCAATAGTAGCAGGAGTCAAAGTTATTGTTGAAGGCTGTACCAAGAAGACTATTTGGCGATCGTAACCTTCATGGAAAGGATATTTCTGTTAAATGAGAGATCCAGGCAACTGAATAAAAACCTCTTCTTTATTGTCTTTACGAATCCAGATGAGCTTTGCTCTTAGAAAAGTTTTACTTATCCTCTTCTTCTCCGCTACATTTTGCCCCCAAATTTTACTTCTACTCGTACTCATCATCATCAAGTGATCTTGTATATGAAATGATATTTTGACAGGTTTTGACTACATCTAACGTTTGAAACACAGCTAGTATGGTTAACTAGCAATTTTTGCCTATTCTATGTATTTTTATGTTAATTTTTCTTTGATTAATATTTTTCGCATTTTTCGTTGTTACTTCGAAGACGTCTTCATTATACACACACAAACATATATATATATATATATACATGCATGAAAAATGAAAAACAATAAATCAGAAAATATATCTTAACATGGCGTATTTAACTTTTATCTATTTTAACTATTTTAACCGAGAGAAAAATGAAAACCAGGGACAAAATTTCTGTATGTTAAGATTTTAGATAGTTTTCATTGGTCAGTTAAATGTCACATGTATTAAAGAATTCGATAATAATTATATCTATATGCTTGATATATTTTTGATGGTATAGTGTATAATAATGTATGTTTATATTTGTGTAGAATAACCTGAGATACGTAATGATAAAGGATGGCTTGAAGAATTTAATTCTCACAGGTCGGATGAATGGAAGGAGAGACAGTGAATGCAGCGCGAGACGTACTTGTTAGGCTTGAAAAAATGGTTGACAGACCAGGACTTAGAAGAGATACCAAGAAAAAATATTGAGGGCGATAAGAGACAGATCCAAGTGAATGTCTCTTATCACCAACGTCCGGAAAAAACCCGGCACATGAATAAGAATAATAATCCATTATGGAAAATCAAAGTTACGTCCAACATCGTTTTTATGTAAGTCAAGAAAGGGGGACAGCTTTCTAATGGCAAGAATGTCTTGTGCTCCTGGATGAGTGTTTTAGATGACTTGATGTCTTCTCTGTGCACATGCTTTGCACAATAGAAAAATAAAATATTGATAAAATCAGAACTATACAATAATGATTGGCATATTATTTTTCCTGATGGTTTCACCAATTATTTTGGTGGCAGCTAGAACGTTCGTGTTGTTAAGGATAGCTAATTTTTTTGCCAAATTAGATAAATGGTTTCGAAGACAGGATTTTGAGATATGTGTAACTCTTTTTTGGAACTATCCAATTTTCTGTTTTTTGTAGATTTTCTATGTTTTTTTAGCTTTGAATATGAAATTATGTTGGTAGTGAAGGAGATGTTTTTAAATAATTTTAAAATATATTTATATTCTTAATATAAATATTTGGAGCTACACATTGAATGGGGTCTCAGGTAAAATTCAATGATTAAACCTGCTGATGGTGGGAGAAAGAAAGGCTGCTCAAGGTAATACATTACAGTAATGCCTTTCAAGCTTTTCTTTGCGTTCTTTATCTTCAACATAAAAATCATTTTTTCAATCATTTGAACTAATCACTTAATGTTGTTTGTAACTAAGATGGTCTCCTTAAATCCTAACCGTAATTTTGCGTATTTCAGTTGCAGGATTTTTTCATAAACTAGTGCAGTAAACTATCCAACAAATACACTTTCTTTGGCACCAAATTCGATAGGTTTAATGCTATAAAAAAGCATCTTACACTTCGGCGAAAAGCAATATACTGAGACTCCAGCATGCTTTGTGTACTCTATATAGATGGTTTTCTATCTTAAATGACTTGCTCGCAGTTCTAGGAACGCAACCTGTTGGAAAACCAGCGAGAATTCTATAACAGTTCTAATATATAAGTATATTTATATATTTATATATATGTACAGTTATACATACATATTTATGAACATAAGAATATATATATATAAGTGTTTAATTATTTAGTTTTTTGTCATATCTGTATTTGTATTAAAAAGTGCACATTTGTATTAAAAAGTGTTTAATACAATTATATTCTAGAACTTTTGAATATTTTACATTTGTTAACGAGTTATTAAGCAACCTATCTTTATACCATGAGTGGTGTCTTCAGACAATTTGCAATAACTAATTTTATCGTTTCCCTTTTTTTTATAAACGCTCGCTTAATGGTGTCTTTCTTTTTTAACGTTCACGTGGCAGGGAATTTTTGAACGCGCAACTTTTAAAATTACAAGGAATTATTTCCTTCATGGTTGTATGAACCTAAAAATTACCTATTCGATGAGCAGTGGCTTTTAGCTTTTAGTGAGATTATAGAAAAAATGTGTTATCAGTATTCAAGGGGTGAGGCTCGTCAAACAAATACATGAAGATCTTTGCAATATATTTAAAGACACGACATCTCATCGGTGAGAAAAAGACTAGAGTCGAGATAGTCTACGTTACAGATTCTACTTTGGATTTTGTCGAGAACCTCAAGATGAATTGCAGGAGCATTCGACAAGCTATTGCAACAGTATTAAATGCATTGACGAATTGTCGATTTATAAACGTGCAAAGTGTATTCTTATAAAAGAATATTTCCTTGACGTAATAACTCAACCCTCTTCGCTGTAGATATATCTATTGATTCGATGTCGTTTTGACGTCGTGTAAGAGATTGAAGCCAAGGTGGTCCAGTGTGCTGCTTCTGGCAGACAAGCGTAATACTGGTGAAAGTCAGGAACATTTTTCTATTGTGTTTAAAGGAGAGCAGCTCCGTTTTTGATGCATAACAATTTATGAGACATTTCTTACACCAATCAATCACAGATTAGATATTAGTTTCAAAAGCAATAGCGAATTTACCTTGTCAGCATTGGCATATCTCTTCTTCTGACGGGAGTTCATGGTGAGGTCATCAGCATAGATTCCTAACTGGGAACTGATTATATTATTGTTTCATATCAAGAAAAGCGTTGGCTCAAGGATACTACCTTGAGGAACCCTCGCGCTCGTACAAACATATGAAAGCATGGCAGTTCAAACCGATCTTCATTTCACGATTTAATGAAACTGATTGGTTTAAATCGAACAATAATCCAGAAAAACCGTTTTTCTTTATCTTGCGCTAAAACCCAGCAAACGAAACCTATCAAACATTTTCAGGATGTCCATAGCTAACGCTCCGTCTTCGCCATTCTTATTAAAATCTTTGAATCATCAGCGGCAAACCTGTCAAAGTGGAAATCATAATTCTTGTCAGAGTAGTGTTTGATGTGAAATGATGAATATTGCAGCATCGATAAAAGACATGAACACTGCGAAAAAGCAGTAAGTTGCAGATACAGAAATAATTTTAAAAAATCAGAGGACTACCCAGAGGTGTAAAAAACTGAAACGAGAGAGACAGATTTCCGGGAAAGTAGGAATCTATGAGGCAATAGTTATTGATTTTGAAAAAGACAATAGAGAGTTGTGGGACCATTTCGTTAAGACCAAGATTAGAATCCCATCACCTACCACTTCTATTATGTGTGTCAAGCATAGAAATTATGTTAGAGATCAGAGATGTGGTTACATATTAAACACTCATTCTCAGGTTCTGTTATAGGGGTAAGATAATTTGTGAGCAAAGTCCGCTGTGAATATGAGGACCACAAATAAATTGAATACAGGAACTATCAGGAGTTTTTTGTTATTTAGCACACTTCTATAGTGCCGCCGTTAGACTTTAGAACGAAACATTCGAGCCGCTATACGCTACTCTATTCTATCAGCAAACATCAGCTTAGCATTATTTAGGGCACGCCCGCATTCATAAAGAACAGAGACAAAAAGGCGCCTATTGCAGTCAGATGTACCGCTCCAGTAAAACCGGAAAAAATAATTCAAGTAGGCAATGACAACCAAGTAAATAGGAGAGAAACAAGAAGAGGAATGAGATTTGTCAGAATTTACTGGCTGAGATGTAAGCATCGATGCCGGTTTTCTCTCAGGATTTCACCTCAGAAGGAGTCCTTAACTTGGAAAAACTTTCTTCCAAATTTCATCATAAATGAAATCACGGTAAAAATCTCAGTTTGACATTCACCTGGATAGAGTTCCATGAGAGAGAGGCCGTAGAGAAATATATTATAACAGATACAACAGCATTATGAAGTTTGGCTACAGGGCAGAGCTGCATGTTTTGGCGTAATTTACTGATAGAAGAATATATCTATAAGGGAAGCGTTTTCTTTAGGGTTGCTATTAGCTTCCAAGGCTCTGTGTGCCAAATTCTGAGTCGCTTCCTTGTGACAATTAATATGCAAGTCACCATATGTGTAAAATTCTACTAACTGTGAGAAATTAATTAAATATGTATCCATCAAATCTATCCAAATACTGTAGCTGGTCGTGTTGAGACTGTTCCCTAAGTTTTCTCGAGGAGATGCATTACCGATGGTCAGTAGCCTCTCACTAATCACTGGAATACCAATAGATAGCCTTATGATGTTGCTGATTTTCTGTACACAAACATCAAACTTCAGAATGGGATTAGTAATATATCAGCAACATGAAGCCTTAGCAATGTCTTCGCCATTATTCTCAACAATGGGTAATATAAAAATTAAATATTTGAAGAGATGGAATTAGAATTCACATTATTAAACAAAACTCTTTAGTTGAGGTACGTGATGACGCCGACATACTATCACCATGAAAGAAAGAGGCCAGGCTTTTACTGATCCATGTAAACTCAATATGATCATCGATACATTTCACAACGGAAAAAGAAAATAACAACAACTTAATATTGATGTGTGTATAAATTATCTCTCAAACAGAGGATATTTTCAAGGCATCCGTATAACACAGGCCAGCGTTTAACGGAAAATACTTCAGCTTCAACTACCACCACCCATACAGCGTAAAGAAAGGGGCCGTCCGCTAATTACAACATTGAGCATACGTCGTGAGTGGTGTTCAAGAGATCTATGAACAAGAATTGTTAAATATAAGTAGTAACCTACAAAGTTACAAGTAACCTGGTTACATGGCAGCTGTGCAGACAAATTGAGAAAACCAGGGTGCAAGGTGATAACAACTCTCAGAAAACTTCCTCTGTCTGCCCATACTATTCGAAGGGATTATAAAAAAATAAAAAAAGATCTATCTTCCTCTGTCTGTCTACCCTTTTTAGAGGGATTATTAGGAAAAGAATCTGAATCTATCACGCTTTACATTAGCAAACAGTGAATTCGGTCTTTGACTATGCGATTGCGCCTATTACCAGTAGTAAGAAAGTTATATTTGTTTCAATCATTTTCGTTGTTATAACCGAATAAATTGATTCCTGTTGGCTATAGTGGCTGAGCATCCAGATGATAACTAAAGTAATGATCGTGGTAAAGTTCTCTTATTTTCTGAGAAAGCGAAATCATTAGCACATTTTGAACATTATTTTTATTAAAAATCTCAATGTAAGCGACAGAGTTCCTGTCCACGCGTTGATAACAAGATATTCTTCTGTTAAGATGTTTGTGCCTAATAGGGGTAGAGAAATATATATCTATTAACACGACCACAAGATCAAAGATACCGAGAGAACAGAGCACAATATGAATTAGAGATAATATAAAAAAGAGACAAAGAAGAAAAGTATCTATTTCAGGATAACTGGAGAAGAAGTCCGTGAAGAAGTCTATCCTTTGCATGAGAGATTACGGGATAGTGAAGTGTAAGATCTGGATGCGGATAGGTGTAGACAGAGCAACATACTGTACTATGAGAAATACCATCTCGCATGTAATTGTCACGAGAGGAAGCGGAATAAGACAGGAAGAAGTTATAGCTGAGTTTAGTGGTGAAAGACGGAAAAAATATAAGAACAATTGGGAGAATCAAGAGAAAAAGTGTGTTATTGAGACATTGGTAGCTATTTCCGAACATAAACACCAAGTCCTTGCATTTAGAAACGAGTTTTTATTTAAAAGACCATAGTCAGAAATCGAGAAGTCAGTGTAGGGGATTATAAATCAATTCATGCAGGAGACATTTTAAAGTGAAGAATGATGTTTTTGATGTATTTAAATAACAATCAAGATCATCGAAAGCAGTGAGACCATAGGCGCTGCAGAGATTTTAGTAGTCTGATTGGACAGCTTGTAGATTAGTTGCACAACAACACTTCTAGAGCTGAACGCACAAAATAAGGTATTTAGAGTTTTCAACTATTTTGTGCATTTGTTTCATTCGTTTGTATAGTAAGTACCCGTCTAAAATATCATTTTCTAAATTTTCTTTATTCATTACAGCAGATTAGTTCAAATTAGTTTTATGGCTATTTTATATATTGCATTTTTAATGGTCGCCGTAAAATAACAGTTGAAGCCAAATGCAGTATGTATTTCAACACTGAATTTCTTTCAGGTCATGACATATTTTATTTTTCCTGATTCTTTTTCGTAACTAATTTGAAATTATTGTTGAATAAAATTCATAAATTTCTTTACTCTATATGTAATATATTATATCATTTTTACTTAGTTCAATTGAATTAGATGTTATATAAATATGGAATGATAGATTTGAAAGAGGTTCTTTGAATAACGTTCAAGTTTCATCTGTATGGTTTTACATTCCAAGGTGTTTGAAGTGTAAGGTGAAAAAATTCATAATAGGAAAAAACTTTAACAAGAAAAAAATTACTGACATAAAATACTAACAGTTATTTTCTTGTAAAGTTTTAATTTCTAAAGATATTTTGAAGTACTCTTTAAGCTCGATTATTGGCCGCTAATTTGGATTTGTTGATTTTCTGGCACTGATCTTCTGTGAGTGGTTTCTTTGCAAGGGAAAATGGTTTGTTGAAAACAACAAAATTGATGAGTCGATTTTTTTTTCCTAGATGCGTTCAAATTTTTATATTCATAAGAGTCCTGAGGATATCAAGAACTAATATAGGCATTAAATCGACTGTATAGTTATGACGCGCCAGAGAAAATTGAACTACATGCTAAATTTGAGTTTCCATTTTGTTTCGATTATCTCTAAAACCTCAAATGTTACTTCCATGGTATATTCAGTATATTACTGTAGATGAAGTGAGTTTGCTAGTATTATTAATTTGCTTATTAGATATTGATTTCCGTACCGAAAGGAAATAATATAACACGAATATATATATATATATATATATATATATATATATATATATATGCACTACTGGCCATAATCATTAGGCCACCCAAGGTTCATACTATTTTAAGTGGATAACTCTAAATGAAAATAGAATGGTTCTTTTGATATTATTACTTGAAAATGTTACAAGGCAAGGAAGCAAGGATGAACTCGTACAAATCATCTTAAATTTTCTTCATTCTTTCATTGATGAAACTGCAATATAGGTAATTACAAAAATTTTTGTAAATTCATTTGATGCACATGTTATTGTGCAGTATTAACAAAAGAACTATTCTATTTTCATATACAATTATCCACTTATAAATAATAAAAATTAACCAGTTTATTTATAATTTTATATCAGTTAGTAATATAAAATTGTAAATTTATGAATTTTCTCGGACGTTGTTTTTGGATGATCCATACAAACCATCAATGACTTAAAAAATATTAGTATATAAATTTCCGATTATAACTTTCTAACATTTGAAGGCTTAAAAAAACAACTAGATCCAATTTTAGGTAAATTTTAGTTATTGAGATATAGGATAACGTGCACTTTCAACGATATCCTCAAAAAAGGTATCATGGCAGACTAAATCTATTTGTCGTGATTATTGATGAAATTTTATCTTGAATAGAGTTATCCGGTTGTGTGTTATATAATAACCATATATATTACCATTTTGATGAGTTTTTATGTTACCTTCAGCGACTACATAGAGCAGAACCTAACATCAAAAAAACGCCTTGCAATGCAACTTGATTAATCTTGAAGACATTTGTTGTATTCATGATCCAGAGCCTAATTTGAAGGACATTTTTGTATATAGCATGTAAAATTATGTAAGAATTTCCGTAAAATTTGTAGAATTTTCAATAATCTTTTTCGAAGTAACTGAAAATATGTCAAATTTTGTGCGCTCTGTCTGCCTAGAAGTTTGTATACCATCATTTGAGAAGACACTTTTACAAAGTAAGCACATCAATTCTGCTTGTGGATATCAGCTGAGAACTAGAAATCGGAGAGCCGAGTTTGAATTCCAGTTGAATTCTTTGTATTCACTTACGAGCAAATACCTTGGGAAAATGTATTAATCCATTTCTTTCCCCTCTAGTTAGGGATTAAATAGCAGGATATATTGGGTTCTCTATCCTTGGTTACCAACCAGTCTATCGCAGAAAATAATGGCAGCCGACTACAGGAAAATGTTCTGCCTAGTCAGTCATGTCTCTTTGGAGATACAATTGCCCATGCATGTATCGCCTGTGATATTAACTGACCGAGTAATATATTACTATATTGCCCTATTTTTTTTATTTGCTAGATATACATATTAATCTGCAAAGTCAAGGCAACATTCATATCAGATACAATGCAGAGCTGATGTATGTTTTGATCCGGATGTACCACATGGTGTCTACCCACTACACCACCTACTTATTGCATCATCCCATCTATTTTCGAATTCACTCAGTTTATCTAAGTTTTAATAATTCTGTTCAGTGTTTAAATCTATTTGCGCTACTCTTGTATTTTTTATGCATTTGAAATATTCTGAATTTATTTCATTTGTATCAGTTTTTTTTTTAATCTGATCAAACTTTTGTTATAAATGATGTTTCCTATGTCAGTTTTAAAGGATATTTTTGAAATAAACAATATTTTATTTTTTACATATCAATTATTTTTGTATTTTATCTTAGTCATAGAAAGTTTTCTTTTTCTATAACATTTTTTAATATATTTTCATTTAAATTTAAATAATTATCTGCTTTTCCCAGGCATATCTTTCATAACCTTATCCAATACTTAGAGTTCTGCCTGTAAAACCTTAAACTCGTTTTCAATCTTTATCTCTTTTGTTTTCTGATTAAATTTATTGATACTAAAACTATCTTAACGGAAAATATCATTTCATTAAATTTGTTAATTCATGGCAGTGTTTACAATTTATGCATTTTCATCTAATCCATTTACTATGAAAATAAGTATGTGTTTTGCGTGTCGTGTTTTAGTGATTATGTTTCACAAAAGCAGAATCTTTTCAATGATGTAAAAACTCAAAAGTCTATATTTTTTATAATATTGGTTGACTTAATGATAGCAAATTTAAAAAAACGTTATTAAGAAAATTTTGAAAACAGTTTACACTTTTGTGATATATGCGTGACATTTCAGAAATGAATTGAGTTGTTTCGGTGACTGGCGTGTGTATACCTGCTTATATACAACACGTTAAAATGTCCCTTTTCAGGTACTATGCGTCTATGGATTAGCGGGTAGCGACTCTGACTGACACCACATCGGCCGAGTTTCGATCCCGTCACACTGATGAGCTGCGAAACAGGCTTGTATGTGGATAACTAATATAAAATACTGTTATATATATATATATATATATATATATATATATATATATATAGTGAGCACGATGGCTAATTTATTGCTATATTGTATTTTTAATTTCGCACCGGCGAGTTGTTTGGTTTGGTCTTTGTCGACTGCACAGAATTGTGTGCTCAGCTGGACACCGTCTGTGAAAAAAAGAGCATCATGATGCAATTTACACCGATAGAGGTTTGGAAACAGCATGCTGGGTAGCTTAGCATTCGCGACAGAAGCTCTAATTAGAATATTTCAGCGTGTTTGGTTGTCAATATCTGGACATTACAGTGGATTTGGAATGAGTTGGATGAATCTGATGTTATTTACGAAGACACAGCAGCTAGGAAATTTACGCTGCTCGTTCTTATAAAAAAAGAACTCCTAACTTTTTTGGTGAGGGCCTCAAAATCTGAGGATCTAGTGCTGAAATAGAGCAAAAACTGGGTTGCTGGAATAGTTCAGGCCTGGTAACACTGCTCTGTACTATATTTTGGGTAAAAACCGTAATTTATTGAATATAAAAAAATTTTATTATATTGAACTGAAAATCCTAGATATTGGCAGTCGAACTTGTATACCTATTTGGTTTTCATTATATTCGACGTGCTTTACATTTAATCGGACAAATACTTTCCAGACATCTGTCTATGTTAACGGATGATTTTTATGATAAATCAGTTTCCTATAATCATTGCTAAAATAAATATTTCTATATGACTTAAACGTTTGAATTTTCGAATGAAAATTTGACAGGACACTTTCTAAAAAATATTGCATCTTGTCTGTATATATTTTAAAAGAAATCTCTATAGTCATCTGAAAACAGTACGTTTTTTTTAGATTTAAGACATGACTAATATTGCAATGATACTTAATTTTCCAATTTATGACTATCGAAAGAATCGTAACCTTTGAAATACTACTGTTGATGAAGCAAACGGAACTCATGCTAGTTCATACAGAATAATTGATGCGCCTCATGTCAGCAAAGAAGATACAGACGCTGAAGCTTATACCTACAGAGTACACTTTTGTGAATTATTATGGTGATGAGAAGAAAGCATTAGTGTTAAAATATATAAAAATAATTATAGATATTTTATTACAGAAGACAATGTGAAGGAAAGAAATACAGAAAGAATAAAAGAAAAAAAATAATGTAATGTAAAAGAATAAAATATACGTCTCTTAGAAGATAATGTAAATGTTTAAGGAATGCCAAAACTGTAAATAGAAATAGTTAAAGAACATGATATAAATGTAAATGTCATTAAAACAAGAGTTGATGAATATAAACAAAACAAAAAGAATATTAAATAGTGAAACAAAAAGAGGATGCGAAAAAGAGAAAAAAGAATTCAAAAAGAAAAAGAGGAAAAGAATGTAAATTTAATGTAAAAAACAGAGGGAAAAATAAAAATAATATAGAAAAGAAAATAATAGAAGAAAAAAGAGAAGTACATGAATGAAAGATGTTGATTATAATTAAACTATAATTTCTACTGTATAATGACTAACTGAAGAATGTGATATAGGATTCAATAAATACAAGATATTGTAACACTATGTTTAGCCCTGCTGGACGGAAGTAATTATATTAGTGGTATTATTAATTGTTGCAGATCAGACGGAAGAAAATGTGTTGGTCTGTGTTATCAATTTTTTATGAATAGCAATGAGCAATTAAAAAAAGTTGTTGTTCTAATACGAACGTTGGTAATATAATTTATTCCAGTGTGAGCAGAGAAAGGTAACGGGTCGCAAAACCCAAAGCCGATAGATATGAACGAATTCATATTGTGCGGATATGCTATAATTGAAAATCGGAGACGGCGCGGCTAGTCGAAATACAATCAGTGTTTGAGATACACCGCAGAAAAAAATAGAAATTTTAAATCAAAACATAATTTTTGATCTTCGGAAAGGAATCTCACCAATAAAGAAAATATTTGATAAGTAACAACAAAAGTAAATTCTGAATATAGGAATTAAAATGTCTAAGCCTGATTTACATTGCAGATAAAAGTAAAAATTTTAAACAAAACATAGCTTTTGAATTGTTAGAAAGGATTGTCTCAAACAAAAGAAAACATTTGATGTGAGCCAAATGTTAAATTCCATGAAATGAAATTTAAACTTTGGTTGGAAACGTTTTATAAACATGAAAGCTAGATATTTTTTCGGCCTCAAAAAAAAAAAAAGCCGAAAAGATATGCTGTCATCAAAAGAGAATCTCCTTCATTAGTTGAACCAAACGACAAGAGCATATAGAAATGTGGCTCCACCCAATGACGTGTGTGAAAGTGATTTCATTAGCCAGAGATTAGACTTGCATGTTCGTCATCTTCCCCATCCAGTGAATTTGGGACAAGCATAAAATAGTGTTCCGGCTTGACCGGAGAGTAGTTGCTCCGAGCTGAGGCAACGAAGACGAATTACCGTCAGCTCCGCTGTCCACTACACACAAAGACCAACCTTCGGCAGTTTCCTTTAAGCTTCGGTGAGAAGAGAACAAATATATTTGTGAATCGTCACAAACTTGAAAACTCTGATTGGAATAAACTGACATTCCAACTAAAACCTCTAATTAATTTTAAGAAGACAAGCACTTTTATTGGAAAAACTTCTGCTCCGTTGACGGCTAAGATGTGATATGTAATTGGGGATTGTTATATTCTATTTTTTGTTTGTATTCGTTTGTATATAAATACTTTTGCACAACTTATTCAGTCGTCATTGGTTTTATTTTTGGTGCCGTTTTCATTGACTCATATGGACGCGCGCATTCAGTCTGGTTAAACTTGGCGAAGAGACAGCTAGCAAGATTTCAGCGTGACTTCCTTGAGATCAAAATTCACAGTGTGGGCGGAGAAACACACCGTTGTAATATTCGACTGGAAGATCGACTGCTGAATCGAAGCCATCAACGACCAGGCGGCCATGTGTCGGTTGACAATATACGTAAATATCAATCTAAAATAATATATATATATATATACAAAACTCCCAAAATATTACATATTTAAAATATTTTGGTACAATAATATTTGCGAATAATTTACGAAGAATATATAATCGATGGGCCGAAGTTAAAATCAAACCAGAGCTGATGAGTTAAGTTCAGCAGACACTCTCAACTCTGGTAAAAACCAAGTCCAGAGGAAGAAGTTTTGTGAATTGAAATTCGTAGAAAAAGTGCACATCTACTCAGGATCTTTCTCAAAAGATCTTGGCAATTTTCAGATAATAAAGTATACGTTAACTGCGCCGCGTTTAGATAATCTACACCGTGAAATACTACGCTACTCTATCCTACCATTTCGCGTTAATTCACTTTATAATGTAAATTTGTTTAAAACTATCATTATGACCAAGGATAAGAAACACTTATTCTAGATTTCTGAAGATGTGTAAATACGTAAATTTTGAGTGTGAAATCAAATATTAACTTGTGTATTTATTGTCATATTTAAAAACAGCGTGTAGGAACTTTGTTCCACGCTTACTTCCTAGACTTTTGTTTGAAGTAGTATGGAATGTCAACATGATGATTATGTTATTATTTGCACCTTTGCTACGAATTTTACTTGTTCTTGTTATTGAATTTTCTCTAGTGATGTGATGTGGTTTATGCTATTTAGTACCAATTTTGTTTCCGATTTAGTAACTTTAATCTACAGTTTTCGAAGAATGATTTTACAGTCTGCATTCTCTTAACGAACTTTTTAACCACTGGTCTTTAATAGTTTATATATTAGTGTATGATTTTAGAACAATATATTAAAGCTATATACAAAGCACTGTCAGAGTAGTAATTTTAACTGCAACATAGTGACTTACCCCAAAACCAACTGTCAAGATTGCATTCTAACATAAACCTTGAGAGAAATTTACTTGAAATTTAATGCGCGCACGCACAAACAAGCGCGTGAGTGGTTTCAAATAAGGGGAGTAGTGTGTTAAGACTAGGGAAATAGTCTTGTACATAATTTTATCTGGGTGTGTACAAACCCAAAATCTAATTTCTCATGTGTAGACATCCGAACGTTATTTCAGATCTTTTATTTAATAACAATTCTCGGTCTGAAAAAATGCTATGTGTTTTTAAGCAAAAAGACGCTTAAAGTTTCTATCCTAATATCCGGTACTCCACTGACACAAAAGAACTATATTTTTTACAAAAAGTATTGAACATAAAACCGCTAAACAATGTAATACAACAACAAAAACTACTTACGCTTTTCCTCTTAATAATGACATCATCATGTTGATGATAAAGCTTTTTTTCAGTTTGTGGACTTTTGCATAAAGGAAACTACACAACCTCCTACAAACCGAAAAACGAGAAGAAAGGAATAAACATAATCTACAAGAAAACTGAATGCATAGTGTTCAGAAAAAAAAGAAAGAGTAAAAATGCCATTGATAGCTAATGGATACTAAAATTAAACAGTTAAAGACTTTTACCTACCTGGAATTTGTTCTAACAGGGAAGAGGAAAGGCGATACTGAAGCCAAAGGCGTATTCACATGGCCAAGGACGCATTCCGAAGGGTGATTAAAGCGTTGAGAGAAAATAAAATAAGCGTGTTATAAGATATGTTTCCATACATGGCAGTGAATTTTAGACAATCTCCTCATAGACGATAGAAATACTCGAAGCAATAGAAATGTGGTTTTACAGAAATATGATGAGAATACAATGGATCAAACAACTGAGCCACGACAAAGTTTTGTAAAGAACGGAAACAAAAAGTAAATGTATACTTAAGATTAGGAAAAGACAGTTGAAGGTTTTTGGAAGAGTTAATGAGGAAGGTGGGCTTGGAGAATCTGATACTCACAATACGGTTAGAGAAAATGAGAGACGGGGTAAAACAGCACGTCACATACATCATGGGATTAAGCGAATGAATGACAGAGCTAGGCCTGGGAGAAATAGCAAGACAAAATGTATTAAGAGCGACAAGGGACAGGAAGATGAAGAATGCCATGATAACCTACGTCTTGAAGGAACACTGTGCAAAACAGAAGGTTATACCTGTATGTGCATTTTAAAAACTGTGATGCATTGACATTGTTTGAATGTTGTTTTTATTATGTGTGCGGTTGAAACGGGCATCACTAGAACACATAAGGATTGTAATATTAGAAGAATTGTACATGAGATAAAATACATAAAATAAAATGCAATTCAGAAACGGCTTGTGTTTTATAGGCATAGCAAAAACGATAAATTAATTTATATTTCAGAATTTCAATAACATCATAATAACTAACATTAAAAGCATAGATAATTTGCTATAATTCAGAAATATTTTTATGCATTCAAATTTTAATGATGCATTAGAGAAATAAGTTTTGTAAGTTATGTTCTTTTTTAATGCCCATTCAATAAGAGGTTTTTTATAGTTTAGTAATATATATATATATATATATATATATAAGTTGTATTATTCAAAGAACATATATGTACATTATTTTGGTAACTAGAGAAATAAAGGAATTCTCGGTTGTATGTATCTGCACACATATTTTATCAGACATTGTCTTGAATGTTGGCTTTCTTAGCCGATTAAATAAAAAAGCGTGTTGCAGAATACTGGTATATTTGAATAGAAATATCACCATCATTTTGCGGGTATTTCTTCTTTGGTTCTGGTATGTATAGACATTTTCTCTTACGATTACTCTTGATAAATATTTGAAATGATCAAATGAAAAAAAAAACCTGATGGACTATTCTTCTACTACCTTGCATTTTAGTGAGTGTGTCTTTCAGATCCCCATCACACGTTTTACTTTGTGTATATTTTTGATTAATGACATCCTCTATCCACTTGGTATCTATGCTGTTCACAAAACCATTTATCCCTATTATTACTAGTAAGTATGACAGGTACGATACGGTAAAATGATATCTCATGTCCAAATGAGCTTCAGTATCTTGTTACATGGAGTTAAGGGACTTTTTTTTACTTTTAACGCTTCCAAAACTAAACTGCTCTCTATTTATCATGTGAGGAGAACCCTCTCTGCCTTTCACCAGCATGGGGTATGCAGACCTCAAGAACAGTGACTCGGTGCGCATTCTTGAGCAAACTTTATCGGCAAATTATACTGAATATACTGCTATGGCATGTGCTAGTAACTAGTTTCAATGTATTGTGCTAGACGATTTTGCTCTCCAGAGTCTACCTTACATATCTATATGTCTACCATTCGCAAATGATTAAAATATTTCTGGCAAATATGGCCTGGTGCCCCTCTAATGTAGAGCTCTTGGATAAAAAACAAAGACGTTTAAGCAATTTGATTGAATTCACTTTGGCGTCTCGGTTGCAGCCACTTTCCCACAATCATCATAAAGTCGCCGCTCTTTGCCTTTGCTATATATTCATGGGAATGGTTCCGGTGAGTTCTTTGCTATAGGTCCTACACTCTTTGAATTTAAGTTCGGTACTATATTGTCAACGAGGCCTTCCCAGTTTACAGTTGAGCTTTAACCTTAAATTCTATGATAACATTTTCTTTCCTCGCACTTCTTGATTGTGAAATTTTTTTACAGCTTATTGCTCTCCAGCCAAAGGTAATCCTCCTGATAACACTTCCTTTCACCTCGATTTAACTCTAACAAACAATTCTGTCGCCGTTCCTTTGCTATCGTATTTGGGGTGAACGTGATGAAAAAATAAAAATATTTATTAATTCTTCGAAAAGTAATCCTACAACAAAAGCAATCCCCTTTGTGGGATAGTTAAAATCGCAGACTCTTGGTTTCCACATATGTTTTTAGATCGTCTGTTGCTATTTAAAAATGTAATTTCGATATTTTCTTTTATTTTCAAGAATAATGTGTTTCTGCAAGGTAACATTCGCATGAATTAAAACTACGTTTACTGGCAATATCCAAATGTTAGGTGTATTTGCCTCATCAATCACTAGGCCTGTTTGTATCCATGCAGTGTTAAAATTTTTGGCTATATCTCCAGAATAATTTCTTTTTCCCTTTATTTTTTCTAGTTCAATAGCTCTGTGTCTGATCTCTCTTATAATCATACCATCCTCACCTCTCTTTGGATGTCACCCGTAAGCAGTCCAGTTCCCCTCATGCGATAGGTTAATTTGCAGACCCTTGGTCTCCAGACAATTTTTAGGTCGTCTGTGTCGTCATATAAAAAAGTATTTTTAATAATTTAAATTATTTTTCTTGAATTATTTATTTAAGGTAATTTTTGCATACATTAAACTTATGTTTATTTGCAATATACTAAATTTTATGAGTATTGGCCTCATCACTAGACCTGCAATTATCAATCGTGTATTGTACCTCTCCCCAGGACGTTTTTATATACTATTTTCGAGGTATCCGATATTTTCCGTAACAAATTTAGCTATTAAGCCTTATAAAAAGTATAATACTTAGTATTTGTTAAGTTTTCTCTGTTTCTTACCGTTATGAAAAGAAAAAAAAGTTCAGGTTTTTATGGTTTTTTTTTTTGGTTTTTTTTACCACGGGATTTTAGCAACCCGGTAGGATAAATATTAAATCTACAAAGAGCGGATGAACTCTTAAAGGATCAAGGGCCAGCTAACTAGAGGAGGTGCCTCAATAAATCTCCGTGGAGAAGGCATTGGGATACCATTTCACTATCTATCCCGACACAATCGTGACTTTTCAAAATAAATATATGAAATCTATCGGCATGAAGGGGGTTAATTGCAAAAGAAGCAATTCCTCGTCCAGTAAGGATCGACATGGCAACAGGTGTTACCTGACCGCCATCGGGCGACTGATCGCAGGAACGGCGTAAAGGGGACGCATTTTTCCAAAATTTGTCCCTTCCCCGGGAAGGAATGACTTGAGAAAGAGGTGTCTCTGGATCGTTAATCTGTGACTGTTCGCAACAAAGAAAAATATCTTGGGGACATGGAACGTCAGAACGCTCAGCAACTGTGATCAACTGGAGAATGTCAAACTGGAGATGAACAGATTAAACATCAGATTCTTGGAATATGTAAAATCCGATTGCCTAACAAAGGAGACTTCAGCAGCAACAACCACAGGATAATATACGCAAGAGGCAAAAATAACGAAAAAAATTAGCTTAATACTGGACAAAGAAATGAAGAAATGCGTTTGCGGATATTGCCAGATTTCTAAGAGAGTCTTCTTATGTTAAACTGAGAGGCAGACCCTTCAACATATCTATTACAGTAGTTTATGAACCAATAATTCGAAGTAATAAATAGAATCATTCTACTCCATACGGGACTATGCCAATGCTCAGTGCAAATGCCAATAAATTAAAATCATAATAAGTGACTTGAATACCAAGTTAGATAAAGAGATGGAAGGGCAGACGACCGGCACTTTTGGATTAGGAATCTACAACGAACGAGGAAAAAAATTGGACGAATAGTGCACAGTAAATGAACAGGTAATAACTACCATCTTGTTTCACGAGGTCTATGGACAGGGAGAAACCCAAGAGGTGATACGAAAAACAAAATAAACTACGTAGCCAGAAAGAGGAGATTCACAAATGCATTGCTTCAATGTAAAATCTATCCAGGTGCCAAATTTGGAAGCAACAAGATCCCAGTCATCTGCAAACTAATGGTAAAACTTCAAAGAATGTAGAAGCCTAGTGAAGCATCAAGACTATTATACAACACGCTTGTAAATGACCTCAACCTGCAGAAAGAATATATCAACAACGTGAAAAACAAATACGAAGAACAAATTGGAAAAGAAACTCGAAATGGGAATCACTAAAATAAGCGATAGTGACATCAGCACAATACATTGCCCCAAAAGAAATCAGACGTAGACGATAAACGAGTGGATGACTGAAGAGATTCTCGACTTGATGCAAAGGAAACAGAAAATGATGCCAAAACAGGGAATGGAATACAGGAAACTACACCAGGAAATAACGAGCAAAAAGGCTAAATAGGTATGGCTCAACAACAAATGTGCAGAAGTATAGATATTGCGCAGAACCAATAAAGCAGTCGTGCATATAGAAATAAGAGAACTGACAGGAGAAAAACCTGCTCCTCAACAGGATGTATAAAATGCAAGGATGGAATGAACATATTGCAGAAAGAGGAAATAATCCCACCATGGGAAGAATATATAAATGATATTTTCCACGACAAGATAGAGCAAACAATAATACACAAATATGAGGACGGACCGGAAATATTAAAGACCAGCGTAGAAGCGGCAACGGCCAAACTGAATAGAAACAAAACAGCCGGACAAGACGGCTTTGTAATAAAGCTGCTGATAGCCCTGGACATATTCGTTATCGAAAAAATTACAGAAATCATAAATGAAATTCATAATAATGGTGAAATATCAGAAGACATAAGCAAGTCGATTTTCATAACATTGCCTAAGAAACCAGGTGCGATCGAGTTTGAACTCCACCGAACAATTGGTTTGATGAGCCACATTGCAAAACTGATCATCCGAATCCTGAAGAATATAGCAAGAATCAGATTCAGGCCATCGATAAACAGGAACAGTGCGGAGTCGTCAAAGACACTGGAACAGGAAACTTTCCGAAAGGGTAATTCAAATGAAGAAGGATTTTACCTATGTTTTACCGAATTTGCAAAGGCATTCGACAAAATACGCCACAAGGAATTGATGAAGATATTCAGCAACCTCGACATATTTAGGAAAGACATAAGAGTAATCAAGAATTGCTACTAATAGTAAGCCGCCTGCATGCGGACAGGTAACGAATTCGGCCGATTAACAAAGATAGAAATGGGCGTTAGACAAATATGTGTATTTTTACAGAATCTATTCAACTTCTGACGACCCTGGATGCTATGTCAGGATTCGACATCAAAAACCACAATTTGAACACCATAATGCACGCAGATGACACAGTGCTGATAGCAGACACAGTAAAGAAAACTTCAAGACTTCCTACAGAATGTAACTGAAGAGAGTGACAAGAAAGGACTAAAAATAAACTGCAAGAAAACCGACTGGATATTCCCCAGCAAAAGAGTAGCCCAAAATGGTAAATACAGGTGAGAGATAGTAAAATCAAGCAGATACATAAGTTAAAATATCTAAAGTATTCTAACAGAAGTAGGAAAGTGTGACATAGAGATCCGAAGAAGAATTGGCATGAAAACAAGACGTTCCAGAAGCTGCGTAAAGTATTAAGAGACAGCAAAATTTTGCTAGAAAACAAAGAAATGCTATGTGATGTCATTTCTTCAATATGGCAGTGAATGCCGGACAATATTATCAAAGCAAAGATGGAGGAAAATCTTGAAGGAACTTAAGTGTGATTCTACAGAATGTTCCTGAGGATATCATGGATCAAGCATGTAAGAAATGATGACGTTTTGGAAAGGATGGAAACGACCGGGAAATTAATACTGATCATCAGGAAAAGAGAGCTAAATTTCCTGGGAAATCCATTTAGGAAAAGGGCTTGGAGAACCTGATACTAACAGTCCACATATAGGTTAAATGGACAGGAAAAGCAACGGATAACTTATTTGATGTGCCTGGGCAGATGGCCAACAAAACAGGGGTTGCGTGTTGTAACAAGAGAAAGCGTGCTAAGATCCCCCATCGATAGGGAGACGTGGAAAGTCATGATCGCCTATGTAATGAAACGATTGGAAACATAGCAAAAGAAGAATATTTGTGGTCACATGTGACTTAGTGTAAAATAATTAGCAACAAACAATTAATTTAAAACAAATGAAAATGCATATTATTCACAAAAATAATTACAATTTACACAAATGTAATGAAGGGAAAAACTTATTTTCAGAAGAATGTGATTGTGTCTGTATATGAAACATGCTTGCGTGATAAACATCTATTGTATGTGTGTTTGTTTGAGAGTTCAAAAGACAATATATGATAAAAAAAGCGGATACGCCCGATCCTCAATATTTTTTCCATATCTACGTACGAATGTATCTGGAACCATGAGTTAACAAAATCTATAAAAAAGAAGAAAATTTATATTTTAAAACCATATTTTAAAAGTTTCCCTAACAAACCCTTTGTTAAAGGGTTTAGTGAAATATTCTATAGGACCTCTTCAAGATAGTGAGAATTTTGTTTTGCCAATATATATATAAATTTCAACTTTGTTCAGTATTGTCATTCGTTGGCTAAACAAAAATTAGTCGAATAATGAAGCGGAAATGTGTCTAATATTCATGTCGATAAAAAGTACATATTTTTATATTGTGTTATGCGGGTGCTGTCGTATACTTGTTGTCTGATTTTAACACGTTTTAGAAAAAGTACAATAATATGTTCACATTAAAAAACATATCCCGCAGAAAGAGAAAGACCAGTAATTGCTATGATCTAATATTGTCTGGGTGTTTTCCTATGCTCGACGTTCAGTTTATTTTTCTTTAAAAGAAAACCTTTGCTTTGCCCTGAGTAAGTTTATTTTGGCGATACAAAAAATTAACTGTTAGTAAAATTTTGATTTTTAATGTTGTTGAACTGATGATAGTGAAAGGAATATATTGATTGAATTTATACATGCCAATGCTTATTTTGTAAGAACATTTGAATATCTCTGTTGTCATTGACAATTTTTCTCGGAGGTGCAATTATGTCTGGTATCATTAAAACAGATTTCTAAGTGCCAATATCTTTATATAGGCGAAAAGCACCTGTTCCTACTGAACATGAGAATGACTGTGCTGTTTTGCTGTATTGTGTGAGAAAAGATTTGACTTATTCTCGGTTTGATTATTGCTTTCATGTGTGATCCACGTATATTTATTTGTGAATTCTGACTTGAATTCTTGAGTTGCTTCAAACTTGTTAGACGGAAGTCGTATATTTCCTGTTGGTAAAATGTTTCCAATCGATGCATCAAGTTGTGTTTCACTGGTACAGAGAAGTGGTTAGGAAAATTTGCTGTCTGCTGGCGAACGTAGAAGTCTGGCGTGATTGCGCCTAAGAGAATGAAGCCTATGCAATAGGGATTAACAGAGTGTTGTTTGCTTTCTAACCGAGACAAGAAGGGGTTAAAATGAAATAATCGTTTTAGTAGTAGTATTAGTAGTCGTTGTAGTAGTAGTTGAAACAGGTTTGATATTACAAAAGGTCTGCAGACCTGGAGATCATTTTGTCTAGGTAGTTGCTATGCCGTGTAGACATGTCTGGACATATTGAAAAGTTTGATTTTGTTATTTATTTAAGGTTTAATTACAAATTTGTTGTACATTATACAGAAAGATTTTCTATGAGGCGGTGTTGGTAGATTTTTTATACCTATTTTTATATATTTATTTCCTTGTTAAATTTAAACGTGCCTAAAATGATCCATAGGAAAACTTATTATTTTGAGGATTTTGTATCTAGGACAAATATTACGTCCTAGTCACCATTTGTGGGAAAATTGCAGATATGTTTTGATAGAAATAGTCACCAGTAATTTCCAGGAGTCACACCTTTATACTTAGTCATTTTATATTAAATATTTATAGGTTCTTGGAACAATTATTCCGCAAACAATATTGGCCGCTTTGCGTCAGTCTGAGAAAAAATAAAACAAAAAAAAAACATACAAAAAACAAACAATGCTTTTCGTTATTAAAATAATTTACATGTGTACACATTTGAAATTAAATGGGAAAAAAGGATTTAATCTATATATCAAAGAATTTGCTTGTTTGTGTGTATGTGTGAGAAACAAAATTGAAACTTTTTATTATTGACTGCCATTATTTTTTGTATTTCAAAATATTTTATTGCTTAACTTTTTTCATATTTATAAATTGTTGCTCTCGTTCCGTAATATCATTTTGTCTACTAATATGGGTTGCGAAATATTTAATCAATTATTTATTGGCAGAATCAAACACACACACAA